>JAPSGF010000007.1:14659586-14885864 GCA_035772895.1 Perdix hodgsoniae
AGATCTTCCTTGGATGATCCTTTAACAGAGATCTTCCTTGGATGATCATAACTAGTGGCTTTGGGTCTTTAAACAAGTCCAAGATACTTTTTCAGAAATTCTTAGAAGGAACTGGTTAGTTTCCCTGGAGGTAAAGGAATCTGCATTACCAGTGATACTTAGTAACTTTTGCAAGTGGTACAGATGGGTTTTAGAAGAACCTCTATTACTGTGCTGTGTGATCACATACTTCTGTAAACTTAGTTTGCTTTTTGCAACATATTTTCATAGAAGGGTGGAGAGAGGAAGAGTTTAAGCATTTTGTTTGTTGCAAGAGGTCTTGAAGAACTGTGCAAATCTTCGATGCTTTGGTTGCTGAAACCAATGAAGCTTTCGCTGCTGTCTGCAAAACATTCCAGAGGAAGGTGGGTATTTTTTGGCAGCAGGTGGGAAGGGCCTTGGGTGTGTGCCTGCCTCTGTGCCCCTGTGGGGTGAGGGAGCAGGAATTGAGGGGTGTGCAGGTCTGCAGCCAGGACTTTCTGGCACAAGGGGATCTCCTACCCGAGGGTTGCGTGCTGGAAAAAACTGGTCAGGACAGTTTTCTGTGTTAGGCATTGCCTTTTCAGGGCTATGAAAACAAAAGGAGAAGGTGAAAAAGTAGCCTGCTAAGTGTCTAGGCTGCTATGAGTGGTAATCAGTCTGGGAAAGCCACAGGGAATGTTTACTCTGATGTACTTGGATGGAAGATGATAGCTTGGGCTTCTCTGAACTCTGGGCGTGATTTGCTCTCTGAGGGGTTTCAGGAGGGCTATATAATGAACACTGACTTGGTCCTTGTGCACAGCTTAGGGTAGCAGCTGCTATGAGAAGTGGCTTCTGTGCTCAGTTATGACAACATGTAAAGCAGGCGCTCCCATGTCTCAGCACAAGGCTGCTGTGAGTGGTCAGGGTGGATGTCAGTGCCAGCCCTTCTGCCTACTACGGCTAAAGGCTGTTTTGCTTTTGTGTAGCTGCAGGTTGCTGTGTCCCCTGGTCACTGACCCTCAGCAAGGTCAAATTCTGCTGCCTGGAGACCTTCTGCTGTTGAGCTTTGCCATAGGTGTTGCAGTGTTCTTTTGATTTGTAATGTGGGAAAGGATAATTAAGATGCATCCTCTCAATCTCATTTTATGCATTGTGTTCCTTTGGGCTTACTCATAGTTGAAGTGGAACAACCAATTTTTGTTTCCAGGTGCAATATCTTTTCTGTTCTTTCCCTCTAGAACTATCTTCAAGAATACATATGTGGCTATTCACAAATCTCTCACTTTGTTCCACTTTGTTTCTGGTAATACCAAAGACCCCCAGTCAAGGTTTTTTCAAGTGGTATTTTACATGCACAGGGGAGTATGTGATCCCTGCCCCAATGTGGGGTAATGTGAATCAAAGGCTGAAGGCTCTTGCTCATTTCAAATGAAGTATCATCTGCTCCTACTTACTAGACCTTCCAGAAAACACAGGAAAAATCAGGCCTGAAATAAATATGAGAAACTACCAGAATGGGAAAGCAGTTGAGGTTTTCCAAGTGAGAGCTGATGCCATCCTGGTTTCTTCATCTACACTTCACCTCTGTTTTGAGTCACAAAGCTCAGCAGCTCAGGATGGATGCAGGGAGCAGCTGTCCAAAGCTGCTGTCACCTCCCGTGCCGGCATAGGAGGAAGAGTAAATTTGCATGGAAGTGTTACAGGCCCTTAGGGGTGAGGAAGCTGCAGCCTGCTTCGTGTGGCACATGCAAAATGAAAATTCTCTTTGACATCAGATAGCACAGATTTATCTTACTAAACATGTTCTTCAAATGTATACATGAAGGTTCCAAAATAATGAAATATTGGTGTTCACTCTTCTGGCTAAACACTGTAGATGGTAAACACAACTCAGAGATCTGTCTTTGAACAAAGAACCAGTCTGTAGCTTTTATTTCCATTAATACAAGGAACATTAAAAAAATATGGAGAGAAAAGAGACTCTTGCAGCATACAGCACCCTTCATTCTCTGAGCCTGGGGGGATTTGATATGCTGTATCTATACAACAGCAGAAACACACCTTGCTCTCCGAACAGTGGTCATTAGAGGGAAATGTTTGACTAGGACAAATGCTGCCTTTTATTAAAATAAACTTCTAATGGAAAGATCTCTCTAAGCTGCTGAAGAATGGGAATTGTCAGCATCTGTTGTTATTAGTGTAGCAGAAATGAGTACCCTGAAGTATATGTGAAAAATGTCTGCATAAATCCCTGCTATTGCTAATGTACGGGATTTCAGTTTTTCAAGTCTCAGCAACATACGCATTCAGTTCTTTCTTTGCCTGGCTTTGTGCCTCTGTATGAGGTAAGTCATCAGCCTGCTCAATCTGCAGATGGAACTGAGCAGTAATCTCTTGTTTAAAGTCAACTGTGAAGTAAATGCTGATGTGCTCCCTCCCACCCTTTCTGTGGGGAACTGTATTCCAAACTCTGCGCTGCCTGTGGTTGCTATTGTGGTTGCACTTGTATGCTTCAGTTGCAGAAGATGTCACACAAAGTCAGAACGAGACAATTGTCCTGGCTGTGATGATCCCGCAGTGTCTTGCTCTTCCTTTTGGCAGTTCACCTTCGTGTTTCTTTTTCCTGACCAGAAGTAGAGCTGAGCAGTTTTGGTTACCAGAGTTATTTACTGGAGTTGGATGCATATAGCACCCTGCCACTGAGCCCAAGGAGGTCTGTCTCATGTTCTGTTCAGTAATGCTCTTTTGAAAATGAAATCTCAGCCTCACCCATGTAAGTAAAAGCAGCATGTGTTGTGCTTGGTAAAATGCATTCTAGATTCTTGCTCTGCATGGACTGTATTGGTGAAAGCTGGCAAGGATCCATCTCACTGTGTGAAATGTATGTTAGTATTTTTGTGGGTGAACATAAAGCTAACTTCTCGAGGTTAATGCCCACACTTAGCACGTGAACAAGAACCAAAGGCATTTTTTTTATTTGGTTGCCTCTTAAAAAATTTGTTTTCTTCTCTAGAAACACAGTGGCAGTGATGTCAGATATCTCCCCCCCGTTTTTTTTTTTGCTGAAGCACTTTTTCATAAAGGAAAACATACCAAAGTGACAGAGATAGCAACCTTGGAATGTGTAGAACAGCCACCTAGTGCTAATCTGTAGTTTGTAACTTTAATGGGTAATCAAATGCTGGGTTCTTGTAGGAGACCAGATGTGTACCGTACTGCTCACTGTGAGGCTTTTTCCGTGCCTTGCACAGACAGATGGACAAAATAATTGTGGAAATGAGGAAGAGTCCGCTTGCCGCAGACAGAGCAGCAAAGACAGACTTGTAGCTGGGCTTTGTTCTGAATCTGGCACACGAATTACCTGCAGTTCCCTGGTTTACTGTGTGGCTTAACCCTGCACTGTTGGAAGCAGTCACACAAATGTGGTAAGTAGTGTATGGGGAGAGGTTATACAGAGTGTACTGCCTCGCTGTGGAGTAAATGTTCTCCAGGACAAGCTGTCCCTCCTCATTGCCTTGGTCACGGAGCATCAGCTGATAGGTACGAACAACAGAGTTCGGGGCGCACCAGTGTATCTGAGCAGAGCTGTCTGTGACTTCAGACACCTCTCTGAGCCTCGGTGGGTCTGGAATTTCATTTTCTGTTGACATGCCGGGACATAAGCATGGGGATGCTCTCTGAAGTTCGCTGCACGGCTTCTGAAGGTGTCTGCAAGGGTTGTAGTCACAGGAGGTGTAAGTTTGTTGCACAGGGGGTTCCGTTGTCTCCTCGCTGTATTCATAGTCATCTACGTAGTGGATCCGTGGTCGGGTGGGCGTGGATGCTGACTGAGTGCTGGTCTTTGTGGAGTTTGTCTGCCGTAGATTTGTTTGTGGTGTCCTTTCTGCAGCGAAAGAGTGAATGTAATGGGGAATGGCAGCTGGTTTTCCTGTTGCTGGAGTAGAATGCTCGCTAGTGGGCTGGCTGAATAGGCGTTCCTGGGGAAATGCCATGTGAGTTTTTCTGAGCTCTCCCTGGAGCTGCTTCAGTGTTTCAGTTTGACTCACAGAGCCATAATCCGTGGTCTGGCTGTAGAGCTCTCTGAGAAAACCGGGGGAGGTGGTTAGAGATGCAAGGAAAGGGGGATGGCTCATGGATTCGGAAACTGCCTCGTCCTCAGGGGAGGAGCTGTTGGCTTCTGTGAGCATCAGCTCAGCTGGGTTGGCTGCAGTTGTGCTCATTACACTGGCTTCCTCATTCAGACGAATGTAAGCGTCTTTGGTTAGTGGGGCAGAGTCTGTTGTCGTTGCTGCAGTCGTGGTGTAGTAGCTGGCAAGGCTGAAAGCGTCTCCTTGGCTGGAGGATGTGTTTGAATCAGGCAGTGAGATATCCTTCTCAGCCTGGCATTTATTGTAGAGATCTTGCAGTGAAAAAGAAATTGAAGGCCTGTCCCCATTTTCCTGGGATGTGGTGCAAAAAGTGTCCAAAACCCTGCAGAGAGGGCAAGTTAGAACAGACCAATTCCACAAGAGCATTATGGGCTCCTGTGAGCCTTTTTATCCCAAACCATTCTTAATATTAAAGAGGTGAGGCCTAGACCAGAGCTAGGTTGTGTTAACGATAGTCCTGTGCTAAATAGATGACTTTCCAGCACTGTGAACATAGCTGACTAGCTCTTGGCTTTTGTAAGGTGCTGAGATAAAGAATCCTTTGGTACTCTGTGGACCTTGGCAAGAGTGTCTGGGTTCAAGGCAGCTTGTGTTAAAGGTTCAGACTTACATGCTGCACTTAAGAAGGAAACACAAACAGAGAGTTGTAATGGGGACCTCAGGATCCTTAAACTTGGCTGTCTCAGACTGCTAGAGCCATGCTAAAGCACATCCAGCATTTAAGTGACTGAGCTCAGTTTCTTTCTTTACTCAGTTCCTGCAGGCTTTTTTAAGAATGCAAATGCTAAGTCCTTCCTGAAGAAAGGCAATCTGATTTTAACAGCATACTTCCCTGCTTTCTTAGTTATGGGTGGTGAAATCTTGGTGTCCTCTCCAAAGGAAGACAGATCATGCATATGAAAAGTACTTCTTCTGTAAAGCTCTTGGGAAGCATGAAAACAATTGAGAATAAATGGTACTTTCTGCAAGTTTGTTCACTGTCTCTGGCTTTGGGAATGCCAGAGCAAGGAGGAAATTGTGAATGAAAGTACTTGTAAAGTCTTCCAGTCATGTTCCTAGTGCTTGCCCATCAAGGCCACCTGGCTAGCTCATTTTTTATCTCCAGCAAATAGAGAAATATGAACCAAGAGGGAAAATGAACTATTCTCAGAATGCGCAACTAATATCACTTCATACTTTCCTACATATGTCCACTGTATTTGTCCACTCCCGAGTGTAATTCAGCCATAGCTTCTCCCTCCAGAAGGATTTTATTTTACATTTCTACCTCTTGTGGAAATGAGGAACTTGTAAGGAATGTGAGTAATTTGTAAGGTAGTGACTATTTGGTCTTCAAATAACTTGTATATTTAAGTTGTGTATAAAGAGGATTACTTCATCTCCTTGAACACACTTACTTTTGCAGCACAATCTTGGGCGTGGAGAGCAGCCAAGAGAGCCTACAGTCACATAGCAGAGGATTTCCATGCAAGTTGATGATGATACTGTCTGAAGAATTGGTATTCCAAGAATTAAAGGAACTCAGGTTACAACTAAAAAGATGACAAATAAATAGAGTAATTAGTGCTGAACTCACCTTTGAAGAATTGGAGCAGACTAGTATCCCATCCTGTGTAAGATACAATGTGAAATTGCTAGTTGCCTTGGAAATACTATATTGCCAAGACTCCCTTTCTGCATTTGACAGTCCAGGTTGATATCTGCCATCTCTCTAAATTGCACAATGTGGCTGCTGTCTGCTAGCATATAGCTAAAGAGCTGTAAGTGCATAGCACCCTTAGAGATTGCAGCTGGAAAGGAAAAGGTTATCTCTGCCATCATGCATTCACCTGCACTTTTATGTTATGTCATTTCTCTGGCTTTTTTCTTAGTGTGCTTCTAGTGGCTTGACTTCCTTTATGCCAGTCGCCCCTTCGTGTTACCTCTCTTAGATCATATCCCTCATCTACTAAGTCAAATGACTGACCTAGGAAGACCTTGCTTGCCTTTACTGTTAAACTGCTCTAGCTACAGAAAAAGTGCTCAACCTGAGTGCTCAAAGGTGCTGTCTTTTCTTTGTGACTTTAATTGTTATTCCCTTCTTCTCTTTGAATTTGGGTCCTGGTTTTTAGCACTTAGAACTGATATTTCTGCATATGTTGTAAAATGTTGTGTAAATTCAGTGTGGCAGTATAGTGGGGGATTTATTTTATATTTTTGCTTGAAGAGGTCTATTTGTTTTTCTGAAACTGGCACCTTGAGCACAGCCACTGCTGTAGTGTTTGCTTTCTGATTTGCTTATAATCTGGGCCAATAATATGAAAGTCTTCTAAGGTGTTCTCCAAGTGTTTTCCCTTGTTGACTCTTCTGTGTGCAGTTTACCTACCCCCCCATCTTGATAGAGCACCTTTAGACTTTTTGTTTCCCGTGGTGTTTTAACAGGTGTGTGGCACAATAAGTAAGCCACTCCAAAGTATTTTTCCTGAGTTCTAAACCATTTCTTTTACTAATGCTGAATGAGGGACTTTTATTCATTTGAACTGAAAGAAGCAGAAGGAATTTTTGATTGCTTCCAAAGTGCAGATTTTAGGAAACTGTCAGCTTTCATCCTTTGTAAAGCAAAGTAGACTTTAGAAGCATGATCAGCTATCAAAAACAGGCTTCAGAGCATCTGTGCTGGTCTCATCAATGCTGGGCAAAGCCTTCTAGTGGAGTGGCAGCAGGATGGATGTTGTCAGACAAATGGTAATTGTGTTATTGCTCTTAGGTCTCACACCTGCTCTTTGGGCTTTATCAGTTCTCCTGCTGTATTAGTCCTGCTGCTACAGCACAGGCTTCATGTGGTGTACCTGAGTGCATATAGTGTTTCTCCACAACACACAAACCCATACCTCTTTTCCACATATGTGATGACAAACAACCTTTGCGTAAAAGTCAGCTCCACACACAGCTGTTCTAGGAGACAAAGGCAATGACTGATGAAAAACAACAGAAAACAACTCACTTCTGAAAGGAGAGATGGCTTAGGTTAGGTGTGCTTTCAAACATCTCTGTCCTCACGAAACCCAGAGAGTAGGAGTCACGGCAGTTCAGCTCTCTGAGATGAGGCATAGACCTGAAGTCGGTATCAAGACTTTGTAATTTTGGCATCTTTGTCAGGTGAAGAAGTCTGAGGTTGGGTAAGTCTCTGGTCCACTCAACTTGAACTGAAACAGAAAAGAGATTTTTTACTTGTTGCGTAAATAGTGCATTGCTGTGGATTTCTGCCTAGGAAAAAGAAGCAGACTGACCTATTGGCCCAATGACAGATGTTAGTGAGATTTTGCCAAGCAGCGCACAGAAAAGATGGAACCCTCTCTTTGTGAAGCACGTGGATTTATTAGTAACTTAGCTGGGGAACTACCAGATAAAAGTTCTAAATTCATAGTGATGGAAAATATCTCTGTGGTTTTCTGCAGCTATTCCCTGTGGGGGAAGGAATATAAACAAAAATCAGTACACAGGCATATAAACACTGGAGCAATCATTTTTATAGTGTTACAGATCTGACCATGCCATTGTGGGGCAGAGGAGAAGAAGGGAACGTAGAGAGAAAGGTAATAAAGGCAACCAGGGAGATGGAACAGTTTTCCTATAAGGTGGGGTTAAATGGATTCTCGGAGAAGTGATGGCTGGAGGGCAATGAGAGAGATCTACAAAGTCCTGAGTGGTGTGAGAAAGGCAAATAACATCCCATTTCTTCTAGAACAGGAAGGAGCTGAGACATGAAATCATGGAGGAACGGGTCTTATACAGAAGTGCTTTTCCATCCCAGGACTGAATCATGTAACTCACTACCACAGTTAGTGTGGCAGTGTTAGAAATGGTGTTAGAAATTTAGCAGTGTATCTGTTCAGTGCTTGGTGAGGTAAGCTAGGGAAGTCTTCACTGCTGCCTGCTGGAACTGGGGCCAGTACAGATGGGAAGGATCCCTCAGTGCTGCCTTCCTCTCGCTCCCTGCCCTAGGGTGGAGCTACTGCTGCCCTGTTCTGGGGGGAATCACTGCTGTTTCTCCATGCTGTGCTTCTTGTACCAGTGCTGACCAATAATGTGTGGTGACACCTCACTGAGAGCCCCTGTGAGAGTAGGATTGTTTTAGATGAATAAAACTGCTATGAAGCGAGACGGAAATGCGTAGGGTGGCTGTGTGGGGAGGCCAGGGAAGCAGTGGCCTGGTGTGTGGGAGAACTGGAGCCAGGCCTTGGCTCTGCCCCAGCTGGGCAAAGCATTCAGCATCTCCCCGCCTCAGCACCTCAGTTACAAGTAAGCTGACAGAGGAGATGTACAAAAGGAAAAGTTGTGCTGCCAGTCACTGCAGGCTGGGAAGTCTCACTGTGCAGAAGTGTTGGGCTGGTTTTGGCTGCCACACTCTGTGCTACTTCAATGCAGCAGTGTAAAGCAGGGTATAAGTGTGGGGATAGACAATGAAAGATTTTGGCCATTTGTCCGGAAAGAGAAATGAATTTCCTTCTGTGCTTCCCAAAGCTAATCCTGGTGCTGGCAGTGGCATGCTGTGGGATTAGGAGGGAGGCAAGGTGCTGCAGTGAGATGGGCAGTCCTGCTTGGTGCTGTCTTCTCTGCCCTCTCTCAGGGAGGCTGCTCTGTGCCAGGGCCTCTCTCCAGGGTTATGTGACACTGGAGAATGCCTCACACACTCACACTGGCTATGGATAAGGTCAGGCCCCGTCTTTACCATGAGAAATCTGTAAACTTACTTCTCTCGAGAAAGGTCCCGCTCAGATCAAGCACACTGATGGTGTTCTCAGGCCTGTGCAGAGCATCGCCAGGGGAGATGGCAAAAGCAGACTCCTGAATTCCCCTGCTGCCTTCCTGTCCAAGCAGAGTTGTGGAGAGGTTCAGGAACTGTAGCTGGGGGTAACAGGAAAAAGCCAGTGGCTGGATTTCAATCAGTGGATTTCCAGCCAAGGACAGCCACCTCAGGTTAGGCATTGAAGAGGTGTGGCATGGTGGCACAGACGACAGCTTGTTAAAGCTTAAGTCCAGTAAATGAAGACTGCTGAAGGTTTCCGACTCCCACCTGACTGCCTGGAGAAGGTTCTGCTTCAGTATGAGGACGCGCAGCTGTGGGAGGTTTGCTATTTCTGTGCCATTCACCTCTTCTAAGAGGTTGTTGCTGAGATCCAAGGTCTGTAGAGCCTCTGGGAGGCAGATGGGGAAAACCGTCAGGCTGCTGTTGGTCAGCTGCAGGGTGACCCATGTCCTGTTCTTCCAGTCCTCGCAGGACATGCTGGTGAGATTAACATTCTCCCAACTGTCTCCCTGAGCCAGCTGGAAAAGGGTGGTGACATCCCTGGATGCTGCAGGCTTTGCTCTGCTCACCGGGCCTGATGCTGTGTTCCGTGCCAGCAGACAAAGGATGAGCAAGAGGGAGAACATCTTCCTGCCGGATGGCTTACAGTTAGTTGCAAGATCTGTTTGTTTTTTGTTTCAGAGAAAGGAAAACATAACATCAGCATTACAGACCAAATTAAAATACTTCCAGGTAGCTATGAGCTATTTAAAAGTGAAACACTTATAATTGTTTTCCTGTTGCATCCAGATAGTGTAAGGGGTAATTAATGTCTCATCTATAATTAACCCTCAGCAAAAAGGAGCCCCTTGGGACAGAATTATCATGTGATCTTAGTACAAGTTTGCCTACAGTTTTTCATGCAGAAAGCAACCAAGCAGTTCTGCACATCGGAGCAGCAGCTGCATGGGAGGTGAGATGCTTGACTGGTCAGCATTGCAACAGTACGTGTTGGGACAGCATAACCTGCAGGAGAGGGATACTGCCATGTTCCTTTTGTACCTGGTTGTGCATTGCAGCAGGACAACCCTGCAGAGTTCAGTGTCTTTCCCGGAAAGAACTGCCTGCTAGGGAGGTACTCAGGCAATGGGGCTGGGGGCAGGTGTGGCTGGGGCTCTTCTGGGGGTGAGATTACATGCTCCAGTTCCAGAGATAAAGGGAGGTGTTGGTAATGTCTCTGCTGACCCGTGTTATTGTTCAATTGGCCAGACCTCAGTGTGTGCTCCTGGATCAGGGCCCCAAAAGCTTGGGTTCTAAAATGTACTTTATTCAGTGCTATGGTTCCCTCCGTGCTCCCTCCTTGTCCCACCCCAGCTGGGTTTGTGTGGGTATCACAGCCTCTGGTTCACTTGTCCCAGTCCTCTATGAGATGGGTGATGAGAGACATTTTAGATAGACAAACGCTTTGAAAAATACAGACATCCATGAGACTCCTACCAAAGTTGACTGCATCACTCCTCTGAGAACTTCAGAAGCTCAGCAGGAACCTGAAGACCCTTTTGAAAAATACAGGTCCAAAGTGACTTGCCCGGGGCTATGCAGGTAGTTCTGCGTCAGAGGGACGAATTAACCATAGCCCTGAACTAGTGCTTTACTTATTCATCCATTGTTTCGGGCTCTTTCTTCACCTTAATAGCTACTCGCTGTTCCCTGAGAGATACCAGGCATTGGACGGACCATCGTCTATCGCTCCCGTCTCAGGTTTGAGGTAGGGACCAGCCAGTGTGCTTTGGTCACCTGAGTCCTTTCCGGCGTCTGGAGCCGCACGAGAGCAGAGCAGCCTCAGGATCTCCCGGTCCCCGGGGCTGCTGGCTTCCCTGCTCCGTGGCACATGGCAGCGGGAGGATGGGAGCAGCGGGACGGCTGGATCCCGCTCTACGTTCACCCGTAGCCCCCAGATCTAAACCGCGGCCGCTCGCACGTACCTGCCCGAGAGTCCCGCTGCCTTGTGCCTCCCCTTTCGCGCAGCACGAGCTGCCGGGCTCCGTTTTATACACTCTGGTGACTCAGCCGAGGAGCGTGCAAGGTCTGTGTTCTGTTCCCGGCTTCCCCTGCTCGCGGCTCTGCCCACAAGCGCAGGCGACGTTTGTTCCAGGCTCGCTCCCCCTGCCTGGGGAGGGGGTGGCCCCGCAGCGGTCCCCCCTCGCAGGAAGGTGGGAGGGCTGCCGTTTCTCAGCACCGCTCCCCGGGCAGGCCTGCTGCCTGCTGAGCACGCGGGTAAAGGCAGTGGAGCGGCGCCTCCAGTCCCACCCATCGCATCTTCCTCGGGCGGAGGGAGCTTGGGAGGGGAGAGGAATTCTGCTGGATGATTTTTTTTTTTTTTTTTTTTTTTTGTGGACGGACTGTAAGGATGTGAAGCTCTGCTCCATCTGCTGACAAGGGTGTTGATAACTCTGCGTACCAATAAAAGGCTTAAAGTATTTACATTTCTCTGTAAGACACTTGCACTTGGGAGTAACTGTCAGGACTGCTCTCCCAGGACAGATGGCATCTCTCAGAGCCGAGGAGGCCCCTGGGACGTGCTGCAGGAATGCTCCCACCCACCTGCTGCTTCTGCAAAATCCCTTCAGCTGGGAGAGAGGCCCGCAGCATCACACGGCAGTGTGACCGGCTCCCAGGCCTGCTGTGTGGGGCTTCTCTTCTATTTGCTTCATCTGCTATGGTGTGCAGCTGGGGAAGGTTCCCTTCTTGCTCCTTTGTTCTTCCTTTGCTGGTGTAAGTAAGAGCAGTGGTGTAAAGCCAAGGGGCTGCTCTGAGCTAGGGCTATTGGCTTTGTCACAATTGAAACCATCA
This sequence comes from Perdix hodgsoniae, assembly GCA_035772895.1. Taxonomy (NCBI): domain Eukaryota; kingdom Metazoa; phylum Chordata; class Aves; order Galliformes; family Phasianidae; genus Perdix; species Perdix hodgsoniae. Next base: position 14,671,359 of record JAPSGF010000007.1, read on the forward strand.
GGTCAAGGGCCAAGATGAAGAGCAGGAACTTGAAAGGAATGTATTTACAGAGGTGGTTCCAAAGCTAGAGCAATGATGTGGCTGCTTAGTTGCTGCTATAAGACAGTTGCTAACATTTCCAGGGAGAACAGTAGTCGGTGCTTTTCATTTGTCAAGGTGACAAAAGAGATTGTGATGTGGAAGGCAGAACAGGCCTGTGGGCTTTGGTGCTAAAGTGCAGATAAAGGTCTTGCTTTCACAAAATCCTTGACTCTGCATGTATGCAGACCTTATCTTCCAACTATGTCATTCATTATCTGTGTGGGGAGAGGACCTTGAAAAACACCAGAACATCCACGGATCAAGATATGGGCTTTGAGTAGGGCTCTCTGGAGCCCTTGTGGTTCTTTTGGAGGCTGGGTGCAACGTACACGTTGTTCTGTGCGGAATGGCTGGCGGGCAAGACAAATAGTTTCCTAAAGGAAGGGCTAATCCCATGGATTAACATTTGTGGAGCAGCTGTCAGGCCTGTGCTTAGGGGAGCACGCAGGCCAGGTGCTCATAGGCCTACAGGTAGCTCTGGGGATCCACCAGGTTCAAAGGGCAAATTGGAGCAGGTTAAAAAGATTCTGAAGCATTTGCTACAGGAGTGAGAGGAGCAAAGTCTGGTCTCAACCAGACTAGTGGGAACCCTGCCTTCTCTTTGCCTTTGCAGCTTCTTAGCTGTAAAGCTCCTTTTTGAGAAGCTGCGAAGCTTGATTCTGGTTGACTATGAGAAGCTCTTATACAAAGTAGAGCAGCCAAAGAAAATGAGCTTTTGTTACATTTCCTTTTCACATTTGTCTCTGTTTTTTGGATGAACAGTTTGGGGGCAGGCATTACATTTTTCCCTCTCTTAGCCAAGCTGCAAACTCCTTAATCATTTGGAGTATTATTGCTATGGTGTATGTCAGAGAGCTGCCCAGGTGTGGTGGAGCTTTCCCAAGGCAGACAGCAGCCTTCTCTCACCAGTTTCTTGGAAATGGCAGCAGGTGGAGATTTCCTTTCTCCCTGTGTGTCACTTCAACCTGTTCTCAAGTTGCTGTTTCTTCAGGTTATTGATCTCCTTATTTTGCTTTTCTGGGAGTTTTTGTGTCAATCTGAGGGAATGCTCAGTAAAGGCAGGCATTTTTGTTAGCTTCTTTTTCACACTGACAAAGAGCTAAACCAGACGCCCCCTCCTTAGGGCTGATTCAGTGCTGCACAAAACCTCTTTGCCTGCAGGAATGCTAGGGATGGGCCTTGCATTCCTCAGTGACACAGCGATAAGCAGAGCCATGGGGAGAAAAGGAGAAGGTGAGAATGGTACCAGGCTGTTAAGTTTAAGAGATGAGTGTTTCTTACTGGCTTTGGTCCAAGTGATGGCTAAGAATGAAAATATCCTGAAAAATTTGGAGAATGGCTTTTAAAGCTGACAGAAGAAATACTTTATTGGTCACTCCACAGAGCAAGCACTAGCAAGCTGTGTTCCTACAGCCATGAGGGGGAGAGGATTATCTAGCCCAAGGTTTCAGAAAACCATGGGGCGTGTGTGTTGTCTGTTACAGTAGCGCAGTCTGAAGGCAGCAGTGAAATGCCCTCCAGAATCTTGTGGGTAAGAACAGACAGCATCCATCTGACATTGGTAGCATTTTACCCTGACCTGACATTGGTTTAATTAAGCGTGACATAGAATATAGTCACAGTTGGGCCAATGTATTAGTTTGCTAAAGGTTTTTGATTTAATCTAAACAACGTTCCTGTCTGGGACTTCGTGCATTGCACAGACAGAAGATGCTGTATTTCTAGGGCAGATACTTTCCCCGTAAAGTATTTCTCACCTAGTCCTGGCACTGTGCGGTTAGTAACTTTGTTACTATAGATTGCTGCATTGGTGGTACACACAGCAAAAGCCAGGTTAAATCAGGTTATTGCATGAGTAAGGGTGTGGTATCTGGTGGACCTGAAAGGGAAGGTCTGAGTCTGGCTGTGACATGCTGGGTGCCATGGGTGGGATGGAAGTTGAGCAGCTGGCCCTGAGCAGGGCTGTGTGCAGGCCCAGGCAGAGCAGGCTTCTCAGCCTGAGGTTGTGAGGTGCAGAGCGCCCTGTGCCCTGCGCTACCCTGAGCTGCCTGCAGGACCTGTGGCCTCTGCCCCATGGACTACTGAAGGCAAATGGATAAGAACAGATTCCTCTCCGTGTTCTTTTCCTCTCATCCAGGAGTCCTGTAAGTTGGGTGGTACAAGAAGAAACAACGATCTCAAAAACCATGGAGACAGGGCAGGGGCAAGGAAGCATGGCAGATGGTGGGGCTTACGTGCCAGCCTGAATGAGCTGGCAAAGCTGCTTGCTTAGCAGCAGGAAGGCTTTCTGAGAAAGGCAGTGACGCACCAGAGTGAGACGGAGGGAGGGGTGGTAAAGGACGGAAAGATTTGGTAGTTTCACTGGAACTTCAGCCAAAGCATCCTTGACTGGAAGAACGCGTGTTAGCTAAGCACTGTAGGAGTCAGGTTCTGTGCTAGTGGGAACTGTGTTCAAAGTGTCTGGATTTTCATATTCAGATAATTTAAACAACAGGTGGCAACTACAGGTGTTCCATGCGATGGCTGTGTGACGAGCTCTGTGCTGAGTGGCAAGCACAGAGCTGTGCTTCCTGGTGGTCAGTGTGACAGAGCCTGCTGCCACCAAACGCAGGGCTTCAGCACAGACACAGCCATGATCCTGACTGAAAGTCAGTAGCTGACACAGAGGCTGTCTGGTAGAGGACACCTGTGACACTGACATCTGTGTTCAGCTTTCCCATAGCTCCCCAGGGCAGGTTTTAAATCCTGCAAGTGTTTGGACTTGGACTATCTGTTACTATCTGTGGTTCTTAGCCTCCAAGGAAATTACCTTGGCTTGTGTCAAGCAAGTGAGAAATAAGTCAGTCCTCAATTGAAATAAAACTGGATGGTACCTTGGCCCCTGTACAGAAAGTGTTGAGGAGAAAGAGTCACAGTGGGCTGGGGGAAGTAGGCTGTATTTGCTCACTCTTTTGCAAAATATAAAGTCAGAGTTTGTTTAAATTGAGAGTGATTCTTAAACAGCCTTCTGGCAGGCACAGGAGAAAAGCACAGGATGTGACAGAAGTATGAGGGCTGTCCAGCCTGTGACATTTGGAAATTATACAGTCATTTCTGCAACATCTTCTAGTGATATGGCAACACTTGTCCCTTCAATTTCTTTAGATACCTGAAACCAGTTTTGGTTTGTCCAGCAGTTTTATGAATCCTTGTAACTTTCTTTGTCTGTGCCTTTCTATACACTGTAGGGCAGAACCAAAGTCCTTTCAGAACAAGTGGATGTGTGTGGCTCTCTCCAGCAGGCTGCTGTAGACGTGGTTCCTTAGGCACAGTGTTTCTGAGGAAACTTTTTCTGTTCTTCATTACTTTCCTGAGTAATATAATTTCTACTGCCACTTCAGCTCCTAACTCCTGAACAAGCTTAGAGTTAGATGTTACCACAAAACTGAGTGACAAGGACAGAAGACAGAAGGAAGGCCTATGCTCAAAGGCCTTTTTAACAAGTAAATAATTTAAAATAACAACTAAAGCATTTTTTCAATCTGGAAACTGACTGAGTTCCTCAAAAGATTAACATCCCGAATTCAATTCCGTCGAGATAAATGCTTTGTTCTTGGTATGTGGTAGCTCCACTGGCTTTATGGGAGCTATTTATATGGGTGAAGGTAGACACAGCACCATGGTATTTTTGAACTGTGTAAGCACTACTTGTGTCATGACAGCTCAGCCTCTAGGGCTTTGGAATGCTGCCTGAATGTTTTCTGTTCCCATCACAAGTGTTAGACAGATGATATAGCTTTAAAACATGTTTATTCAGCACTCGTTCTATTAAAGGATGGCCTGTTTAACAGCGGTTGGTTTAACAGTGGGAATTACACAGCTGTAACAGAAGAAATTCGCTGCACAGTGTCCTCCAGTTCCTGTACAGTTTATTTATTATTCAGTAATTAACCATAAGAGGCATACTTTTTTATATCTCTTGTTCTCTTAAGCAGCGGGGAGAAGCAGGCAGAGCTTACTTCACCTCATTCCTGGCCTCCAGTTAGTTTGTGGAACAGTTCTTCATCCAGAGATTCATTGTGGTCTTTGGAGCGGGTTGACAAGAAGATGTAGCCCCCAATATGCTCATGGATGATTTTGCAGTCTGCGCTCAGGCATGTGAAAGCAATAGACACGTTCTGATCAAACTCAATTCCAACCTAGAGAAAACACATACAGAAAAAGAAGGAATGGAGATAAACTGCATAATTTTTCTGCTTCAGCATCAGAGAAAGAGTGAGTGTGAGAGCACAGCTGGACCAGAAATATGGTGACAAAGCAGCACCTGTCTCTACTAACCAAGAGCTGTAAAGATTTCTGGGTCTGCAGTACGTTGAAGGTCTTTGTTTTCTTGTTTGTTAATGTTCTGTTCTGTCAGGGCCCTCTTGTGGTCAAAGGCGTTTTTGGCAGGCAACAAAAAGTTTCAAATGTTTTTTTTTCTAGTGGTGTATTAAGTGACAACACTGAGAAGAGCAGAAATGGCACTCCTGACTCCTTGCACGCTTAACCAACTATGTTTAATACCATTTGTTGTTATGTGCTGACTTTAAATCTGCTCTGGGGGACAGGTTTTGATTTCCAACTACTGTCAGTTCTAAAATCCAACAAAGTGGGGTTAGTTGCTAATGGGCTTTTGGCTTTGTGAGAGGCATTATTTGCTCTGGCAGGGGTTTGCAGCAACAGGGGAAGAGCAACAGACATTGTATTTGACCTCTCCTGGTTCTTGCAGATGGATATGGAAAATGGTATAAGCAGGAACAATTTCAAGGCTGCTTGTATTTATATCAGCTTACACTTGTTCCACACCAGTAATCTGCAATTTCAAAGGTGACTTCTAAGTTTGAAATCCAAATGCTTCAGTATGCTGCTGGGCAACAGCTGGTTGCCCAGAGCATCCAGGAGCAGAAGCACCTTGCTATAAATTGGACAACGGAGCATCGGTATGGACATATGGGAGTTTGCAACCTTAGTCTGGGAGTTGAAAAACAAGCTGGGTTCTTGCATCCTCAGCCTGTAACAGGGACTGAACTACTGCAATTTAGAGGATGACACATGAATAAGAGGTATTCTTACAGACAAAGATAATGAGGAGAAATTTACCGTCAAGTCTCTGTAATTCATCCCACTAAAATCAAAAGCAACTTGAATAATCTTGGTAGGTAGATTTTAAACTTGGAGACCTTACAGTTTTCTGAACTTTCATTACAGACTCAATTAAGAAAAAACCCTATGTTATTTAATAACACATCAGAACACATTTAAAATTTCCTCACTGTGAGGTTTAAAAAGATTTCCATTGCCTGAAATGTAATGGCTAAATGCTGTGAGCTGTTCTGTTTTACCTGGCGTATTTCCCAGTTGACATTCCACTGCTTCATGGTGGAGAACCTCCATGTTGTGATAGGGTCTCCTGTAGCTATATCTATTCTTATCAGCCTGTTGTAGGACACCCCAAGCACATCTTCTTTCTTGCTTCCTTTAAACCTGAAAAGAAAACCACAGCCAACTTTTGAGCAGATTTAGTCTGCAATAGTCTAAAGATGCATTTAATGTGCCCTTCTGCAAAAGTGCAAAAAAAGGGTGGGAAAATTCACAACAGCCTGGGCTGGAGTAGAGCTTGGACTCTTCTTTAAGACAGCATTTGTAAGAAAGCAAAGATGTGGCCTGGTGAATCAGGTAAAATAACAGGGTGGGTAGATGTGGCTGAAGTCTTTCCAATTTGTTGTTGTCTGTTTAAAAAGTACTATTCTTCCAAAATGCATGAATTTGATTATATTTGTATTGGAAAAGTGCCAGTAATATTTTTCCTTGTTTCAGTACTGCTGAAATATATTCTTACAAATTCTCATTTAAATTATGTAAGCATATAAAAAAAAACCCAATTTATTTATCACCATTAACTTCTCAAAACAACTCTGAGTTAGCAAAATATGCACATCTCTGAGTAGTGATAACATCACCAAATATTGAGATGTCTCAACTTTCTTCTAATCTGAGGTGAAAATGAAGTACAACAGTATCAGAATTTCTTGTGAACAGAAATTTCTGAGCTGAACAAAACAAGGGAAAGACTAAGCAAGTAAAAAAAAATACCATTCACAAAAGCTGGAAAAAGTCTAACCTGGCTGCTGTTTGTATTTTCTATTATTTTGATCCTGCTTTTGAATTTTGTGTCTTTAGATTAAAGTGGTCCTGATGGAGATGACGTGACCTGGACCACAAATAGCATCTTAATTAACTCTTCCACTGAGATATTGTCCATCAGTTTGCAGAAATAAAGCACAAGATGTTCTGCCCATCCTATAAAATTTAAAGTTTTTGTTGTTGTTGTTACAGAATTAGTGTTGACAGATGGGGCAAAACATCTCTATGTTAGCTAATTAAATACTGACAGGGAACATTTCTGGGCACTGAACTCAAGCGTCTGTTCTGTTCAACTGCTAGAGGAGCCCCAGGCACAGTTCTGGCTGCAAGCAAGCAGCACTCTCCCATGTGGCTCTCAGGAATGGCTGAGGAACTGGAACATCCAGGCTTAGCTTATGTTTACCAGCTCTGTGTTCACTACTAGCTCATGCTGCACTGGTGGTTCACACCCTACTACTGGGCTTAGGGAAACAGGAGAGTTTAATAGTATGGATGTTTGCTCTTCTATGCCAGCTGGCCTCTGTGCCAGAGTATGGTTACCAGCTTGCTCAGTTTATACTGCAGATGATTCTTCAGCAGCACGAGGAGAAGTAATAAGAAATTAAGGAGTGCCTCCAAGTATGACTGTGTCAGTACTCTTCATTCTTTTGGTGTTTTGTCGAGAGAAGAAGATGCAGGTCAGATACTTTTGCAGAGCTATGCCATTCAAGGGAAGCATCTGGGGAAACTGCTGTGAAGACAGCAGGACCTTTCTTGTGCTGACTGCTCTTCCACACTAACTTAAAAGTGGGACTTTGTTTGCTATTTTCTTAAAGAAATGCCAAAGAAATTATGCTCAGCAAAAAGCATGCTTTTGTATTCTAACAAGTGAGAAATGGAATGAAAAAAATATACGTCAAACTTGAGAACACCAACAAGATTTAACGAGATTTCCCTGTTTTTTTTTTTTTTTTTTTTTTTTTTAACATTTTAGAGATTTTATGTCAGGAAGGATTTAATCTTACTGATGTTATTTCAGGTAAAACCCAACAGGTTAGTATAAAAGCAAGCACAGTGGAGACTCCATTCCAGGAATGGAGTTACTGAGTGCTATCGCTATAGAAAAATTAGTAGCATGGAAGTTACTACAATTAATAAAGGTCTGTAGGAAAAAAAAACAGTACTAAGAGAATGTTTCTATAACAAGGAATCAAATAAATTCCTGAAAATCAGTGACTGTGAACAGTCTGACACTGCTGCAGCAGTACGGTTACCTTACAATGTAGTAGGATAAGCCAAACTCGGGGAGGGACTGCCATGCTTGAATAAAACGCAGCTTTGCCTCCACTAGGGGCATCTGGGATACATTCTGGTGAGCTTCCAGAATACGAGCTGCCAACTGGGAAACACAGCAAGAGAGAGAGATTTCAGTTGAAGAAAAATATACATTTTCACTAAATCAAACAGCATTAGCTCTGATGCCAAGTTCAGTTATTTAGTGGTCACTGTTGATGCAGTCACACTGCAGAGAGAACCTGGGGATAGACTTAGAGCTATAAGGGCAGAACAGCACAGGAAGGTCTCAGTATTTGGGTTTGCGCTGCACTCAGACTACTTCCAGCACGCCATAAAACAATCTTGTCCTTGTTTGCTGCCCACAGGCCCATTCTGTACTGGGAGCCTGCTGGCAAACAGGGAGGAAGTCTCTGTTCAGTTCCCGCTGCTGTCTGTGTCTTCTCCACTGGGTGAAACTATGAGATGGTATTATTAGGGCAAGGACTTCCCTTGAGAAGGTGATTCATAGTGTTACAGCACTGCCAAAACAGACTGCTACAGGGTAGCTTGCATTACTAGTGAAATTCTGGCCCTTGGCTCCCTGCTGGCCAAGGCAGTTGCAGAAGGCAAACATCTGAATTGCATGTTCATTTTTAATAGGTTCTCCAAATTCAGCTATCCCGGAGCAACAGTTTGTTCTCATTCAGAACCTGTAGTGTCCCAGAACTGTTTTTAGCCAATTTTTTCATGATTCTTGCCTCGTATTTCTTCTCTGGCAACATGGGCCCTACTGTACTTGCTCTGGATTGACTCCATCAGCTGCAGCTGACCTGGAATACCTCTTGTTGGAATGCTAAGGAGCAGTTCCACACACCTGGAAATGAACTCTCACCACTCTCCAGGTACTCAGGAAATGCTCATAACTGAAGGCTGTGAGGGAGGGAAGAAGCTCAGCAAACCCCTCAGGATTTTTTACTGATGTACCATTTGTTACTCATTTAGGCACCTTATAAGCTCAAGATGCCATGCACATGCTAAAAATACAAATATATTCACAGTAACAGAAGTCCCCTTCCTTATGTAGCTGCTCTAACTACTGTGCTGTTTATCTAGTCCTGAAAGCAGTCTGTGAAATATGCAGTCAGCCCCTCTGATTAGGTAGGTGATGGGATTTTATGGACAATGCTGAGTAGCACATGCACTATTACTCTGCTTGGAGACTGTATCCTGTGCTCAGGAGGGCTGAACTCTTGACTCAAAGGCACAAGTAATGAAATGGAGAGGAAGGGAAGGGTACTTGGTTTAAAATGCATGCAGGATCTTCCCTTCCTTTCTCACTCTGAAGAGACTTTTAGGAACAGCACCATCAGAAGTATGTGATGAGTGACTTAGGAAGCAGTGCAGATGTAGGAGCACTTGGAAGAAGAACTGACAAAGCTGTCCCCATGTTCAATTTTTTAAAAAAGAGGCCTCTTGCTAAGTATCAAAGGGACAAATGAGTAATGCAAGGTGATTCTAGTGCATAGCCACATGGTTTCCAAATGCTGCTTGGAAGCAGTCTCATCCTTAAGCAGCCTGGTGTTTGGAACAACCCATTTCCAACTGTAAAGCCATGCCCAGTATACCTGCTTAGACTTGTATTTTTTTGCGTAACGTAGTGAGACAAAGCATTCTGGTTTCATATCTGTGCTTTCTGGATCAGAGGCAGCCTGGGGAGACATAGTCCAGTTCTTCATCTTGAGAAATGAAAGGATCTTGTGAACCTCAGGATGGTAAGAGCTGTCAGCCATTGTTTTGCCTTTTGAGGCTAAAACAGAAGCAGCCATCCACCTGGCATATTGATTCTCCTGCAACAAATACAAATATCGGTATTTCTGAACAAACCATTTATGAAGATGGCTCACACATCTTTGTACAGTAAAGCCACTGTACTTAGTACATATGGATTTGTAGTTACAATAGTAGTGCTGTTCTTCCCTGACTGAGTTCTGTCTACAGAATCAACCTGCAGAACAGTTAGGTTTTAAAGTTTGAAAGCCCTTTATCTTGAAGATGTAGTTATTTCTCAAAAAAAGAGATGCTTTCTTATGCTAAAGAATGTACCATGTAAAACATGTCCACAGCTACCATTGGTATGAGCTGCGATTGCAGCTATATGCTATCACTGCTACGGGTACTGGAAAAGTTTTGCTAGTTCATCCATGCAAATATATCTGGAAAATGGGCTGATGCATGAAGCTACTAGCTGACAGAAAGAAATCCAGTATTTCTGAATATATTCGATTGGAAGTTTTGTGGCATGACTGTTTTCCACACAATGTTTTTTGTTTTTTTTTTTAAACACAATTTACACTGATGCATTCCAATGCAAACCAAATACATTTAAATGGAAAGATGTGAGATCCCAATCTTTATCCATACGTAGAGAGTTCTAATTAAGAAAGAGAACAAGACCAAAAACTCATTCTGAAAAAAAACTGAAACAGAATGTTGTAACTTTTTTGATATCTTTGATAGTGCAGTCTTTTATTTTTCCAGGCAACTCTACTCAGAAACGGATGATAAAAGCAGAATTAATGTCCTTTTCTCCCATCAGCCATTAGATTTTTGTTAGACCATCACATCACTTAAGTTCACTGAACACGTAGATAATGAACTCACCAGAGCATTCTTATTTCTCTGCACAAGTTCTAGAACTGGACTGTGGGTCTTCTAGATATCTGCTAATAAGTCTGGAATATAAACTTTCCCTCGTCTTGTTACTCACGTTATCACATCTTAAGTATACTTCATTCATCCCAGCAGCAACAGGAATTAGCAATTTGATTCCAAACTTCTTTGCTGCAACATTTACGTCTGGTACAACTTCACATCCTAGATCACAGAATTTGAGAAAGAAATAGATTTATTTAATTACTACCTCACCAACTTTAAGTACTAGTTAATACTGAAAAACTGCAGTTGTTTTTTTTGTTGTAATGGTTGTTTTGCTTTAAAATTGAGGGCCAAGACTTTCAAAGATCAGGCCTAATGAAAGCTTTCTGTTCTAGTTTGCTGCCTGGCCTGGCTTGCCATGAATACGAACGCTCTGAGCTCAAAGCTTCCATATCTATGGAAGAGAACAGATGTGGTGCTTTTAAGCTTCAGCCTGGTCTTAAGAAATGCTCAACATTTAAAATGGAGTGGAGTTGATGAGATAGATCATTTTACCTTAAGAGACTTTCTTCTCTCTTATTTTACCCTAAGCAACTTATTTTCAGAAGCAATCTACTAGTGAAAATGGGACACAGGTGACATCTGCAACAGAGCTAGTCATTCCAAGGATCCCAGAGATCTCTAAGACTCAGTATTTTATGTTGATAGTGCTATTACAGGCTTTCTAGACCCAGCTGGAGTCAAGGATGACTGGAGTTACTTTTGCATCAAGGGACACCAGAGCTGTGGGCTACTTAGTGAGGTTTTAGTCACCCCTGACTAGTTTAACCATGCATTTATCTGACCTACTGAGGATGCGTAGATGGTATGTTGCTATGCAGAGCCATCTGTTCACAGGTGCCAACCTTCATTCTTTTGAAAAAGTTTCTTTTAGGAGGAATCCTGGGCATCACCCATTCCCTGCTGCTGAATATATGGCGTTCCTGCAGGAGTACATGTTGATGGAAGCTGCATATAATGTTGGTGTGGGCCCTGTGTACATGCAGGGTTTCTCTTCCAGAAGCACCTAAAGCTGGCTGCAGCTATGGAAATCCCCATGTGTGAAACAAACAAGGCCCAGAGAACTTCTTGGAGGTGCTGCTGCACAGAGGTGTACAGGTACAGCATTCTGGATCATCACATCATCCATAATCCTTTACTACCACAGACAGAAGTGAGTACTGCCACTTAACACAGAAGAGATCACATTCCCTCTCTGATTCATCTTTAAGTGAACTCAAGGATACATGCAATTTTACAAGCCAGGTCTGGATAATCTTGTGCTAAACTACTGAATCCTTTCTGTTCAGCCTTCTGAAGATTCAGTCTGCCTGCTTAAGAGCGTCAGTAACTGAAAAAGTAGTTTCAGGACTAAACACAACTGTGCATGCCTTGAGTCTTGCAGAGATCTCTTGATGTTTTCTGTTCATTAATGCAATACAAAACAGGAAAGAAATAGAAGAAAATCCCTACCTTTTAGGTTTAGTTTCTCTATAGGTTCTCCCTGTCCAGATTCTTTGTTTTTAAAATAAGATATGGAAGTGTCTTTAAAGACAAACCAATATGGCTTGATAGTTTTGATTGACAGTCTCCTGGGCCTAGAAGAAAAAAGCAATCACGTTTGTTGATACTGAAAGGTACAAAGTGCTAATTCACTCACAAATACTGCTGTACAGCTCAGATTGCCTTGAGGTTACCTACACATGGCTTCAGTTGGGCAACTCACACTTGTGTCACTGAGGGGGAAAGCACATGCCTGGAACCAGCACAACACCCAAGTTATCCCAGCTTTGTATGTGTTTTTTATCCCAGACTCCAGCTGAATCTTATCTATGATTTCTTTCCCTCCTTTTATTCCCCCACTCCTATGTGATTTCTCTTATTTTTTCTTCCTTTCCTAAGTGAAGCCAGTCCCTTCCAACAAAGGATGTATGTGTGTATATATATATGTATGTCTAGTTTGTTCTTATACAAGAGAAACTTTCCAGCTTTTCCTTAGCTAGGAAATTTGCACCTATCAAACTATTTTGTGCATACTGAATTGTAATGGAGTAGATACTTTTTGGCTTTATCTGAATAATATCTAGCACAACAAAATTTTATTCCTTGTCTAAGTTTCAGAGGTTCTGTAGCACTCCAAGAAGTGGTAATAGTTGATTTTACTTGATTTTTTATCTCCTCCAGGAACTGGTACAACAGTTAAGTTTAATTGTTAGTATCCGCCAGTTCAGGCCGGGATTCAGCAGTTCCCATACACCTATTCTTGCCTTCTCTAGCACCTTTGCTACTTCAGTCCTTTCTAGAAAATTAAGATCTTTAGGTTTCAATTCCAAACATAATTTTCAAAACTGCCAACTACTTTGGCTTTCAGTTTTCCAATACAAGGTCAGGTTTTTTTCCCCCCAAAAATAAGACTATGACGTTTTCTTAGACTAACAGAATTCTATTGCAAGAAGTTAATGAGCAGTTTTTTGAAAGCTTGTTATCATTTTTCTCTTTGAAATAATGTTATACTTCTCCATAATATCATCACCCATCTGAAAGCTGTATTTACTAGTGTGCTAACATGGTGTGTATTCTGAATAATTTTGAGTAAAAGTTTACTTCTACTTTATTATTAATTATACTACATTATAAATTACGTATGTATTATAGTTACATTTATGTGAATACATATATATATGACATGCAGAAGTTTGCATTTAATTTATAACTAAGTGCATAATTTTACTCCCAAAATGCTGTTGTTCCTTGAAAAATTTTCTACAACTTACCAAATTTCTACAATGCGCTAGATTTAGTAAGCCATTAATCATGTCTACAGGAAATGTTTAATGATGAAAAATAACCACTGAATGTTTTTAAAGCAAACTATCCAACTGATGAGAAAAAATAAACAATATATTGTTAGAGGCAAGTAGCTGACGGCCCTTAAAAGGTTTAAATTCCCTTTAATCCTAAGCCACCTTTGTAATGTGCCTGTCAAACACCATTTCTTAATTGGAAATTAATATTTAGCAGTTAACAACAGTTAAGCATTTTCAAGTGCAATTTTCAGCTTGCTGATTACAAATATGACTTGTAAACAGCCTGAATCTAACAGATATTCCTGTAACAGAAATCTTTATCCTTCTAAAACCTAAAGACAGCTTTGATGAAAGATGCTGCAGATTTGAGGTCAGCGTAGTCATTTGTATAACCTTTAAATCAAGATATTATAATGGGATCTCAGAACTGTACTTTCCTCAGTTTACTTACTCAGGTGAGGTATTACTGAGTTGGTTTACTATACTTTTACTCCAACTTGAAATTCATTTTGATATTAGAAAAAACAGACTCCACATCTGGTGAGAAAGGGATAATATGTTTGTTTTGTTTGAAAAGGAAAAAGTCTGCAAGGTTGCCTTCAGAAACCCTTCTCAGGGAAAGCCAAAAGTTCTTTTCCATGTTTCTCATTGGCAGAAATGAATCACAGTGAAGTGTGATTGAAAACAAAACTGTAAATTATTTAGAGACAATGATTGATGAATGCCAGGAAATTAGAGAAATATAAAGAGCCTAGACTTTTAACAAGAATAAATACAGATGCCATAGCACCCCAGAAGTTAGAAAGATTTGATGAGAATCTGGCTCAGAAGCAGTAAGAGAAAGATTTGAATAGGGCAACATTAGGATAGTTAGAGCTATCTGGTGTATTTGCTCATTTATAACCTTAGGATCTACTGTAAGATTAGAATGCGATATTCAAGGGATCTCTTGTATGGTAAGCTTTTTGTTATTATTAGTTTTAATAACTCACCTAACTAGCCTGAGATAATCAGCAAGTTTCGGGATGTCTGTGATGTCCTCCTATCAGGAATAATCAGGAATAATTTTAGTACAATACACTTTGTTATTGTCTGTTAATTCTGTTAAGAAATCGGGAACTGGAAAGGCTCATCAGAGCCAATACATTTGATTTGGTGAAAGCAATTCTGGGATGCAAAAAGACATACCAAAATGTTACTTGATTTTCCACCTTCCAGCGTCACCTCCAGATTAGAAAGGGCAGCTTCTACTTCATCTACTTCTGATTCATTGGTGAAATCTTGTGTCTCTGATGATGATGATAACTTGCTTACGTGATACTAAAATAAATCATCAAGAATAGGATTTGAATGGGCAAATTTATTTCAAATAGTGATCAGCAACATAAAATCACAGCATATTAAAACGCCCTTTGGTCTTCTGGGTCTTGGTCAACCGTGTAAAGTACTGCAATGCAGGACCCCTTAAAGGGAAACTCAAAGTCCTGTGTCATTTCCACTGCAATTGCTGACAAAAGTTTCCCATTTTAACTGTCAAGATTTATATTACTTCATTGTATAATCATCCCATTCTGCATTCTGTGAGGTTGACTCTGCTAACATTTACATTTGTAGTACTGTGACCTGTAAGTGCCATCCACACCAGGTGGAAATTTGACAGATAAGTTCTGCAGTATTCCATAGTGGCAGGCTGTGAATGTTTGAAAACTTCATTTAAATTTAAAAGGAATTTATTACTAATGAATTGTTGTGCCTTATTGCCCACAGTAAGGGCCCAGGCCATGATAAATCATATTAAATTTATATGTACTTCGTAGCATTTCTGTCTTCACACTGTGTTGTAAGGTTTATTTATTTTTGGCTGTTGTGAACATATTTTTGTATTAGATTTTCATGAAGAACAAATGAAAGAGTGGTAGCTGGTATGAGAAGCAACACTTCAAAGCAATCCCCTTCAAAATAGACTGGTATCAAAGTAATATCCTGTGTATGGTTAGTGCTAGTAAATGGTTCCATGAAGTGTATGTGTCAATCTGAGTAATGATATGCTGCCACCAAATTTATTTGTCTTAGTTGATGCTCCTTACTGTTTCTCACTCAAGTAGGAGGGCTCCAGACCAAGGAGACCTATTGGCCTGAGCTCTGTTGAAGTTCTGTCCTAGCTTGTGCCTGCTTCAAGAAAACAGGTTTTGCAGCTTGGATCAAGTACATGCCTGTAGTGCAGCAAAAATCAACATTTCTTCCTCTGTGCAGTCAATTTCTTCTAAGAGGATGGCCCAACGGGCTTGCTCATATATCTGGTTTATTCGCACAGCATCATACTGTAGAAGAAAAAGAACAACACTGGTCATTGATGGCAATCAAGGTACAGATTCACAACCAGCTGTAGCTGATCTACATTGGACTGAAGCCATAAAAGATGTTTCCTTCCTCTCCCCAACTTCTGCCCTGCTGTATGTTCCCATCCTTCTCTTATACAAGCTCGCACGACTGTAATCGTACAGTGACTTGCTGATCCAACAGAAAATTAGTGAGGACTTTATGGCTGAAGTAGAAGGAAAGACCGAGACTTCCCTTTTTGTGGTAGTAGGTTTTGGACTGGCTTTCACCAAATGTGGAGCCACACTGAGAGTGAAAATAACATCACATGGCTGACAGGAATATGACACTCAATAGCTTGCTACCACCAAAGGACAGAAATTCTTAGTCCTTACTTCCTCTCTTTTGCTTTGGCTTTTTTGGTTTTTGCTCTCCTCTTTCACTGGCTTGACATTTGTCAGATCCTGCAGTGAACTGCTTTAATTCACTGTCCATTTTTTCAATGTGGATTAGTTTAAATTTGTTTGGTTAGTAAGCTGAAGTGAGTCATGGCTACTCAAGCTCCAGAGCTGGTAGAAGGCAGCTGACGGGAGGGTGAACCTGGGAGCATGACCTCTCTCTTTCAGTAGCTTCAGGCTACTTAATAGCTCATTGCCATCTCAAGTTATTTCATGGCTATGGCAAAGAATGGAAATGTCAGGGCTTCTGAAGCTGAGGTTCCTATTTGATTTTTAGTGGCAATGGCATTTCACCTATAACATATGACCTGAACTAAAAAATGCCCTTCCATTTAGCTGAGGTGCCTGAAAGAAAACAGGTTTACAGAATTTACAGAAAATAATTATATGAATGCCAAACCCATTTCACATTTAACTCTTGATTTACACCGGTCAATAATCATAGTTTAATTTCTCTAAGTATACCACCCAGGTCCTTAAAAACCTTGGCTTAATGAAACCACAGTGTCTGACTGACTTTTAGTGGAAATAAACACAATAAGAGGCAAAAAAAATGCTTTCAAATGGGACTCAAATACTTTTACTGAACTTTCCGGAATTTTTAAATCATCCAGATACATTGAAACTAATGTAAGTGCCTTGGAGTTTCAGAAGGCTTGAGTCCAGAAAAGCTGAATATTCATTGAAGGGCAGTAGAACACTAATGTCACTTTCTCTCCTATTTTCAAAAATAGGACTTATACTTCTAGAACAAGGCCAAGTGCTAAGTCCTGCACTTTGGACACAGCAACCCCATGCAGCGCTACAGGCTTGGGGACGAGTGGCTGAATGACTGTGAAGAGGAAAGGGACCTGGGGGTGTAGGCTGATGCTCGGCTGAATATGAGCCAACAGTGTGCCCAGGTGGCCAAGAGGGCCAACGGCATCCTGGCCTCCATTAGAACTAGTGTGGCCAGCAGGAGCAGGGAGGTGATCATCTGCCTGTACTAAGCACTGGTGAGGCCACACCTCGAGTACTGTGTTCAGTTTTGGGCCCCTCACTACAGGAAAGACTGTGGCCCTGGAGTGTGTCCAGAGAAGGGCAACAAAACTGGTGAGGGGTCTGGAGCACAAGTCCTATGAAGAGTGGCTGAGGGAGCTGGGATTGTTTAGCCTGTAGAAGAAGAGGCTGAGGGGAGACCTCATCGCACTCTACAACTTCCTGAAGGGAGGCTGTGGTGAAGAGGGGTTTGGCCTCTTCTGCCAGGCAACAAACAGGACCCGGGGAAATGGCCACAAGTTGTACCAGAGGAGGTTTAGGTTAGACTTAAGGAAGAACTTTTTCTCTCAGAGAGTGGTCAGGCACTGGGATGGCTGCTCAGGGAGGTGGTGGAGTTGCCATCCCTGGCAGTGTTCGAGAGGCGTCTGGATGAGGAGCTGTGAGATCTGGTTTAGTGCTTGTGGGAGCAGTGGTAATGTGAAGACAGTTGGACTAGATGATCTTATAGGTCGTTTCCAACCTTATGATTCTATGATCATTTAGGTTTAGTTTTTCCCTTAGTTCTTCTTGTTAGAAGTGAAATGGAAAGTAAACTGTCCTCTAGGGATACTGTTTCTGGTGCTCTTTAGATCTCATCTTTATACTTTAGATCTTATCACAATGGTAATTCTGTGTCTAGAGGGGAAAAGTGCAGCCATAGCTGAGGGGCAGAATTAGAATTTGATCTCTGAAAGGCCTGTGACAAATCCTAGCTAAAATTCAGTATCTTTGTGCTACAGCTTCTTGACATGAAAGCAGTCAAATAGTGAGCAACAATAAAAACAAAGCTCTTACTTTTGGATTCAAATCAAAGAAAGTGTAATATTTAAAGCGTAGAAGAAGCTGATCATCCTCCAGAATCCCTTGTTCCATAAGTGATCGAGATGAATCTAGCCAGCTGTGGAAGAAAAGAACTCTCAAATTCATTTGTATGGGAAAACTGTCACACCTGCAAAGCTGCAGTGTAGTTACTAAACAGAAATGGTAATGAACAGCTCTAAGTCTTGGGAAGTCTTGGGAAAAATTCACATTTCAAGTCGTAACTTGAGTAAGTGGAATATTCATATAGATTTCCAACTATCATTGTATGAACACAGTACCTAAAATCTTCCTCTTTTTTTCTCTACTACATTTTTTTTTCTACTACTACTCAAAATATCAGGACTAGATGCCAGAAACTGGGCAGTAAGTAGTCGTACACTTAGCTGTGCCAGTATGATTGTTGCTAATTGACTTCCAGAAACGAGAATTTAATTCAAGCCATGTTATCTTTAGAACTCTTGCTTTTAATTTCAGTATTTGCTGTTTTATAATTCTAGCTACTTTTGTCCTTCAGTAAAATCCAGTGACAATATTAAAGTTACTGTTAAATGCCCCACAGATCTCAAACAGGACAATCTAAGGCTGGAGAGACAATCTTCCCATACACTTACATCACAAAACCCCCTAGCACGCTGTATTCTTCTGTTCTGTCCAGTAAGCAATGCTTGCTTTTGCAAAATTCAAGAACTCACATAGTCTTAATTCATCAGAACTTACTGACTGAATTTATTAACATGTGTATCTCCACTGTTTCTTTAAAGTGTTTAGGGTTTGCTAACCATTCTTTTGCTATACCCAGTGCTACTCACTTTATTGGATTTACCTTCATCTAACAGAATTTAGTCTGAAGCCTGCACAATTGTATCATTCATCACTTTAAAACAAGATCATCTGATCTTGAATAAGGGAAGAACATCAAAAATAGTCAAAGTATTTTCAAAACAAAACCTTGATCAAAGCACATTTGTAAGTATAAATACAGTCATTTATCAAGGTTTTATTTTCAAGGTCTAGTTTGCCTTTAGTAAGCTGGATTCATACCATTAATGCCACCTCTGTTCAGCCAGGTTATAAAGAAGTCAGAGAGCTGTCTTACCCTGCATTAAGTTTGGCTTTGTCAGCTAAAGTCCGAGGCTGATACATCTCTGCTAGTGTTTCTGGAGAACAGTTGGGATGACTGAAGGCAAGGATGCTGCAGTTCTGCTCAGTCAAGGGACTATCACTGAACCAGGTGATTGTAGAAGAAGCTGGTGTCCCACTGATGGGATCATAAGTGGGCGTCATGGTTTTACTGTATAAACCTGGACTTGCTGCAAGTTAAAGCAGTAAAGTATTATTCCAAGGAAAACTGCCTTCAGACTTAGGTAGTCTACTATTTTCCACTGCAAAAGACTAGCTAACCTTTGTCTTTTGAGACACTACTATCTCTGCTGTTTGCAGAACCCTTGTCTTTTTATAGGCAAGTGCCCTAAGGGACAGAAGTGCTTTTTCTTCTTCTGTGAGGAATATCTCATTTGTGTTAGATACAGGAAACACTCTCATTTTTTAATTTCTCTTTTTCCTTGCAGATTGCCAAAACTGTCTATTTTTTTTAAAGTCTGGTCTCACATTTTTAAAGAGCAGCAGCACATTCTGTGTGCAGGGCCACAGCTGATAACCTGTTTTTGTGGTACTGCCTTTCAAACAACTTTTGGGGTGACTTCAATGCAGCCTTTCAATACCTAAAGGGAGCCTACAGACAGGAAGGGAATCAACTCTTTGAAAGGGCTGATAACTGCGGGATAAGGGGAAATGGTTTTAAGTTGAGGGAGGGGAGATTTAGGTTGGATGTCAGGGGGAAGTTCTTTACAGAGAGAGTAGTGAGGTGCTGGAACAGGCTGCCCAGAGAGGTTGTGGATGCCCTGTCCATGGAGGTGTTCAAGGCCAGATTGGATGGGGCCCTGGGCAGCCTGGTCTAGCATTAAATGTGGAGGTTGGTGGCCCTGCATGTGGCAGGGGGGTTGGAGATTCATGATCCTTGAGGTCCCTTCCAACCCTGGCCATTCTGTGATTCTGTGAAACAACAAGGAAAGTAAAACATTTACACAATAGAAGAATAGAGATATACTGGGGATTTCCTGAAACTACTAATTTAAACTCAGTAAACTATGACTCTGTGACTACAACCCTACACTGAACTGCTCTCATTGGGTTTAATTGCATAACAGAATTCCTTCCTCTTTTTTCTTTCAGTCAGAAGAAGAAAATTTTACTAGCTTCTCATTACCTGATAATCCAGAACTTGTTGGAGAGTTGCACAAGTTTAAAATGTCCTCTGTAGCCACTTCTTTGCTATTCTTATCTTTTTTCTTCTTTTTTCGGAGAATATCTTCTGACTGTTTCAACAAAGAGAGTTCTTCTGACCGTCTGATATCTACAAGGGCAATTTGGGAAATGAAGGAACATGAAACATAGGAAGCTTAGAAGACTATGTCTAAAAAAAACCCCATGATTAGTAACAACATCTGGGGAAACTCCATATTTTTCTCTGAATCTTAATTTTGGCAGTTTGAAATGAGTACCCATAGAAAATCTAGTAATTCAGCGACAAGGCCAGAGAATGGGCAGAGAGGGTGAGTTTTGCTAGCATTTAGTCCTGCTTTCTTAGAAAGTGTCACTATGGTTTAGAATATGAGGGAAAAAACTCTGTCCCTAAAGGCTCCACAGTAACCTTTGAGCATAACCTCAATTAAATATATGATTTAGGAATAAGCGAGAACAGAAATGGAAACGCTGTATTTGAAATTCACTCCTTTGTGGGTTTTTTTTCTTTTTTAAATTGCTTAAAAATTTCTTATTTTACCTACAAGACCGTCTTGTTGATATTCTGTTCCCTACTGTAGTACTGAGTCAGACATGTATTATCAGTTGCAAATCTGAAAAATGTGCAAAATACTTTCATGTTGGGTAAGCAAAGACATTTTAAACTCCATTAATGTATGAGAAGTGTTAGAAGATTTAATCTGGAAGAAAAATGTGGATAGAAATATTAAATTAAGCCAAATGTCAGTTGAGCAATTATGGCATTTCTATCAGAGTTGTTAGATGTAATAAATGCACAGTCCACTGCTAGAAGATGAAATTGAAAGCTATATTGTAGTCAGCGTATCATAGAATAGTTTAGGTTGGAAAGGACCTTCGAGATCATCGAGTTCCAAACCCCTGCCAGGGTTGCCAGCTGCTAGATCAGGCTGCTCAGGGCCCCATCCAATTTGGTCCTGAGTGCCTCCTGGGTGGGCATATCCTCAACCTCTTTGGGCATTCTGCTGTTCCAGTACTTCACCATCCTCCAAGTAAAAAATTTCTTTCTAACATCTAACCTAAATCTCCCCTCTTTTAGTTTAAAGCCATCTCCCACTGTCCTGTCACTATCAGATCATGTAAAAACTTAGATCCCGTCCTGCTTATAAGCTCCTTCAAGTACTGGAAGGTTACAAAGAGGTCTCCCCAGAGCCTTCCTGAGTTGCTCCAGCCCTTTGATAGTCTTTATTGCCTCCTCTGGACCCACTCCAATAACTCTGCACCCTTCTTGTACTCAGGGCCCCAGACCTGGATGCAGTACTACAGGTGGGGCCTCACGAGGGGAAAGCAGAGGGGGACAATCCTCTCCCTCTCCCTGCTGCCACCCCTCTGTTGATGCAGCCCAGGATACTGTTGGCTTTCCAGGCTGCAAGCCCGTGCTGCTGACTCACATACAACTTTTTGTCCGTCAGGACCCCCAAGTTCTTCTTTGCAGGGCTGCTTTCAATGAGTTCTTCTCCCAGTCTACACTTGTATTTGGGACTGCCTCGACCCAAGTTCAACACCATGCACTTGGCCTAGTTAAACTCATTAGGTTTTCGTGTGCCCACTTTCTAAGTGCGCCATTAACAGGACTTCAACAATCCAGTACTCTTGCAGCTCATTTCTGACACTGTTTTCAGCAGAGTTATCACAGTGGGAACCACTGGCATGCACTGGATACTAAAACCAGAACATCTGTCTTTCCATCCTACCTCAACTCAATGAAACTTCTCCTCGAGCTAGCAGGGAGTAAGAATTTTACACAAAAACAAAGCAGCTCAATAAAACGCTCCAGTTTAGCTGCTGGAGGAGATTTAGCTTTACTTACTGAGAATTTTGCAGATGTCGCTAACAGCTTTGAATACCACAGAAGAAAAGCTGACTTTCAGTCTCACCGTCTTCATGTTTGGCAAACGAAGCCGCAGCATTTTGTGCTGAGTCGTAAAGAGCAGCTTAGCATCTGCCTGGACCCCGCATTTATCAAGAGTCCAGTGGGTTTTCAGTAGCCAGCACTTTTTTTGCTCCCACCAAAGGGCATAGTCTGACCAATCCTGTGACACTTCTAGAAGGAAAAACAAAAACAATATGGTTCTTATTAAGTTCAGTAACTAATATACTGATGAATCGGCTTTGGAAACAGTACTCTGCATATGGGAGAATTTAAATTAAAATTATAATTCCAGTTCCTCAGACCTTGTTGCAAGTGCTGGGATTTAACTTTGTTTTCCCTGAAGAGTTAACCTTGATGCTGACTGTGACACTGCCTTAATCTTGCAGATATCCACAGGGAAAGCACATCTCCTGAATGTGGTGCTATGCATGGTCCAACACTACTTGGATTGTGCTGGAATATGTAATAATAATTAGAGGACCCACTTTGTAACTCAACAGCGTGAGCTCAAAATATCTCGTGCACACCCAGATGGGCACAAGTTCTTCCACAGTCTCCTGCAAAGCACGGCTGAACTGCTGAACCAAAAAAACATAACACCACGACAACAGGTCATCTCTTTAGCCTTAAGAACCAGCACTAAGTTCCTTGAGGTTTTGGTGAGACGCAGCAAAAGTCTCTGTCAGTCACGCAGCTCACCTCTTTGACTGCACAGTTAAAGTTAAGAAGGATGCTCACAAGAACAAGATTTACTGTGTTGGCAGTAAGCCCTGTACCAATCAGAAGAGCATTAGCAAACTCTAACAAATAAGATGACCTCTACCACATAGGATAAAGAAACTTACAGAGAAGTAGAAATTTCTAAGGGAGGTAAAGTCAATATGCTGTGATATGGTACAAATAAATCTTTCAATGGTCTGTGCAGAAGAGCAGGTTGATGAGGCTGACCAAGGGCAGCCAAGGGTTGACTACAAAAGCTTCTCAGTGAAAAGATAGCTGCCAAAAGATAACTGTCCTGTTTCACTAATATGGACGTGCATGTGTTTGGATTAAATAAAAATGCTGGTGTCCTTTCTACTTTGAAAACATGCAGACCAAGAAAAGCTCTGAATCAAGAACAGATAGAAGACTTTGTTTGTGAGTTCCATGGAGGATTTTGGAGGGTGGACAATGGCTTTAGTCTGATCAGTTTTGAGCCCTTAGCTGTCCTAACGTGAAAGATGACAAAACCTTGAGTAAATGAGATTGAAAAGCACACACATAAGGAAAGAGACAAAACATTGCTGCTCTTAGTTCCATGAGGAATTCTGAGATTAAATGGATTAAAGGAAAGCTTCGCATATTATTTTAATAACACCATACAAATGAAACGGTCTTTACTCACTGATTTGTTCCACTAATTTCAACATCACTCCTCCAATATGAAGGTCCCCTGTGACCCGCAGTGTAAATTCCTTTTGCTCTTCTTCACACTGATGATCAACTGTCACCAAGAGCTCCCAGGTGTTGGACCCGTAAGCACTTGAGGAAATCATTTTCCAAAGATCTGTGTAAGCTCTGCAAAAAACAAGACAGAAAGGATATTTTTTTCCTCTACTCTTTGAAACTAATGCATATCTTCACCAAAGTCTCAAAACATATCCATATTGCTAAGATTTCACACCAGCCTTAGTAGGAAATTCAGATGTGTTATCTTGTTATTCCTGAACTAAACTCTGTTCTTCTGATTACTCCTGCAAGACAAACTGGGATTTTTTTTAAATTCTGGATGTATTTTTTTCCCTAACTCAGGTGTCCCCTGTAGGGTAGAAAGAGCCCAGTTTCATTCTGGTTTCCCCACGGCCAGTCAGGACACTGCAAAGCCTGTCGTTGTAGGTGGAATCTGTTCCGGCAATCTATCCAGTGAACAGTGGAATTTTGTTGATGTTTACACTCACAGCTGTAATTTTCACTGCAAATAAAAGTTTACAATTAGAGCAAGAGGCAGAGGAGTTCTACCAGAGTATTTTACCTGTTAGGATAGGTGTGTGTGGGAGTGTACAAACAACTTTAATGGCTCTTTGCCAGCAACATCAAGGCACATAACAGCAGTTCCAGCTGACTGTCTGCTTCTGCAGGGATGAAAGCGTGTATCCTGTCTCAGCATGGCGAATCACCCGAGATTCCACCAGGCTCCTGCCAGGACAGGTACACAGTAATCATGCCAAGCCAGACTAGAAGAGATGCTCACAGTAGAAGCAAAGCAGGTTATCGTCAGTAGAGTTCTGCTAATTAGTGAAGAAGGAGCTCGTAGGCACACAGTGCCTGATGCTGCATGAAGCATTTGGGATATTTACCCAGTGAGGGAAAACAGCAGATTATCACTCAGTGTCTCATCAAACTGAACCATAAGAAACAAACCTTTGCATTGGAAGTTTAAGGCAATAGAGTGGATGACTTCCATTTATTGCAGACGTTCAGCAATGTCTGAGAATTCAAGTCACAAACAAAGACTTTGGCCTATGGTGCTGCACACAGACTGCTTGAACATATACATTAACTAGTACTTGTTTACAGAGAAAGCTAGAAGGGACACAGCTATGCTAACAGACTTCTGTAGATCTTTAAAAAACAAAAACACTTAGTAATTAAATCATTCAGCCAAAGTTAGGTCAAAACATAAAATCAAGGCCCATTCCCACAGGTGAGGAGTGGCAGAAGGAATGAACAAGGAAGGACTGATCACAGGACAAAAGCAGACTTGTTTAGGTTATGTGAATGTAAAATGAAGCTAAGGGTTAAGCCTAGAAACAGGGTTTTCTAGTTTTTATTCCACCTATGCACCAAATTCATAATAATAAAGCTTTATGTTACTGATTAGATAACAAAGGAGGGTTTATGTGCCAAAAGATACTATTTGAAGGCAGAGCCGAGTTCAATGTTCAGAGGTTCCTTTCCAGAGGCACAAAGAGGCTCAACAGCAACCTGTTACTGCTTAATCCTCCCAGACTTTCAAATGTGCTTCCTAACTTCTTACAGCTTAAACATTTCAATAGGAAGACTTCTGATTTTTTGTTAAATTACATAATATGAAGTATTTGTACTACGGAGTATAGTATAAAGCCATCTAACCATTTCAGCCAAGTTCTTTGAAAGTCTGTTCTCAGAATACCACTGTTTCTGGTTTCTTGGTTTCCTGAACTCCTTTGGGTTGAGGCCATACTTTGTGGCAATCCTACTGATATAAAACTGGATATCTAAGGAGTAATACAAATATGGTGGCAATAACAAATCTACTACTAAGAATGATTCCAAATGTAAAGGCAATGAAAATGTATGTGTTAAGATTTGATTTATGCCAAAAGAAAATGAATGATAACATAAAGGAAACGACCTGTCCGGCTCAAAGCCATCACTGATGCAGTGGTTTTCCCCTAAAAGGAGTTTCACTGGAACAGTGCTGGGAGTTGGCCCCGAATGGCTAAAATCATGACTTAGAACAGAGAGCTGTAACTCAGAACACCAAAAAGCCAATTTACACCGAGGAACAAATGCAGGTTATCTTCCTGCATGTGCCAGCCTACACCTTTTCACCAAATAGTTACTAAACTAAAAACTAATAAGGGCTGGTACTTAACCAACAAGTCTGTTTTGTCTTGGTAGATAAAGGCATCGTGCTGTACACTGGACAACACCATGGCTGAACTGCTTCTGTGATAGTGATGGGATTTTGAATTTGTGCTGCTGTGCACTACACGGATTTACTAGCTTAGGTATGTTTTAGAACAGGGCACTGTACCTCTCGTGGAGGCAGCGTTCAAGAGCTCCTGAACCCCGGCGCATCAGGATTCAGCAGAAGGGGAATACAGCATGCAGGAGATCAGCTGTTACCATTACACTTTATTCAGAGCAACAGGAAAGTCAGAACGCCACCAATCACACTCCTGAGCATCCGTAACAGCATTAAAATACATAAAAATCGACAGCATGAGAGACGTGTGGTATCAGTTCAAGAGTGCAGGTATGAAATCTGGCAGAGCCGTAACTTCTGCCTACGCTTCAGCCTATTGTGAGGCAGTATTATTACGGAATAAGTCTCATCCGTCCAGCAAAACCGTGCAGGTAGCTTCTTCTTAAATTAGCTTGCCAATCCAAATCTGAGTACAAACGCTTGTGCAGATGTGGGTGAAAATGAGCAGCCCGAGGGCTGGGAGAGCCTCGCTCACACTGCGGCTTGCAGGGCCTGGAAAACCATGGCCTGAGAGCAGCTAATTCTGGCACCCCATCATTCCCTGAAGCTGCTCTCCTCCCCACTTCCTCCTCGAGAGGTTTGAGTTTGATGATAAGAAAACACAACCACCAGTAAATCCATCACAGAACAAAAGCCCGCGCTCAAAAAAGCGGCAAACCACGCAACGTGGACAACCGACTGCTGTGCATTAAAAACAACGGATGCGGCCCAAACTGCCGGGAGGGCCGCGCACGTCCCGCGTCTCAAACTTCAGGTTTTGTGGTTTCTGTGGTTGTGCCGGTGGGGCAGCGTCACAGCACAGCCCGTCGGCCAACGCAAACCTCCGGCGCAGCCGCGACACCCGCATGGAGCTCGGCGCGGGTCTCAGCCCCGAGCTTCCAACTTGGTGCGGAAATAGAGCGGGACGTGACCTCGTCTGCGCAGGAACGCGTTCGCTTTCAGGTTAAGCGGGGAAAACACGCAGCGTGCCGCCGACTGGTCCGCACGCTGGTGGGCCAGGCGGCCGTCCTCGCAGGGCGATGCCGAGGAGCGCGTTCCGCACGGAGCCCGGGCCTTTGAGGAAGCGCCCGGCTGCCGGCATCCCGGCGAGGAGGTTTCCCGAACGGGCCGCAGCGATTAACACAGCTCCCCGGACCGTAACAACAAACTCAGCCGACCCCGCGCCCGCCGCCGCCGCTCCGCGCCCCTCGGCCCCGGCACGGACCGCTGCCCCGCCGCCCCCCGCCCGCGCCGCTCCCCGCTCTCGCTCGCTCACTCACTCGGGCCCGGCCCGGCCGTCCCTCGCCTCCCCGCCCGGCTCCCGCTCCCTTCGCCCGCACCTGGCGTCTCAGCGCCGGGAGGAGGAGCGGCGCGCTGCCCGGCCCTACCCGCGCCGCGGCGGGGCCCCGGGGGCCGCGCCGCTCAGGGAGCGGCCCCGCTCCCGCCCCCTCTCTCTCCGCGACAGCCAGCCGGCGGCACCCCGGGGCCGGGCAGCGCGTCCCTGCCCCGGCCTGCCCTGCCCTCCGCCCCCATCCCGGCGCCCGGCGGGCAGCGACACGCCGCAGCGCGGCTCTCGCGCCGCCCCGCCGGGGGGCCGCTGTGCTCCGCGCGGGGCCGTGCCGCGCTCGGGTCGCGCGCCGAGGGGCCGCCTCCCGGTGTGCGCAGAACGCCGGGCGAGCATCGCGCCCGCGTTAACTCTTGGCTCTTCGAAATAGCGGGCACCGACAAGCACGAGTGGCAGTCGGGGGCGTAACCTGGCCGTGCTTACTGTACTGTCGGTGTCCAGGAGAGGCTGGCTGTTGCGGTCGAGGTGGCTGGGCCGGGAGGAAGGCTGCCACGGGGACTGCAGAGCCGCCCTCGTGAGCGCGGAGCTGGAAGCCATATCGGGAGAGCTCCCTATCTCACCTGTAGGAAGTGAAAGCTGCTGCGAAGAAACCATGAATATGACGTAGAAGTTAATATTTAACGTCAGAGTAACTTTTATAAAGCTACGGCTCCGTATCCAATTTCTGTTTGCGAATGTAGCTACGCAGATAAAAGCTGCTTTGAAGTGACTGCAGATAAAGGCTTTCCTTCTGTCCCGGAAGGCTTCCTGTGCGAGCTGGGTGCTGGGTGCGGAGCTGGGAGGTGGGACAGCCCAACGCCACAGGGCCAAACCCGGGGCCTGCGTGCGTGGGGGAGTATGGAGTTGTTGCTTTCAGGATGCTGTTGTTGAGGAGCCTGACACCACTGGGGAGGAAAGTTCAGTTCTGAGGGTGAAATGCCAGAGAATTGAAAGATGTATTTGCAGCGTAGGGATGCATTTTGATAAGCAAAGTGAGTTTGATTGACTGGAAGTGGAGAAGTGCTTCTCTGAAAGGCCACAGAAAACCTTTCTCCCCTCCAACTCGTGACCTGGTTAGCGTGTGTAGTGACTAGGTGCAACAGAACAGGGAAGAAAAATCAACAGGAGACAACAGAGAAAATCAAGAAAAATGTTCTTTCTCATTGAACTCTTATCCTGGAAAATGAGTTCCCAAAGGCTGGAGAGGTAGAAGGGATGCGTCTCTGAAACTCCATTGGGAGCAGACAGTTACTCTCATTAGAACAAAGCAGATGTGAAGTAACTGAACCACAGATGAAATGACACAACCTTTGGCCCCTTTATTGCTGCCATAGATTCAGCCACTGAACTGCTCTGGCAACACTGATCTTTTCAGACTGTGAGCACACCAGAAATGTGTCAATATCAAACATCCTTTAACCCCAAAACTTGAAAACAAACACCTTTCTGGACTCAGTCATATGGAAGCACTGATGGACCTTTAATTGCCCTGACCAGCCTCATGTGAGCCCTCCCTCCTGGTTCCTAATTATGAACCCAGTAGCAGCTGTTGAGCTCAGGGCTTCAGTCCTTGTGTGAGTGATGCTGGTGGTGGTGCCTTAGGTGGTTGTGGGGGCCGCTTTGCGTTCTTTTTCCTTGCACTCCTGTTGCTTTTTGGGAGTGGCTTAATTCAGCAGCTGGCTGGCACGACTGCATCTTCACACTGCAGTTGGGTAAGTTATCTGTTTGTTTTTTGAATACAGATATGTATACAGTTGAGCAAATAACTTTTCGCAGAAAATGCCTTTGAGAGATTTGAAACTCGGAGAGGAGTTATTTTCAGTAGTTAGACTTAACCATCCTGGTTCCCGTGGCTGCTCCCCATCAGACTTGTGCTCCAGACCCTTTGTAGCTTTATTGCCTTTCTCTGGACTTGTTCTAGAGCCTCAGTTCTTGCAGTGAGGGGCTCAGCACTGAATGCAGTATTGAAGGTGTGGCATCACCCAAGGGGACTACAAAGAGATAAGATGGAGAGATCTAAGGAAACTTGTAAGGTGCTGGGTTGTGACTGCTTGGCTTGGAAGAAACATGTTGTATTGTCTAAAAAAAAAAACAACAAAACAACAAACCACAAAATCTTTCTCTTGGGGGTAAAACTGCAAGCCCTTGATTAAAGAAGGCAAAAAACAAAAAAACAAACCCCCCCAAAACCAAAAAAACTCAGCTAATAAATATAATAAATAATAAATATAATTAATGAGATATAAACAATGGTGACTGCTAAGCCCAGAGTATTAATGAACACAAAATTTAATCTCCAGGCCAGTGTGAGTCTTGATGTCTTCTAAGTTCAAGTGCTATTTATTTTATTTGTTTGCTTATTTTTCAGTTCTTTGCGAATAACTGAGCTGAGGGAAGAGAATGTAGAGGCTGTTAATCAGCCATATTCTGCTGTGCAAGGTGCTATGAGGCATGTTCTTCCTGGACTGCTGTAGGATTGCTGGAGATGATTCTGTAATCCATCCGCCAGATCAGTTTAAAAAGAAAATGCATTTACTGTACACTGGAGAAACTGGATGAAGAAGAGATCTGGGAAAAGCCAGAAGACAACTAAGTCTGGGTAAGTTCTATTTGAAACTGATATGAACGTTTACAAGATGTAGGTACCAGGAAAAAAGTGTGTGTTTTTTTTTTTATTTTTTTATTTTTTATTTTTTCCAGTCAGCGTTGAACAATACCTGCACTACAAAAAGCAGTGATGTTTTATTTCTGAAAAGTTGCAGAGTTAAAGTATGTTTTGGGGGCAGAGTACTCATTTTCAGCTATCTCACAAGAGGCTGAGGAAATCAGTTTTGGAGAAGTGTGATTTGTCCTTTCAGAATAGTGAATGGGGAAAACTGTAATTGAGCAACAGCTTTTCTCTGCTGTAGTTCTTGCAGAAAATCACAGGAAGCCTCAGTTTGTGCCCTCTACTTTCTTTATCAGTTTAAATGCAAAGATCCCCAGCAGTCAGTAACAAGGTTTACTGGAGGCAGTGCCATGTGTCTAACCTGTTGGTTAAGAGTCAGCTCATTTGGTTCAGAGTTTGAACTCTTTTTCCTTTAGGATCTACTAATGTCTGTAGTAAAGTCTCTTAGTAGAAAAATGTATATTTTGAGAGCATGGGAAGGTAACGTGAGAAAGAAAAACATTATAGTTCTTTTTAAAGTGTATTTCTTCTTTTGGTATACTTCTTACAGCTTGTTTTTACTTTTATTAGGCTAGTGTATTAAGTTACCACTAAGCAGGCATATATCTTTTATCTCCTAGAATCGTTATTTCTTGTGTTTATGCTCCCCTTAACAAGCATAAAGCACTGAGTAACCTTTTCTCTTGGTGGGTCTTTGTGTATTCATCGTGATTTTACCTTAATTATGGGAAAAAAAAGTTGCTCAGTATTAAGCTTCAAATACTGTTGGGGACGCTTCTGTTCATGGATGCGTCTGGTCTTCAAATTCATGTTGCTTTCCAGCCAGCTGTACTTTAAATCATTTTGGCATCCTCCGTTTAAGTGCCTAAGGGTATGAAAGAATTTGTTGTTGTGGAGGTAAGTGAGCTAGCATGTTGCCTGATGCTTCCAGAAGTATTTGGAGCCCAGTTATTTTTCTGTGTTGTTCCTCTTGTGAATCTCTGTAATTACATGAAGCTTTGTGTAGTAGGATGTGTGTGGTGGCATTGTTTGCATACAGCTAGTGTGGGATATATTTTCCAGTCAGTGTTAGTGACCTGTGATTAACTTCAGTAGTGCAGCTTGGTGCAATTGAAGCTAATGAATGGCAGAGCTTCTGTTAGCTATAAGAGTCAGTTTTTTTTCCCCACCTTGGCTATATAACCGTAGTGTAGTCTAAGTACATTAGCTGTTTGAGGTTGATGTTAGTATGATAGCATGAATGTGAAATGCTGTGAGTGATCACAGCTAATGCTGCAGTTTGTTACTGGTAGGTATGTGGATGAGTACCAAGTGAATACACTGCTGGAGAAAGCCATGAATAGCAGAAGCATGACTTGCAGGTGAAGGGAAAATAGTATCTTTTTCTCATAAACATGCTCACTGCACTTGCTTTGGTCAAGAAAAGTTTAGTCTGCAGTGATGCCACAGATCTAATACTTCCTTCCCCTCCATAAACACGCTTTCCCAATAGGAGTGTGTCAGGCTGAGTTAAATATGGATCCAGAGAACCACAGGGGCCAGGCTGTGGGAAGTTGTCAACTCGTTGCAAGCATGGATTTTCTTCACTTCTTCTTAAATGTTTACTCACTTCAGCTTTTCTCAAGTCATGAGAGAGTTCCCTGAGTTTGGAAGGCAGGAGATGAATGCTGAATGTAGCCTTTGAGGTGAAAGTTGCACTTTTGTAAAATACTGACAGATGGTCAGTAGGTATCTGGCACCTTTGGTCTTAATGAAGTCTTGAAGGTAAGATTGATATGGATGCTCACTATACTGAGTTTAAAAAGGAGGAAAAAAAAATGAAGTGCTTGTCTTGCTCTTTGTTCAGAAGAGTTCAAGCTTCTATTGCAGATCTGAACTGGAACCTAAAGTTGATGTGAATTGGGCTTCCTAGGATGCAGAGCAGACAGCTATGATCCATAATGAGTCAAGCTTGCTACCCTCTGGGCGCAGGTGTTTCTGAAGGGTTTAAAGTTGACCCTCTATCTCTGTCTGTCTCATGCTTGAAAAGCAGATTGTGATGGAGCACTGACGTGTCTAGCACAAAGGCTGAGTCATTGAACAGTGCTGTCAAACTCCTTGAACATGAGGAACAGTGAGGGGTGAGCGGGGGCAGTTGTTACACAGGACAGATCAAGGATGACAAAGTCTGAAGTGGACCATAACAGTGCGTGTTTTCCCCAGGCAGCTGATTTAATGAGTCAGACCTGTGTCATACTGCTTTTAGCTGAATCTGTGAAGATTTACAAAGCTTTAGTCACACGTAGGACTTTTTGGTGACTGAAAATGAACTAATCCTTTAAGCCAACCATTCAGTCTTTTGCCTCCCACTCCCTTGCCTCTCAGCACCCCCCTGCCAGCGATAGATGGCCTGGTTTTCAAATGTGCTAGGTGTTGTCAGACTTCCAGAAATTCTTGGTGTTGCCTCTTTTGTGCCTTTGTGAAGTCAGGGCTATGAAGAGATGGTGCCTAGTGTATGTGGATTGATTTTCACAGTTCTGCTTTTAAAATACTTATCTGCGTGGTTAATGGAAAGAAATACCTCCTCCTCCACCCTTAGAGTCTGGAGAAGTACTGTACAGTTGTTAAAGTTACTGTGCCTGACTATGTGTACATATATATTATAGGTTATGGGATAGAACCTTATACAAGATGTTGGCCCGAGGATTTAGTCTGTGTTCCAGCAGTGTTGTGTTTTTTGTAGATTTCATACCACCTTTTAACAGCTGCAAGTCTGTACTAAATTATATGACTTTTAGAGAATAGAACTAAGGCTAAAATGCTGATGTCAAGTTTAGAGCTTCAGCTGAAAGGCTGCAGTCTTTAGTACTTGTATACAAAACTAATACTTAAGTCCTTCTGTTTGTAATGGCCATTCAGTAATGTGGCTATTTGCAGTAAAAATGGGCTGTATCCTACAGAGCCGTGTGTTGGATTGGTTTACATGTGCTGGTTTGGAGAATATGGCTTACCAAACAAGTAACTGAGTCTTACTTCTGTCCTGCAGTTTTGGATTATGGTATTCATTAATGTCTAAAAATTATTTTGAGATCCTAGGGTAAGCAAAACCATGCTGTATCATCCTGTGGTGTGCTGCTGGACTGTTGTCAATGTAGTGTGTCATGTCTGCTGTTCTACTCTTAGCTCTAGGAGCAGGTGAAGAAACAGTTCTGAAGGCAAACACAGGATTTGGTACTACTCCTACCAAAGTTAAGACATGAAAGACTGGGTTCAAAATAATTGTTTGGTTGCATAGTCTTGTTATAACTGTTTTCTTTAGGATACTGTTTCTCAGTTGGAGTCACGTTCTGAGATATTATCTGGAGCTGCACTGGGGCTGTTTGGATGAAGGCTTTTAAGATAAATAGGCTTACCTTTGTTTGACCTTTATTTTAAAATTGTTCATATTAATACTACCTTAAGTCATTCTTCATTCTTTCTAAACACTAAATATTACAGCTGTACTTACAAGATCAGAATGAAATTGAACTTTATATGTCTATCCAGATTGACTAAAGACTGTCTTTTGCCTCAAGGGTATCGGAGCTGCAACAGGGGGACCTCAGTTGTCCTTACTCCATTTGTACAAAGAAAAAAAATGCCTGGAGGATGCAGAGTGGTTCAGCTGTAAGTCAGGTTTCTGAGCCACAGGTGGTAGAGGCAGGGTTGTACACATGTTTCCTGGCTGCAGTCTGGGAGGTCTCGTAGAGTTTCAGCTTCAGGTCATGCTTGTGGAAGCCAAGCACTGCTGGCTCAGGCAGCAGAGACTTCTGGTGAAGAGATGCCAGGGAGCTCCTGTCCTGTGAGCTGCTGCTGTTTATTGCCTGGTGAAGTCTCTGGAGAGAGTAAAATTGTACCAACTCAGCCTCTTCTCGGGGCCACAGAGCTGTGCTCACTTGGCTTAGGCTCACAGGCCTTCACTGGAAGATCTCAAGTCATGAGATTTTTTTTTCCTTGGGCCGTACTACTTGGCATGGAATAGCGTGGTGCTTCTGTGAAAGGGAGCTGTGCTACTTTGACAAATCATTCCTGATGAAGGCATTGTGAATACTGTGTTGCTTGACTTGGTTTTCCCATCCAAACGTGCAACTCTTTTTCTAATGCTAAATCCAGACTTAAAAAATAAAAGGTTTAATGAAGACTTACCTTTCTGTATTCTGGCACCTAAATCAGCACTGGGATTTTCCAGAGGGCTGAGCAACATACAGGGTTTTCTGCAGGGTTAAGATTGGCCCTTGAAAGCATATTTTAGTTAAAACTCTATGAAATTCATACCATGGGTTTATTCACCTAAGGAGGGAGATATGTGTGTATAATATGTATATATAACCCCATCCTCCCAGTCTGTCTGAATTACCAACTCACTGGTTTTACTGTTACCCTTGTGTTAATTCATGTTTCTCAGAACTTCACCTGGGAGTGCAAGCTAGACTTAGAGAACAGAAGAGAAAACTTGAAAAGATAACTGAAGCACGTTTAAAACTAAAGAGCAAGTAGTGTATTGCTTATTTAAAAACTGATTAAGAAAATACCTCATTGGGGATACGGCTCTCTAAAAACTGGCAAAGATTTCAAACCTTGAAGTGCTGCTTTAAATATTTCTTTCAAAAGGAATCACCTTTGAAGATGACTAAAGCAGTGGTTGTCGTGATGGTTGGGTTACTTGCATCTCTTCTGTTTTCTGGCCCTAACCCAAAGTTCACTTTCTTGCCTGTGCTTGTACTTGGGATTGGACCAGTTATTATTTTTATTCCAGGTGACAGAAGAAAACTGATTTCTTTGTAAGATCAAGTGAGTGTTGGATAATTAAATTTCCAAACAGAGAGCTATGGTACAGTGTGTAACTGCATTCCTCAAACTCGGCCCTTATTTAGTTTCTCTCTGCAGATAGAGTGGGTACTGATTGAAGAGAAACTCTGTAATGGTGAACTGCTCTCTTGCACACGTGCACCAGGCATGCTTGTACACAATCTCATTTCATCATTCATTCCAGTCAAGCCTGAGTTCTGCTTTTCATATTACCTGCAGCCAAATCTCATCCTCTCTCTCTCGTGCTGATCGTTCTTAGTACCTGAAGAAATGCAAGTATTGCAATTTGTTAAAGGTAAATGCTAAGGGAGGTCCAAGTGTCCCAGTTTAGGTGCTGAAAACGATTGGCCCTGTTGGCCTCAGCAGCCTTACTAACCCAGACACTAAGCAGCCCTGACCCCTGCTGTACTGCTGGTGGGATACACACTGGCTGTGGGTTGGTTGGAGTGGTACATTCACGTGGAGTTTCTCTCCTTGTCAGCAACAGTCAGCAGGAAAACAGCTGTGTGCTGACTCTTTCCCCCATCTTGCAGGTCCACAGAACTTGACTCAGTTTGTTGAACTGGCTTTTTTTTCCCCTTTCTGTGAAAGCCTGGGAACTGATTGGAGCTCAGTCTAAGTTAACTTTTTCTTCTAAATACATGTCCAACCCATACAACACAACATGATAAGACCATTCATATGGTGTACATACTTTAAATATAGGTGGGGTTCTTTGGTAGGGGGTCCTCCAAGTATCTGCATTAATATTCTGTGCTGAACCTCAACATGAGAAAGCATGATTGGCTCAAGTGAATACTGGTTGTGATGCAGCACTGCGTGTGCACCTTGCCTAGGGAAGTGAGGTTTGTAGAAAGCAAGGAGAACCATGGAAAATCATACTACAGCTATGGTCCCATCAGAAAGATGAGTATAAGAGTCGAAGTAATTTGTCACTGGAGAGGCTGGGTGTCTGTATTTGTGTGGCCATATAAAAATGCACGCACTCTGACAAGCCAGGAACAAATTGTTAAACCTTTGACTTGGGGGGAGTGGGGACCAGCAACTTGATGACTAAAGAATTTCTGTGAGGTTGTTCTTTTATTTTTTTTTTTTTCTTTTTTTTAAATTTTGCCAAATTTGCTGCCCAGGGCTGAATATACTTAGAATTGTCTCCCCTGTGGAGGATGGAAAAGCTGAGGGTGAGCTGGTAATTTTTTTTCTGTTCTAATGGAGGCTTTTAGGAATTAAAGTCACTTTGAACTTTGGATAAGCATCAAAATATGTTCGTGTGAATTATTGTGACACTGCACTTGGTTGCTTATCTGTACTTAAAAAATAAATCTCCAAAGCAACTTAACAGCAGCAAAGATAAATCAGGAAAACCGTGAAAGAATCCTGTACAATTCATGCTATTATGTCACACAGGAAAAACTTCTCCAGCTGAGAAAAGCACCACCTGCCTCGCTGGGCTGTGACCAGTAGATGCCACTGCAGGCTTGGTAACAGGGGGCACCGCGATGGGGAATGTAGCTGCAGCGTGGGAAGAGCTGAGGACAGCACCCAAAAGGGACATCACATGGCTGCCTCGGTCATGTTAGCTGATGACAGCATGTGCCAAGCATCTTGGTGCTAAAGGAGTATGGGACAGGCATGGGGTAAAACAGCCTTAGGTATATGTGTGCGTGATTAATTCTTAAGGCAGGTAGCATGCTTCCTATTTTTGGATTCTGTAGAAAGTTTGCTTGTCCTGTTTGGGTTTCCTGCTTGCACTTGCCCTCTGCTGGAAGTGAAATCCGTGATGGTATGCCTGCTTCCCCCCACCAGGGGAATACAAATGATGATAATGCTTTCCAGATAACTAGAGCCTTGTGCTCAGCAAGCACAGAAGGTTTCTACTTGACATGACGTTCAGGATTTGGTAAACGCTGGCTAGGACATGTTTGTGAAATAACGTGAGCTGTCTCACAGAGGAAGTAAAACATGCATGGGGAGAGGAACCTTATTCTTCACAAACCTACAAGACTGTATTTAGTTTTTTTAAAGTGTAATTGTAGTAGGGAGGAAAGATCTTACATTGAAACATCTAATTGGAAATAGGTTATAAACAATATTTTGCATACTTGTTTGCTTATCTTTAAAGAAAAGCAAATAGTGGAAGCTGCACGGCTTTTGTTGTAGCTCCATTTTACATATGTATGTATGTGTATAAAATCCACTTGACTGTGAAATTTGTATGGGACATTATCTATTTTAAAAGTATATCTGAAGTTGAAATGCAGAACTTTCTGCTGATGCAAAACCTATCCCCAGGACAGACCTTTGGTTGCTGGGAGAAGGCCATGCAGTGAGGGTGTCTAGAATAAGAACTAGTGCAGCTGTATATTACAGATGGCAGGAGGACTTGAGGGCTGAAAGATGTGGGTGCAGGAAGGATGTGGTGGTGTCACATCTATGTCATATGTGCTGTTGTGTGGAGTTCATTAAGGGCTATTACAAGCTTGCAAATGCTAGTGTAGCAATCCAGAGTAATTCTATTGCTGTAAATGGAAAGTACATCCTTCCTGTTATGTCCTGTCACCCATCCGTGCAGGGGTGTGCACAGCTTTTGTGGCTGCTCTTAGAGGTGCTCTGAGCACCTGTAGCTGGTGTTTTGGTGGACCTTGAGGAGGACACCATCAGTGGATGCACTTTTCCTTGCCTGAGCTCCTCCTGATGCAAACTTTCTTTTTCTGAAGGGTATGATCAAGGTATTTTGGATCAGTTTTGCACTTCAGCAAATACTTAATGATATGAACTGCCCCATTGAAGGTATTCTGTTGTACTTTGACGTGATAGGAACTCTGCTGGAAATTCTCTAATCAAACCATGAGTTTTTACTGTGACTGGCACTGCAATTCAAGCTGTGCAGATCTGTCCTGATTTGATAAGATAAACTAATCCTAATAAATACATTAACTTTTGAAGCAATTGGGAAAGCACCTGTTACAAAGCCTGAAGATCTCAAATCATGAACTGCATCCTTCTGAAAATTAACTTGCACACCATTATCCTGGCTGTAACAAAACTAGGCAGCGATAGTTTACTGTTCTGTTTGCTTGCTTATTTGACGTTCTGAGCCCTTGTTATGCATTCAGGTCACGTTGTTAGTCTTCACTGCCTAGCTGAACAGCCAAATGGATAGGAGACATACCTGGCAGAAGTGAAAGGTGAGATTCCTGAGTAATTGCATAGATGTAAGAACAACGATCTGAGAAAACTTCTGAAGATTGGGTCAGAAGCTGTTGTAGCCTTTCAAGGATTTGGTTAAACTGAACAGGAGTGAGGATCTTCTTTCCTTTAGAAAGAAGCATGAACGCATGTGAGAAAGAATGAAAGCAGTTTAAATGAAGTGTTTTTTTCCTTTGTCTCTGTTTGTGGGTTCTTCTAAACTGATCACGCTAATGTGGTTGTTTCTGTAATTAAATTATGTCTGCACTCAATGAGAACAAGTTAATTAAAAGTCATCTTTTGTTAGTTGAAATGTATTAGCATTGCCTGTGTGGAACTTCATGGCTTTTGTTTGTTTGCTCTCTTTCTGTGGATTGGTGTTCAGTGCAGCTGTGCTTTCTATTGCATAACAACTTAATATGACTGACTTTATAGCTCTTCCTTTTTATGGGCTGATCTAAATTACCTCCAGTGATTTGCAAGTGTAGATCGGTAGTGTAAAAACACGACTCTCATTTGTATATTAAAGCTTGCTCCTAAGTGGCCAGTCGGATTTGCTTTTAGTCCCTTCAGCAGGTTGTGTTGCTGGCTCTTGATGTCGGAAGCCTGAGTTGCTGGGCTTTCAAATGTGGTCCCGTAGCCTGGGTTTGGAAATCATGCTTCGTTTCTAACCAGAAAGGTTTTTATTTTAGAAAGCTCTTGGGAGATGAGCTTAACCTTGGGCTACAGTAATGTCAGGACTGAACAGGGCAGGGCATAGTTTGTATTTAGGTTGGCAGGAGCCAATCCTTCAGACCTGCATGACTCAATAGCTGACACACTTCCTTCGGGGTATGAATGCCGCAGCATGTTGGTAGGAGGTGCTGCACTGCTCCATGAGTCATTAAAACCAAAGCATCAAGCTTTTCCTGGTCATTACAGATTACTTGGCTCCCTTAGCAGGAGTATGGCTTGGCCTTGCTGTTCTGACTAACCCCCGACTCCAGTATGTTTCTGCCCCATCTAGTCTACTCCCTGGCAATTCAGTTTCACCATTTTCTCTTTGCATTTTTGCCACAGTGCTGTAGCTTCATTAATTTGGTATAAAATAGCCTGTCCTTGATACTTCTGAGGACATCCATGTGTTTCTTCATCTGTGAATCTAGAAGGCTAAATCCTCAGGTAATATAAAGTGGATAATTCCCTTTGATTGTTAGTGTACAAAAACAGGCCAGGAATCTCGGGTTTCTTTTCCGTTCATAGTAAAGATCCTTGGAGTGACATCCATGGACCTGAAACAGAAATATTTCTTGTCCATTTCAGAAGCAAGTACGAGCTGCTCTTTTCCTGCAGTGGGACTTCACAGTTTCTTGTGGACCTGCTCGTTTCTGTGGTAGCAGTGCATGTGTGTGTTTCCTTGTGTGTCTGTTGCACTGTGACCTCCTCTTAATGACCCAGTGAAAGACAGCTGGTATCCTACCATAAGAAGAGAATGAGATGTTTGTGACATAGCCAGCAGCTGTGTACCAAGGCTGCCGTGACTTGGAGATGGTTTCGCAGCTTAATGCTGAAATACTATTTGCACAAAACTACTATAAGCTTAGCTAGAGATGTTGGCGATCAGTTGGGTTTTCCTTGTTTTAGATGCTGCAGAAGGATGGAAGAGGAAAATGCAGAAATGGCTGATGCTCTCAGGACTCTGGAGAGCTTTCTGTATTTGTTTTAACTTGATGTGGATTCTTTGTGAGTCTTGGATGCTCTCTGCAGCAAAACTTGTGTGTTAATCCTGAAGCTTTTTAATGAGAATTTCTTACGCTTTGCATGTAGCAACTTGTCAGCTCTGACCTGTGTTTGATCTAGAGTTGTTTTAGGAATATCCAAACACGAGGAAAGCTTCTGATCTTTAGGCAGGAGTAGAGGCTCTATTTCTAAGTCAGCGTTCAGTAGTCTTTATGAATATCTTTCTTTGTTCTATCCATATATATTGTGTTACACTCCCAAGAGCTCTAGTTCTATGCAGACTGACACCTTAGCTTATTGAGCTGATGGCCTGTTTTGCCTGGAGTGTGAGGTAAGGGTCTTAGTCAAGTTTCCAGTCCAGAGATGAAGAGGAACTTTTATTTTATGAGCTGTTTTTCTAAAGTTAATAATAAAAAACAAAACCCCCAAGATGAAAAAGCAACCTCCCTATTCCCCCGCCTGGATGCAAAGGAAGTACCTGCATGGATAAAGTACGCAGTGGTGCTTTAGCTCCCCTTTTATTTTTTCTGGAAATTAAGGTGATTGTCATTCCAGTGCTTGAAATCTTCTGGCATATCAAAATGGTTCTTAATGTGTTTTGAGAAGCTATTTGGTAGCCATCTAGTACATAAACACTTAATCAGAGTTTTTAAGGGCTCAGTTATATTTCTAGGATGAGGGGCTAACAGTTAATAAATCTTAGGTAACTACAAGGAGTCTTATCTTAACCCACTTACTAATTCAGTACCTGGAAAACTGAAATGTCTCAGAATCAGTGTTGCTTTTAAGTGGATACTTGCAATAATATTTGTACCTCACATACTGATACCATGCTGTGCTTGTTCTGTCCTCCCTTTAAGGAGCTGATCCAAAACCAATTTTGAAATAAGAGGAAAGTCTTCCATTGATGTTGTGTTTTAGAACAGATCCTAGAAGAAACTGCAGAGGAAGCGATAACATAGTGGTGGGTCATGTGCCTTGTGTCTGCAGTACTGGGGAGCTGATGTCATGTTTATTAGAAGCCAAGATCAGAGTTCACAGGCTCAGGAAATGTCTGCAGAGTTTAGAAATGGTTTGTAACTTCTATCCCAATGACAGGTTTATTTGGCACTTTTTGATAAGTGGCCTGTTTGAAATTTCCTCTCCGAGTAAGCAATTTGTAATTCCCACTTGAAAGGGCTACTGTGGGGGGATGGTGATGGGGCCATATTTGAAAACCATTTATGGTTACTAACATCCTGGCATCTGTCATCCAGGAGTTTTGTGCCTTTATGGTTTTGATCTGTCCAAAATGACTTCTTACATAGAAACTGGAAAACTTTTTTGTGTCCTGAGAGAAAATAGCAAATATATGTGCAGACCCTTAAAGCATATAAATAGAAAGGTAAAGGATCATTAGAAACAGCTCTGCTTTTATTTGCTATGAAATTCGCTCACTTCATTTTGATCCCCTTGTCTCATACAAACGTACAGCATGGTTTTCTGTTCCTCACCAAAATAGTGTCATTGTGACACTTAAAATCTTCCAATTCTGAACCATTGCACTGATTCACAATCCTCTTATCCTAAGCCCAGTTTTCTTAAGTAACAGAGTAGTCATTCTGCAGGTGTTGGAGGTTCCTTTCACTGATTTCTTCCGTTGGCTGCTGAAGGAAGTTGGAAAAACCCTTGCAGTAGTGTTGCTGTTACTGCAGTACTCCAAGGGTATCAAGGAAGCAAAATTTACTGGGAGAGGTAATGGCTTTTTCTTAGACCAGCTTGCAGTGCTGGGAAGAAAGAGCAAACAAATATAGAATTTTAAGGGATGTGACAAAGTGTGCCTGAGCCCAGAAGTCTTTTTAGTCATTCTAAATACGTTGGACAACTTTTTTTTTTACCTTTCCTGATTTCAACAGAATTGTCAAGCTCCATGAATGGCAGAAATATGTGATGTGTTGTTAAGATTACAGATGAATCCTGTAACTAACTAGAATGAAAAAAACACTTTTTATGATGGTAATTAGGATACAAGAGGTTTGTTTCATATATGACTGGTGTGACTGCTCTTTTGAGGCATAAAAGGAGTATAAGGGACAACAATCAGCTGTTTGCTAAGAATGGAAACGGAGACTCTTTCCAGAAGCAGTCTAGTATGGTAGATATGAACTTAGCCACAATCATCTCTATGTTAAGAATTGAGCAGGTGTTTAGGGAAGCGTTACTGAAACATAGGCTCCTCATAATCAGCATTTAGGGGGTATTGTGGAGCCCAACAGATTAACTGTCAACTCCTTGAGGATTAATTGGAGTTGTGTTGTTACCAGAGCTCTGGGGGATAACCCAGATCAGAAGGGGCTCTCTTGGAACCTGGATGCTCTGAAAATTAAGTCTTTAGCATGTGTAACTCTTGTAAATAAATCCTGCATTCTCCAGTCACTTGCTGTATAATTGACAAGTATGCAGAA
This sequence comes from Perdix hodgsoniae, assembly GCA_035772895.1. Classification (NCBI taxonomy): domain Eukaryota; kingdom Metazoa; phylum Chordata; class Aves; order Galliformes; family Phasianidae; genus Perdix; species Perdix hodgsoniae. The sequence goes on from JAPSGF010000007.1 coordinate 14,713,066, forward strand.
AAGTTAGGCTGGTCTTTAGAGAGCATATAGCTGAAAAGATTATCGCATTGGAAAGGGATAATTGGAAATGAATGGAAAAGCTTACCCATGCCCTGGGCTGGCAGAAAAAGACTGCAAGAGGAGCAGTCTCCAGATGGCTCAGTCAGCCCTTAAATGGGGTCTAGTAGAGGTGCAGCCAGGCTTCACCCCTTCTGGTCATACAGGTGAATTGTCTTCACCTGTGCTTCCACAGCTGACTCACTGCTTGCCTCAGGTGATCAATCAGAGGTTCAGGCTGTGATTCAGTAATTCCCATACACATGTGGGAGCTATTGAGTCACAGCCTGAACCTCTGGTTTTTTTTCTGCGGTAAGATCTAGTTGCACAGACATTTACTCTTCTGATGCTTCCAGGTTTCAATGGGTGGAGGAGACCTCATTTTCCTGAAGACACACAGAGGACTCGTGGTAAGGCTGAATGGAACAGCTGGATCCCACTTCCAAGTTGCTGCCCCATTCTGAGGCATAGGGTAATATAGTCTGACCTTTAATCATATTCAAATTTATTTTCTGTCATCAGTTTGTGTCAAATGTACCCTGACCTCTGTCTTCATCTAAGGGAAACCAAGGGTATCCAAACAGGACTTCATCATAGTGTTGATATATATATATATATTTTTTTTTTTCTTCTATTTTTGACTTCCCATTAAAACAATTTAATGGCTTATTTGTGATCATATCCCTGCAGTCATGGAAAACGTAATTCAAAGTTGGTGTTGCAAATTGAGTCTGGTTCCTACCAGCAGAGGACACTGCTGCTCAAGAAATTTGGCTTTGCAGTCTAAATCCCCAGAAACAAGAAGTGGATGAGAAAAGTGGGAGAAAGATTTAGGAAAAGCATTAAACATAAATCTTAGCCACCCAGCTGCACTGATCACTGGGATGGAGCTGATAGCAGTAGCCATATTTTGTTAGGAGCTGGCTTGTGGAGTGACCAGGTTGAGAAAAGTGAAGAAGACTTCAGATCAAGTGGCAGCAAGGTAGCTATAGGGTAGGTATGCAGGCCTGGCTGTTTTGTGTGTGTATGCATGCTGTGGTTGAGGATGGGGTGGCCTTACCTCCTTTATTTGAGCACCTCTCCTGGTAGCCTGTGCTGGTGTTGTAGAGGACAGCCATGGTGGATGTGCTCTGCAAGCAGCTGATAAAGGCTGCTTAGGAAAGTTTACAGAAGGATAAATGGTCAGTCAGTTTGTGGGGGGGAAGGAGGATGCAATAAAATATATGGCCTGTGACAGCCAAAGTCAAATTAGAGAGTTTTTTGCCCTCTGCTCAACTTAAGGGAGAACTGGGGGCAAACAAGTTTTGGCAGAAACTGAAATTAAGGAGGAATTTAAAACTTCAAAAATGGCTTTTTAAGAAAGGTGAATTAATATGTGCCTTGTCTGAGGTTACTGTCTGATGGCAGCACTGCAATAATGCTGCCGCAAAGTTCAGAAAAAGTCTGCATTTGTTCAGCCATTCACCTATATGTGGTGTGGAGGCACAATCTAGGGAACATTTAAAGAGAATCAGCCTTTTAATATGAGGGAATCCTTCTTTTTTGGGCCAGCAGCAGAAATGGGAGTTCTGGCAAACAGTATATCTTTAAGTCATGCATACAGTAGTGTAGGTGCTCCAAAGTGTTGATGAACCTGGAGAGTATTCCTTAATGATGTGCAGGTAGCTGTGCTCTGAGTAACATCTGACCAGTCAAGTGTCTTCTCTAGGAGGTGGCTCACTTAATTTAGGAAGCACTTAAAGGGCATAAGTCTCTTATTTCTCAAAAGTAAAGCAGCTCTCTAGGACCCCAAGCCAGGGTAAAAGGTAGGGTAAAAATGGAGCAACCTATTTGTATGTATACACACTTCTGTGTCAGATGCTGTTTAGTCAGACTGTCCCAGTGCTGCCATCTGTTGTACAGCAACGACACATAATGGAACATTGGTGGGAAGGTTCAACCTCTACTGCTGTACCATCACTGTCTGCACCTGACACTGTGGGCCAACATTACAAAAGAAGAGGTGTTACCTTCAGAGCAGCCCTTGTGTGTGTTTATATATATATTTTTTATTGTTGTTCACCTTGCTTTTAAAAAATTACTTTCTTACTGAAAATAACAAACGCTGGATGTTTCATACATTTCTAATGCGCAGTATAGTAGAACAATCCTTTGAGTTGCTCCTCAGTTGCAAAGTTATGATGGGGGAAGGATTTAAGCTGACTTCAGTTGAAATGCTTAACTTCTGAGACTGTACTGGACTAACAGTGAGAACTGAGCTCCTTGATTGTGAGCCAAGGACCGTACTCCTTGTGCTGCTTCTCTCTCAGCACTTCTAATGCCTACCATCCACTGTTACTTTGTTTCTGATGAGTGCTCAAATGCAAGCGCCCTGCTGCCACTGCAGATCTGTGGCCTCCTGTCCCATGTGTGCAAGCAGAGCGGTACTTTTCTCTTCTCTGGTATGTTTGGGAAGTTGATTTGCGTCAGTGCTGTTGAAAAGGATTACAGAGGGACTGGGAAGTATTCAACAGGCCTTGCTCTGTCCAGCCTTAGTTGTGCCATACTTGTGTTAGCTGAGGATGTGACTTAGGGTTTTGATTTCAGTTGCTCGTGAAGTCAAGAAACCTAAATTTCTTGGCTGTAATGCCACTTTTTTTTTTCCTCCTCAATTTGCATGAAATCTGCTTTTAAATGAGGAGTGTAGCTGATGTGCACAAACCTGGTGATGCTCAAGGAATAAAGAAGGCAGTCCAGATTACTTGAAGTCAAGAACTGGCAGTTGCTGCTTTGCTGATTTTTATTCTATTATTTATTTATTTATTTATTTATTTTTAAGGTGGGAGCTGCTGCGTTCATGACTTCACGCGTTCTATGGGTAGCAGGGCTGATCTGTCCCTTGAGCAGCACCCTGTTGACTTCCGGGAGATCTCAGGTGATTAGGGACAAATTTGTGTCCTGGTGAGTGGAAAGATGAACTAGCAGTGTGTGTTTGCAGCCCGGAAGACTGATGTTATCCTGGGCTGTGTCAAAAGAGGGGTGGCTGGGGGGGAGAGGAAGGGGATTGTCCCTCTTTGTTCTGCCCGCTTGAGGCCCCATCTGGAGTACTGAATCCAGGTCTGCGGCCTCCAAGCACAAGAAATCTGTGGGAGCTCTTGGTGAGCTTTACGGTCTTTTCCAAATTAAGCCATTCTATGATTCTATTGAGTTTTAAGAGGTTGAAATAGATGTTGTAATTCAGTGATGAAGAATCAGAACTCCAGGGATTCATTTTCTTAGTGAATTTCATTATGTTACAAAGATTGAGTTGTGACCAGCTTTGTGTAGTTAAGAAGGGGGGATGCAAGTTTTTGAAATAGCATTGTCAAGCTTTCCTGGCTGAGTGCTTTAAAAGCGTCACAGGCTGGCACATTCTTCTGATATTGTTGAGAAGTGGCAAGTTACAGATGAGACAGTTTGTGTAATGATTGATGGTATAGATGTGTTTGCCCTGTTCACTAGAAGGAGGTAGGAGACGTTTTGGTTATTGATAAAACCAAAGAGCCTGGCTTCTATATGACTGATTGATAGGTACTTAGGTACTTGTGCCCTGAGTAAGCAAGTACTAGCTACGCTGTATTTCAGATGTCTAAAAACAGCTGCAGAGGAGGCAGGAAAAATATTCACGCCTTTCATATTTCTGAATATGTATCTCAAGACAGTGGCTCATAACTGAATGACTGTTTATTTGCTTTAGCTTTCTCTTGCAGGTTTGCGTAGTCTTTTTGTGTGAGACTTGCACATCTGGCCCTTCTGTCCTGCTCTCCTATCATGCACAGCAGCACATGCTGGCAGCACATACATTTGAAGCATCTAAGCTTTCCTCTGAATTCCCCAGCTGTTGCATCCTCCAGCCAGACACATCTTGCACTTGTTAGTGGCAAGCTATGGCATCATAGATCTTGAGCTCTCCACTAATATTGTCTTGTGCTACAGCTGTGTCCTATTGTGTGATTTTTTTTGCTTGCAGGGTGCAGTACTGATATGGTCCAAAGTGCTGGATCTTAATGCAAAAAGCTCATCGCCCACTTTTGCTGTTACATTTGTTTTGGGTATGAGGTAAACCAGCCAAATGGAAGCTTAAGAAAACAATCTCAATGTGTTGGGGTTCTTTCCCATAAATTTAAGTTATGTAAAAATTCAGAGGTTGGGTCCTTAAAATGGCAGATGGCAAAACTTGAAATGGAGCCTAACTGAAGTGATCTGTTTCCAAAAGTGAAGGACTAGTAGTAGCTTCCATCAGCTCAGTGAAGATTGTGGAGAGCTCAGCACTGTTGGTTTTGATTCTGAATCATCAAGGTCTTTTAAATATATGCTTATCTTTAATCGTATTGGTAATGATACGTGATCTTCAAACAGAAGTGGAGAAAGTGTTGTATGTTAATGTTAAGCTGCAGTTTTTCCAGTGACATTCATCTCTGAATTTATGTACAGGTGATTTTTTCATACTTCTGTGTGGTCATCGTGCATTAGAGGATTCAATTTTGGAGTTGCTACATCGCTCATGTGAGCTAATAACTCATCTGTTTATGTGCCAGTGCTGTCATAGTGCAAAAGTAAGATAGACAAAGATGACTTTGTACAACTTCAGGAATCTTTGCTTGAAAATCAGCCCCTTTGTGCAAACTGCTTGGGAATTCCCTTTAGGAAATGACTTGAAGTAGCTTCATCTCCAGTACTGCTGAACTTCAGTCTCCTGAGGATGCTTTTTTCTAATGTGGTTGTCTTCTTATTTTCTTTACACAGCAAAGTTAATGTATTTGCTCTTGCTCTTTAAAACAGAACAATAGAATTATTCGGGTATTAGTGTGTATGTGTAGTGAAAAAAAAAAAATATATATATGTATGCCTCTGTAAAATGTGAATGTGTGTGTATGTATGTGTCAGTTTTCAGAAGGTTATTGGAAGCAGCTGTGGGTGGAAGAGAAACAAAGCCGTGGATTTGAGAGCCAAACAATTAACATAGGAGTGGAATGCTGTAGTTACATCAGTCTTTCTTTAAAAAGCCAGAATTTCTCCCTTATTCCCAAAGGTATATTATTAATTCTCTTGGCATGTAACACAACAAAATGACTGCGTTTATGAACTTGACTACTTCTTTTAACAAGTTCCAATAACTGCTTCCTAAACCTTGTGTTTTTATATCAATTACATACAGTAAGCATTGAAATCTACCAAAGAGAACTGCTGAGGCCAAGAAGGGTTATTTATGTTAAATGGGGATTGCCAACTGCCAGAAGTAAAATGTGGTTATAATTTTATAACACCATTTTATAATTAGAGTCATAAGTGAGGTTTCCTGCTATTGTTTAAAAATGTGTCATGATAAATTTAAATCAAGGATAAAGGCACAGAATAGGCTAGTAAAGAACGTATCAGTACAACAAAGATGGTACAGCAAACATGTCTGTCTTCTGCAATAGACATGTGCTAACAATTTCAGTGAAATAATTATATTTATTGCATATAGATTCTGTTTTAGGAACTATAACCACTTAGGAACTGTTTTCATTCATGTCAGATTGAGGTTAATTTGTTGTTACTGTATGTCTGTAGATAAATTTTACTGTCAGAGAAATTTAATATGTTGGTTTAGTGATAAGACAGTCTTCTAGCCAGACCAGTTTTTTAAAAAGGTCAAGAAATCCAGAAGTTGTTAATAATTTTGGCTAATATTTGTGTCCACAGCATAGTGAAGCTAATACTTTATCAATAAAGAAAATAGAACCTTGGCAAGTAAGGACCCACTGGCCAGATTCAGTAAAACATTTGCGCACATGCTTAACCGGTTTCAGTGGGATGTTGATTTTAATAGGAGTTAGGCATATGCCTAAGAACTTTTATAGGGATTCTTTTTTCAGTCCTAGCCTAAATTTGAAGAAGAAACTTAAAATTGTGGATGTGAGCAGGAATAATAATACCTCCTTTTTTTTTTTAAAGTTTATTAGTTGTCAGAGTATGTAACTTTGCTGTAACATCAATGCCATTTACTTATTAGATTTCAGGGTTGACTCATTGCAGCCTATTGGTATTTGATAGTGCTGCCATATTCCCAGAAAGAAGTGGTTTAATTCACATGCATTTGTAAGAGTTAATCACTAGAACATTCCTGACTTTGGTGAGTCATGTTCATGGAGTAGGTAAGTAATTTCCAATGTATCATTTCATACATTGCTTTGCTAATATAACCCATGTGTTTCATATCAGCACTGAAAGGACATTAATCAGTACACACCACTTCGGCCAGACATATTCTATATAAAGTCCCAGGTTACATCTCAAATATCAATATGTGGATAAAGATGAATAATAAAATGCAATAGATATCATTTGTTACACATGCTGTTCGTAGGTTTGTTGTAAGGAAAAAAATATATATATCTCTCATAACAAGAGCTGATGGTAATACAGTGTTAGAGATATGGCTAGGCACTGTGAGGTAAGAAATGCCACATTCAGACCTACACTTTATTCTCCTGCCTTGTACACATACACTGTTATCACGTAGGTTCTAAGTATAGGATCATATCAGTGATGCTGTTTTTTGACTGAAATGGAAACAAAGCATGGAAACTGCACAATGCAGGAGCTGTCATGTCCCTAAGAATTCTGCCTCATGCCTAGCACGTTACAGACAAAATGTATGCTTTTTTAAGGTATTAATGGCTCTTAAAAACAGATGTTGGAATGGAAACAAATGAATAGCTCTAGTGCAGGAGATCACCACTGTACAGATAAAAACTGAAAAACGTGAAGTCAGTGGGAATCTTTCATTGGCTTCAGAGCTTTCAGCTGCTTAGGGTGGTAAGCATCGTCTTATTTTGTGCTATTGTGAGGTGCTGAATGGAAGAGATTTCTGCTGTATTTGGACTGACAAGTGAGTTTTGTGGACATAAGAAGCAAAACCAGTGGCAATGGAATGGCATTACCTTTACTGGACTGTAGGCTAAGTCCTTAAGTGAGGTGAGAACACGGTGTTAAAAAGGGCTGGTTGTATTGCAGATGTTCAGAACTGAAAAAAATCACAAATGTTTGAAAAAACTAATAAGAGATGAACTCATTAGCAGGCAGCCAATGCACATGGTACTGAAATCTGTATGGTCTGTTTTGCCTTAGAACAAAATGAGATCATTGTGGAAAGACCACATAAGGCAAACAGAATGATTATTGGTAGGTCTTGAATGATGATAGATTCGATTCAGTGGGGTAATGTTTGGAGTTATTTCTAGTGTCAGTAAGCGGTACCTGTTGTCCTTTGAATGCTTGCTATGTTGTGGGATATTTGCAAAAACCTTTTCCATTATATATCCAGTTCCAGCTGCGACTTCTGTGCAGTTCTTCTAATTATTTTCCCATGCAGGAATTTTGGAGAATGTTTACAGGTATCTAACCTCACTGAAATTCTATTGGGAATTTTAGTTCCTTTAACAACTCCAGGTAAACATTTGCAGTTACAGTAAATGTGCCTTTTATTTTAGAGTCACAGATATGTCTGGAAGGAAGCCCCATCATCTGATTTCTCTGTCTTTTGTAGAATAGGGGGGGGCAATGGAATGAAGTGGAGATTGTAAGGCAAGGAGGAAACAAAAATGGGATGTCAAGGGCAGTAGGGGTAAAAAGAGATCCTAAAGCATGTGGATGTACTAGGGGCTAGAGTGTAAACCAGAAAACAGCCTAAACCACTGTACCTGAATTTCTGTAAGTCTGTGATGGGCGATTTCACAGTCTCTCTGAGAAACTGAATATCTCCCTCTCATCCATATTTGGTGTCCTGAAGGATGCCTTTTTTTCCTTCTCTCTACTATCTGAATGTTCTTATTTGCTAGAATTTGCTGTTATTCCTGTTGATTTATTGTTTTCCAAATGTCTGCCAAAAGCACTTAAAATTCAGGATACCATTGCACCCATTGTAGATGTGGGAAGATGCAGATCCTGGTGAATACCGGCTCTTGTTCTCACAGTGAAGGATTAACATGGTTCACAAAGACCATGTTTTTCTTTTTTTTATTTTTTTTTTAAGAAGAGCTGTGTTGTGAGGGCAGTACTCAAAGCCTTGCTTGGCTGTGACATCTCTTTACGTACTGTACACTGCTACTCATGTAAAGGGAGGATTGTTGTTTGTTCAGCTGCACGTATATAAGTTATTTTGTACTGTAGGGGTTATAATCAGTTATACAGGATGGGCTAAATGTTTCTGAATGTTCTCTGTCTCTTAAAAATGAAGTAAAATTATGCTTGCTCTTCTCTGGCCTTCTAAAAGCCGTGTGTGTCTTCGGTGAGCACTCTAACGGCAATTGGAATTGGTTTGATCCTTCTTTTTGTTTAAGTGCACTGAAGTTATCATGTAGATGCATCTAACTATTCCAAATATTTTGTAACATGCTTTTTTTTCCCCATAGCCTGGGCTGTGTGTTTACTCTGTTAAGTTCAGCTTTAAATATCTGATCTCAATTAATCTCCCTAAAAACTGAAGCAGGAAGGACTATATTTAAGCCTTCTAGAAGTTATCAGTAATCAGGAGAAGCAGTAGAGATGCCCTCTCTTACAGTTTATTGCCAATAGCTGGCAAATGCAAACATGAAAAATGTTTTGGACCACTTAGAGAAAAAGCCTCTGCTACTGTTGAGGGGTTTATGCTACCAGAACACTCAAACACTTGCGGAGTGCAGATGAATGAGCTGCAATCACAGCCTCCTGCATTTAACAGCAGCAGGAAGCATTTTGTTTGCTACTTCCCTGGGTGTTTTCCAATGACAAAAAAAATAATAAATTGCACACTTCTGTCTAGTGAAATTCAGTTAGAATTCTTGGTAGCTGGACAAAAATCAGGCTAGACGTAGCTGCTTAGCATGGTTTGCATTACATAGTAGCTGTGGACATTGCCTTGAGGAGGGAATATTTTGTCTTAATTGACTCCAGTCTGCTTCACTGAGGTACTTCTAATCTTTGTCCTCTCTATTCCTTTAAACATACACCACTGTAAGACTTCACTCTATTATATAGGTGGCTGTTTCTTTAAACATTTCTTCTAAAAATGAATACGGATTAAATTGCTTGATCTAGAAAGAGTGTATAAGGTCAGTCCTGATTTGAATAGTGAGGAGGAACTGGGCTTCGGTGGAGTTGCTGTATCAATAACCAGAAGAGCTAAGCTAATGCTGTTACTGTTCAGAGCTACAGCAAATTTTTATTTGCACGCAAGGCAAATGGTGAGTAGCACTTCTTTAGCAGGTCTTCTGCCAAACTGACCTCTCCAAGCTCCATTGCAGAAGTATCTGTATTCAATTTTTTTTTGTTTACTTTGAAACAGAAATGATTGTTCTTTCACTGCTGGGATGTAGCTTCCACAAGTAGCTGATGTATATTCTGGAGTCAAAATGAACATAAGGCTATCTTCACTCTGCTCATACTTCCCATTCTTATAGGATGGAGCACAGGAATAAAGTAAAACCTGATCTCAAACTGATCAAGCCTCCAGCTTCTCTCGAGGTACATGTGATGACCGGTGGCCAGCAGTATGTTTTTTGATAGCCTTGGTGAGACTCATTTGGATTTTATAGTGTCTGTTTAATATAGAAGGTGTCAGCTGCTTTGAAAATGAAAAAAAACAATCAAGCTTGGAAAGACTGAGTTGTGTAGGAACAACATGACAGAGCTCACTGATCCTCTATTTCAGTAGCTGAATTATTTTCTATCACCTTCAATTCTTCTAAAATAGGTGAGCTTAAAAGCTAGTTTAGAAGCATGATGGAGAATGTGACAACTTTGAGGCCCTCTCTCTACCCTGAGCATCCTATCCTGAATCTAAAAGAGGCTCATGGTTGTTAGTATTAATGAATCATCAATATGCAACAAAAAACTGTTTAGTATAGTTCTCATTTGTTACAGGAGATGAAGTATTGCTCTGAACAGTGCCCGTCTTGCTCTCTGTGTTGCACTTGAGGCTCAGGTTTACAACGTGGAGAACAACTTCTAGACTCTTTGGGTCTGCTGGATATTCTACTACATGTAGCTTTTGTCAATGGCTTGTACAGCTCTTCCTTGGGTCTTGTGCATCATGAGCTTGGTGGCAAAATTGTTAGATGATGTGAAGCTAGAATTAAGGAAAGAATTCTCAGAAAGCTCCTGTGAAAGTTCCCTGGTTTCATGGTTCATTAGGAACTTTAAACTCCTGGCCTTCATGTTGAAAGATTTGCTGAAGTCAGTGAAGTCCCGTGGGTGAACCTCGTCAGGCAAAATTGGTGGCTCCTCTGAGATCCAGAAAAGTGTTACCAGTTTCAAACAGCTTTTGCTCTGAGATTTCTTTGATTCATTTGGACCTGACGTAGTAGAGCTGCAGAGCAACTGGAGACAAAATACTTAAGTGATCTACAAAGAGAAGCCCCAGAGTTTTTGAAGTTATCATTAGAGCTGTGTTGAAAACTAGATGTGTTTTTTTTTTTTAATGGAGGGGAAATATGAAACTGAGGTTTGCAAAATTGCCTCACTGTGATTGCAACAGCAAGAAGCTTAAGCCCTAGAAATGTCACCAACTGCTAAGCTTCATCAGAGAACTCAGACAGGCCGTCGTTACTGCAGCAACAGGTACAACAGTGCAGTCAGTGCTGTCTGCTGAGCTGGACCTTGTGTGGAGAAACGTGTGATCTGTCAGTGCTCGTGTCAGGAAACTGAACAAAGATGGAAGAGATTTCTTTAAAACAACTTGAGGGAGCTCTGTCACAAATCTTATTGAAACGCTTTCATAATTTTAAGCTGCCCTGAAAATCTTAACGGCACAAGTCTGTTACCATCCAGTAGGTAAAAATGAGAGCAGTCTGAGAAAATGGGGGATCAAAATGTGATTTTGATACAAACGTATATTGCTGAGCATTTGCTTTAGACCCTACCTTCTAAGCTGTGCTTGCATACTGTATTTTCTGTATATAATCAAAATCTTCTGAGGATTTTCTGTGGATGTGAACACTGGTGCATCTGTACTGTTTAGATTTTTGCTGATCCTCTTAAGCACCTTCAGAATTTGTTTCAATCCTCCTGAGGTCCCATTGGGCAAGTTTGCCTAACCAAGTGTTTGTAGTGAACCACGCTTGAAGATCTCCAAGTTGACTGTCCTGTACTCTGGGGAGAAAGGGGTGGAACCTCTTAGGAGCTGTCATCAAACTAAAGGTAGCTGCTTATAAGGGAATATGAGAATGCGAGGCAACTGAATTACAAGACCTGGAATACCGAAGCAGTGTTTTCAGATGGGTTTACTGCTAGGTTTAGTTGTTGTCTTTTTTCCTCATCCAGTAATAAAAAATAGCTTTTCTGTGGAAATGACACAGCTTTCAGCTTGTTGCATTCCAGGGGACACATTTGAAAAGCTGTCTAAGTCAGATTTTTACAGAGTCATAGAAGCTTCCTTGTTTCTTTTTCTTCTCAGAGCTGTCTTGGATCGTGCCTTTCCCTGAGCTCGTGAGCAGTGATTTGTGAAGCTTCCTACTGTTCTGTGCCTTTGTAAATGAAACTAGGAAAGAAGTAACTGCACCCCTTAGAATTCTATTTAGAATTCCTTTCTCTATCCTGCAGGATTTAATCCACTGGTCACACATTTTCGTCTGACCAATTTCTCCCTTTAATTATTTATTAGCCACTCAGGCAATCAGATCAAGGCATATCTTGGCTTGGCATTATCTTGCTCTATTCTCAGGTGACTCAGCTTCTACCACTGCTAGGCACTGTAGAAGCACAACTTCTAAATACAAAGCTCTTTCTGATATCATTAGAGCAAGGGGAATGTAGCCTTAAAATCCATATCAAATGAACCTAATTTCCTCTGAGATGTTAACATGCTGTGCTGACTTCAAGTTAAGCAAAACAGATGCTTTCTAATCTGCATCTAACAGGATGTAGAAAATTTGCTATTTAATGCAGATTCAAAGGCAAATTCCTTATAACCACTACGGAAAACATGGCAGTTTGCTAAGTACTGTGAATTGATGCTGCACTTTTTAAGCACTACCTGCTGGCTTACACGTGCTGTTGCCTACATATAGTGCAGACCTGCTTACAACTTAGTTATACAGAGGTAGTGAAGACAGTTGACCAAACCTTGTTTTTGGGGAAATAATTACTATATCCTGCCAATTTCTTGAATAGATGTAAAATCAAATTTAGTTCTTACACAGTAGTAAGGTGCTTTATGTATCTTAAATGTTCTACTCTAGAAGCCTTGCTGTGAAATTCAGGCATTTTGCACAAAAGAATGATATGAACGGAATTAAATGGAGTTCATGTCAGTATTTGATGCTTTCCTCAACAGAGAACTACTTGAATCTGTATTTGATCAGATCAGTTTTCTGACCTTTACATTCAATGCTATTCAAATTTGAGCAGTAGTTGTCTTGCTCCTTCTGACTTAGAAGTAATAGCAACTGTTTTCAGCCTAAAATATCCATTTGTCTGAGTACCTGCAATTGAAATAGGTATGTCCAGTTCCTGCAGTGACATTTTAGTTGGGGACTATTCAATTTGAATCTCTTCTTTTTAAAAGTTTATTCTGAATGTACTAGGGGATCAGGTAAAGAGCTGTCTCAAACAGATAAGCAGTCAGGTACTTCACCAGGTGCATCTACTGTGCAGTTTTGTGTTTATATTGATCTTTATTATAGACTAATCATTCTGACAGCTAATTGAGTAGAATTTGATCTCTCTTGGCACTTTTAGGAAAAACTTGAGCAATCTGAAGGGGTTCAGGAATTCTGGGTTCAGGAATGGCCCTTTTCCTTAGTATTTTTATGAATGACTTATTTGCCACTCTGCAGATGTTCATTAACAGTGGAACCTTATTTTCATGTTTTGACAAAAAGAAAAAAGACAGGAAAGTAAAAAAAAAAAAAAAAAAAAAGCAATCAACTTAAGTCAATGAAAACACTTTAATTTGTTTCAAAATGTTTATGGAATTTCTTACTATGAATTTACATTTAAAAATAATCTTTCAAAATAGATAACTACAAACATTTCTTTTTCTTTCTTCAAAACAATTCTGTAGTAGAAGTTATGTCTCTGAGTATTGCTGCTTTACTGACTCACGTTCATGCTTTCTTCATAAATTGTTTTAGACATCCTCATCAGGGATTTCCCATCACACTCATTGGAAAGGAAGGTCTTGGTCATTTAGTACAACGTGATTGTTTGGCAGACAGGTTTTAACATACTCATTGTAAGAAACTGTTTTCCTCTGGTCAGACAGTGTTTCGTGTGATTCAATTTGTGTCCGTTGCTTCTTGTCCTGTTGCTGGACAACATTAGGAGCAGATTGTCTCTTATTGTTCCCTGTCAGGTATTTGTACCAGCTTACAAGATTCCTGTGAACCTTCTCTGGAGAACACTTCCTATCAGCCACGGAATAAAATCCCTTTAATCTGCGTAGGAGGACTCTTGTATGCGGTGCGAGGGGGAATTGGATCAGATCTGCAGAATATAGTTGTGCTATGATCAAGACTTTCTGTAAACTAGCTGTTAAAATTTCCTCCAGTAGAGTTAACCTGTCTTTGGTGACAAGTGTGTTATGGCAGCTAGGAGCTTGCCAGGCATCACGAGGTTATGTCGTTTGTGTTGTCCTATGCACTAGGTGGCTGAGAACTCCAACTCATTACATTGAGGCTGCAGTGAGTTTCTCTGAACTTTGTTGATAGGTTTACAGTTTGGAAGCTTGTACAAGACCTCATCCAATTCCTGCCTTCTCTCACTGTTTAGGAACTCAGGTCCTGCTGATGTTGCAGTTTCTCACTTAAATACTTCTCAGGATATCGACAAGGTCTCCTAATATCTGTTGCATGAAGCATTCTTAGTATGAATTCTGTCAAGTCTTAGTCAGAACTGGGAAGTAATGGTCCCAAGCCATTTGCTGGCTGTCTATCTCTGGACTTGTAAGTGCTTGAACATAGAACGGTTTAGGTTGAAAAGGATCTCTGTAGGTCATCTAGTCCAACCTTTAACTTCATCTTTGAAGAGGAAGAATAATCATTTGTTTTAACTTTCAGAGATAACCACTTGCAGTTGTTTAACTATATGTGCCTTTGGGCACCTGTATTTAATGTTTAATGTGCACACTTAATTTGCTTTTAAGGAACTGATATATCAAGAACCAAATTAATAGATTCCATACTGGTCTAGTCATATATACAGGCATTGTAGGTACTTGGTTAAACAATTGAGACCAAATTTATAAGCGTATGAATATATTTTTCTGTGGTGATTTTGACAATGTGCTGTAGCAAATTCTACTTTTGGCACTTACTGTTAACCAGAGAAGAGCAACCTTTCGCTTGTATTTTTTGACATTTTGTTTTCTGGTCTGTGATTTGTAATCCAGGAGAAATGCATGATGCTATACAGAAAACAAATTCTGTGAGTTTGTCTTTAGGAAAGTTGAAATGTATTCAAGGATCAGTCATGTTTGAGCAGGCAGTTCAAGATATAAGCAAACTTGTCTTGTATTTTTCTTAGCTTCTTTTTAAATTCTTTGCAAATGGTTGGGAAGCTATAAACCTAGTGACAGCTCACACATAATACCTGACAAGGTTTTGTGCTGCTAAGATGAGATTGGCTGCTTAGTTGTTCTTTTGTAGTGTTCATGTATCTTTTGAGGGACCTGGTGTGAATTGTCAGGTTGGAGGTGAGTTGGTAGGTTTCTTTCTTTCTTTCTTTTTTTTTTAAATCAGAAGTTAAAGTCAACAGTGAAACAGTAGGTGGCACTACAGACCCTCTGTTACTAGGGAATTTAGCACAGTGATTCTTCCCTGCCATCTCACCCTGAGCTTGTCAAGGTGTTTTCAAATCCAACAAAGTTGTTCCCAAGTTTTCTTGAAATATACATATGGCTGGTTAGTTATTCATAATCACTTCTCTGCAAACACTGTAGATATTTCACACAAGTTCAGCACATCAGAATGGGAGTTTTGAAGGAATTCCCAGTATCATGGGAAGGAGTCCCTGAAATGGTTCTTTCTGGCAGCATCTTTCTGATGTTGACCTACATCAGTGACAGAGCCGCACCCTAGTTCTCCTCTCTAAGCTTTCTCTGAGTTTACAGAATGCAGCCTGTGTTTCTCCAAATGAAGATGGATAGAACCTTGCTGGAAGACTGCTTTTATTGTTGGAGGGTCCAGGTGCAAGCTTGAGTCCTCTTGCTCTTTTCTGTGTAACCAGCCTCTTGTATGTGTGGGAGGGAGAGTTGTTGTGAATCAATATACGCTAACTTGGTGTCTTTTGTTACTATGCTTGAAATGAGAATTTGTCCTTTGAGCTCATAAATCATTACTGCCATTTTACCTTATACTTCTGTTTTATTTATTTTTACTAGAACTCACTGTTGTGGGGTTGAAGCAGTGAGAGGCTATGTGACTAGAGCCAAGCTGGAGGAAAGCTTGTGGCAAATAAAACGCATGAACCGAGGTTGTCACACATTCTTCTGCTGACTACACTGATGACTTTACTCAAGTCCTACAGACAGGAATTTTGTTGAAAATTTTATGTCCACGTGTTGTGATTCGGAGCTGCTGCTACTGAGAATTGTTGGTTGGAGTCTTCCATGTGACAAGTGTATACTTAATCTTCCTCTAACTTTGAACTTTGGCCTTTCATCTTTTCTCTGTCATCCCCTTCCATCTGCCCATCACACCTTGACTCTTGCACCCTGATTCAGCAAGCACATAATACATCTGTTATTTGGGGATTTATATACGCACCTGCTTTGGGCAGGTGATTAGAAGCAGCTGGTAATAAAGGAACCAGTGGGACATGTGCATATACTTAAAGCTTCAGCACCTGAATATACTGGCCAGGTATGCTTTCCATATGCCCACAATAGCAGTTTCCTTTCCATTTGATGTGCTGGCTTAGCCAGGCTGTGAGCTACTTGATACCTGATGTGAAGCCACAATATAAATAATGATACCGGTGATTATTATTTTAGCTGACTGTACTGCTGCAAATACAATCACTGGTTTTAATTTGATTTCTTAGCCAACCTTTGATCTTGAAATGAGCTGGTTTTCTTTGCTATCCTAGAGACTGTGATGGGAAGGAAGAACAGCTCACCTTTGAGAGAGCAACGCAGCTGAGCTATAGGGCAAGAAATGGAGTCATGTCATGATTTTTTTTTTCCTGCTGAAAAAGTGGGTATTTGATTGTTTCTCTTTATTTAGATTCTGTATCATGACATCAGGCTGCCTGAATCAATTAGAAATATTGTCAAAAGGTTGTAGTGAATGTTGGTTTGGAATAGGCTCGGTACCAGCAGGTTACTTTCAGCCTGGGTGAAAGGTGCAGTCTGTGGCCCTCAGGTGCCCTCTTGTGTCCCTGTATGTGCTGTGCCATCAGTGGATAGGTTTGGGGCTCCAGCTCTGAATCATCTTCAGAGGAATTCCTCACTTCCAGAACTGCCTAGGAGGACTATCTTGAGTAAGGTACTAAATTGCAGTATTTTAAATATTTCTTTTCCCCCCCTCATCGAGAAAAATACGAAGTTTTTAATCTTTTTTTTTTAATGAGCCTGGGGTTTTGATCTCTTATTTTCCATTCTTACCTTATGGATTCATAGGGTTATTAAGGTTGGAAAAGACAACTAGGATCTTCTGTGCTGCTATCCTGTTTCCTTCCAGCACGATGATCCCAATAAACCTAGGGTTGTCTAATCTCAGAAGAACGTGTTCTACTGCAGTGTTAACGTTTCCTGCTAGCGAGTTGAGATTTAGGTGCAAAATCATCCCTGTGCTTACTAAGCAGGAGGCAGAAGTCAGTTACCCCCCCTGGGTGGGCTTTGGAGGGGATCTTAAGTTCCCACAGCACCATTCTGTACATGTGGGTTAAAGCATCTCAGCAGAGGCTGCTGTGTCACGCAGTATGTGTACCTTCTCCTTGAGCACACTTTCCCTTTTAGACTATAACATAAATACAGCTGCTGTCACAGGTCGATACTGTCTGTCAGATCTTTGTTACTGTAAAATTCCAGTTGTTCACTGCGAGGGTGATGGTCTCTGTTTCACATGCTTGTGTGTTCTCCCTCTGCTTCACACACACAAAAAAAAAAAGAAAAAAAAAGAGAAAAAAAAAAGGAGTTTGGGTGGTCTTAAGCCTATATTCATATAATTCTAAAGACCAAGAGTCAGAATAGCCAGGAGGCCCTGGGAATCTTTTTAATCTACAGCTGTGGTGTCACAAAGGCGTTTCCTTCCTTGAGCTTACAATTTAAGGGACTTAGAATAGAGGTTTCAGGAACTTCTTGAAATTGTTATTTCTTGACTTTTGTGATGAAAATGCTTTTTAGCAAAGACAGCAGATGCTCTGAAAGCACTACACAGATGTCAGGCTGTTATTTTTTCCATGGCTAAATGTAGCAGCTGATACGGGCTGGGAGCATCTTTGATTCACAGAAATGAATTTTAGGGAAATGTGGAAAAGAAGTTGCAGTGTGATAATATTGGCTAGTAATGTTGAGAGTAGGTTCTGGACATACATGCTAATTAGTTTACTTTCTCAATTATCAGCTTGAGTAAGGTTAAGTCTGGGGTCAGTTAAGACAGGGGAAAAAAAACAAAAACAGTCCTTTCTATTGCCTTCCTTAAAAAATACACCTTTGGTCATGAAAGCTTTTACACATCTCTAAAGGCCAAGCTGAAACTTAAGACTTGTTTTTGAAGGTTGATATGAAAAAGAATCTGTATTCTGTGTACAGAAACTACCCAGTCAAATGTTAGAGTTCAGCAAGCGAATCAGTGTTGTGGAGAAAAAGTTGTAGGAAGTTATCCTTAGACCAAGGACTGAAAACATAAGCAATCAGAGATGCTAGTCTGAAAAAACTTCTGACTTGGCAATATGAGCAATTGTGGAATCTGAATATTCCCCATAGAAGGTGACCCTATTAGATTTATAGGGCATCTTAATTTCTAAGCAAGGGTGTTAGAAACTGCAGATAGATGTGCACTACTCTAAAAAATCAGGCTCAGAAGGTAATGTTTGTTCTCCTGAAGTCCCTGTTTCTTCTGCAGGAGAGGTTTTAGTACAGTAGCTAAGCAGGAAGGCTGGGGTTATGATGAGGTTATCTGCTAACCTCTTGAGGTTCACCTCTGTTCAGAGGTTAGGAGAGTTAAAGCTTGCCAGCCTGCGGGGAAGATATTTCATTGTGTCCTGCAGCAATTCCCAGGAGGTTTTTATAACTTGTGTCCCAGGAGATGGGTATATGGCACAGCACTCTGTTTCTGTGAACACATACCCATAAGGTGCCTGTATTTAGAAATGGGGATGTAAGTATCAGATTTTCATAGTGCTCAGTACTCGGTAATTCTTAGTGAGGTGTCTGTGATGATGTTCATAAGTCTCCTTCATTCTCTATGCTGGGCTCTTTTGAGAACCTGCCTCTGTGTATGCAGGGCTAGGCACAGCAGTGAGTGGTTCCACAATCCTGTCTTTATTTGCTGTGCAGTGAGCAAGGAATTTTCATTACTACATCATTCATGACCTGATGTGGTGGCTCCAAGAATCACATAACCTTATCCTGCACTCATGTTAGCATGAATAGTATAAATCAACATTTCTTTATGGGAAAATTGTTGCTTGGGAAATGGGGAGCATCCAGTAGGCATGTCTGTTGATGTTTTTCCTGCTGAGACTCTCTGTGGACTCGAATAGCTAACACTAGCTGGGCTGTTTCCTTGGGGTGGGCAGTGAGCTCTGATCACTACATCACAACATACAGTACCAACTTTGTTGTGCGTGTAGGTTTTCTTCAGCAGGAGAGTTCTTGTCTGCTTGTGCAGAGGTACCACTTTAACTAAAGGTGAGATTTAATTCAACGTAATTTAAAAGCTCAATTTCAGTGTGAGTGAAGTTCCTAAATGTATGAGAAACATAGCCTTAGTTTGACTTCCTTATGGAGGTCCATACTGCTTTTCTGTTGGCTTTGTACGACACTGGGATGTTATAAGAAGTGAGGCTTTGAGAGAAACAACACTGATGACATGGTACCTCACAAAGTTGGTTTTGTACAGGAGAAACAACATTTGCAAATGTAGTCGTGTGGATGCATCAGTAGATAGTGTATCCCAATATTTTGGATATTGAGATGATAAAGATGCTTAGTGAAGTGCTAGCTGTGTGTGACACTGGCAGTGACACTGTTTTTGAAATGATAATAAAGAACTCTTTCAGGTAATTCTGTCTTGGAATTTGGCTGATAAAGCTGCATTGCTCAATTCACGTCATTTAGGTAGTGGTAAAACTTGATTTGTATATACTGATCTCTGCTAGCAACATGATAAAGAATATAGATCATTTTGATCATTCTAAATGCAATTTGTTCTGTTCTTTTCAAGCATATAATCCTGATACAAAGCAAGGATTTTTGTTAGGGCATTTTTCAATTCAAATGGAACAAAAGCACAGACCACTTGGAGGTTGAATTATCACTTGCAGCTGCACTGATAAAAGAGCAAACACTAAATGCCTCTACAGTTCTGAATGCTTTAGAAGCAATGAAGTTTCTCTAAAGCAGCTGCTTTCTTCCCTGTTATCTGGTTTCTCATTGAAAGCAGTATCTCCCTCCTTGCTAGGGCATTCCTACATCTGTCTTATGCACGTAACACAGGCAAGTATCAACAATGAAGAGAAGATCAGTTTAGTATTCTGCTATCTGTTTTGAGAGAGATGTCATGCTATTATCATTAGGCTATAGCTTCTGGCTCAAGTGTATTCAAAACAAATCAAGTTATCAGCTGTGATTTGTTATACTGTCCGGGGTTATGGACTTTAATCTAGGGTTATGGACTTTCAGTATCTTCATTCTGAGTAGTAAATAGAGTGAATTTGCTCACACAAATACATTTATCTTATGGAAGAAGGGACCAGTTGCATGAAAATGAAAACTTCTCTGCTTTTACTACAACTTGGAACATGTACTGCATCCTCAAATTCTGCTGTGTTTCCGAGATCCAAGTTGTTATGAAAACTGCCAGTTTTTATTTACTATTGACCAGGTTTTTGCTATGGCCACTGACAGTCAATGAACTAAAAAAGTATATATGAACTCAGCTTCTGTGGAGTCTCTGTGGAGAACATCTTGACAGCCAGAGAATCGGAAGAGAAAGGACTCTTCAGCAATCTCAGATGCTGCTTTCCTAAAAGAAGCAGTAGGGTCTCTTCTCTTGTGCCACTCGTTCATTTTCACCTCACTACTGACAGTCACTATCTACAGCTTTGGAGGTAAGCCAACACCAGTGCCACTTTGTGAGTCAAGTGTCAGGACATGGCATGGAGCTGTAGTGCCTGAAATCTTCCTGAGTCCTTACAGATAACAAAGCCAGGTGCTCTTGAGAGCTGAAGTTCAGTTCCCATCACCTTATGTTAGGCCTGGAATCTCAAAAGGGCAAGCGGTGAGGCAGTGTGTGTTGACAAGTCAGAGGACTGGCTTGCTCTGAACATTGACTTTCTGAGGAGTGGGAGAAGGTTGGCTGTATGCACACACTTGCTAGATACTATTCTTACATATGTAACTGGTTTGAAGAGTCCACTTCTGTGGTATCTGGGCACTGTAAGTGACAGTCATAAAAAATAGCTTAGACCTGGGGCCCGGGGCTCCTGCTGATGTAAATCAGCACAGAGCTGGGCAGAGAGAGGCTGACTGCACCCCAGGCTGAGGCACGTGCTTTAGGGGATAAGTACAAGTACAACACTGGGGAGGGAGATTAATAAGCATTTGGACCTCTCATTAGCACTGTTCAACATGCAGTCCCATCTGACTAAGGCCCTTGTCAAAGGCAGGGCCATGTCCACTGTGTCTCTACATATGTTGTATCATCTATTGACAAGAAACTTGTGGAAATTGCCAATATTATTTTTAGAGATAGACAAGACAAATAGTTGCTCGTCTAGTTTATTTGCTGAGAAATCAAACTCAGTTCAGCTGAAACTGTTTGCAGTCAAACTTGGCAAACAATTTGAGTAAAATCTTTCCACCCTGTGAAAAATGAGTGAAGTGAAAGCTGTCATTTTAGCATTTTCTACATGAAATGTTTAGGCTTTGTTTCTAAATGGGGCTCCAAAATCAGATTCAGTTACATTTTAATAACTCTGAAAGTAAAGAGTTATTGTCTCTGTCCTCAGGCAGAGGGGAAACAGTTTGCTTGCTATAGAATGTAGTGAAATGCTTATTTCAGTTCGAAATGCATTTCTCCCAAATTTACCTTTTAGCAAGAAAACTGAGACATTCTGTGCTTTTATCCTGAAGAATTGCAATGAATAACGTGGAGGGTTATTTCCTCACCCGTTCCTGGTTCAGGCTCGTTTTGTGCTGAGGAAGCAGTGTTATCTAGTCCGAACTATCTCAGTGTCACCAGCTTAGTGCTGTAAATCACTATCAGGACTCCAACCAGTTGTCATGCTGGTGCTGGAGCAGTGATACGGTGGTAAATTTTCTTGATGTTCCAGTTGTTTGTTTTATATGAGGGAGTGAGAGTGTCCACAGCGTTTTTATCAGATAATGCCACAAAGCAGGATAAATGAGGGGAAATGGAAGAAAGAAACATTTACAGCCCATCACCACAGCAGAAATTTGCTTCAGTGAAAAAGTGACTGGAGAGAAACATAAAAATAATGTAGGATGTGTTTAGTTAAAATAAGTCTAAATCTCAGCATTTTGGCTAAACCAAGTGGAGGAATCAGATACTAACTGTATATCTGCAGCCAGAAATACTATGGATGTGGACCTGTTAACTGATCAAATGCGTGTTATGTGTAGAACCTTGTTTAAGTTTGAATGTTAATACCACTCAGAAGATTTACAGAAACTGTTTGATTCTTAATACCTCTTCTAAAGATATATCTCTACAGTTAAAGTGTGTTTATTGCTCAATAATAAACAGTGTCGACAGGAAACTCATACAGAATAAACATCATCCCTATGTTTTACTTCTGTGTTTTCATAAGAGGTCAATGTCCCGTTACAGCTTTCTTCTCCAAATTCTTAGTAGTTCAGTTTAGATGTTTCTTAATGATACGTGTTATTAAAAAGTAGGAAGAGTTTAATCTAGTAACACACATTTGAGGAATAGTGAACTTGTAAATAACTGTAGAAAGGCCTTGTACAAAAAGGTAGTTTACTTTAATTATTTTTAAATACTTTGAAGCGGATCGCACTGGTTTAATTCCACCAACACTGATAATTCTTGTATGAATAGTTTTATCTAATATGTTAAACGTGATGCTAACTAAAGCTAGATAAGGTGAATTCAAACGTTGTCGGTATATCTTGTTCATGTTTCCTGTTCAAGACATTCCTGTGGTGAAAAATAGCCGCCTTACTAGATTAGAAGCAACATATTTTGCTTTTTAACTAAAAATCGAAATGTTAAAGTTGTGGGATTGTGATATTTTAATTCTCTCTCTGTACATGTTGTCCTATATTTTTTACTGAACGCAGTTGTCAAAGGAGGGCCTCGAAAAAGTTTCAGGATACAAAGGAAACTTAAATGGTAAGGGAAAGGTGGAAAACAAACCAGAAAAAAATATAGGCAGGAATATTGATGTCAGACATTCTTTCAAAAAGTAAGAAAGGGGGGAGGGAAAGTAATAATCTCAAAAAAAAATCATGTGTTGTTTTGTAGATATTTTAAACATGAAGTAATTTCATTATGGAATAAAAATTGCCTAAAAATGCCAGCAAATCTACAGTTTCTGTATACCACAGATGTTCTGAAATCATTTGTGCAGGTCTGGGGATATCAAGGTTTAACTGGAGAAGAATCTCTAATGCTTTTATCTCTTTGTTAACCAAAATTATTTTCTGTTCCATTTTTATTTATAGCATAGCTTAATTATAAACTCTGTAGATTCTGCGAGCTCTTGGAACCTAACAAGGCTCATTTCTATACCATGTCGTGTTACGAGTCTTTGGATTCTGATGAGCAACAGTGTAAGTTGTGGGAGCCACTGTAATACGCAGGTCAGAGTCTTTAGTAATAATCTCTAAGGTCTGAGAAACAGATGGTTCCTTTTTTTCACAGAATGTGAGGTAGATGAATGTGTATCAAATTAATAATTTTTACTACCTTTGAGCTTTACAGAATTAAAGTTGATGTGGACCGTCTTGATTGGACATTAGTAGAGCCAGTTGAAGACTGTTTAATGAAGAAGAAACAAATAAAATGGAACTTGGAACTTTGGCTTTTTAAATCCTTATGTAAATTTACATGAGGAGAGGGTCTCTCCCTGCTTATTTTCTGATGTTTAAGCTACAACACGCTTGTCTCTTAACCATAAGAGCTATGCTGAGGGGTGCAGCAAGTACAAGTGCATCTATAAGGAAAAACAATGCTGAGAAACTGCTGTCTACACTGCATGTGGCTCTAAGGTTTCATTGCAGATGTAGTCTGGGCCTCACTGACTTAATATCCTTTAGTAGTTGGGGCACATCTTTTGGTTTTGATTTGTGAGAAAGAATTCAGTTCTTGTGCTCTGAGCTGTCTTTGTGATGGGAATCAAAGCAGAGCAAGTGAAGATGAATGAAAGATCTGTTTCTGGAAGATACTTTCTGATGAGAATTAAAATGTTAATATAGATGCACACCCAAATTAGTCGGAAACAGCAAAGAAATTTCCTTTCAGTCTTCCCTATAATTTTCTAGGTTTCTTTCAACTGTGGACTGGTGGATTTAGGATAAAATTGAAACTGCCTACCATTGATTTTTCTCTGGCAGTCTCTGCCAATCTTTCTTGTGTTTGGAAGTTGATGGTCTGTCGTTCCACCGTTGGAGCTGCTGACTGACTGCTGGGGGAACAATCTGCAGGGGGCTGTGAAAGGGAGATGAAAGAAATGGAGAACAACCAGACCTGAGATCTGAACCTTTCGGTGCTGAATGTTTTCTTTTGCTGAAATCTACCTGTAATGGCTGAACTGCTGTACAGCTGAGGCTCTCTGCTTCAGGTGAAGGCACCAGAGTTCTATAATCAGGTACTCCACAAGGCCTTAATTTTTCCTTTCAGTCCACTGACTGATGTCGGGGTGATTCTGAGCACCCTGTTCCTGCATATCTTTGAAGCAGCAAAACTGCCTTTTCTGCGTGAACTGAATAACTGGAACTTGTTCCCTATTAGATTTTTTTCTTCTAGTAAGAAGTGGTTGTGTTGGTTGGTGATGTGTACTGGGGGGTGTTTTGGTACTGTTGAACTTGAAGCTTGTGGGTAGCTGTCTCTTTGGCTCTTGTAATCTCAAATGGTGCAGCGCTTTGAGGGGGGAAAAAGCAACCACAGCCAACAAAAGACTTTGTGCAGATATTGAAACCTCATGCTTTGCAAGTGCCATTTGTGATTCTTCAAGCTGAAATAGCCGTTTGACCTCTGAAGTCAGTGATATGTGCTCTTCTCCAGAGTGCCTGGGAGCTTGTGCTGTCTCTAGAATGTCCTCACCGCAGGCGTTTTCAGAGATCTGACTAGATTGTTCTTGAAGGACTGTGATGGATATTTTTGGGGGGCATGAGCCAACCAGTGGTGAATTCTCACACTCTTTTTTTCATTTACCTGCTATAATGCTGCAGTCAAGACCTTTTGTTTGTGTGGTATTTAGTAGCACTCTTTTTTTTTTCCTACATTTGGAGAAAGGGTGTGTATTTTTGTGTCCTTATTTGCTCACTTGCCAGTAAGTGCACCATTAGGTCATCACTACCGTTAAAATTTACTCCATTTTCTAATATTTATGCCGATGTGGTACAAGATAGCTGTAATCTGGGCCTTGCTATTCTCCCAAGAAAGATCACTGGTACACAGACAAGCCAGACAAGGCATGTAGCTGTCATGTAATCTGATGCATATCTGTGCTTTAGTCAGCAAGTGCTGTGGGGACCTAAGGATCAGGGAGCTGCAGTTCCTTTGGTGTCTCTGAGTTAATGAAATAGGGGAGTATGTTTAAAATTACTTATTTATTTGGGATGCAAAACCTGAGTCGTGTCATCAAGTGAAAAGTATGGCTTCTCAGTGCTGCCTGAAGGGATTCACACACCCTGTTCCTGTTAAAATGACAAGGTTAGCTTTGAAAATCGCTTCTGCATGAATATTTTGGAAGATGAGACTATTTTGAAGATGACAATAATAAAATTAAATTGAAAGGGGGGAGAAAATATCACATGACAAGATGGTCCTCTATGGTCAATTTGCACAAGAATTAGCTGGTAAAGAGGGAAGAGTGAGTTTGGTGACTTGCCTACAGTTGCTGTTTACCTTATCTCATTCTTGCCCTAGGAAAACTTGTCTGACATTTTTTGAGAAGAAGGAGAGCACGGTCAAAATGTGATAACTCTAAACTTTATGAAAGCTTTGCCCTTGACTTCTTTAGAGAGGAGCTCTCTAGTTTACTTGGCCAGACAATTTGCTTGTGGCTATATTCTTGTACAATTGAGTGTATTTTAGTTTTTTTTTAAGATTGCGAAATGAAATACAGGGACAGTTTAAATTAGGAGGAGCAAGAAGGAAGAGAAAACAGTTTGCCTGAAGTCAGACAGCCAGACTGTGTCCTGGTGTGTACTTGCCTCTGTTGTGTTCGTGGCCCTTCTTGATGTTCCTTGAATGCCAAGGTGAAATTCAGCTCTCAATTTTGAGCTGTTTTAATTCAGAAAATGGGTATAAAGACAAGAGTTCGTTGTCAGTGTTGGGAACTGATTGCCTGGATTTATCTGAAGTAGGACTAATTGATGTTCCCCATGTACTCAAAAAAGAAGTTCAGTGGGCAAGACCTGTACTTGGTGGTCTCAAGTCACTGAATCCCAGTAAAAAAAAATACTTCTTGGAAGACTTTGATCTCCTTTTTCATTGCTTCGCTGTGGAGTAATCACAACTCTTCCCTCCTGTCTCATTTTTTTGATATGCATTTTTACTCTTCATCTTTCTAGTTCTGTTCTTGCCCTGTGAGAAACTTTGGCTGGTAAGGAGTGTCTTCTGGGGATCAGTCTTTACCTGATACTGACTTTTCTAGAGATCATGAGAGGTAGCATTACCAGGAGCGTGGTTCCTCTTGTTCTTTTCAATAACAAAACAGCAGTTAGTGAGGCCTTTGAAGGGGAGAGCTCACTCTTCTTGGCATCTACTGGGTGTTCTTCTGGCACCTCTTCACTTGGTGCTGTTGGTCAGTAAGCATTCAGCAGAGGTGGTCTTTCCTTTGAAGAAATAAAGAAAACCTTGTTCTGGATTATGGATGTGAAATGAGGATATTAAGCGCTGAAAGTGGCATTTACCTACCCCATTAGATTGCTTCCAGCAGGGCACTGTGGTCCGGAGCATCAGTGCAACATATGTTGTGGCAAGATGTAGAAGGAGAACCTTTTGAGATTGGTGTTTAAAACATTTGCAGAAAAAAAAAAAAGTGTTTAAATGTACTATTTGGCCAATATATCCTTTACCTTGATTATTTTAGGCTCCAGTGCATAATTGCATAGTTTTTGAATTGCTTAAACAATTACTTGTTGGTCACCATTTACATGCTTACTGTTCTTTTGCAGTTGAGAGACCAAATATCATTACCTTTCACTGGTATTTAATTTTTCCCCACATGAAATGCTGAAAACATTTCTACAAAAGGGAGCCTGGGAACACTTAAAGGCGTTTATTATTCAGATCTATTTTTAACCAACTAATACCCTCTTAAAGTGAAAATAGGAAAATAAAAGAGCTCCGCTTAACTCTTTCAAACTATCCATCTTGAAATAGCTTGATTTTCTTAATTTTTTTCTTTTACATCATGTACTTAATTTATTTTGGGAGAAGTTTTAACAACTTCTGGACATCCAGCCATACTATCAGATAATTCCTTGAACTATCTTAGGTGGGTGCAGTTTCCAATATAGCCACCTTTCAGATATTATGATTTCTGCGAAGTGGTTCAAACATGTACTTTTGCAAAGGATTTTAGTATTTCTGTCATTCTGCTGCAGTAAAATAAATGGAAGGTGTCTCACTGTCAATCTGTGGATTATTTTCAAAAGTGGAGAAGATGGAAAAGCTGTCATCCTTTCTTGTGAAATGATGTCTTCTGCTGGCATTTGGAGTGCTGAGGTCAGTCCTGGTCTTATTAAAATCAGTGGGAACGTTCCCATTGACTTCACTGGTGCCATAATTTCACCCTTTATTTTTATAATTTGTTAAAGAGATCTCTGGGGACAGGAGGAGAGGCAGGAATGTGCGGCTTTAATGCTGGTGGAAGGAGCCTGGAGTCAAGCACAGGACTCAGCAGATGGTAGAAATCTGGCCTGCTGAAAATATGGTGCCTGTAGTTGGGGCATAGAACCAACTTATTTGCTGAAAGGGTTCTGTGAGAGAACTATGAAGGGGAAATACCCTAAGGAAAACAGGGCGGGGGTGTGTGTGGTGGGGGAGGAATATTCAGAACAGGTTTTTGCTGTGGAGTACAGGAGCAAAGAGCCATCAAACAGAAAATTCAGTGAAGTTATAGTGTTCTGAAAAGGAAGAGAAACTTGGAGTGGATGTGACATTTGGTTATAACTTTTTTTTTTAAAGTTATTTTAAAACTGCAAGAAAAACTGCAAAAAAAAAAAAAAGCATAGAAAGCTTTGGAAGAAAGCTGGCAGCTTGGTGCTGCTTGTAGGTGTGTTGATGATGCTGAGAGCTGGTCTGCTTGATACTTAGAAATACCTGAGCTGAAATTCTCCAAACACAGGACTGTATGCAAATCCTGAATTCACTGTGTGAGTTCGTTGTCTTGGTCAGGTAGTGCAGCGTGTCAGTCGCAGTATGAAGCCTTTTTATTCACTGAAATCCCAGACAAGGCTATGCAAACACATAAATGGGATTAATGAATGCAACTCATTACCGGCTCTTGATTGAGACCACACATGATGCTAATCAATCACTTTGGAGTGCTAATGGCTTTGGGTGACTGACCCCTAACCTAGTCTTTGATGGCCATCTTGTCAGGGACACTGAGCAGAGAGCTCTGGACAGCGTCCACTGCTCTGTAAAGCAGTCCATGAAACCCTGGCCAGATGAATGTGTTAGAGAAATGATGTATGCTGTGCAGTGCAGACTGCTCTACACTTAGCTTTTCCTTCCTGCAGTGTGAGAGGACCAACGTGGGTTGTGCCAAGATTTTGATGAGGAGTCCCTGGGAATAAAGAGATAGGAGCTGCATAAAGGGAGGACTCTAGGAGTAAATGCCCAGCTGAGTTTCCCTTGGCAGCAGAGCCTGGCAGAGGTGTTGTTGAGTTACTTCAGATGGCAGCTCCCTAGTGTCGTGCTGCAAATGGATGGCAAACACAACTACTGGATGTTACAGATTTATTTTCTCAGGGCCTTCTGTGTGAGTGCTGGGGCAGCTCAGTTGCACTGTGTGTAAGGGAATGCTGAGACGTGCCACAGATCTGTCAGGCTTTGCTGAACAGACATCCTGGCTGTAGGCATGGTTGGGTCACACTATCTCCATCTTTAGTAGTTTTTTAGGAGAATGGCATATGCTCCCAGGTTGTCCTTTACTGTGTCTTCTGCTTCCCAAGGATAATTCATTTTCAGTTACATCAAGACTACCAATAGAGAAACTTCCTGAAAATATCTGTTCCCTTTACATTTGATAGATCCTAATGACTTATCTCAATTGGCTTTAATAAAAAATAAGCAGATGGAGTATCTTCATTGTCCCAGACAATCTAATGTTATTTAAGTAAGATTATTTGGATGGTACCTAATTTTAAGCAGAGTAATGCTGTGCTTAAAGAGTTAGGAAAAGTAACTGTGGAAAGAAGAATGCAATGGAAATATGTGGTGGTCCATCACATCCTGGGAAGAGGGTGGTGAGCAATGAATACATGTGTTATAGACCTTGCTGCTCATTGAGGTTCCCTGTTTGCTGCTTCATGCTAACCCTGATTTCTGTGCTTGTCAGCTCAGCAGTAGTTGCGGGTGAGTCAGATTTCCCCTCCTCTCTCCACCTTGGCCCCAAAATGTAGAGCCTTTTGTTAGGACTAAAAGTTACAAATTCAAGCAGTTCATTTTGAATAGTGAAGTAAATTAAGAACAGCTGGACCTTGAATGGCTGAAGTGGATCAGGTTTCTACAGCATTTGTATTCATAGCTGAAAGGAGGTTTTTGGAGATTCCTCTGGATGTGGGTCTGTCCCGTGCAGAAGGGAGGGTCTTTGGAATGTGACCAGGTGTTTTGTAGCAGTTGTCTGTTTCTTGCTGAGATGTTGTCATTTAGTTATATCTCTTACCTCTGATTATTTATCCATTTGCCTCTCTTTGCTGCTTTGTCATAAACAAGAATTGCAAGTGATCAGAGACCAGGTTGGAATAGAGTCCAAGTGCTGGCATGTCAGCACAGGAAGGCATGAATCTCACCCCACGACTTTTGAGTCTGATGATATGATTACAGGGCAAAAACCACCTTCCTGCAAAATTCAGGGCTATAAATGAATTTACTCTTTGAAATATGCTGATCTCCAGAACTAAATACAACAGTGCTCACATAGCATGACTTCAAATGATAACTGATTCTCATTGGCATCAGTCTTCAGGGAGAGATTTCTGCTGTGTGAGGTGTGTGGTGTCCAGGGCTATGGATGCTTGCAGTAAGGAATGCTTGTCATTGAGATATGGGTTGAAACCCTGCAGCTGCTCTGGACTCTGAGAGCAACACAAGCAATGACGAGCGTCTGATTTTGGAAAGCTGACAGCAGCAGGCTCTGAGTCTAGTTCTCAGAGCAGGTAGCTTGCCTCTGCTCTTAAAGCACTGATGTTACTGGCACCATGTCACAAAAATACAGAAATTTGGTCTGCAGTGACCACAAACCCTGCATTTGTTCCCTAATCCTGTTCTTCTGATGAACCTATGACATCTGTCTTCTCCAGCTGTCTCTTGTCTCTGGGTGTTCCTCCAGATCTGTTTGTACCATTGATCCACTCTAGATACCACATTAAAGTGTCCTGTTGCTTTCAGAGGCTGAATATATTGACTAATGTGCGTGAGTGTCCAACCTTTTGGTTTGCCTGGCCTGTGCTGAGTGAAGCAGAACTGTCTTGGGCCACGTATAAAATAATGTAGTTAATGTATACACCGTAACAAAATGTCATTTATTTTTATTAAAACATAAAAGGGCCACAAAAATATCAAACAAATGATTTGAACACAGCTCCAAACAACTTGTGCTGCTGAGAATAGTTGTACTTAGTATAGACTATAAAAACTGGTCTAGAAGGCTTTAGGAGCTAGAGTTTGTCGTTGCTTGCATTCAATAGCATGAAGTCATTTTGGGGCCTGGAGGTTGTAGTTATGCTACAGAGAGAAGCAAGAGTGGGACTGATGAAAGAACTGCTCTTTTGTGTTGTCAGTTCTATCCCGATCCCTTTGGTGTCTCTTGTGATACTTTTTTTGAGATTTTTGGATTGTTTTTAGCCCATTAAAAGATCTCCTGAAGGAGATGCTGAGATTGTGTGTTCAAGGCAGTAAGTATTGTGATGTCATGTTTGGGGCAAAACAGGAACTAGTGTATCTGCATATAATCTTGAAGCAGTATGGAACATGCAGCGCAGAAAACTTTATTCCCAAAACAATCGTATCAATTGCATCTCATGGATTTTTCTGCCTTTGATATTGCTTTGGCTATCTTTTATTATGGGTTTCCTTCAGCAATTGGATTGGACGTGCAGTTTTGACAAGTGGCCAGGCATTCCTGGTTCTCTCAGAAAGGTCATAGAAAGTTGGTCTGGCTATCTAACTGGAGATCTCACAACTCTGGGTCCTCTCAGGAGATTTCTTCAGCTTTTCACTTGGCCGGTTGCAAATGTTAACAGCTGCCTTTGTTTCACTATTTCTGGGTCCAGATCAGACGTAGGAACAGAGGCATGTGCACTGAAGATGACTGCAGATACTGTATGATCCATAAAGCAAATGAATGTGAGAAAAGGATTGTAGCTTGCTAATTTTATCTCCTAGTATCAGGTGCTTTGCTAGGACTTGTGAAAGATGCATGAGTGTGAGAAAACCTGAGTGTCTATTAAGGGAGGAAAAAGTGTGATGGGGAGTTCACAGTCCTCCTCTCAAGTAGCAAAGAAAACATGCATGAAGTAAGGAAAAGAAGGCAGACCTGTGTGAGAGACTTGCATTAAAATAAAGCTAATTGGCAAGACGCTTCAAAGCAATTGAGGTGTAGAATCAATACTGTGTAAAAAGATCTGTATTAATAGCTTCATCAGTTAGGTTTTGCAGACTGATCAATCAGTAATGTACAAGAACAGGAGGAGGTCAAGATACAAAGTGAAAGTAGAGCTTTGTGTTTTTTTTTGTTTGTTTTTTGCGACAAAAGAAAAAAGTTGCAAGCACCAGTAAAAATTTTCATCCATATATTGTTTTATATCTGGAGTGAGAATTGAAGGTGGGATTTAGGGCTTTGCTGCCTCCATCTGTTAAAATAGCATCACAAAGATGAATGTGTAAGATTTTGTAAATTTCTGTGAAAGACACTTCTGTAGCTGTGGATTTCATTGAAAAGAAGGCAGTGGAAACGTGCAAGAATCTCTTTGTGGATGTTGAAAATTGAGAAATAATCCCAACTCCTGATTTGGATTAAAGTTTTTGTTAGAGATCAGGTCTTCCAGCAAAATTGCAGATGTGGCTGTGGCAACAGTTTCACAAACAGCTGCCACTTTATCCAAATACTACTTCTAACAGAACTCAGAAATCACCGTCATCAAGCAGACCTCAAAATCTTAGTATTTCCAGGAGGTAGTTGTGCTTCAGAGTTGCCTTTTTTAAAACATTTCAAAATCAAAATGAAACAATCCCTTCAGATCAAGTTAATGTTAGTTCAGAGCCAAAGTTAACTAATTACGATTTTTTTTTTGCTTTGCTGGAACTTTTGAAAGACATTCGGAGTAAACAGACTCACAACAATGTTCTTCAGTTTTCAGAGACTCCTGGAAAGTCAAAATCAGCTATTTACTTAGTTCAGCTTCCAGATATGATCCTGCTCTTATTCAAGACAACGGAAATCCTTTCTCTGAACAGGGTGATTGATGTAATCTGTGCTATTTCTGCCTTGACAGTATTTTGTGTAAGTACATAAGTGATCATCTTGTGCCAGAAATAGGCAGAGGCATAAAGTGGAATGCATGCAAGCTTGTCCGTTTTTATGGGGAATGCTCTTGTTTATTTCATTAAATTAATTAATTTTTGCTTAGGCCCATGGTTCTGATTTTTTTACATTCTTGAGTATTTTCTTTATTCAGGAAGATTAGTGTTTGTGATGCTCAAAGTAATCAGCTGTACCTATTTGTGCTTTTCCTGCATTGATGTTCCTTTTTTTTTTATTATTTAAATATATATATATTAGCCAGTGTTGATTTAAATTTGAACCATCAGGTTCAGTGGAGTGAGAACTGGTTTATACATGGCTTTCGCCATTCAGCTGTCTTGTATAGCGCAATGGTCACTGCTCAAGCACTTTCCACCCCTATGGGGTAGCAAAGGAATAAAAATCCACTTGCCAGAATGTATGTATCTGCCACTGGGGGGAAGGAGGGTGTCTTCTGAGGCTTTCTGGAGGCAATGAGCTATCACAGGCAGCAATTGGAGGTGTTTGTAATTTCTGCCATATTTGTCTTGCCAGTAAATGACATTAAGGCTTCTTTATGAAACTGCTTTATTAATTCACTTGAATTTAATGGCTGTGTCGCAATAGTCCCACTTACAGTGTAATTTCTTGGATATACGCAGCTCTTTTTAAAGATGAGAGCTGGCTTTGCTAGATCAAGCTGTCATTACGTTTAACTAGGTCTTTAATTATAACCAGATGGATGAATTATTTTAATCGCTACTATATATCTTAACAGTAGTTTGTACATTGACACAAAGTTGAGAACATCAAACAGAAATTAAATGCTAGAGCAGGAAAGCTGCCAACCTCTAAGGGAAGCAGTTGATCAGAACCTGTCATCTTAAAAGGTTCAAAGAATGCAAAACAAACATTCAGGATTAGTGTACTAAATATGGTTTATCGGCTCCACTCTTCTCTGATAATTCATCTATATCATTTATTTTAATACTTTGCTGTGCATATCTCAGACTCTGTAATTAGAGAGCTTCACCTCTTCCTGCCTTTGAAATAGTTTGCTTTGAGGCTCTTCAGAGAGAAAGATACAATTATTACAAGGCTATTTGATGCGTAGTACAAAAGAATCTTCTCATAAAACTGTCCCTTTGTATATAATAATTGACTGGAGTTAATATTGACACCTACAGTGATTTTTTTTTTTTGACTTTTCTAATCAGCCTGCCTTCCTGGTTGAGATTGTATTCATCTCAAGAATACGACCACAGGTAAAAGCTGGCTCTGAATCTGTGGTTATGGTTAAGATACGCCAATGGGAACGGTGTTCAGTTGGCATGTTTGCATTTCTGGTACCATTGCAGAGAGAAGCAATGTGCTGTGGTCTCTTCTGGTACCAGTTCACGGTCAGAAGCTGTCTGACACTGGGTGTCTGCATCTCCACTATTCCTTTAAGGAAAGAATTAGGAAGAGGGTTCAGGAAGTCTTAGGACTGTCAGCTTTTGAGTAAAAACTCCAAGTGGAGTGGAACTGAATTGGCACAAAGTGGTTTTGTTAGAAACAGCCAGGATGATTTTCTATTTGATGTCTGATTATACAGCAATTGCTTTCTAATTATGGTGTTGATTTGAATTAGATTATTGTGCTCTTGATCAAATGCAAGTGCTGTGGTAAATCTGCTGCATGTGTTTGTTTTCTTGCCAAATAATAACGATGTGTTAAGGAGGATTATCTCCTGAGTGTTTTACACATATCAGCAATGGTCCAACTATAGTTTTCGTTCAAAACAGTGGGCATGTCTATAATAATAATTTATGCTACAATATTTTGAAGTTTCACATTCTCCTGGTTGTGAATTCTCTTACTTAACTGAACAATAGCTTTACATGAAGCGGCATTTTAGGTTTGACTGCATTTTTTGTTTTGATAACATTTGACCCTAATGTACTTTTCACTGAGATCTTCGTTCTGCAGAAGGCATCATTTTGGCTTTGTGTCGAAGTGCTCTGAAAGGCTGCTTGTGAAAACAGCTTTCCTTAAGAATTTTTCCTCTAGAAATTAAGACACTTTAGAAAATGTTGATGCTCTGGAGCTTCTTCACCAACCCACAAAACTAAAATACCTCCCACATGTGATGGTCAGGCTCTGTGCCTCACTTCCCCGACTGGATAAGCTTTATGGGGTGATTGAGTAGTATAAGTTTTGCAGATGGGAATCATAATTATATCTAAGAAAGGCAAAATGCTGTTACTTTGTTCTTTTTTTTTTATTTCCCAGTTTTTCCAATGTAAAGATCGCTGCCTTTCTTATAAGCTTTACTTGTATTTGTTGCTTGCAGAAGTAAGATTTCAAGTCTCAAATAACCATTCCTTCAAAAAATGTGTTTATTTCCTAATAACTGTTGCAAAAAGGAGGCAAGCAACATGCTCTTAGAGTGTTCAAATAATTGCAGTTACCTAGCTCAACAGCTCTCCTCCCAGAACTCTGCCTTTCTGCGGAAGCAGAAAGTATGTGGAAATATAAAACTGTGTAAGGAACACTGATTTATTCAGATGCTGGTGCTCTACAAATCATATGGGTTTTTTTGCAAGCCATGCAAGTTTGAGCTGTTGAAGATTTCGATCCAAAATGTAGTCTTCCTGAATGACCTCCTGAAGAATCTGTTAGAAGTTGTGTAACTTCTGGAAATGGCTTGTGCCTGCTGTTATTATCTGAAATGAAGTTAGAAAAATCACTATCCAGCAGCAAAGGTGATTCAAATTCTGGATGTGCGCTACTGGTGATGACAATGATGGTTTATGTGGTGTTCATCAGGACGCAGGAGTGATGCTGTGCTGTGCAAATCGCAATGGAAAACAGCAGCAGAATTTACATGGAGGGAAGCAGAGCACGTGCAGGCAGAAGAGGCTGAGTGAGTGGAGGGCTGGAACACCCAAGCAGAATGACCAGTATGAACCTTGCAAATGTCATGTTAAGTTATCTAAAAATTCATCTCTCTAATGGGTGGTTTAGAAAAGCCCAGAGCTCAGCATGCAGGAACTTGTATTTTTGACAGCTAATTCCTGACAACTGAGAGCTGTTTGCCAGCTGAACACTTGCCTTCCCATTGTAAATGCTTTCTCTTGTTCACTTGGTCTTTTTCTGTTCCTGTGGTTTGTCCACACTTGAAGTCTGAGCCTGTTCTGCTTTCCTTTCCTAATGCTCAAACACTGAAACAAATGTCGGCTTGTTAGTGGATATCTAAAGGGAGAGAAGAGCTTAATGCACTTTTATCTGCTGCCTCCCAGAAGCCAGCAGGGAAAAATGAGCAGAATTGAAATTTCCATTTGGGACATTTCAGTATTTACTTGACCATTTGGGACATTTCAGTATTTACTTGACCATTTACTCTCGTGGAATTGTAGAACTGTAGTTAGGAAGACGCGTCTGTGTGCCTCTGTGCTGAAAGAAAGGCTGCTTTCACAGTGGGGTCTGTTTCATTCTGAATCCAGTGAAGAGCAAGGTTGATATACCTTTACATCTAGTGTTTTACATCTCTAATAGGCAAGGAATAAAAAGTTAGGGGAAGAAAAACTTTGATTTAGGAATGGTGAAATATTCTTTATCAAAGCGGAGTATTGTTGACATATCTGAATGGAAACACTTCATTAGTGTCTGTTTGACAATAAAACCCATCTGCTTGTGATACCATGGTCTCTTGGGGAGGTTGTAGCTCTGGTTGCTGATGCTTGTAATTCAGGAAGCATGGCACACAGGGAAATACATTTCCAATAGTCTTCTCTCTGCTTCTCCTTATGGCTTTCACTCATAGCTGTCCTGTTTTACAGAATTAAGTGTCCTCTGCCATGCTTTTGTCTTTTGATCTTTCATGGCTTTTCTAAAATCATACAGGAATTTCAGTCTCCTTTCTCATACATGATTGTGTATATTGACGTTTCCAGGCAATTGAGGAGTTGCCCTTTGCTTAGACATGGTTATTGTTTTAGATGACTTCTTCAAGGCAGAGATTTTCGTAAGCTGTTCTGTGCTTTCTGTTGGATGGTTGTGGTAGGTGGGAAGTTAGTTGAGGAATGCTCATTGTTCCCATAGGAATGTCCAACGAGGAGTGCCTGAGTTGGATGGTTTTGTTAGATCCCTCCGGGAACAGAACAGGTGCAGATATTTTCCACACCAAGCTTGAAAGCTACTGCTATCTTTGATGTTTCTGATGTCACTGGGAAATAAAAGCAGATTTGAGATTCTTTGTTTTCTCAAGGATTTACTCTTGCTATGGTGAAGAAATGCTTGGAATCACCTGGCAGGAGAGCCCCATCCTCTTTGCACTGCATTGTATGTGGTGGTCAGTGTATTGCAGTGTCCCAAAGGGCAGTCTGTGTGTTAGCTCACCTCTGGAGAATGTGTGAATTTGCACCTCCAGGCCTCAATGTGCCTACTGAACAACGATGGCTTCCTTGTGTCTTCTGTTTCTCATTTAGTAGTTCCTGGAGCTGGCCAGATTTGCACACTCACTGCATTAGGGCAGTGGGACAAAGGAGCTCCTCCTGTGAGCTGGGCCAAAAAAAGAAAGTCAAATAAAACCTCCATTCATGGGATGAAGGACGATGAAAGGCAGAGAAGAAAGATGACACAAAGCTGACAGCTGTGGCACACGTCTCCTCTCTTAGCCAGGAAAGCTGACAAGTAGATTGCTCAGGACAGGCACTTACAGGTTACCCTGTCAGCTACTTGAATGCCTTGTCTTTTATCTGCCACCTTCGTAGGAAAGAACAGAGAGAGCTTGTGCCCATCTGATGAGCCGGTTCATACTGGCACATCATCAGCCTTAGCAGTGCATGAACACAATATAGTCCAAAAGCAGCATTTCGGTTTCTGAAATCTTTTATTCTTGATGCATGCATGAAGACACGTACCTGCCCAAGCAGCTGTATGCATTGAAAAGTCCTATTCATAGAAGGAAAATTCTTTCTCTCTCTCTCTCTCTTCAAAACTAATTATTATTATTATTTTTATTCTAAAGCCTTTACTCATGGGATAATAGTCTGACTTTGTGTAGGGTAACTCAAGTACAGAGCTAATTCAGGCTGTAATTCTGTTCTTTTGCTTTACTTTTCACTTAACTGGAGACAAGGAATTCTTGCTTCTTAAGAGCTGGGTGAATGCTTGATGTTCTTGAAAAGTTGGGAGTGTATGCAGAGCTTAAGGCAGACAAGGAAAATGTGGTGTCATATACTTGAGCAATGTCAAACAGCCTGATGTGGTTCAGCCTCTGTGTGGCTTGTAAAAGAGGTGAAATATTATGGCTGCTGCTTAGTATTTATTTAGAGCTTTGTATAAGGGAAAGAACTCAGTTATATCTAACTAAAGAATTGGGGAGTAAGCAATTAAGCTTTTTTTTGGCCTATACCTGGTGCAACAACTTAATAGTGAGAAAATAGGGAGAAAAACATGTGTTACCAAAAGTATCCTAGTGAAAACTGACATTGTGAATGAAGAGCTTGCCCAAACAACCTGAATTTCTGTATTTCCTAACTTCAGTTGTTTGACATTTCCATCTTAAATGTTGACTTAAGATGGGTTGTATGTTGGAGGTGACACAGATACCTGAAAATTCCCAGTGGTAGTAATTCCAATGTTTTGTAACTTGGTCATATTCAGATTTCCCCAGAAAGAACATTGTTTCTTTTGTTCAAATTCCATTTATTTTTGATTACGTGTGGTGAAGTTGCTTCATTCTCTGTCCTCATCTACAGATTACCTAAGTGATAACTCTGGGAAAAATCGGTGTGAGATCAACATAAAACATGGAAATAATCAGCCTTAACAGTTGCTGCTGTTGGAGTCCTGATCTAAAGTAGGATGTGCCAGGTAACATTAAAATAGAGTTGCCTATAAAATTAAAGTCTTCCTGCATTTCCTATTGTTATGTTTGTAATGAGAGCAAGAAGAGTTTTAAGACTGCTCAAGAGAGAGCTTACGTATGTCTTGTCTGACTGGGGTTAGGATTCAGTGATGGATTACTGGAAGTGCTTTGCCTAAGTGGAACCTAGGAAGGTAGGCACTAGTTTCTGCTTTAGGTACGTTAAAGTGCTATCTGGGACTTGACTGTAAATCAGGACCTTAGTTCTATGAACAGACTAACGCAGGTCCTTGCTGACTCTTAGGACTCTACAGATGTTAATGAAAACAAACACAAAGTCATGAATCTTTCAATGAACATTGTGATTTCATTAGCACATCATCCTCTCTTCGTTTCCTTCTTCAGAACTGTCTAGTCAGTGGTTATGGAAGGTTAAATTTGCTCTGTGATATAAGAGCTTAATGATAAATCAGTAAACAATTATAATATACTTTGAGGAGAAGAGTTGAGTGTGGTTATGATAGAGATACATCTGAAGAGGCCATAGGCCGTTCCAAGTATTGCAAGTAGTTAAATATATATTCTGTACTGCTTCAGTAATGATCTTTTAATTAGCTTGTATAAATGCATTTATCTGCAGTGTCATCGGGCAGTGTTCTTGAGCATGCAGGTTTTGTTATTATAGATTGGTGGTGACTGCGTACAATGTTGTTTTGTGGTTGCTGTTTAAATGAGTTTAACTGCCTACATTTGCTATTTCTCAATTGCTATAAATTGTTGTCATTCCAGGCTTGTGATCTGTGCTGATTCACACTAGGGAAACTTTCCCTTTGGAGGGGCTTTCTGAGTGTTGTGATCATTTGTCAGTCAGTGGAGTGTAGTCGAGCTGATGGTCTGTGAGCCCCTCAGAATAGAAAGGAAAAGGCACTTGTGTTCCCGGGGGTCTCAGTACTATGTGCTTTTGGGTGCCAAGCATACTGACGAGGAATAACATTTATTTGCTCATTAAAGCATTGAAAAACAAAATAGATGCTCTGCATTTCAGGAAATCTTGGTTTACTGCCCAGGTTGAGGAAATCATTCACAGTTCTCGGGAAGTTCTGTGTTTTGGAAGGCTTTAATTGGACAGGAGTGCTGATGAATAATTGCAGCAAAGCTGCAGCTTGCACTGCTTGAGGAAAGCAGCACGAAAAGCTAGAAGAGAAGAAGTGATGTTTTGTTAAGAAGTCAGTGGCTCCTCTGGCAGGACGCTGCCTCAGAGAGGCCTGGCTTCACTGGTTGAGGTCTGTGGGGTGGACACCTCCTGTTTAAGGAGGAGGAAGTAAGACCCATATATTAATGTATTCAATAGAAAAAACATGGTGAGTCTCTGCCAAGGGACAAGAATTTAGGTGACCTTGGCTGCAAGATGAATATATTGTTCACATTTAACAGAGAACAGAAACAAGGAGCTGTGCTTATTTTAGTGTCAGAAGAAAAAAACATGTTTCTGTTCAGTGTAGTGTGTTGAAGAAATGTCCAGAAATAGTTCACCTCAGTGAAAATATTACTTCTGGAATATTACCAAGGTCAGCAAGACCCTGACTTATCAATCCTGTTAATGGTCACATAAATTAGAGCTGTCAAACACTGGTTTGTCCAACCAAGATATTACAAGAGACTTTCATTTATGTTTCCCTTTTCGGTATTTCTTTCCCTTTTTGCATGCTTCCATCTTCCTCCCATTGCAGTTTAGAGGTTGGGTCTGTTTGTAGCAGAACAGGAATTCAAGACTCTGGATTTTCTAGGCATTAAATGAGGCAGAAAAGCTTGATTTTTATTTTTTTTAAACATCTTAAAGTAGTATGGTTTTCCCAGAATGTTCTCTGAGTGTAGCCATGTTTGTGAGAAGAATATCAGTATACTAGCAATGAACAGTTGGCCATAGCTATTATTCAAATGAATAGGTGTAATAGATGATGGCTTAGCACAGGAGATGTAATCCTCTGTTGGAGTTCGGTTCTGCAAGGGGCTGGATGCTTTGGCCCTGAGTTAGCAAAAGCAAGTTAGTTGTTCAAAATGAGGCATGTGAAGTGCAGGACCCATGCAGATAAAGGTAACTTGTCATACCACAAACAGTGGTTACACCTGGCGACTACACCTGGCGAGGATGCAGTCATGACAGCCCTTGGGGTTTCCAACTGAATGAGTTCCTACCTTTAGAGGCACAGCACCGTCCCACTAATGCTGTTACCCTGGCTGGCCACTGAAGCTTGACAAGTGTCCTTGGGCTGTGGAAGGGAAGAAGAACCTTTGTTTTAAGCTTTTTAGCCTTGGTTTAGGATTTTGGACCTTGACCCTTTGGTCTCAGTGTCAACTCCACGGCAGCAGGAGCCTTCAGCTGCCTATTTGCAAAGAGGCTGAACAGCATTTCGTGGCTGAAGAGAAAAACATGGGTATAAGTTCCTTGTAAAAGTACAGTGCACAAATCTAGCACAGCCTGTTCTATTTTTAAAAGCTTGTAAACTGTTTAAAAGTTTATTAATGGAAGAGAAAATAAAGGACGTGTGCTGTTTCTTCTTTGTTTCTCTCTTTCATACTGCCTTAAAACAGTAACGGCATGTATCTGAAAGATTGATAAGAAATGAGAAGCCCGGGGGTACTGGTGACATTTCACAGGATGAAGTTAAGAGATAGATGACCTGACGTGACAAGTGTCTTTTTTCAAGTCTTTGCTAATAGCAGTAACCACTTAGACTCCTTAGGTGCATGTCAAATGCCACGGGCAGTCAACTGAATCATGTCAAAAGGCTGCCTCTCCTGACTAAATAGTCTCGTATCTGCACAAAGCCCTGTAAATCCACTGGGTGGACTTTAATCATTTTGCTTTCAATGGATTTTGGTTAGCAAGAGTTGACTGAGAAGCTAAAATTTTACCCACTGTGACTGTGAATTGTATGTGACTGCCCTTTTTTTTATTTTTAGCTGCACAACCTCTCCTGGTTTTCTGTTTTTTTGAGGAGTGGAGCTGATAACTAGACCAGGCCTATGTTTTTCTTGGTGCTTTACAAACATATGGCACCAAGAGGCAAGTCTGTTTGTGTAGCAGAAAACACACAGAGCTTACTCTAGGAACAGAAGGAACTATTGCAATGGAACTGTAAAGTGGGATTACAGATTGCTGTGCAAAGTTGTGCTTAAAAACGAATATATCAAAATAATTGTGAAAAGTTGGAAGTAAGTTTTAAAAAGTAGTGTAAGCATTCATATATTTCCAATATTAATAGAATTCTGCTATGAAAAATCATTCCTTTAGCCCTTTTCCTCCTCCTCCCTCCTCACTGTTTCCACTCTTTCACGTATTGCCCTCCAATTCTTGCAACTTCCCTCTGATAATATTCAGAGTGGGAAAATCCAGAATTGATTTTGTTTGTTCCCCATAAGAGGTTAAGTCATTAAAAAGTGGCAAGAAAAACCAAGATATTTTCCCATTTGGACCCTGGTGTATCTACTTGTAGCCTGGGAGCTTTACTAGGCAGTGACACTCACTCCTCATGTCACTTCCCACTGTGGAAGCTGACACCATTAGGAATGGTGGTGGTGGATACTGCAGAGGAAGGGATGTTCATCATTTGCCAAGTGCTCCCGTCTACAGCTTGGGGCCGTGAACTGCCTAGTCAACATCAAATGTATCTGTAGTCACTGGCGCAGAAGAGGGCTTGAAGGGAGGGATTTGAAAGTTGGTAGGAGAAAGGATTTGTCTTACAATGAATCCCTTCCATGTTTAAGAAGCACTGTGCAAGGAAGCATGAAGGTGCTCCTGTGGAGCAGTAATCGGTAGGCATGAGGCTGTTGGGATTGGAAGCTAACGTGAATTCTGTGATGCACAATAATGCAGGTAAGAATAGGACAAGAAGAATGTAAAAGTGAAGATAAATTGTCTGATGCAGTGTAAGAAGAGGAACAAAGAGTTTGTCCTTAGTGACCACCTGCATCTTATTTTCTTACTGCAGCTTTCTGGGATTTCAGACGTTTTTGCTGTTTGTTCAATGCAGGTTTTTTAATAACCATCACTTTTTTTTTTTAAGTCTACTTTTTCTCAATATTTTAGGGTTCACTGTTAGGAAAGCTTAACAACTACATAGGAGAAAAAAAAAACCAAAACACCTTCCTTTGACAAATTAGACATCTCCAAAGACTTATAAGCCAGCATAAAAGATTGACTTAATGGAGCAGTATATTTTTGATACAGTGAGGAGCCCCCAATCCTCTGATTAGACTGATACATAGACTTTCTAGAGATTAGCAAAATCTGAAGTGCATTAAAAAAAAATCCAGTGTGACAAAACAGTTTTGACAGCATAAATGAAACCTAAAGCAATGTAAAATGTAATTACTACAGCTGTCCCTGTGACCCGTCCTATATGCTGCTTTTGCTCTGACCTCAAGAGAGCTGGGCTTATTTTCCGTCTATTTATTTCTGTGTGTTTGACAAGAGTATTTTTAGTTTGTTCATTTGTTCTGCTCAAGTACACTGGTTCCTGTGTATTCCAGCATGGGTTTTGGTGAAAAGGCTAGAAAGCAAATGAGAGAGGATAGTTTTGAGAAGAGCACAGGAAGCTGAACAACAAACCAGAAGCAGTTCCTTACTGCCTTTTCATGTGCATTGGTGCTAAAGCTGTGTGATTACTTCAGTTAGCTTACAGATGTCCAGAAGTAGTGATGGGTTTCATTTCCATTCTAGTGGAATGGAAACACTATCAATGGTACTAGGAATGTGTTGTACTGGAGCTTGTGAGAGAAGACTTCTGTAATTATGTATTTATGTATTATGTAAGATTATTTCTAGTTAAAGGGTACTAAGTGACTCAAGGGCTGGTGTATAATAGATCTGGAAATCCCAAGATCTGGTAGAAGACATAGGACCACTGGGCCAGTGCTTTATGCTGCTTAACAGGTCTTCCTTCAAAAAGGAAGTCTCCTGGCCTCAACTGTGCAAACCTTGGGAGCTTACCTCTATCTGCTAGCCCTTCCATCTCTAATTGCGTCCAAGGAAGCGTATTTTATGTACGAATTAGGCTGCCCAAGGAACATTGCTAGCTGGTTTATATGGGCAATAGCATGCTTCTCCACGTGGCCCTACCTGCAGAGTCTGGGACAGGCTTACAGCTGCCTTGGGTTCTGTCTCCACTTTCTACCTCTTGGGTTCTCATGTTGAACATCTGCCACCAGTGCCAGATTAGGTGGACCTTAGAAGCATTGCAACTTCAGACAGGAGGCAGCTTCTATTTTTTTTTTTCTTTCCTCCTGGAAACTAGCATATTAGTGGTGTGAATGAAGGTGGTGTATCTTACCCTAGGGATGGCACAGAGATCACAACTGCGTTACAAGATAACTACCTTATATCTGATTTTGATCTGGCAGGCTTGAGGAATGAGTTTTTGATCGTTGTGTCACCTTGTCATCCTAGACATTGTCACAGTGGAGAGTACTAACTAAATCAGTCAGCAGATAGCTCCAGATGAGAAGACGTATCTCTCAGAAATGACCTTGGGGTCAGTTATTTGTCATTTTGGGGAGTGATCATAGATGTAAATGTTATCTGGCTCTTGGACAGCATCTCTCTTAAGTATTTGTGTGGTTTCTATTACCATGGGATCCAAGCAGCCTTGTAATCATCAGTACACTTATCCTTGTGCTGCTGCTGTTGTGTCAGTGGGAACGAGCTGCGGGGTCATTTGCCCCAAGGTACATGGGAAGTCTGTCAGGGAGCTGGGCCCTGGCTTGTGTTGAGGCACACAAGGTGTCCTCCAGCAACATGGCCAGCACTGCTTGGGGCTCTTCACTGGTCTGCTGGTTCTCTTGGCTGTGTTTGATATCAAGTCTTATGGAAACCCCAAACTACTCCAATGGTACCAGCTGTGAACTAAAGCTCAGGCTCCCCAGACTTAGATTTCTAGAAAGCTGGCAAACCTCCAGCTGTCACAGGCCTTTCTTCCATTTCCGTCCTGTTCTGAACAACCTGTAGGTAAAACTACTGCTCTTTGTGGTTTGGTGGTGGCAGATTGCATGCTCTGACCTTGTGGACCACAGCCTAGCCCAGGCAAAGGAGGGACCTTTCTTCTAAGTTGCACCTAAGGCTTTCCTTTTCGTGACCCTGAGTAACCTGACCTGACTTTGAGGCTGTCTCTGCTTTGAGCTGCAGGCTGGAGCAGACGTTCCCATCTGAACTAAATTACTGTAGTTCAGTGATAACGAAAAAGACATAATCAGACACAGAAGTCAAATCCAGAATTCTTATGAAGCCGCCAAATAGGAAACTAAGCTCAAGGGCTATGTTTACCCAGAGCCTTACTGTGCAGGTGGCAGCATTGTATAGAGAGAACATCATGAACTGAGCAACAGAACCAGAGGCACTGAAGGCAGCTTATTTCATGCTGGTTAGAGTGTACTTTTGGGATGGCATCCAGTTCAGGAAGGTGACAGGAAAAGTGTGGAGGTTTGTGAAGCTGCCTTAGGAGCAGGTACTGCTTTCAGCTGCAGAGGTCAGCAGAAGTATGTCCCTATTGAACGCATTGGTCCAACACCGGAGATGTTTGCCCTCAGCTCCAGGTTGGTTTCAGAACTGCTTTCTATGAGCTCTGCCCTAAAGCACTTAAACACAGACCTGCTAAAAGAGTGGAGAGGAAAGGAAGAATGCAAAACTCATTCTGGATTTGTTCCATCCAGAGTGAAGTTGTTAGTAAAATAGGTAGCACAGCTGGTCTTGGGTAGCATCAATAGGTTAATGATCATTTCTGTAAGTACTGTACTGTAACGTATGATTATAACATCTAGACTAAATTCATGATACTGCATTCATTATAATAGAGAACCCAGTCAATAACTGGCTAACCCTAGCTGCGTTTTGGATTTACATATGTTGTCAATACAGTCAGAATGGTTTT
This sequence comes from Perdix hodgsoniae, assembly GCA_035772895.1. Lineage (NCBI taxonomy): Eukaryota > Metazoa > Chordata > Aves > Galliformes > Phasianidae > Perdix > Perdix hodgsoniae. Next base: position 14,757,973 of record JAPSGF010000007.1, read on the forward strand.
ATTGCCCTGGAATTTAATGCATTTTAGATTTGCTAATCTCTCTAAAAACTATACATCAGTTTAATCAAAGGATTAAGGCTTCTTTAGTAAATCAAAAATATACCGCTCAATTAAGTCAATCTTTCACGTCAGCTTATAAGTCTTTTGAGATTTTGAACTTGTAAAAGGGGATTTTTCAAGTAGGATTTACACTCTTACAGCAATGCAGGAAAACAGAAACACAAAATAAATAGGCTTTATACTTAAAGAATGGAGAGAAGCATGTGTTTTCTGGCCAAAGCGTGTAACTTTAGAGATGCTGATGCTTTAGGTGAGGGACTTGTGGACCTTTTCCATAGTTTCTACAGCCAAGTTCAGCCAAGTGAGGTTGGAGATAAAATTAACCCCAAATTTGATGACTTCCTAAACAATTTTTCATTATTTATGGTATATTTTTGCATCTGATACTTTTTGACTCTCCAGTAAGGAAGAGGAAAAAGTAAAACCTCAAGTTTTGGATTATAAATCTTCAGGCCACAGGGTTGGAAAGTCAATGGTTGAATAATGGAGAGTGGGCAAAAATTTTCTTTGCAGTAACCTGTGATGAGTTTTATCTGTGTGAGGATTAATGAGAACTCAGTGTATTTATTTCCTTAAGCCTTTCAAATGTAAGGCAAATATGATTTTGTAGCTTAGAGGAAAAGAGCTAAGACACAGATCTCCATACATTCATGGGTACTTAGACACTTGAAAGTAGTTTTGCAGATGTGACTTGCCCAGGGTCGTGTAGGACTGCGGTAAGGTAGGGAACTGAAATCAGTTCTTCTGAGCCCCCATGTAACAGCTGGACCTCTGGACCACTCATTGCATCTAATGGATGTAATTCTTCTAAGGGAGCTGTTCCAGACTTTTTCTTGATCCAGGCTGAAGCCCAAGATTTTTGGACACCATGATCAAAGTCAATGGGGAACCCTTTTCAGGGGCATCTGTGAACACGGCAGCTGTCTTTTTCTTGAATTCTAAGCAGCATTGCCACCATCCAGTACACTGTATACATCAGTGTTGTGTGATTGTGTTTGTGCTCCAAAACATAATGCCAATTAGAAACTGAAAACCTGCTGTAAACTGCCTTAGAGCTAAATTTATTTATTGCACATGTATCTGGGAAGGAGAACAAAGAGCTAAGCCCCATGAATAGCAGCCCACATAAGAGTTTTTTACTCATGTTATGTGCCAAAGCAAGGCTGTATTAGATGGGGATGAGGTGGCAGTGTGTGCTTAGATCCCTGTAGGTCCCTGTTCATTGCAGCAAAGTTGGGTGAGATTCGACCTTTCAGGGTTCCTTCCAACTCAAAAGATTCTGCAACTATATGAATATAAAAGCATGGGAATCCAAAAGTTGCTAAGATTGACTGTAATGCCTTAGGAAAATTAATTTGCCGCACAGCCCTCTGTAAATTATTATACTTGTTGCAATAGCAAAGGCAGATGTTAAGGCAGAGGTCTTATCTTCACTCTCTGCTAATAGCTTTTACTAATAACTATCTAACTGACTACTGCTGTAGTCCTGACAGAAAATGGAGCCGCATCGATTGGCTTTAAGCCTTTTGAGTCAGAGTTGCAAAGCATCTTAAATGTGATGGGAAAGTAAAATAGACCAAAAAATCTCTTACAAGCAAATCTTTGTGTTATGATCTACTTTTGTCCTTTAGTATTTGTGTGTATAGTTAAATACAGTTTCGTTTTCATTTCAGTGATATCTTACATGGTTTCAGCTGAACTCTTCTTGGTCTTGTCTGTGAAAGCCCTTAGATGCCAGCAATACCAGAAGCATAGCAATTGCTACTGCAGTGGCTCCTGCTGATTTCCCCTGGCTGTAGGCAAGGTTGAGAAGTCTTGTCCATGTTGCGAAAATAGATCTAACTAAATAGATCTGTACTAAACAAATAGGTCTGACTAAGTAGATTTACTGCCTATACTTTCTGCTATCCTATTGAGAGCAGGACAGCAATCAATCTGTAAGTGCTTTTATATTAAAGGGCTTATTGGTGACTGTTCTTAGCAGAGCTGGATTTCCTCTGGTGTCCAGAAGAACTTGGCAACAAAATTGAAGAATCTTTGGACTGTTAATGATACTCAGGTGAAGACTGCTGGAATTTAAAGATGCTTTGTTAATTGGTAGCTCTGCTTTTACTAATAACTTTTCTAAAAGCTGTGTTAGGTGCTGATTCCTAAAACATTTACAAGGAGTGAAAGAAGCCATTGAGTTATTAAAATCCTCCTATGCATGAAATAGTTGCAGAAATGAACTCTAGAACAATATATGCTTTTTAGCACCTTCATCAATGACATTGACAGTAGGATCGAGTGCACCCTCAGCACATTTTTGGATGATGCCAAGCTGTGTGGTGCAGTCAACATGCCTGAGGGACAGGATGCCATCCAGAGAGACCCAGACAGGCTCCAGCAGCAGTCCCAGGAGAACTTTGAGGTTCAATAAATGCAAGTGCAAGGTCTTGCACCTGGGTTGTGGCAATGCTTGCTGTTGCTACCAGCTGGGAGATGTAAGGATAGAGTACAGCCCTGCCAAAAAGGACCTGGGGGTACTAGTAGATGGCAGCTCGATATAAGACAGCAATGTGCCCTCACAGCCCAGAAAGCCAACTGTATCCTGGCCTGCACCCAAAGAAGTGAAAGAAGTGTGGCTAGCAGGGTGAAAGAGGTGATCCTGCATCCAGATGCGGATCCTCAGTGCAGGAGAGATGTGGACCTGTTGGAGCGTATCTAGAGGAGGGCCACAGAAGTGAGGGAATAGAACACCTTCCATACAAGGTCAGGCTGAGAGAACTGGGGCTGTTCAACCTGGAGAAAGGAAGGCTCTGGGGAGACCTTATTGGTGCCTTTCAGTATCTAAAGGGAGACTGTAAGAAGGAAGAGGAGAGACTCTGTAGCAGGATCTGTTGTGACAGGATAAGGTAAATGGTTTCAAACTATAAGAGGGGAGATATGGACTGGATGTGAGGAAGAAGTTTTTTCTGTTAAGGGTGGTGAGAACACTGGAACAGGTTACCCAGAGAAGTAGTAGGTGCCTCATCCTTGGTGACATTCACCAATGGGTGAATGATGGGCTCCAGGCAACCTGATCAAGCTGTAGGTCCCTGTTCATTGCAGGGAAGTTGGATGAGATTTTACCTTTCATGGTCCCTTCCAACTTGAAAAATTCTGACTATATACATATAAAAGCACGGGAATCCAAAATTGGGAGCGAAGAGTGTACAGAAATGTGTGTTTTGAATCACTGACTTAGTCACATGGTGTAAGACTAGAAGGCATTTTCCAGTTCAGTTTTCCTTGTTAAATGTAATGTGTTACTGTTTATTATTTAATCTATGCTTTACAGTATGCAGGATGTAAAATGCGGCTAAGCTAATACTGTGGCTGGAAAGTTCTTTTTTTGTTGTTTGTTTTGAATTTTTGTTTTCAACAAATTTATTGACAACTTCTGTGTTTCCATCTGTATCATGTTCAGAAGCACAATTGAATGGCTTGAATGCGTATTAGAGTGCTTACCTTGGGACCAGCAGGAAATAATTCTCTTCTCAAGCCCCTTCTGGCAACTGCTGCTGCTAGCAGAATTAACTGAGTGAGCCTTTATATTCGGTTATTTTGCTTTCCCCCTCATTTTCAGGGTGGCTAGGGCCAGCTTCATGTCACTTGCTAGAAACAAGTTAAACATGTAGGCTTTGGTGCTGGTTACCTCAGTCCAAAATGCCTGTTGATGTGCATCTCTCTTGAATTGGTCTGGTGTCCACTCCCTGGGTGATGGGAAGTTTCCTTTCAGTTTTGGTGGGTTTTGGTCAAAACCTTCCTTCGAATTGGCTTACGAGGATATGAAATAGAACTTTTAGAAAGGGATTCCCACATTAGTTGACTGACTCGTGTATAATATGAGGAAAAATTTTTCGTCTGAAATCTTGGGACAATAAAAATTAAGTGATTTTTTTAAAATGAGCTCTAACAGAACGTACCGTCAATGGTAAGTCACTGAGAGACACAAAACCCACAAAGTCAGTGGACTGACTTTATAAAAAAAGAAAACGTAAGCAGTTGTATGGCTTTCATCTCAGCAGATCTGTTCCTTTAAAGTTTCAGTATGTAGTGCCTTCCTTTCCTTGCGCGTCAAGAGCCCTGCGTGCTTTTGCTTTTAAATCTCGCTTTCTTTAATTTTTATTTTTTAGATTGTTATTTCCCTTAGGACAACTTCCTCTGCTAGGAATTCAGTATGCTTCAGAGCTTCCATGTGCTAAGCAGCTAAATTGCATTACGAATGAGGGGAATGATTATCAGCCTCAGATTATGGCTTTATTAACGCCTTAATACTGATAACTCTTAGCAGTTCACAAGACCATCAAATGTTTTCTTTTTAATGCTGCCATGGACTTTTCAGTGAGCATTGGAGATAACGTGACAGCCCAATAGAGTTTGATGTATGTGTCTGGAGAGAGAGGAGGGGGGAAAAAAAAAAATTGAGATCCTCCAGTCAAGCCAATGTCTTTAATGGCTTCCCTAGATTAAAATAATCCCTATGGGAAATCCACAATGACAACAGTTCTTACACAGATTTTCCAGTCACTGCTTCTGTGCCACAACCATTCTTTAAAACGTTTTGTGTTAGTGAAAGGCCATATTCTCAGAGGCTTCAAGAAAAAAAAAAAAGAAAAACTGTTTTAACTCCATTAAGAAGAGTTTGAAGTTCTCACTTTCTTCCTTGGGCATTAGTGCCTACTAGTTCTGTTCCTTCTGGATGTTTGACAATGGGAAGAAATGTAGGGGTCAGCTTGGGCTCCTGTATTAAAGGTCATCTCAATGTTTGCACTTTAACACAGTCTTTATAATGTAGAATGATTTAATTAAAGTATGAGCCCTTCAGCATTGTGATGAATTAGAATGCATGGCAGGAGGCAAAACAGGTAACTAGTACTGATTTTTAAATCAAAGTAAAACAAAAGATTTGCACTCTGGAAATCTCTCTTTTTTTAGTCCTGTTTAGATGCAACTGCAGTACAAGTTAGTGCTAGATGGTTTCTATCTCAGTCTCTGGACCAGACTCATGAACTGGAGATAATTTTGAAGAGGTCAGATTAAGCCAGCTGTTTTACTGGAGGGAAAAGTTGTCGTTTTCAACAAGAATTTAAAGTTACTGGGTGAGTGCAAAGCTACAGGGGAAGTAACAGAGAGAGCAGAACGCTGGAGTAGTTTGGTGGGTGTCTCTTGGGAGCTGAGATCAGACATTGTAGCATCATTGCTCTTAACCCCTGCACCTTGCTTTGGGTTGTACAGTAAGGCAGAAAAACCTGTGAGTGGGAAGAATGTCACAGTATTTGTGTGTCTGCCACTAGAGAGCTATTGGAATGCATTGCTGTACCCACATTTTATAGGCTGTCAAATCAAAAGTAGGATTAGATCAATAGCCCTTTAAGCAGTGGTTTTTATCTTGCTCCTGGTTTCGTTTGGTTGTTGCAGGAATCAGGTCGAATCAGTGGTGTTCGGGGCCTGTACTTATTTTGTACTGTAAACTGAAATGTATTATAGTGTTCCTCTGGCATACATTGTTACTGCAGCACCCTCCACTGGCTCTTTTACCTGCTTTGCTTTTAAAAGATAAGTCCTTAATGTGTTATGCGAAAAGCATCAGTTAATTTATTCCCAATTTACAAAGTAAAGGAAAAACTGGTATCTTGGGCAATGTGCAAATTTTGGTTTCCTATTGAAGGTTAAGTTAGCAAAATGTAGTTAAACAGGCTGTTAATGGTGATTGATGGGGAATCATTCATGATCAGTCATTCTAAATCATCATTAAAAGGCTACATTGCATGAAACAATTCAGGTACTTAATGAAAACTGTAGTTCAGGCAAAGCACAGAGAAAGTATTAAAACAAGATAACGATACCATAGAGCAAGCAGGAGAGTGAAGGAGCATGGAGGTAATGGGAATGGGGCAGTATCAGTAGGGCTGCTCAAACCCTGCTAATGGTGCCATGCTGCCTCTAACCAAGAAAAGGAGTTGAAGTGGTACTTTCAATGCTCTTCTTGCATGTGATGCTAGCTGTTGGGCACGATGCTCCCAAGGCATCTTTCTGTGGCTTTGCAGGTCAACTTTTGAGGGAAGAGTATAATCACGTTTCTTATATGTTACCTGCATTAGTTAAATGCTTCTACCAATCTGGAGTCAGCTGGGCACTTGCTGTCTGTGCATGGTTACATCAGGCCAACCTGGATTATCTGTCACTGCTAAATCTGTCTCAACGAGAGAGAGCTGCCAGGGAAAATTGATCTCCCTTGCTAGGCATTTGTCTCTCATCCTTCTAATGAGCTTTCTACAGCAGCCCAGGGCCTCTACACTTCGCTCACTGCCAGAAAGCAGCAGGGCTGGCAGCCGGCAGGAGCCATGCTGCCCATTGCTGGGGCTATCCTAGCCCTGCTGTACTGCGTCCACGGAGCCAGGGCCTCACTCTCAGCGGCTCGCTGGTGGAAGGGATGTGAAATCAAACCAACTTCAAGGGATCAAACTGTAATCTGTTGTAATGCTTTGGAAAGAGAAAGTCCTGGTTGGGGTCAGCATTGTGGGCAGTGACCTCTGGTTAAATTGCAGCAGTACTGATACGACCTCAGGCCTGTTTATGTGATTGATTGTAAAAACAATGTTACCAAAGTGAATTTTCACAATTCAATTTGTTTTAAAAGCTAGGAAAACAAAACATAAGAATTTAATAAATTCTTCTTGCAGACAGGTCTGCTTGAACGAAACGAGCAGTCCCACAACTTTATTTTAAGCTTTCCAGCTGCTCCAGCTGCCTTTCCTGTTTCCCACACGTTGCAGTCAGTAACCTTTGCCCAGGGTGAGGTGACCACTGATTAATATGTAAAACCTAGGCCCTGCCTGGAATGGTAGTAATGCTGCAGCAAATAGGATGTTTGTTCCACTTGCAGGCCGAGGAAAAAGGAATTTCTGGAATGATCTGGGTAAAAAAAAAAAAAAGAAAAAGATAGTTGTTTCTTTTGGCAGCCTCACTTGGATAGTCATTGAGCTGTTGTTTGGTGGTTTTGTTTGCACCAAGGACATTCCAGCAAACAAGGCTGCCCTCGGCTATCGGGGGCTCAAGTTCCTGACATCTTTCCTCCATATCAAAAGTTTGGACATTTGCTACTCAATCATTTTATAGTAATATGAGTGGAAAGCATTTAGCTTGGCACTCTGTTTGTAGTCAGTCTGTTTCTAAGGTCTCCTATCACTGCTGCTCCAGGACTGATCACTGCAGTCCCTTCTTGAAGTGTGCAGGTTAAGGGCTGGCATGGGAGTAGAAAAGCAAGCAGCTGGCTTGGCTTCTCCTCCAGGCTGGCTTGAGCTCACTGGAATACTTCTATCCCCATGTCAGTCCAGCAAGATGAGATTGCTGAACCGGTTTGGCACTTCCCAGCCTGGCAGATTCTGCTGCTTTTTAAGCACCATTTTTAGGGCTGTAACCCTTCTGTTGTAATGGAGTGAATTATAAAGTTTTACACCCTATCTGTGTTTGTGTACATAAGATACAGCTGTACTTGCACTTGAATTTCTTTGTCATTTTTACCCCAAGGCTCTGTGTAGCTAACCAAGGTCACCTAACAGTTAACCAAGGTCGGCTGGTAGTTTTTAGTAGACTGACAGTTTGGAGTCATGATCTTCCAGAAGCAGTGTTTTGGAAGATGCTGTTAGCAATTATTCCTGGTTTATTTCTAATTTGCATTTGTGATCAGAAAGATACCCCAACTGTGTTTGCGGTTAAAACAAATTTTGTTGTTGAATTGTATGCCTCTACATTTCTATTTTGTTGATCCTTCCAAACAATTTTGAGTGTGTAAAGTGCTATTGCATTCATTTAATCTTTGCCACCATTTGTATAGTTTTATGACAATGGCAAGGGAATGTATTGCAGTGGTATTAGCAATTCGGATTATCCTCAGCATTGTTTAGTTAAGTTGCATGCACCCTGTCATGCTATTCCTCCAGCATCTTGCTGTCATCATCTACCCTTCCAGTTATTGCATGGGGGTTTGCTGACTTGTCCTGAAATTAGGAATTCTGGAGAATATTTCTTGAAGAATAACATCCCCAGGGTTACGAATGGGCACTGAGAGAGAATAATGCAGTGTTTTCTTCTCTGTAAAACACATTGTATCCAGGAGGGTGACAGAGACTGAAATAAAAGTAGCTTAAATGTAGGAAGAGCAGAGCACTTTGCAGAGATCTTCCTTCCACTGTAATTCAGAGAATGAAAACTGAAGTCTGCAGCTTTTCTCTCTTATCATTAGGCACGTGGACTGGTGAAAAAGAAAAATCAACATTATGGGACCCTATAATGCCATCAGTGTATGTACAATGGTTCATGTTTTGGAGAGTTCAGTTATTTATGGGCGAAGACGTATGCTTTGTATCATCTCACCATCCTCCTTTCTGCTATGGGTTTAGTGCTGGTATGTTGAAGACACGGTTGGGGAAAATGTCATTTGGATATCTTCACATCGTGTGAGTGCTTGGAGTATTTTCACAACATTTTAGCTTGCAAGGCTTGTTGTTTCTGCAGTTTAAAAATGAAAGGCCCGGTTCCAGCTTGTTTGGGCTGTGGCAGGTTAAGCAGCTCTCCCTGAGCAAGTCTTCCCTTGCTGCCTTTCCCATTCCAGCCCTGTGTACTGTGCTTGGTCCTGGGACATTCCAAGGTCTCTTCTGTTTTAGTTTATTGCATTAAACTGATCCAGATTTCAGCCTCTGACCATTTGTGCATTGAAGTGTCATTACCGTGGCCCAAAGAGTGATTTAAAAAAAATAAAAATAAAAAAATAAGGAAGTCTGGAAAAAAATCCCATCTGTTAGCTAGGTTCCATGGAAAGAGAAAATATTACTACTTTTTTTTTTAAAAAAAGTGTTACCCTCTGTTGATATTCTTTTGTAGCATATATGGAGAGACTGTAGTTTTAGGAGCCATCTCCAAGCTTTATTTATAAGGGAAATAGCAGAAGAGTTGCACACATTGCCCATAAACAGGCTTCCAGGACTTCAAACTGATTTCTATTTGTTCTGTTTACGCCACAGCTAAAACAAAAATGAAAGTCTCTAATGTTAATCAGCTGATGACTTGGTCTCACTTACTGTGCTTGGATGTGGACTGCAGGATGAGAGGGTACAGAGCAGTGCTTTGGCCTTGTGCCTGCTGCTCCCAGTGCCATGACCCAAAGGGATGACCTTAATAGAGGCATGCTTCCCCGTGCCTCCATTTCCCTGTGTGTAAGAAGTTATGATCCTGATTTTTTTTTTTTTTTTTTTTTAAAGCATTTCCGCCCCTGCTGCTGAAAAGAGCCAGATGCTCTGTGATTGACCCAGGTGCATGGGATAAAAACAGGCTGCCTTGGAGGAACAGCGCTGAGAGCTGGTGCTGCTGGAGGTGCGCGACTGTCTGAAGTGTTTACATCCTGGACTTCTGAAGTAATATCTGTAGGCCATCACTTTGGGTTGAAAATTGATTTTATTAGGTGAAAACGAAAATGAACTGAAGAAATGAACTGCAAGCCACATTGCTGTGCTTACAAAGCGCTTTCTCCAGCCTTACGTGCCCGGATGTAATGAATGCACAGAGACCACCTACTTTGAATGCTCCTCTGATTTTTCCACTTTCTTTAAAGTCTAATAATATTGGTGATGCAGGATGAAAGCAATTGTGAAAAGTGAAAAAGTCCTTGTTTGCCTATCCTGTCATCTGGGGTCTGTTTCACTGAAGCTGAAAATGAAGATAACTTGCCTTAATGCTACAGGACAGCTTTTAGTCTAATTGAACCATGCATTGGCAAAGAACCCTGTATTGAGCCTTCGGTCTCGGGTTAATCCCTTTTATTGGCTCGGGTGTGGGTTATCATCCCTTCTTATCAAACAAGGATCCCTTTCTTCTCGCTGAGGATCAGAACTAAAAGCCAGTTGAGAAAGAAATGACAAATGCAAAGCACTAAGCTTCCCCCATCTTTAAGCATCTCGTGCACCCACCGGGTGCTGTGTGCCATGCACCCTCCAGCTGCAGGGCTCAGGTGCCGCTTACTGCTGGGCTGCTCTTTCTCTTCCTCCCCTTTCACCTGTGATTTTTTTGTAGCAGCAGCTTCAAAATGAATAGACTTGGTTCCTTTGTTTTGCCTAGCATTCTGTGATCAGTACGTCAGATGAAATTTGTAGGCAGTTGAGCCTTATATTTGAACACCTGCTTCAACCACCTCTTCTGGCACAGCTGTGTGAGCAGAGGTGTGTGTTGCTGAGAGTGACTGTATGGAGGTAAGACTTCTGTGAGGAAAATAAAAATGGCTTTAGGGGAAAAAAACAATCCTTTTGAGAGAGGCAGCTACACAGACTCCAGGGTTACCTTTGTCCTTTCTGACCTTAAACTCCAGGAATCCACTCAAATCACCTTGACCCAGAATCCCCCGAGTTTCTAGGGAACGGTTTTACCATGATTGTGGTTATAAGTCAAATAATGGAGAAGTAAATAAAAGGACATATGCTGCCTATTTTAACTGCAATCAAAAAGCTGAAAATGAATGATTATGGCATGTCCATGAGGACTTTTCTGACTCATTTATCCCGTGCTGGCTTTTGAAAGTCACTTGTTGTGACACACCATTCTTTGAATACAGTTCAGGACTACCAAAAAAATCCCACTTTGTTCCCGTCCTTATTTGGTGCCTGTCTTGGTCTTTGGAAGAAGTTTCTGTGATGGGATGAGTATCTTAACAGGTTTTATGACAATGACAGGAGGAAAAGTCTTTTATGGGTTGGAACCCATGGGTCTACCATAGAACCCATATGGTCTAACAGGAGACCAAATAAAAACTTTCCAAAGGCCCGAAACCTTCATGCTTTCACATTTTCCTCCAGAACGTCTAGTCTGTGACTCCCAGAAACAGGATCCTGAGCAAGATGGACTGCAGGGCTGATTTTGTCTGGCATTTTGGTTTCCCCTCACACAGTCCAAGCTCCAGCAGTCGTCAACAAATTGAGGTGTGTGAGAAGAGTATGACCCAGCGAAATTTGGATCCTCTGGAACGTTCACAGAATCACAGAATTATCAAGGTTGGAAAAGACCTAAAAGATCATCCAGTCCAACCATCACCAATACTCCCCAGCTAAATCCTATCCCTCAACGCAACATCCAAACGTCTCTTGAACACCTCCATGTTCAGTGACTCCACCACCTCCTTGGGCAGTGCATTCCAGTGCCTGACCACCCTTTCCAAGAAGAAGTTCAGCCAAAAAATCTTCCCATCATCAGTTACATCTCCTTCGCAACACTTATCCTGCAGCTACCCTGTAAGAAATGGCTTGAAAACCTTAATTCCCTCCATATTGTTCCCTGGAAGAAGCATAGTATATCTGGGATTGCTTTTTCTCATATAGAACATAGAATAAGCAAACAACACAATGCCTGCTAGCCTGGTTATCCAAAATATAGCTTTATTATTGTGGAAAAGCCTTAATGAGGAAGAAAAAAAAACTATTTAATAATGTGCATCAAGTGCCCTTGGGAAAAATTAGCACACAATGACTTCTTGTGCCGCCAATTGAAACAGCAGATTGGTGTAGTGATAGGCTTCACAGGAAATATTAAAAAAGCACAGATGGCTCAAGTTTACATGTTTGCAGTGGAGTTGGAACAGCAGCTAAAACTTCCAGCATAGTATAATTTACTACACGGTCATAGACCTAGTGGTTGAGAATGAACCTGAAGACTATTGTAAACACACTATTAGGGTTTGTAGAGGTTTAATCCCAGCGTTTTTCATTCTTTTCTGCAATATGATATTCGAAGCAGCAGGCTGCAGCATTAGTGAGAAGAGCTACTTCAAGCGTGGAAAAATGTGATGTTCTGCTGGTGTGTGTGGGGCTGAGCTGTTTCAGGAGCTGGAAGAGTGTTACGCACTTGCTACTGTTACTGTGTAATTACAAGCTCTTTGGCACTAAGCTGCGATTCAGTTTGCACTGTGATTAAGAGACGTACTGAAAACTGTAGAAATGAGATGCTCCAGCAGTTAGGGGAGTATTTGCTGCGGGTGTGGAAGCAGTGGTTCACAACTCCCTGAGGAAGGCTGGCCTGGGCTCTGCTGTGAGCTTCCTTGAGGGCTTAAGTTCAGCAGCTGGGGTGTTTGCTTATTTAGGTACCTGAAGGAAATGATGATATGTTTGTTCACGTTTTTAAAAGTTTAGTGGTTGGATCTAGTAGACATGTAGCTATGGTTTAGAGCAGGGCACTTGATAGGAATACTTTGAGCTTTCCAGGTATACTTGTCATCATCTATGGCTTCTTTTTGTTCAGACTGTCAGCTCTTCAGGACAGGAACAGTAGCATCCAAAACCTAAACAAAAGATGGTTTGATAACATCTGTTACAGGTTGTAGCATAAGGTAGTAACATGGGGTCACTGCACAGATGGGTGAGCAGCCCCTACTAGCAGAGACTAACAGCATTTGGTGACAGTTAGTCTTACAGCATTTGATTTTCGTGGTTTGTTTCCTATGGAAGTTAGCAGCCTGGATTAATGGAGCATCTACTTGACTTAATGACAGTTTAATGTGGAACCATTTTCTGGCTCCTTTGCAGATTGAACTATTTTGTTTACTTAAAATAATCCCCAACCTGTGGAAATAGTTCTAGCAGCTCTTCTGGCTCAGGCAGTGAGCATAAATCTGAAGCTGTAGAAAGCCCTAAACAAATACATAATGAAATCTAGCTCGTTTATTTCCCTTTGTGAAGGGGGGTTTTTAAAGCACAATGCAAAGCAGCTTGGTATTATCTCCTTCCATCAGAAAGATGAACTGAGACACAGGTGATTTGCCAGACATGCATTAACATTTGCACATCAACAATAAGTTACTGATTTCTCAGTCAAACATTGTATCCTTTGGACCACAACCACTGGGTTGCACTCAGTGGGGTACTCGTCTGATGCATCTAAATGTCACCAATTCAAACAAGATATAGTTCCATTTACTGTCAGCCTGGGAGCAGCTGTTTTTTTCTCCTTGCCCATGTTCATGTAGATTTGGACAGCATTAGTTTCATTTAACAAGCTCCTGTAGTATCATTGAAATCACTTGATAGTTAAATCATGTTAAATTAAAACTGACTGCTGCTGCCATGTCATCAAATCAGCAATACAATAGGTCCATTATTAACTGAATATTTACTTTGCAGAAGATTATCTTCCTCATCATATAGTTGACTTCACCTGGGATTGTTAAAATAGCTGAGTTGAAGCTGGAGTTCTTGGCTAATCTGGTGCTGATCTAGATGGCAATATCTCCATGTGAATTTTACCAAATGAAACCTACGTGACTCATGGTACAAAAATCTCAACCAATAACATGAGCTCATTAAGCACAAATCAATCACTGTAGTGACTAACACCACAATGTGTCAAAGAGCACTACAAAAAACAGGGAATCTAGGTGAAAGCGCCCTTCGTGTGTAACTTTTCAAGCAGAGCTTGTTGCTGGAGATGGTGAAGGGCTAGAACAGATGGTGAGGGCTGTTCCAGGACAGGATCGATGATGAGTTAAGTGATTTTTGGACAAACTCACATTTTATTTACTTGGCAATCTCTTCTCACCCCTTGCAGCACGGGCCAGAAGCCTGGTAGTGAGTCTTATGATATCTGGAGTTATTTTAATCTCTCTGTATCTCTACTGGAGATTGTGTGTACCTGCCACATACCATATCACAGCGTGGAAATACTTGTGTCTATATGCAGGAGGGAGAAGTATAGTGCATGGTTGCCCTTACCCAAATCAGAAGGTAGAAGCAGTCCAGCTTCCTCAAACTAAGGTCAAGAGCCAAACATCCTCTGATGATTAGTTCTCTTTAAACAGCTAGGACAGGAATCTGTGGTGCTGTTGAGCATGCACAAAAGTGAGACTGTAAGGTCGAGCTCAGCACTGCTTTGGCCTCGTGCAGCCTTTCCGGGCCTGCCTTCAGCTTATTCTGGGAATGCTGCCAACCAAAATTCCCAATTCCCCGTGTGAGTAGCTTTTGAAACATCTCGGACTAATCTGCAGGGTGTACTATGCCACCATTTCAATTAATGATCTTCTGTGAATCCTGAATTCAGGAGGTGTTTCAAGGTGAGTGTCTCATAGTTGAACAGGTTTTCTGTGGATGCTCATTGTCCTGACTGTGAGAACTGCAGGGCACGTGCTGAAGAATGCCGTAAGACAGAGGTGGACACATTTTGTGTCCTGGGGTCATCAACCCTGATAATTTTGGTAACTGTTTTGCACGTCAGTTCAGTGTCACAGAGCATCATGAGCTTCAGATAACCTGCACAGGTTTTTAGTCTGTATGTGTGGGTGAATGTGAGAGGAGAAACAGATTGAAGGCCTGCTGTGATTCTCCTACCGGCTTCTGACCTGGGGATAGAAAAGTTTAATACCAAATTCATGTTGCGGTGGCCCATGTGTGGCAGCATGTCTTGTTCTGTATCTCAGTGAGTCATTCCCCACGTAGTTTGAGCTTGGTTAACAGTGACTACTGTTCATGCCATGTTGGCAGTCTGAGGGCTTCCACACTCATAATGACTACAAGGGAAGGAATACAGAGACGCGATTTCTGTTCTCCACAATGGAGAACAATATATCTCCTATTAATTGTAGTGGGATCTAGGCTGGATCATGCTGTGGCTGCTGTTAATCATGAATCGATGTGTCTGATAATACTGCAGTCTAGTAGATCTTCATTATATGCATAATTAACGTGTATATTTATACACAGGCACAAAGTTATGTAAGTTCATAACCTTCTTTTGCTTGCTAGCAGTAGCTTTGGTTTATAGAAAGGATAGCATTGTATTGGACCCCATCAGGCTCTTGATGTGTATGTTTATACGGGCCAGGGTTCCACACAGTGTAAATCAGTGATAGCCCTTAAATTCAGTGATGAATATCGGTTGAGGGTAGACTGCTGCTATTTACAGCACAAACCCTGCTGTGTTTTATGTTTTGATAAAAAAACTAAAATAAGTTATAGGGAAAAAATGTTGAAACTCCTCAGCTTAGGGACTTCTTAAGCGGAAAATGCCAGTGTTAAAAACACTTTAATTTCTGAGAAGAAAGTGTAACAGGAACCTCTGGGATATAGAACTGACTTCAGTGAATTCAAACGAGAAGCAACGGATTGTTAAAATATAATGTTAGTAGGGGGAGGTGTAGCAAACCACCAAGGGAAGCAGCGGTCTCTTTGTTTCCTCTTTAAGAATGAATTTTTTTGGGGGGAAAATATTTTCAATCCAGACTAAGTTAGCAGAATTTGTGTAGAAAAACTGGCCTTTGTTAAACAAAAGATTGGGACTAGATGATCTAGATCATCTCTTCTGGCCTTTAACCCTATGAGTCTTACTATGTGTTTACATAAATCCCAGCACGATGAATTCTTGAACTCTGCTGTGTCTTTGTGGTGTAATTACTAGTAATTGCAAAAGTACACAGTAATAAATTTGGAAAGTGAAAGTTTGTCTCTCTGCCTAAGAATGCAGACTTTTTTTTTTTGCATTAGCTGTAGGTAGGAGTTAAAAATGAGGTAATGAACCTGCTTTAGACCATTAGTGGATGATATATTTTGGAAATAAAATTCATTTTAATTAATTTTGGAAGTGGAATAAGAAAAATCCCACTGAGGTCACAAATTAAGCAGTAGTATATTCTCCCAGGAGTTTTAACACGGTTGAACAAACTTCTTCTGAGTTAACTCCTGTTAATTTCCTCAAGTGTCTCCATTTAGATAAGTCTGTGGTTATGATGCTCCTGCTTGTTCATTTCAGAGTCTCCACACTGAAGCGAATGTTTCCTTAACCCTTTTTGGTGATGATAGCTGTCCTTTATCTCTTAAGTGACTGTTACATTAAATGCAGAATACATTAAATTGGATGCCTATCATTTTGGATGAAACTTGTTACTTTGGGGTTTAACATTTCATCTTGGCTTATGATTAGGAGGATGAACACTGCTAGGATGTTGTCTTCATTCTCCAGGAATGCCAAAAAGGTAAGTACTGTGTCTTATTGAACATAGTTTAGACCACACATGTTGTTATCTTGCTATATATATGTATTACATATACTTAGAAGTTATTCAGGGAGTGCCCTTATCAAATAAGGGACAGAAGCATGAGACTGTTATTGGGCTGAAGGGCATAAGACCAAATGGTCTGCATCAGGCATGTCCACCCAGTGGCCTGTGGGCTACATGCAGCCCAGGACAACTAGTAATGCAACCCCTTAAGATCATAGATTTATAATGTTATGTGATTTTTAGTAATATTTTTCATGAGTTGATTGTGTGTATCTTAAGTGTGGGCACTGTAGAGGAACAGAGCAGTGTGGTGGTAACTCTGCCACATGCACATAGTCAAACTGAATTCTATGTATTACATGTTAGGGGTGCTTGTGTTTTGTGCTGATGTGTTTTTTCTTATTAAGCAAACGTATGTTTTTTTGTTTAATAATTGAAGTTGAACTTGTGTTATTTTGTAAAAATAAATTAATAATGCAGTAATAAACAAGTTTTGTTACTTAGATATGTTAACTATGTTATATATTTTATATGTGGCCCAAGACAATTTCTCTTCACTCAGTGTGGCCCAGGCAAGCCATCCAAGGTTGGGCACCCATTGGTCCTACAACTGTAGCACAGATGTGGAGATATCGGTTTCCTCATGGTATTGGCATATGAAGCAATAGGCTTTTCTACTGGAGCTTAAACTTCCAATGCTCCTCTTAGCATAAAATTCCTCTGTGACATGAGAGATATTAATACTGCAAGTTCTGTTAAAAAAAAAAAAAAAAAAAAAAAAAAAAGTAAGGGAGATGCTCTTGTCTGCCGCATCTATGATCGTTGTTTATTGTTTTGAGCAGAGGTGATGTCTCAAGGTGTGTCTGTGCAATACATGTGAAAATAGAAGTGTAAAAAGAGGGACTTAAACCTCTCACAACCCTTAATGCTCGAGGAGAGTATCTGTCTGAAAATCAGGAATCATCTACTCATAGAATCAATAAGAGTAAATGCATTGTGTTGGGCAAGGAGAGGACTTTTTATTTCTGTTTTATTCAACTGAGCCAAACACCTTCTTGGCTTCAGTGACATCACATGGTGGATGGAACTGCCCCAGTGCACGTTAATGGCTGGTACTGGTAGTCTACAGTACCTGTGAGCTTCGCAGTGCTTTCTGAAGGAGTTTGGTGCCTTCCCCTTCTGGGTGCTGATTCTTGCACCCACATTTCATGCCAAGGTGTTGAAACACCACCTTGAATGCTTGATGATAAGAAAATGTTATCTGTTGTTCTTTCCCTGGTTTGCACTGCATTATATTACCTCAGTAGATTAAATTTCACAATTTTCTTCAGAAGAAGTCACGTTGAATTGTCTTAAGAGACTGGAAAATTCAAGAACGAATATCTACCTAAATGGTTTAATGCAAAGACACCATCTGTGGCTCAGGAAATTCACAAATCACAGATCTACAGATGCTGAGAGAGTATTCTGTCTGAATATTACTGCATGTGTACCTTGACTGTTTTACTGTTCTCTGGGTACCCGTCAGTGGTTGTGGTGGAATCAGAGGT
Source organism: Perdix hodgsoniae (assembly GCA_035772895.1). Lineage (NCBI taxonomy): Eukaryota > Metazoa > Chordata > Aves > Galliformes > Phasianidae > Perdix > Perdix hodgsoniae. The sequence goes on from JAPSGF010000007.1 coordinate 14,775,631, forward strand.
CAGATGGACTTTTTCTTGGACCTGTTACACTGTTCTTATGTAGAAATCTGATTTAGCAAAATTGAGTGTGAGTGGATACTCTTGGTACTATTTGCCAATGAATATTTGTATATTGATGGTGATGATGGTGTTACGGACATCATTTTTATTTTTATGATCTCCCGCTGCAGTCCCCACTGAGGTCCATACCAGGTACTGTACAACTCTCTGCAATCACCAGCTTTAAGCCAAAAGGTGTGGTTTTCATCTTTATTTGAAGATTTGAGAGAAGAAGTGCTTGCACCTCTTAATCCCTAAGACTGTCATAAATCTCTCTTTCCTAAGAGCCAAGGCAGATGGAAAGGAAAACAAATGAAAACAGGAGTGAAGGGATTTGCCCACTGTCAGAAAGGAGTTTTTGGCACAGCTAAGCACAGAATTCAAGTTTCTGAAGCCCTAACCTGCAATCCAGTGCACTGGGCAATTCCTTCCCTCACACCCATCCCTTCATGGAGATGTTATTGTAAAACAAAAGCATTTTTATTTTAAACTTTTTAAACTTTTTAAACTATTTTAAACTTTGATTCAAATATTTCCTCTCTGCAAGCACCTTGCGATGAATCAGGATAGCAAGCTGTTATTTCCCTAAATCTGCATGTTCTGGCAATTACACAGTGAAAAACAATATTTTAGGACAAATCGTTGCAGTGATTTCTGTTCTCAACCACTTTTCATCACTCTGATCAGAGATGCTCTCTTTAACCCTGCCCGCTGAATATTCCCTGCTCTTCATAGCAGCGTTCATAGCTTGCTGAACCTTCTTTGAAGGTGTGATTGAGTTAAATCACATATAAATTCTATCTGATGTGGTATCTGTTTCAAGGTAGTGCAGTGTACGCTTGACAAAATCATTGAGTCATTAGCTGGTGCTGGGGAAGTGTTTCAATCAAAGCTTACAAGCATTTTGTCTTACGTTAGGTTTTTTGACAAGACCCCAAGGGGCTGACTTTTGTCTCGGTAGTGTCAGGTACATCACACGGTACTCAGAAGTTAAGATGAAAAATTCACTCCTAAAGAAAAATTTATCAGCAATCATAGATGTGATGGGATCTATGGAATTGGAGGCATTTAGCGTAAGTAAGCAGTGCATAGCTTCGGGGAAGAAGAGCTTGGTCCACATAGACTGACCAAGCACCTTAGAAATAGACTGTAGTTTCTTCAGTAACTTGCGAGAGTGACCAGCCTTCAGACCTGTAGTGAGGGAAAGTGTATTTCTGCTTTTACTTTGTACCTCATTTAAAGCTATTTGATAGCCTGCTGTGAACATCTAAATAACAATAGGGGACAATTGTTCCCTGGTGATTCTACTATGAAACCAGTAACTCCTCTTTGTAATTGAACACATTTAAAAAAGAATCATTTGTGAAGATGTCATCAGAGGGTTTGCCAACAAATCGCTGTTTCTGTGTGGGGTTTTTGCAGGTCAGAACCTATATTTCTGTGTACAGTACAGTGCTGAGCCCTCTGGCGGTGTTTAGCAAACAAAGAAATGCAGTGCAGACGCTTTGTAGCAGTCAGCCAAATTCATCTCTGGTATAATGGCCTTGAGGCTATTTAGGATGTATTGGGAACGAATTGTCCCTCTTAAAGAGAAGTGAAAACCTACCCTTCTCTTGTGCCTAAAAGCACTTGGGTGTGCTGTTTCTGTAAAACGCAAACAGTAGTGGGGTGTAGAAAAGCTGTGGTGAGGGACAGAAGATGGGCCCATTGTTCCCCTTCTCTTAATAATGTTCCATGCTCAGTATTTCTTAAAATATAGAAAAGCTTTGCAGTTATCACGCAGCTGTCATATAGTTGGTCTGAAGTCGCTTCTTAATCCTGAACACTGGATCTGCTGTCATTGTTCCACTCTCTCAGAGCAAAACCACCCTTCTTCTTGGTAAGATACAGTAAGTAATCCTCATCTGATCTTTTCTGAGAGCACTTTCCTGTCTCATTTTCTGTCTTATGATGCATAACCAATTTAAGCATGACTGCTATAGATCAGTATGTGCAAGTATCAGTGTGTTATCATCCAGTGGAGTCCCTGCGTGCTGCTGCTTATAGACTTGTTTGTTTGTGATAGAGATAAATGAAGGTTGAAAAAGGGGAAATGATAGGCGGGGGAATGCTGATGAGAGATGGTTTAAAAAACAACAGCAAACCTGCACTGACATTTCTTACATGCGGCTTTGAGTTGAGGTTGCAGATTTGGAAGCTTCACTGCTCGTAATATTGGATACTTCTGTCAAATAAGGACAGGAAGATTTGTCTTAAAGGGCCTGCGTTGTGTAGCTGCCTCCAGGAATCAAAGGACGATAATCTGTGCTACCTAAGTGTTCAGTACAGTACAGTGCTTATCATAGAGGGGTCCTGTCCCTGAATGGACTTAAACCTTCTCTGTTTATTAGCAGCTCTGTCAGTAAAATCTGTCTTCTCAGTGCCACATTGCAACGTAGTTACCAGGAATTTGGGTTATATTCCAGGGAAGCTGTTGATGTGAGACACCTCTGTGCACCTGTCCACTTAGAAGGCTGATCTTATATTGGTCGTAACTTCAGGAAGTGGCTGTTACTAATAATTTATTGAGTGCTGACAGCCTGTTCTTTTCTGTCCAAAATACCTCCTCCCAACTGCGTACTGAGTAAGGCAGACAGTGCCCTATAAATCATGATCAAATACAGTCATGCTGCAGTGATTCAATATGTGATTCATTTAAGATTGGAGGGGAGGAGGAGAGATGGGAAAAGATGGGATAAAAGCACTCTCCAGAAGAATGCTAAGTGTAGATCACAGATTATTTTCAATTAGGTTTGCTGGCGTGCAGCTTCTGCATGCAGGCAGGAACTGGTAGTCATGTGAACTGTCAGCTTTATTCATGGGAGCAATGCTTAGATGTCCTTCTCGGGAGCTACTTAAAAAACAGTTCTGTTTATCTGTAAAGGAAAAAAATTATAGATGTTGCTTTTCAGCCCTTAGGTTACATCTATTTTCACCAAGTTCTTGCTAAGTATTTGTTCTTGAATCAAAAGATACTTTCGATTGATGAAAGCAATTAAACAATTTGGAGATAGTTGTCTGTGTTAGGTCTGTCTTCAAGGATTTTGGTGTCTCAGAAATTCTACACTGAGAGGTTTCTGATGTGTGTCAAAGAATTCAAACTCAGATTCTGGGGCAGGGTGTGTGTGTATGTGTAATGACACAGGAAAGGAAGTCTGTCTTTCAGTTTTGCTGTCTGAAGAGGTGTTCAGAAGGCTCTGCAGCTTTTGTCAGATTTGCTTTCTTGTGTGAATGACTTAGAAGTTCAAAGGGACTGCTGTACAGACCTACGTGCGAGATACTGCTCTCCCTTGGGGGTGTCAACCATCAGCCTTTGTGGATGATGGCTGAATTATTCCGGCTAGTACAGAAGAAGTCAGTGGGACTGCTGTAAAAATAAAAGCATAACAGAGGGGATGGAAGGTTTGTGGGCTGGCCCCAAGTAGTGATCTGGGAAGATTTTAACTCTGAAGTGTCCAATTCTGGATAGACATGGAAACAAGGTACAAAATTATCAAAGGGGCTGTTTTCCAGTGGAAGCACTATTTTTCTAGAGGGTGGGCTTCCTTTGTACTCTGTGCTGGCATAGGCACTGGAGGTCAAGTTTGTTAAAGCATCTATGTGACTTGGGAGTCTATGGGTTTGGGATGACGTATGGTAGTCTGGTTAAAACTGGATTGGTGTGTGAGATAGTGACACATTCATTTCCTGCCTGGGCCTGAGTGCCCGTTGTGTCTCTGTCATCACCAGGCAGTGAGGCAGTGCATTGCTACATCTCCAGAGATACGGCTGAGCAACCTTTCTGGACTCAGGACTTTGGGTCTAGGAACGACTCTTTGCTTTTTGACTGTGGGGTGCCTTGCAGGTAATGTGCTTGGCTGGACAAATGGAGCTCTGCCTGCTGGACAAGTTCTGTGAGGGAGTCTGCATCCACACTTCTCTTTGGATCATGGCTGAGCTTTTGAACTGGATCTTTGTGCCGCTGCACTTCAGTTAACTTCATAGAGTGGTCCTGGATAGCTTTTGGATGACACTGGGCCACAAGCTGTGCAGATAACACACTCCAAATGCTGAAGAACACTCTGCTCATGGTAGGGTTTGGGCTAGAATAGAACTTAACACTGCTTTTCTGAAGATTCTCTTGTATTATTCCACAGTATTTGCTAAAGAATATTAACCTTACACAAACTGTATAGATGGCCCTTGGCTGCAATATACCCTAATGCCTGGGGTACTTTTCAAAATTTTCAAAATTATATTTTCAAATGTATTCCAAATCAACATCACTTATCATGGACTGTGAGAAGTCTTCACAAAGCTAGAAAGAAAGAAGTAGGGAAAAAAAAAAACAAAACCCAAGAATTTTCAAATTCTGCTTTGTTAAATCAGGGTTCAGGCTTGAATTACTTGGAGATGCTGAATTTGCCTCTCACCTCTTCTACACTGTGTTTGGCATTTTATACCAGTGCACATGTGGCAGTTCTCAGATTACCAAGCCCCAGCTGCAGCATGTGCCCCTGGGCTTGCAGAGTTATGCTGAATTTCAGCTGATATCAAGGAGGTGGTGTAGAGAAATTTTTCCTTGGGGGACACAAGACACCATCTAAACAGGACAGCATGTCAACACCTTGCCTTGATCCCAGGTCTCTGCACCACCTGGGACTGATAGGTTCATTTCTCCCCAGGAGGGCAGAAAGGCTTTAGGGAGGGCACCTGTACTGTGAACCTGCGGCCCTTGAAGAGAATTAAGGTCATTTAGCAAGAGGCTTTCACAAATAGACGAAGGTCCAGCTAACACATCACGTATCTATGTCAGAGTCATCTCTATATTCACGTCAGGAATTTTACTAAGCTTCACTGTAGCATTCTGTGCAAAAAGTGTTGGCCATCTGTTCAACTGGATGGACCAGAACCCCTAGTACAAAGATGTCCCAAGGTTTTCAGCAAGGGAGAGGGTTCCTTTAAATTGAAGGCACCAATAAGAACTCAGAAATGGGTAGTTTTCATCTGAGAGTCACTGGCCCATGTCAGCTTGGTTTCCTCCCTCATTTTCAAAAACTTCCTGCTAATGATTTCTAACATCCCATCATATGCTGCAGCAAACTAGTGAAAGGTTAGTTCCTACTTGTATTTTGAACCTAGACATGCAACATGTATCAACATATCCTAGACTTTAATTAGACATCTTGTCAATTCCCAGTACTCAATGTATTTGTCAATATTTGTCAATATATTCTCACTAGGCTTTGAACTTATGGTTTAATTGGGATTTATTAGAAGCTACGTGGTAATCTGACAGAAAATGCAAGTTAAACTGATGAGGGTTTTGTATAAACACACACATCTGTGTAAGGCTCTCATTCAAATTGTCAAACTCTTCTGTACAAGCCAATATCATTTTTTCTAGTGAACTGGAGAAAGGAATGCATTGTTTTTCTTAGTCAAAGTATATTTAGAATAAATAATTTGAGTGCTGCTGGTTTTGTGCCTGAAGGCAATGACCATTAGAAAACCATGTGATCTGTTCGTAGTCAGCAGTCTCAAGATATACTTCACGGACCAGTTTTTGTCTTTTGAAGACCTGCTCAGGCATGGAGACAGATGGCCCAGCCCATCCATAACCCCAAGAGCATGAGGCAGCTTGTGTTGTACAGTGCTGCTGGTGCTGCACTTAACTGACTGAACGGTCGTGAGTAGCCCTGGATACCTCAGTGCGGTCAGGTCCCTGCATGGACACGAGGTGGGGCGTGTTTGGAAGCACATCATGCTCTTATCCTTCCTCCTGCTGTGGATATGCCCTACAGCGCTCTCTGTGAAGCAGATAGGAGGCAGTTCAAGTCGGACCATTCCCCTTGCTTTTTACTTGCTTTGCATGTGGGAACACGAGGGGAGATGATTGGGGGTGGGAGAAGGGGTGGATCAGTGAAAAATGCTACTGAAATTTGTCCTGTTCACCTAGACAAGGAGGGGAAAGGAGGGAGCTAGATATATCACTGCTAATAAATTAAACAATGCACAGGAATGTTCCCGGGCTGGGAGCATGACTGCCCGCCCTGGTGAACTGTTAGAACAGTCCCTGGTGAGGTTTTGGCATGCACCAACCAGTGTTGCCCCGGGTAGTTTTTCAGCGTGATTTGGCAGCAGACGTTGTTGGGACCATCCTCCGTTGACTGTTTGCATGCAGCCTCCCTGTTTTGAAGGTTAAGAGTGTTTACTGGCGGAGATTTGGGCTGCTCTGTGCCAGCTGGCCTCCGTGCCTAGGAATGTTCCCAAGCACACTTAATTTACTTGTGTAGATATAACCTAATGTTAACAGTTATCATCTCTTCCTTAATCTCACATCACTGTGCTGAACTCATACTGTGCTGCTTGTACATATGCTTTTTTCAGTGATGCCTTCTGCTGCGTAGGGCATTAAGCCTCCACATACAAAATCCAGGCAAGGTGTCTTCACTGGAAAGCAGCTGGCATCAACTTTGCTCCAGATACGCTCCTACTGTAAGGGCTCACCTCTTCCTTCGTGGTAATTCCTTTCAGCTCATCAGCAGTTTAGGTTGCCCTGCCACTTTTAGTTATTTACTTCACGTTGAACTTACTTTGGCACTGTTGTTTTGTAATGGAGGAATCCCAACCCAAATGAAGGAAATTCTCTCTGATTCTGTAGGGATAGGGTGTTGCTGAAGTTTCCTGTATCCATCGTGTATTACCAGTTATTTTTGATTTTTGTTGTATTTCTTGTATGCTTCCTACTTATTTTCTTCCTGTATCTCTCAGCCTTTTTAGTCCCATTGTATTATTTCTCTTCCTTTTTTTTTGTTGTTTGCTGTTTTATTCTTCTGTGCGTCACCATTTCATTATGTAAAAGGTCTTTGGCATATTCATGACGTTGTAGCTGAAAACGGTTTTGCAGTCATTTAGGTCAGCACAGATCAGAACAACAGGTCTATTGGAAAAACATAAGTTTTGCACGGCAGGTTTTCCTCTTGGATTGATAACAGTGAGCCGTATGCTTGGGTGCATAGATGGTATGGTTTCTTCATTAGTGATCTGGAAGAGAATAAAATATATTTTAGGATTGCCATATGCTTTATATTCAGAGACCAAGGAGATCAGTGCATGCTTCAATGATATGGTATCAAATTTAGGAGAAAGCTGTAAACATATAGTAATACAGTCACTGGATTTTGTGATGTGAGAGTAATGGTTTGTGTTCTTTATTAGGTGTCCACACTTATTCTTTGATGGAGATCTCAGTCTGTAAGCCAAGTCAAGCCAGGTAATTTGGTTCACTATACTTCAATTTTATTTTATCTTTTGTAACCTGCATAATGATTCACAGGTAGATAGTGCTGTGGGTTGCCACTTCCTAAAAATGTGGAGGGAGCTGTAATGAAGAACACTTATACTAAAGGCTGTTAGCTTTGTTTTGTATTTTTAGCTCAGAATACAGCACTTGCTCTTTGAGACAATACTGGTATCTGTCATACAGTTCCTACAAATAATTCTGGCTTTAATACTTAATGTAATTATTTCATCACATGTGTTCATACTCAGTCACTGAAATGCTTGCTGTGGGTCTCTTCTCACGTGTAGCGTAAGCGAGCTTATTTCAAGAAATCTGCATTGTTTTACCTGGGGGGTTTCTCCAAGGCTATACTGACTAGTGTGCTTTCTTCTAAAAGGTTGTATTCATTGAAGCTTTTGGTTCTAAATATGAGAGGGAAAAAAACCTAAATGTTTTATAGACATGCATCAAGGAGCAGAAGTCAGTGAACTGCATTTTATTAAAACTAAGCAGGTATGGGGTGTGATGGCAAGCTCCTTGGACATAAAGATACCACCTTAGCATCCCATAATCCCAATCTGTTAGAACAGTTGTATTCCTGTATCCTCCCACTTGATTTATTTTGTCTAGTTAGAAAATAATCACATACTTTTATTCACGGAAGAATAGCTCTAATTGATGCTGGTGACTGGTAGGTAAATAAATGGTCTGGAGTGATGCTGCAGTAGGTAAAGAAGCAAGTAGTCCCCCAATGTCTTTAATGCTGTTATTTCTGTTCATGGCAGACCAGTCCATTTAAAAGTAAAGCTGTTTTTCACTGGGTGCTGAACATCTGAAATGCTTATGTTATTAGAAACGCGGGGAAACAGTTTCATTTGGATCCAGAATGACAGTAGTTCAGAACAGATGCATTATCCTTGTTTTAATTTCTTGTTGTACATTCCATCATGACATGTATCTGTAGATAATCCATTTTGATCCAATCTCCTTATAGGCTTTGGTGGATACATCTCAGTAAAGATAGGAGTTAGAAAGCATGTTGCGATGCGTATCTCCCATATCTTCTTAAGAAGTGCATTTTATTCTCCTCTGGACCACCAGCTTCGTGGCCAAATTAGTCACTGCTTTTAGAAGAAAAGGCTAATGGCCTGAAGGAAGGTTTTATGGCTTAATGAAATAGTAAGGAAACAAATACTAAATTCTTAATGAAAGAATGAAAATGAAAAGCACAAAGTAATCAGTCCTTGATGATCTCTGAATTCTTTTCTCTTGCCCTGTAGAAAGCACGTGTTCTGCAGTAGTTGAACTGATCCTACTGAAACTAGTGGCAAATCCTTTACTCAGCGTAGTGGTGCAGGATCAGGGATTTGGAAGGAATGCGGGAAAAGGAGTGGATAGGTCCTGCTGAGACGGAAATCGAGCCCTTCTGCTGTCGTCATGGGTTCTGCACTGTAAATTCATAAACTTTTCAAATCTCCATCACTGCTTGTTGGAGTTCTCTGTCCAAACAGCTCCCCAGGCTGTTCTGGTGACTCATCTTCTAATCGTTTTGCCCAAACTCTTTCATGGCTGTAGATGCTGCTTTGTTCTTGAGCCAGCATTCTCCTTTACTTTGAATGAATCTTCTCTCTGCCGTGCATTGCTCTGATATCCGTGGTGATGGCAGCTGTACTCCCTCTGCATTTCCTTTGGCAGCCATAACAGCCAGACTGTTTTAGTGATCTGCCATGGGACAGTGCTCTGGTCATACTAGAAATTTCACCCAGATATGCTACATATTACCAGGACCAGAAAATGACTTAAGGTGCCAATGCTAGTGCCATTTTGGACATCAGCTCCAACAAACTATTCGTGTCAGTAAGTGAGAAGTGAACTATGATGTCCCACCAATATCAAACCTGACCCGTTGACAGCAGATTTTTTTAGATAATTTTTGTCTTGCACTGAAATTTCTGGGGAAACCCTGCAGTACAGACATTGTGAAGCACATTGCTGCTACACATGAGTGCATCTCCCAGCTAGCAAGAAGGATGACGTGAGTCACACAACTGATGTGGGGTTTGGGATCTGATTTGAGCGGAATCTGTGAGTGGATGGATAATTTCTGTGGTTTTTGGTCTCTGTATTTCAGTGCGTTCAGTTTTTCATCACTGATGTCACCTTTCTCTGTGTTCTCAAGATAATTATGATTCCTTTATAAGGTTTGTGAAGTCTTCAAGGCAAGGTCTGCTGGTTTCTGTGGCCAAAGTCACTGAACACAGAAGAATCATGACAGCCAAAGGTTTCTTAGAAAACTGCAATGTAAATAACTGTCACTAGATGAGCACTTTCAAAGGAGCCATTTTCAAATGAAATCATGGTTTTGCTAGCTAAGTAGCACTGCACCTAGGCAGGCTCAGCACAGATTAAAATCTCTCAACCTGAGTATGTTTGAGCTAAGCCTTTACTGACGGAAATTTTCATGGAACACATTTTCTAGTGGAAATTTAATTTTCTACATTTAAAGTTGTATTTCTTGCAGATGAAGTGAGTGTGCTTGTTCGTTGTAAAGATGACAATACAGCCAATGAATTGCATGTGCCTGAGTAAACTCTAAATACACTAGCCCAACACGGAATATAAATCTAAATGTCTTGCACATGCTATGCAAATTCAGGAGTCTTCAATAGGGCCTTTTTTCACCAAGGAGCTGATTCCAGAAAAGTCTGAAAAAGTAGTGGAATAACTTTAACATTATTAACCCACATAAAGACTCCTGAATATAGTACAAAATCACTCATGTTGATATTGGCTCCCCCCTGGAAAGAAAAAGAGATCAAAGTTTTTTTTTTCCCCCTGAAAATATTAGCCTTGAGTTTGTTTTCAGATCTTTAATGTAAAATTGCATTTGCTTTCTGTGTTTTCAAGACTGAGGCATTATTGTTACTCCAGTTCAGTAGACCTTTTATAATCAGGTCATATACTCACGTTTATTTAGCTACTTCTGAATTTTCCCTACAGAAATGGAGGGTCTTTTTAAACATGGAAATATCTTGAAGATTGCACCTTTACGATTATTCATTGACTTATTTTATAAGGTTAGAACCCCATAAAATATTTAGATGTAATTTAATTGGTATACTAACACTGGGTTGAAATGATTTGTCTGTTTTCTCTTCCAACATATTGTATTTTTATTGCATTGTAATATTGGATAGTTCAAATACAACAGAAGAGAATACTCATTTCAACCATAGCAGTATTAAACCTGTTTAAAAACAAACAAAAAAAACCCCATATCATCTTTTAATGTTAAAGTTTCCAAATGCTGCCTTTATACCATGTCTTAATATGACATATATTTTAACATGTGCAGAATGGAAGTCACCAAGTAACCGCCTGCAACATCTCTTGAGTTTCTGCTTTGGATCTTGCTTCACCCACTTGCTTCAACCACACTGACTCTGGAATTTTGTACAGCCTTGGAGATGTACTGTAGCTGACTAATGTACTACAGCTTAGTGTATTGTTAACTTCATATGCAGGCCCTTAACATGAGGCAAAGGGGCATAAAAAGAAAACAACCCAGTACTTTTCAAGTTTTTTAGCTCTACTTTCTACCTTCTCTACCTGCCAGGACTGACCTTTATCATGAAATGCTGGCAAAATGAGGATTCCCATCAGAAGCAGCCTGCACCCTAGGTGAGAGTATGCTTTTGTTCACCTCTGCTAAGAAGAAATGCGTTAAGTTATCCTGGCTCCCCAGAGACTTATGAAACAGCTAGAAAAACAATGGACAGTCCATTTTTCATGCGACTTGAGAACTGAGGGCAAGCAGCTCTGTCCAACCTTTGACTGTTTGTTCCTGCCTAGAACAATGAAAATAGCTAATGTGGAGGCAGTGACAAGAGTCATGGTTCTTTCTTTCCTTCAAAGTTAAGACCATCTCCTGAAACCACAATGTTAGGAGGAAGATCTTGCCTGAAGAATGTAGCACAAAATGAGTTCCTTACGCTACAATGTTAATTGCTGTTGAAAATATTTATGAAGGGGTTTCTTTAATGAAGTGATTTGTTGGTCCTAAGTAGCTGCTTTATCTCATCAATTCCACAGCACAGGAAATCTACTGTGAAAATTTGGTCTCAGCAAAGTATGCTTGGCTTGAAGAAAAGAATCACACTTCGGAAAAAAGGAATAATGGAATGTTGAGTTAATGTCTTTTGCAGCTTATTTGTAGTTTGATCTTTCTGTGCTGTGAAATGATTTTAGAATTTAAATTCTGGGGTTGAATTTGTGCCTTTGCTTGGATAGCTTTTTAAAGTATTTCTTCTGCTTGTTTCTTACGCAGAAGAATAATATTACAATAGATGGTTTGCATTTAACTGCCAAAAGCCTGACTGCTGGGAGGAGGATATTCTGGCAAGTGTGCAAATAATATTAAGACTGACTAGCTTCCTTGATTCTCCAGGAAAACACAGCTTACTTCTCCCAGGTCTTCCATCCAGGGAAGCAATTATGTTTGCATTACCTTGACTTTTATAGTCCTGTTTGAATGCTCAAGGGTTAGATAAATGCTCATCTGCTTGGCTGAATTGGAGTCACACAGCCATGTCTTTTAAGATGGACACAGGAACTTGGGTCTCAACAGAACCTGCCAACACGCATTGACCTCTGTGCTGTGTTAGCCATCCATTTCAATGGCTGGCCAGCTAGATAAAGAGGAGCCTGAAGGGAACTAGGATACAGGTTGAATGCTCACTATAGTGCTGGGTTGCAGGGAAACAGATCTTAGTGGGTCCATAGCAGGAGAGCCATACCCTCTGGGATGGTGCTGGTGAGTCTCTCCTTGAAACTTTCCTCTCACAGATGACCCTAAATTTATGCATGCTTAAGCTGATTGGATGAGATACCTACAGAGTGAAAGGGAAGCTGATTTCCAGAGGAATTGAATTATTTGCAAAGGGTCGGGAATGGTGGAGCTGAACATTGAACGGAAGTCTCCTGAAACCATGCCAGTACTTCAGCTGCAAGGCCGCTGTTCCTTCATAGCACGTTTTCCTTTGACTATAGCAGCTTTTGCAGCTGGCTGGCTTTGTAGAACAGATCCAAAGCTCACTGAAGTCAGCAGGAGTCTACTTACTGACTTCCAGTAGACTTTGGGTCAGGCTCCATTACATGCTTTTTTCTTATACTCTAGAAGGTTCTGTCCTTTAATACTCCCTTTACCTGTCCCAACCATGTATTAAGGAAGCTACTTGAGTTTCGAGTTGCTTGTTTTACCTTGGAAGGACTCCTGGCAACTGTTTGGAAACAATGATAGAAAACAAGGTTATTGCTCCCATCTCCTCACTGGAAATCTCTGCTCCCTCAGAGCGCAGCTACATAAACAGCTGATTTGGCATTTAGCACAAGGAAGGAGCGGAAACGCCTGGCAGGGTGGTGGGAATGAGTTATTGGAGGTGATGGGGGCAGGGCCACAGGCTCCAAGCAGAGCTAGTGCTGGTGGGAGAGGCTGTGCTGGATCCTGAATCCCTGGCTTGTATAACGGCAGTCTCTTTGAAGGGATGGGGACTATCAAAAGCGGGTGGAATCTCTTCAAGTGCTAATAAAATGCTAAAATTAGCGTGATCGCTGATAACCCACTTAGTACTTAACAGCTGCATGCGAAGATTTCCTTTAGTTCACCACAGTTGCTACTATTCTCTGCCATCTCCCTGGACTCAAAAAGTGATGGATTGGAATTCACTGCTTTTTTTTTTTTTAAATGTTTCCGTATTTTCCCATGTGGAAAATAGATTTGTCTCTACTCAGGAAGGATTCACTTATTCTCTCTGTGAAATCAGTGGTTAAACTACCTGTGGCTTCTGTGGTGTGGTTTCATGATTTTCTTTGTAAGGAAGGGATGGGGCTGAGCAGAGCTATATGCAAAACTGACGTGCAGAAAAGCCTACCAAAACTGTAGCTGCTTTTCTGTTTACTTCATTTGACTTTTGATCTTACCTAAAGACCACTTGAACCATACTTTAGATGAGGTCATCTATGGTAACCACAGTAGTGTTACTATCTTGATTTAAACTTGATTTAAGCTAATATACATGGGCTTGAAATGTTCTCTCAGCAGGTCTTCTGCTTGTTTACTGATAGTACTGAGGACCCCCAGAGTCTGGATTCGCTCCAGTGTTTGTTTGATCCTTAGATAACTGCTTATCTTAAGTCCTGTGGCTGTAGGATCCTTTTATTTTGGTGGAGAATTGGTGGAGAAAAATAGTTATTTCTAGAGAACAATTCAGAATTTAGGTGGGATGAAAGCGCTTATAGTCTTCATGGTCCTGTACTCCCTTTCACTGTCTAATGGGATAGTTCATTGCAGGTTAATTCCTAATTTAAGCAGTTTGAAGTGCCTTGAAGTTAGATGAGATGGATCCGTGGGCTGGTGAGCAGTGATTTCTTGTGGACCTTGCTAAACTTTCATGGAGCTGCTTAAATGGGGATATGTTGTTTAATAAGGAAATGAGAAACCTGTGGGAAAACAAAGAATATCAATAATCACAAGTACTTACATCTGGCAATAAAGTTTTTGGAAAAAAAATCAGTACAGCAGCTTGTTGCCTTTGAAACTTATTGCTATTAAAATGTTCAACATGAAGTTTCTATTTTTAAAATAGCACTTGAAAGAAATGCCCAAGATTAATAAGAAACTAAATTGAAACCATGTTAGTTCATAGGTAATGCAGTCAAACGCTGAGTTAATGGGGAAGCATTTGCGGGGAGAGCTGTGTGCACACTCTGGTTTGTAGCACTGCTTGTTTGTTTTTTATTTTGTCTTTCTTAGAAAGCAGAAGGGGGTAGAAATACCAGCCACCAGCCTGTTAAAAGCTTTATTTCCTTTTTTAGACTGTTGTTCAGTCCAGTTTATTAAGCTTTCTGAAACAGCACACTATGATAAGTTAAGTCATCATTTACCACCCTGATACACAGGGAATTGCTAACTTAAACCACTCTGTAGCAGAACTGGACAACAGACCTGCCCAAAGAAAACCTCTAGGGCACATGAGAAGACGTAGCAATTGTGTCGAAAAATTATGTCGATGGAAAGGAGATTTGAGCACTGTGCCACTTACCTGGTAAGGATAAGACACCTGGCCCAGGTGTCCAAGAGAGCTCTGTCTGTCTCTGTTGCCATTGGAGCTGATGCTGTTTAGAACAGGCATCTCTCTTTCATCTGCCCCCCCCAGAAAGAAACAACCGGAAGAAAGGTGTTGCTCCTGTATGGAAGAGTTCACAAAAGTAGTTACAGATAGATGTCTTTTTCCAAGATAACCACAGCTTTGTGGTTATCTAAATATTATATCTTAATAATATCTTAATCATCTTAATAACAGTAATTACTAGCTCAGAGGATGGGATAGATTCATGTACTTGCTATTAGATGAGAAGAATGAGCTTGAGCAGTGAAGTAGGGTGTTGGTTAGTTGGTCCCTAGAGAATAGCTTTGGTTTCCTTGGCACTGTGACCATTCGCACCATGTAAAGATCTGGCCCACTGACTGAGTTTGGATGATTCATGCCAGCTGCAAGAGCTGTCTCGTATGGCTTTTATTTTCTCTCAGATTATTATTATTATTTTTTTTAAAGTCCAAAAGGAACTGACTGTGTGGCAATAATAGCAAAATGAGCACTGGAGAACCTTATTAGCAGCCTGAAGGAGAATGTGCAGATAGTTATTTGCTTCGTGAATTGTTAGCAGAAGAGTGAATGTTACCAGCCTGCACTGCATGGAGCTGTGTATGGAATAACTTGCAGTGAATAAACACGACGGAGTGACGAGTGTATATTTACATAAGGGAGACGTCTGTAAAATATTGTAGTCATAAATGTATTTATGTACATTTATACATGCATTATTTCCCTATACTAATACTTGAATGTGGGGTTTGTATTTCATTACAGGTTTGATTCAAAATGTACCTTTATGGGGTTGAATTAACATGTGGTATCAAGGCCTCATCAACAGCATTCTGAGGATGGCAGGATGCTTTCCAATAGCTGTGGTTTGTATTAGTGAAGTGCCCCAAGTTACTCATTGTGTTCCTGAAGTCAACTAGAGATGGTTCCTGCCTTGCCGTGTTGCCACCGGGGTGTAAGGCATGGACACTGAGAAGCAGACTTGCCCATGCAGTGAGGTGACAAACATGAGAAAACCAAGAACTTGATGAGACAGGAAAACAGGATAAAGCCAGGGCAATTTCTGCTGCGTGATGCGTTAAGGCAGCGCTCAGGCAACTCTAAGAATGACCTCAGCATCCTTCCATGTCAAAATGACCTCTACAAGTGCTTTGCAAAACTAAGTTTCTGGCTTACTGCTCTTGAAATGTTTGATTTTCAGCTGGACATTGCATTTGTTGTAGAAGCTTTTAGGTCTTATGTTTGTGCTTACAATTGATGTTTGGTGAACCCTATTGTTGAGGTAATGCTGCCTAGGCCTGGTGATGGAGGAGGATATGGGCAGTGATAAAAGAACATTGGGGAAGACCACAGATATCTGGGGAGGGACTTGCTGGTCTTTAACAACAAAACATGAAAAATTTCCATCTTAGTGTTAGCATTGTTCTGCTTTTGTATATAAGCAAGCTGTGTAAGTTGAAAGGCTTCAATGAATTAATGGCTTAATGAATTAAGCCCTGCAAAAAGCCCAGGTGAACAACAGGAAGACAGGTATGAACTGTCTGATGATAGCATTCCTATTAAATCTTGTTTTGTGTATGAGTGTCCCAAGTTGTTTGATATTAAAAAGCAAACAAACAAAAACCCTCACAATTTTTTCTCATTGACTTGCTTATTTTCACAGACGCTGAGCTATTTTTTTGAGCACTTTAGTGTCTCAGAGTAGTTATCTATATGTTACGTGTGGTTGGTGGCATTGGTTGGAAAGTAGAACTTTGCTGAAATTAAATTTTAAGTTTCAAAGTGAGTTTTCAAACCCCATCAGCATGTCAGGCACCAGTTTGGCAGTCACAGTGAGGTTGGTATTCTGAGAAGTTCTACTTTGGAAGCATCAAAACATTTTGATTATGAAATGTGAAAATGTGACAGCTGATAGTATTGATTTTGTATTAACACAGGGTATAATAATACGGAGTAAGGTATAACAGTGTACACATGGTATATATTAACATTTTTTTAATGTAATATATATGTATGAGTTGAAACAATGAAATACAGCAATACTGTGGGAATAAAAATATATGAGTCAAGATTAACTCAGGCAAAATATTTAACTGAAGTCAGTTTCTGTAAAACAATTCGGTACTGAAAAAAGGGTGTTTATTATGTAAAGCTAATGCACCGAGCTGCTCCTAACTTTCAACTGACTTTCATTATTGTAAGTGAAACCAGTGATGCCCAGCAATTTCCATTGTAGTAGCCTCTAATGTTGTTAAACTTTTACCATGCGTGCTGAAATCATACATGCTGAGGTCTGCTTCAGGCTAAGTTATTTGGAAATGTTCAGCATTTCTGAGTGTAAGGAAGAATACATTATTTTCCTTACACAAAATACATTGCAGCTGTTTCAGAGGAGAGCCTTAGGGAGAAAGACTATGGGATTGGCCTCCTTTGTGAGTGTCCGCCCTGATTTGGAAAGGTGTGAGCTTGTTTGATGCTCATATTGACTTGTCCTCTGTGTTGGAGCTCATCTAAACCCTGTTGGGTGGAAGCAAGGACTGGGATCTGCTGTGCCCTTCCAGCAGCTTGGAGAGTAAGAGCTGCCCAGAGCCATATCAAAAAGATCAGTCCTGGGCAGGCAGGTGACAGTGCCTGAACTGCTGGCTTTGCCAGGAGTCTTGTGGAGTGTCATCAGCAAATAGAAAGAAAAGCACCTTCTGAAAGGCTGTATGTCCACCTCGGGAGCAGCAGACACAACTGCTTTCTCCTTCAGCCCTTGTTCTGCCTCCTGGTGCTGGCGGGAGAGGAGAAGCAGGAAACTGGCAGCATCCAGCAGAAGAAGGTGGATACAGGCAGGGAAGTACTGGTGTATGTTTGGGGAAGAGCTGTTACTTGTTGTAAATGTCACCGTTTTGCTAAATTGGATATGAGCTGTCACCTGTTTCTCCTTCTACACACATCCTTGTCCCATCAACCGTGTTATTTTTTTAATTGCTTTGTTAAATATGTAGGCTGAGTTCAGAAGAGAACAGTATCTGCAGGTACCTGCTGTTCTTGCAGATCTCATTTGTTCTTTTTACCAAGGGGAGATCAGCTGTCTGTAGCAAAGCGAGTTTGCTTTGTGGGATATTGGCCATTCCTTCTATTCTGCCCCAGACCTCCAATCCAGGGTTTAATGAAGACTCACATCGTGATGAAACGGCCGCGTCCTTGTTGTCAGAGAGGAGCCTGCAGTGCCAGATGTGGTGGAGCAGTGGAAACGTTTGTGAACACAAAGAAGGCAGATCTTGTGGCTCTCAGAGCCAAATGTTCAGCCAGAAGTAAGGCTTCCTTAGAAGCTGAAGAGTGCTTTCTCTAATGGTCTGCTGGCTGATGTGCAGGTACTTCTGAATGTATATGTAGTGGGATTGTGTGCTGCTAGTTCATTGCACGTAGCTACTTGCTTGAGGTTGCTAGCGAAGACGGATCATCTGTACTGACTGAAAAATGGCGTCGTTGAAATTAGATTTCTGCTAAAAGTTTAGAATTGAGGTATTTCCTTGACTATGTTAGGCTGAGCATTACAGCTGAGGGACTGGATTGACGGGAGTCAGTGTCATGACTGGGAATTGGCACTCATGCAAAGGGAGCAACTTGCTGATGCCTGGGAACAGCGCTTCTCTGAAAATTGTCATAAAGGGCAGGATTTGTGGTTAATTTCTTCAAAATCTGCAGCTAATTTCTGAGTGGAGATGGGTGCTCCCTGTGCGGGTGCTGTGAGGAGAGGCCAGGGCTGCCCATGCTGTGTGGCTCCATCCAGATGCAGCATCTCATGCTGCAGGCACTGTGCTTGATTGGTGAGATGGCTCCATTTGGGGGAAAGGAGCCCAGCAAGCACCAGCAGGAGGACCTGAATCAAACTGCGGCAGTGTGTGTGTATCTGTGTGAATCCATGTTTCCCCTGCAGTCCAGAAAAGCTTCACGGGCAGACAGTGTCACTCAGGGGTGGCCAGGAGGGGTTCCACACTGTGGGTGCAAACAGCTGAGCTTTTGGACTGCTCTGTGTGAAGGCAGGTTATGCATGCACAAACTCCTTTTTGTAAGCCTGCCTCCTGAAGGTGCCTTGAGCTCTCATTCCTCTAAAGCACTGCTCGGAGCCTTGGGGCTCACCTTCTTCCCTTGGACCACATGCAGTCCTCGTGGCCCATCACTCCAGCACTGGCTCTGGATGTGGAATGCAGCCTGGCTGTCCGGAGTAGGCAGCTAATTACAGCTTTAATTTTATTGTGTTTAGCAGGAGACAGAGCTCCAGCCTCTGCTAACTACAGATCTGAAGACAGGCATGAGAGCAGATAAGAGGCGTTGACAGAGCACATGGGTCTGTGGCACACTGCCCGTCAGGTGAGTAAAGCCCGCTATTGATGAACCGTGTGAAAGGGAGACTATTGCTGGAACAATAGATAGAGATAGATACACCTATGCATTTATATACACATACAAGCATTACACACAGAAAAACATTTGTTTCTATGCGTTGTTGAAAGAATTGATTAAAAAAAAAAAAAAGGATGGAGTAAGAAAGGTGTGCTTTATATTGCGCTTGTGGACAAACATTCTTATGTAATACATGCTTCATTTCCTCTGGGAGCTCCTCAAATAAGTTACAAATATCTAAGCAGTGAAACTTAAAACCAACTGGCACCTAAATAGTTGTCTTGTGATGCCTGCAGTTTTGTAACAAGTATAAAAAAAAATGCGCTTTGAGGCAACAGAAATGAGCTATTATTATACAGTAAGAAAGTAAAAGCAAGAGTCTTCTCTTAGCTGTTGTAAAATGTTTTCATTTTGAAAATGACAAGCTGTAGTTTTCTTGCAAATTACAGCCCCTATGCTTTAAAATACGAACAGCTGATTTATATCAGTTGAAGATCTGTTTTTGCATTGCTGATTTTTTTTTAATGCAGAATTCTTGGATTTCACTACACTAGAAATTGCTGTGGTAGGTTTTACCATAAATATTCAGATTTAGTGGTACATTATTCCTTGAGTAATTCCATTTATTTCAGAGCTTTAACAGTGCTCAGGAGACCGGATTCCTCTGGAAAGAGGAAAAGCTGATGAATTTTGAAATATGGTTAGTGGGAATGTTACCAGTGCTTGAGGTAAACTTAATTCCTGTAGTGTCAGCTCTTCCACATGCAATATATTGGTTGGTTCATGGTGATCATGTTGGGCCTTGTACAGCACCTCTTGAAATTGATAGGAGCCTTTCCTCTGACTTCATCAGGTATTGGGTGTTTAGGGATCTTGAACTAGATCAAATAGCAGCTATTAATGTAGCTTGGCCTTCTTCCAGCTTTAGTTACTGCCCGTGGTGCTTATGCAATCTGTTTGGTGTGTAATTTTCTCTCATTTCATAAAAGAAAGAGAATGAGTCAGAGCCATGCTATGCCACTTGGTATTTTTGTTGGTATATTGTCACTTACCTCTTTTCCATGAAGATAAATCCAGCAGCCATCAATCTGCTGACCCTTTCTGTAAGTGCTGACATTGCTGAAGGCTGGTGTTACATTTATATGATTGAAGAAAATGATTAGGAAAGTTCAGAGTGATTTTCATGCTCTCTTTAAATACTTATGTTTCAAAATTAGGGTAGTGTTTGTTGCTGTTGGAAGAATAAATGCAAAGCATTTGTCCACATTTCAACAATATACTGGAGGCTTCAATGGAAAGATCCTGTCTTGGTGCTGAAGGAATATCAGAGATGAGGCTGGTTGATATAGTTCCAATTTAAGACAGTGTTGGCCCTTCTAATTTAAATTCCAGACAAAGGAAAATAGAATAAAGAAAATAACTGCAGACAACGTTTCAAGTAAATAGTTTGCAGGTTTCTGTACTCTGTTAAGAGCTGAAGAGCAGGCACACAGTGTCAGGAGCCTACCAGTGTTGCAGGCATGTGAATTTGCTGTTGTAGATGCTGTGTGTGTTTTCTGCAGTACTGACTGAAGAGGGTAAGAAGAGCAGCATCCAGAGTTTGGAAGCTGTCCTCACAGTAGGAGTTTGCTCACAGCTCCATTTCCACCAGCAGTTTGTTCAATTCTCTGCTTTTTTCCTCTGGTTGTTTGAATGAAACAGGTGTTTCACAGTGAGACTGAGTGCTTACAGCTCTAATCTCTCTCTCTCACAAATGAGTCTTTTGTACTGTCTGGTGGATTAATAGGGGGGTGAGGTGCTTAAAAAAAATAAACAGTGAGTGCAAACAGTAGGAAGGAAGGGGGAAGGAGTAAAGCTGCATGTGGTTGATTGAGCGAGGTGATGTCATTTATTTAGCAGAAGTGATACAGGAGTCAAGAGATGCTGTAAGAGGAAGGGCTCCTTTGAAGGAAACAGTGCAGCATACCACCAAGGGTTAGTATACCACCAAGCATGAGGCAAACCACAGCCTATCTGTTAGTGCCCAAGGAGAAAAGATCATTGGTTTTGAAGCTTTGGAGCTCAGGTGCAGTGAAAGGAAATAGGGGCTCATTGTTAAGGAGGGGATCAGCGCTCCCTTTTGTTCCTTCCCCTGCCCCCTCATCCTTTGGCACTACAGTAGTAATATCTTCTCACTCCTAATACATGTTGGCATAGATCATGTACACTGATGGATGTTCAGTCAACGAAAGTACTAAAATGGTTTGTTTCTGTTGATGTGTGCCTTTGTAGGCTTCACTAATAGGAATGTAAATAAATGAACCCTTCACCAGTGATTTCTTTCACTGTAGTCCAGTTTAACCCCTGAGCACATCTTTGCTAAGAGGGAGGCAAATTTTGTGTTACATTTTCTGCCTTTTTGTTTAGTTTCAGTTACTTCAGTTTGCTGTCTGGGAGTTCAGGTAGCTTTCTGCCTGCAAAGGCAAATTGCGTTTAAAAGTTAGCATTCAATAGAATGAGGTTGAAAATGTATGGGTGTGCAGTCAAGAAAGGTAAGAGCCTAACATCTCCTGAGGGTACTGAGAAGATTTCTCGTGGCCTCACTGGGAAACATGGGGTGAAGACAAGCTTTTCAGATTCACTTGTTTTAAGCTTTGTGGGAAACCAGGTTTGTATGGATTTGTGAATTGTGGAACTGGATTATTTTTTTTTCATTGGTATGTAAACACTGCAGTGGTACTTGTCTTCAAGGCATTGGAACTCCAAAACATCTTCAGAAAATACGCAGAACAAATTATTTATCATTAATGATTAACCATAAACAGCTTTTGTGGAGAAGGTAGGTCCTGATGTATTTATTCAGAAGAGATTTTTTTTCTCCTCAAATGTATTGGGAGTTTTGAGAGATTTGCATAGCTTGCAGAGCTCCATTCTGGACTTCATAGTGTTCATAGCTTCTCATACTTTATCTGCAACACTGGAAATACCATCTTCTGTAATCACACATTTGAAGAATGGTTTAGTAACCGTTGGCCAAACCTCTGTTTTCTTGAAGTCTACTCTAAAGTTTAAGAAACCTGTTTTTCAGAGAAATTTGTACACCAGCAGTAGTAAGCTTTTGCTGAAGACAGAAATGGAAGGCAACAGGGCTGATGCTGCCAGCATAATTTCAATTCTATTTGGTTAAATTGCAGAACTGATTACAGTTTCCCTCCCATCAGACAAATCAATGCCTGCACAGCAGAGATTGAGAGCTGTTGGAATATCAAATGCTTGTGCAGAAATGCTCAGTAGGTACAGAGCACTGATATGATCAGTGTAACCTTATAACAGGTTCATGTGTTGGGACAGTATGTGGCCCTTTCATCTTATGTATGGAACAAAGGCAATTAAAAACAGCCTTCTCTCTCTTCATCTTGTATATGGAAGGTGCAAATGCCAGGTTTTGCCAAGAGACCAGAAATTGTCAGAAGTCATCACTTCATAAGGTATTATTTTAAAATCTCATCTGCTCTGTAGTTCTAAATGCAATCATACTCACTGAAGGAGGAAATATTTTTAAAACATGTTGTTTAGCGTAGTTTTTAGCCTACGTGCTTGGTGCCCTGCTAATTAGGTACTATTTAGAAGCTGTGTTTCAGAATGGAGAACTTTGTACTGCCATCATCTTCTCGTGTACATTTGTGGTGGTGGCGAGATGGACTTGGCTATGAGGACACTGGGACTGAGCATCCAATATCTCCATATGATTTGTTATTTATGGTTGCAGTATAGTAACACGCAGCACCAGATGTGAGAAAAAAGGAGGGGTGCAAAAGAACTTCAAATGGCCATGATGAATAGCTGAAAGTGAACAGAGGGGCTTTTAAATAGCTTTAAAGAAAGCCTAATGCTCTGCTTCCCTAAGCAGCAGGCTGCTGATGATGGAAAAGTCACAGACATACCTGCAGAGATTTGGGAAGCTCTTGTTTCAGTGGGTCTTTATGGCAGCTGAAAAAATGTTTTCTGTGTTTCTGCCAACTTGGTTGGTGTGTAGAAGTTACATCTCTTCTTTGCATTTTGTTTTAGGGACAGCATGCAATGACTTGGACAGTGTCAACTTCCAAATTGTGTTTATTCTTTGTGCCTCACTGTGAACAGTTAGCTACCCCCAGCAAGGCCAGGCTTGACTTGTGCCTGGTACTTCACCATGTGGTGTCCGGATGGATATATTGTGAATAAGTGATGTCAAACAGAACAAAGATTTTGCTGGAGGAATAATTATTTGTCATCAGAACTGTTGCCAGTGAGACCGAATTCAAGTTTCATGTAATTATCTTCTTGTCCAGTGCACCATCAAGGTGTGAAACACGAAGGACTCAAGCAGAGCTTTCTTGAGGACTCTTGAGACCCCTGGCTGCATTTAATTTCTGATGGTAGCAAAGAACACTATTCCCATAAAGCCCCAAATCTTCTTTGTCTCATTAACGGCAGTATGCATTAGTGGCTTTATTTGGCAGGTACCATCTATACTTCACTGACAGCATCCTTGAAATCCGCCATCAGTATGAATTATGAACTAATTAAGCGTTTATGCACTATCCCCACAGGCTTTCTCCCTTCTTCTTCCTACCACAGTGTGCACATGTTCTGCAGGGCTTGCGAGGTGTGCTATGGGTGTCTGGGTTCTGGAAGAGACGACAATTTGCTGCATGGAAGTGAGGTCACTGAGTGGCTGTAGGTACAGTGGTATGTGGGCAGCCGGGCATGTAAAATGTGGCACGTAAAGCTGTTCTGAGCGCTGCCTTCATCCATCATTTCCTTGGTTTATGCTGGTTGTGTCGATAAGGAGAATGCACACCAAGAGCCTTAGCTCTGAAGTTAACGCAGGTTTTGTGTGGGTGAGCTAATTGGCATAGCAGGCCACACCTCCTCATGCAGACATTTAGGAAATGGTAAAGCAAATAATCCCAGCGGTGCCAAAATCAGAGCTATAGCTGATGAAGCCCTGATGGGGAGAACAGCCAAGTAGCATGAATGGAATGTCAGTAAGCGCAGAAGTTAAAAATATACATCTCAAACCTTGAGGACACTCTGGGGACTAAGAAGCTATATTGATACTAGACTTCAAAAGATCCAAATAAACAGCAGGTTTTTCTCAACGCACAGAACTACATACTTGTGATGTCAGAGAGATGTTATTTCTGTGCTGCAAATCTCAAGACAGATGCCTAAAAAAGCAGTCCAGATATGTTGCTTCCTATTTAATTTATATTTTATCTTATTTGCATTTATCTTAGAAACTTAGTTTTAGATTGATATTATGACTTCCATATTTATGTTAAGAACGTTATGCTAATGCTTATTTGAGGGAGAGTGCACAGCCTGCAAGGTTCTAAGCAGCGTTTTGGAGCACTGCAGTTCAGCTTGTGTCTGTGCTAGATGACCTTGGGCAAATAAATCAGGAATAATAACATTGACCTGCTTTGTGGGGCACTTTGAGATTCACAGATTAAAAAGGCAGAGAAGAATGAGGTATAAATCTGAAGCCAGACTTCTCCTGGATGCTCCTCAGTATTTGAAAGACCAGCATGTCACTTTTCTTGGTGCAGGTAGCTTCCCAGTTCTCAAACCTGTGTAGACTATGGTTGTCTCTTTATTCCAAATGAACAAAGGTATATACAGTGTTTGGGCGGAAGCTGCTGGAAGTAGCTACAGTTCTGGTATTTCCATCTGTGCTTGCTTACTCTGTGAAGCAACTGGGAGTTGCTGTTGCAGTGTTACTTTAACTCACTTTGAGTTGTGTCTAAGTCAAAATGGAAAAGAGTAAGGTAAGGAGAAAATGTTGGTCATAGTGCATTAGTTGGTCTAATGGAGAGCCTATATAAAAGCTGAGGCAAGACAAATGTGGACCACAGAAGAGAGCAAGTCATACTAATTTCTCTTAGTAGAGAGAATCTCTGGAATAACTCACTGTGATATAAAATCTTTGAATGAATTGAAGACTGGATTAACTGATTTTTGTTCTGCTCCTGCGGATGGCTCTGCCTACGTGAATTTCAGCATAAAGAGAAGACCATTTCTGTGTGTCTCCTCTCTTTCTATTTTAGAGGACACCATAGCCTTCAGACTATGAAGAAAAATAACCTTTATAACCCATTCTGTGTTTTTAATACGTCCAGACTATTTGTATGAAAATGAAGTTAAAATTGCTGAGCTTTTCCTTATGCATCCCACCTTGCAAATGCCTTAATTAATCTCGTAACTTCTGTGCTTCAGTAGTGCTGATGACTCTTTAATACTGAGCAAGCTTTGGGCAGGAGCTGCTTTTAGAGCTGGATTTGAGCTCTATTATTGAGAACTCACTGGAGGGCAGCGCACTACAAAGTGGGACACTTGAAAGCTAGGAGCTGGGGAGAGGGAAAGTGCTGCATGAGCAAGAAGGGAGATTATGAAACAGAATTCAGCTCAGCGTGTTTGGAGCCACATAAATAGATTAGAGGGTTGTAAAAGAACGCCCTCAAGGATTCAGAATTGCAGCCAAAGAGGAGGGCAAATGTAATGCTTTCGTACCCTGTGATTTATGCACCAAATAAGTTCGAATTAGTCACTAATGTGAAGTGGGTTTGGAAGGATTAATAAGCCTTACCCAGCACTTATTGTATGATGATCAGCTATAAATCATCTCTAGGCAAAACAGGAAGTAGCCAAATCCCTTATGTCTAGAGATGGGAGATATTTGTGCTATTGTTCAAGGGGAGCAGTTTGAAATCTGCTTTACTGCTCAGATAGAGGCGACGGATTGCTCATGGCAACTTGGCTGTTTCCTGTTTGCTCAGAAGACGTGTGCTCCGTGATGAGTCTGTTAGGGGATGGGACAACATGAATTCCTATTTGCCAGGCTTATGCAATTAGCAGCATATGGTTCACTTCTAGGAATGGGTATGTTTGCCTGGAGTGAATAGATGAAGTGTGAAAATGCTGTAGGTTGCAAAGTTTCTGTTTGCAGAGCTTTTCTTACTCTGTTTCAGTCCCATACAACTTTTAAGCTCATTTTGCCTACTTGTTGTGGTAGCTTGAAGTGGAAAACTTTACATTAAAGACAAAAAAATCTCATTCTAGTTGATGCTTTGCCCATTTGGATGTGTGCCAGTAACAGTATGACTTTTGATTTCTTCTGATCATAAGTCAGCTGGTGACCTACCACACCTTCTCTTGTGTGGTCTGTATAAACTGATGCCGACCAAAGCTTCAAAGAGCAGCTTTCCTCCCTGTAGTACTCTACCTCACACTTATTTCCAATAAACTGCCATCCTCTTGATTTTCCACAAGCAATGGTATAATTGAACAGTAACCTCAGTGTATGAAAATCTGTGTGGCAGATGAGAACAACACCGTCAGGCTAGAGGCAGCTGGAGCACAGTCATGAAGCACACAGGGCTCAGCTCCCATATGAATATTTAGAATTGAAGAGAAAAACCTATTCAGCTGTTTGATTGAAGTGAAGTTCTTAATGAACCGGGAAAGTGGCAGCATGAGCTGTTTGGCTAAAGCAATCATTGTTCATCCAAAGAGAAAGGGAAGACAGAGCTTGTGAGGAGGACTGACTGGATCAGGCAACAGGTATTGCTGTCTAGCAGACAAATTTGTTTGGGCCTATGAGGGAGAGGTACCAGAAGATGCCCTGTTTGTGAGTCCTAGGGAGTCCTCTGTATGGTTGAACAGACTACTGCTGTGTTATAAAAGGCGTCTTTTGTTTATTGCTGAATTATTTTAGTCTTTGATGCCTTTCTGTTAATTTACCTGAACTCACTTAGCTGATATTTATAGCAACTTGGCTGCTGCAAGCTGATTGCACAGCATATAACGCATATAACTGATCTGCTTTAAGGCATTGTGGTGGACTGAAGCACAAGACCACAATGGACCCACAACTGACACTTGCTCTTGGATCCGTCCTTAGAAATTTTCAAGACTTCATTTCCCTGAGGGTACACCACAGAGGCCTTTACAGCTGCTGACGAGATGTGTGTAGCAGAAGCAATACCTGCTCTTTTCAGCTTAGCTGAGCAGTCCTAGGGAAGAGCCAAAGTAGTTCCAAAGCCGAGAGTCACATGTATGTGTCACCACAACAGTTGATCACAGAAGTAGTTCCAGCTGACTCTTTGCCATTTTCCAGTGAGGGGGCATTGCCTCTTTGCTTTTAACTGGACCTTGGCACAAGCTGGAATGCCCAAATGAAAACCAAGCGAGAATTGCCTTGGAATCAACTTGACTTTTCAAAGTCAGTCAAGTCTGTATGAAAATACAAAGCTGATCAGTAGAGCTTTCAAGATTAGGCTCCTGGTAATACTCATGTGAATAATGATGGTGGAACCAGGACCATAAAAGGCATTAAAATACTCTTCCTGAGCACACTTGCTCCTGTGCACAGCTATGGAATGTGATTTTGAAATGCCTCAAATTCACACTCACACAGAATCTGTCACCATTCCCTGTGACCTTGATCAGGAGCATTTCTTTTAATGCTTCCAGATAAGCCAAGCACCACCCATTGACCCAGGCTGGTCATTATCCTCTTCCTCTTTATCAGGAATCCTTCAGCCAATTAATCACGCACTGCTCTGCAATCTTGAGGCTCAATTATGCCTGGACAAGTGTTGCTCAGCTGTTCCTCCTGCTACAGATGTGACATATCCTGAGATTAGCTCTGATTCACAGAGGGTCACTGATTCAGTATCAGGCGCTAAGAAAAGCTGGGCTGTCTGGGAGGGAAGTGACACCATCTTAGAAGCATTTTATCACAGAGTAAGTGTAGATGTCTAAAAAATCCTGCTTGCCACCACCACATCACAGCAAGTCCTTTTCACTCGCTGCTACCTCTCATCTTGAGACAATTTACCAGTTTTTTTTCTAGATGGAGATGTCAGCAGACTAATAAACTGTTAGTAGTGCACTGATGACAGACAGTAGCTTGTTCCCCTTTGGGGTAGAAGATAGCTTAACTTGAATTCCTTGGAGAAACCTGTTTGTCCCTGATCTGCAAAAACCTGTTTTATGTGCACCAAATAGCTTATGTTTTCCTTTTCATTTTCATCTTGTTAGCAGTTGCTTGGAATGCACTGTTTTGCAGCCCGTGCAGGTACTGTGGAGCACCCACTGAAGCCAAGACCAGGCTGGGCTTGGTTTTGACAGTGTGATTCTGCCTTTGTGAGGATGTTCCTTTGCAGCCTTTTTTTTTTTCAGTTAGACAAACATAGGCAAATGTGGAGTAGAAATGGTTACAGTTCTATAAAATAGCATTATGCTTTTAGAAAAAAACAGATTTTTGTTTAAAAATCCTGAATTTTGAATCTTTGAGTATGGTTCTTGCTGTGGTTTTCTTTTTTTTAAAAAATATATGTTTTAAACCAGGTAAGCAGATGCTGAATAAGTAATTGTTTACCATATAAAATTATTTTCTATACAGAATAACTACTCTCTCTTACTTTCAAACCTAAGGTAAATTTTATTGGAAACCCCTGCAGAATGGAAGCTGTATGCATATTGTAGGTGCAGTTGGTGCTGTAGAGCATTGCAAGCAGATAGGGTCTGGTTCTGTACTCTAGTCCTGGCTGGGGTGCTTTATGTGTTTGTGTGAATACTGAAATATACAAGGAAATTAAATAAGGTATTCATCTAATTGTGAACAATGTGATTTAGCTGGGGCTGGAGCAGCTGGAAGCACACAACAGGGCTGTGTTCTTGCTCAAACAGCTGAGCCTGCCAGTTTGAGAGATGAAATACTTATACCTTGAAACACACACATCTTCTGCACCTTATTTTCTGCAGATGAAGCTATTGCTACTGCATGTTGCACTGGCATCAAGATGTTAAAAATGACTCCTGCTTCAGCGAGTCTGAGGAAAGTGCTACACAAGTTTGATCTGCAGCATTTGTTGCTGAAAAAACTTGTATTTGTATCTTGTAAAACTATTTGTATCTCTGAGATACATGGAGTGGAGACTGGAAAGAGGTGAGTACAAAAGGGGTGTTTCACTTCAGAGCTGCTGTGCTTTGTTCTGTTTCTCTTAGTGACTAGGCAATATTTGGCTTAGCTGTTTGTTCACCATCAAATAATGCAAATGTGTCTATATTTAGAGCAGTTATTTGAATTACAATATTTATATTGTTTTTTGCAGTCAGGGAAGTTGCTGGGAAGCAAGCCAAACTGAACACAAAGTAGTTGCCTAATTGAGATATTTTATCTGGAAAGCCACCCAGCTAAAGAGATGTTAAGAGATGCGCTGGGCACAACTAGCGTGGGTGCTCTTTATGAACAACATATCTATATTTATCTGTATTATTCTATCATAAATTACAGTGGTAAAACACTTCAGTGTTTGATATATAGCAGTGAAGATAATGTAGGACCCTAAACATTGAGTGCTATGGCCAGAGCAAGTCGCTGTGGATGTATCTGTCAGTTTAAGGGCTGTTGAGTTCTGTAAGCAATTCTGTAAATGTCTGTGCTCCATTCTTCCTCAAAATCCTCTAATTCCTGAATCCTGCTTCTCTTCTCCCCTCAGAAATTCGGGACTCTGTCAGTGATGACTGTGCTTTGCCTTTTTTAAGTTCCTTGGTTCTGAGAGTTTGCATGAAGGTCCTGTGAGCGAAAGCCAGTATGCATTTGAACGCTGCTGTATGCCTCTCTGCTCTAATTTATTACTTTACAGCAACTGAATACAGAGGAAATTAGAGATCCAGATTTCTACCTTCTCAAAAAGAAAAAAAAAGAAGAAAAAAAAGAGAAAGAAAAAGAAAGGAAGGATCCCACCAAAATTGCTTTGTGATTCACTTGAGGGTCGTGACCCCGTCCCGCTGAGACTTGTGTTGGAAAGTAGTAACTTGGTAGCTAGAGGTTTTTAAAGTGGTTGTTGATTGGCTTAGCTGTAAGAAAATCACATTTCCCTGAAACTCTTAGAGATGCTTTAAATGGGTGGATTATCCAGCTGCCTGATTAGAAGTTTGGGTTATGTAAACATAGAGTGTTTAGATTTAGGCTTTTCAGTTGAAGCCCAGGCAGCTGTTTGCACTTAACTCCATCAAGAAGCCCAGTTAATCAAAGAGCAGGAAGGATTTTTTACCTCCTTAAACCTGTGTCATTATTTTTGCTGTCCAAACTCTTTGGAGTTAAGCTTGTTGCAGTGTAGAACAAGGTATTTTGGATGTTCTGCTGTGGAAACAAGAAAAATGGATGGGGTTTTGGTTAGTGAGATGTGCTGTGTGGATTTTTTCCCCGTTATAATCATTTTTGCAGTCAAAACTTTGTCAAGCCTCAAAACTGTGCCTGGCTTGTACCTTCCAAGCTGCGGCACAGCCATGACCTGTACTGTTGTACAGTCTCATTTCATAGCTTCTCTGCACATTTGTGTATTGAAGGATCATCTTCTTCTTGTAACCTCGGTGGCTGTGCAGACCCTGAAATTCAGTCCATTTCTGTTGGAGTGGACAAGGAGCAGGCAGAGACCTGTGTGAGATACCTTCCCAGTGCTTAGACCTTTATGTCCAAGTTCTGTAGCTGGAGAATGGCACATGGGAATGGTCTTTTTCATGGCCCTAGTGCTTATAAATGACAAGGATACTACACCTTGCACCTTCTTGTAGCTGCTTCTTCAATAGCTCAAGGAAGTCTCCTTGTAGCACTCATAACCTGGAGTTTTTCATTGTGCTGTTGTTTCATTTGTTTCTGGTACAAGCTCAGAGAAACTTTAGAAGAGGACAAGATGGGAGAAGAATGAATGCTCTGGGTAGCAGGGAGCTGCCACCTGTGGGGGCAGAGGGCTGTGGTGAGTTTCTAAAGTCAGCAGGCCACATCTGTCCTGAGCTGCGAGCAGCTGAAACCAAGGGAGAAGAAAGAGACTGGAAGCTATATGCCCTTTCCTGTCATTTTATATTTCCCTTGAATTATCAGTAGGGAAAAAATAATCAAGTAGATTGCTGTTTAAGTCAAACTTGAATTTTTGAGTCTTTTTTGGGGTGAGCTTGGTAGAACAAGAGATTGAGGCAGATCCACCACAAAGCTCTGTCTTGCTCACAGTGCTCTTGTACACACGTCCCATTTCCAAACAGAAGGACTCATGTACCTTCTTTACACTAGATTTCTTTAAGGGAAGTCTTGACTTTGTTAATAGATAGGACAGCAGAGTAACTAGCTTAACAGTTAAGGATCCAGGCAAAAGAAAGAGTTTGTGTAACAAAGAAACAGTTTTTCTTCAGGTTCTGAAGACAGAATCTTCAAAAGAAAAGAAGAGGAAACTTGTAGAACAGTTGCTCTATTTTGTGTATTCTGCTTTAATCCCTACCAATTTGGAAATTTCAGAAGAAATTTCCAAACAGGTATCTCTTTACATCCACTTCTGAATTTTGTAATTATAATGTTGCTTTTTATCAGCAATCAGATGATTTTATCACCAATCACCAATACTAGTTTTCAACTTTTTCAATTTTCAACATTTTAATTTGTTTTCTAAGTCTAGAGCTAGCCTTAAGCTAGCACTTCAACAAGCACGTCAGTGTGCATCTTGGATATCATGTATATTTGGCATTCACTAAAAATAATTTATGCTGACTTGGTATCAGTAGGAGATGTTTCCTTGTGTTTTCACTTACTGCTCAGCTGTGTGCTAGAGTTTAACTTTGCTTAGTTCTTTGCAGATTTTGGCTTTGTCAAGCAAAATGTGAATTTCTGCCTAAGTCTGTGTCACACTTTAATGACAAAGTTATTTTGTGAATTTTATTGCTAAATATTGATTTGCTTTTAATTTACAAAACAAACGATAAGTTACTCTTACAGGGTATGTGCCTTTCCCTGTCAATTGTAGCTAATATTTATGGTGTTGTTAACAAAGAAAATGTGCATCAGATTAGTTTGTGGAAACCCTAATTAACGTGGGGATCACTTTACCTTGCGCAGTGTATGATTCCTGGAGACAAGGGCATTCCTGGAAGAATTCAAATAAAAAATAATCAAATAATGAGCATATGGATATACAATAGAACACTCGTGAAAAATCGGCGCATCTCTGCTGGCTTTTAATAATGTCATCTGATACTGAGATATTGATTCATAGTTATGGTTTGCAGACAGTTTAAGCAGGTGTGATGGTCCTGACAGGAAAGTCAGACTATTGAATGATCATTTTCTATCTTTCCTTCCTTTTGGTTTAGTTGCTGTGAAGATACTTTTAGGTGTGCTGATCTCGTAAGGTTTCAGTTGGCTGTTAGGTTGTGGCAAAGACTTGATGGCAAATGTGATATGATACTGTGTTTTTTGTTGTTATTGCTGATATGGTTTGTTTTCAGAGTACCAGACATCTGGATGGAATATAACTTTGTCATAACCTTTGACTTTTTTTGCATTTTATACCTGTTCTTTCCTACTTGCCTCTCTTATTTTTCCATCTTTGCCCATGACAAGGAACAGGCGGTGCTTCAGATATCTCCTCCCAGGTAATGCTGTGCTGTTTACTATTACCAGATGTAGAATGCTCTGGTGGCCCTTCTGTAAAGAGCAAGGTAGTACATGGCGTTTGTTTTTGTTACAGCATGCCAGACTGGAATAACAGCATAAGGTATCAGTCTCCAGGGAAATGTTTTCACTTTCTACCTGTGATTAACTCGGCAGGCCACTTTATGTCACTATTGCTCCACATTCAGATGTGGCTGAGGCAGCATTTATTGAGCAGCACAGCAGAGGAGGCACTTTCCAGTTTCCTCTGTACTTCAAAAATCCACCCTTCCAGAAGTGGGATCTCAGCATTCCTTTGGCTGGCTGTGGACACCCCCATCAGCTGTGTACCAGCCAGACGACTGTGACTTCCAACCTTCCAGGAGACACCTGGACACTAGGCTTTCATTGCTAATTGTTTCATTTTAGACGGTGCTCCTCTGTGACTTCAGCTGGAGGTCGATGGGCTGAGGCATGACCTCATGAACTTTTTGTCTTTGCTCTTCAGCTTTTGAGACAGCTGGTTACATATTGAGGTGGGAATTACTGGCTTAGCAGCCACCCGGTTGGAGCGGTAGAAAGGCAGTGTTCCTTCCATGCACTAAGGTTGTGGCTAATAAGTAAATGTTGTGCTTGCCAAGATAAGGGTAATAAAATCTTATGCCCGAGGGCATAAGACAATCACTGCAGCAGTCTAGCTGAAATTCCTCCCCAGACATGCTGGAGCATTACGCAGTTGCCTCAGCCAACAGTTGTCGTGAGTTTTCCATAGCATAGCTTCTCTTTACAAGGAAGATACCCTCAGACAGTCTCTTTCCCAGTTCTACATGCTGAATCTTCCTTGTAGCTCTTCCAGTGCTTGCTTGTACAAAAAAACTAAGGTGGGAAAAGTTGGTGTGAGGGGGAAGGCAGAACCTCACCTTGATGCCAGTTGTGCTGTTGCTGCTTGCTGGTATCTGTTTACCATCGGTATACGTGCTGGTGGTTTTTCCCTCCCTTTGGGGACATATCTACATTGGAGCAGTTTATGCAAACCTCCTGCTTTTGCTGTGGTGTTGGTACAGCTGCAAGGGTGGAAGTGAGAGTTTAAACAAGCTGCGGGTGTCTTCAGGTCTGTATGTTCTAGACTCTGCATTATATCCGGGCTTGGTGGAAAAGAATCGTGTGCAAGAAAGAACGTCTAGAGGTTTAATTCATCAGCTGATATAAATGGGCAGCATTCCATTGACCTCAGTGGAATGACACTGGCCTTTGCCAGCTCAGGAGTCTCTGTGGTGAGGAGAGAAACCGAAGAAAAGCAACTGTGAGGCACATTCATTCACTTGATTTAGCCTGTGAAGTAATGGGAAACTTTCCTTGAGCAACTTAACGCTAAGTCTGGAAAATGCTGTGAGCATCCACAGACTCAGATCAGGAGGATGCTCCCTGCATCGTGCCCGGGAGAAGTGGTTGCCACTGTGGGCTATAGTCACTGGCATTCACTGTCTTGAAACAGTATGAGGGTAATATCCTCCTATTCACACAGCTTCTGTAGGAATCAGCTTGTGAGAGATTTCTACTGACACCTGCCATGCCACCGTGGTGAAAGCAAATCTGATGTGTCTGTGTCTGTGGTGGTAGCCCCGACATGGAGTTTTGTGCATCTTAGCCCAGGCCCCTGGTGCTGCAAGCTCACATGCGCCTGGGTAATAGAATGTTCTATTAAGACATGAAACATGTTGAGGTCTGGTGAATGCTGTGTCTGCACAGTGAATCAAATTCATTGCAGAGTTACATAGTAGAGACAGTAAAAGAGAATCTATAATTATGATTCAGTGGGAAAGTATACAGTGGTCAATAACCCACATAATTCTGACTTCTATTTATGTTGTGCAGCAATGCAGTGTCAGTGCCCTGAGCTGTAATGTGAAAGATCTGTGTATATGGGGTTTGCCCACTACCCTTTGTTTAGTAATCTTAAGGGTACAGCTGCTGTGAACTTCAGATTTTCTATTTCTGATGGGAGATGTGCCACCATACACATGACAGACCAGGGTAGGAAAGGCAATTTCTGAAGTTGAGTGGAGGCTTCAACTGGGAAAAGGTGATCTTGCCCTTTTAAATTTTGTTGAATCTTAGCAGCTAATTCACTGGTAACATCCATTGGCATTCAATGATTTTCAGGGTAAATACTTGTGTCAGTGATAAAATTGGTTGGAATAATTGGACTAAAGTAAATAGCATTATGCAAAGGTGCCACTTTGCCCTCTACGCAGTTTTGATGTCTTCTCCGTGGACCAGACTCTCCGGTTGGAATGCTGTTGTGTGCTGCAGTTGAGGAGAGAGTGGGGACAGCTGTGGGCACTGGGGTCCTGAAAAGTTCTGGTTAGTTTGGCCCAGAGTGGAGAAAGGGAGCTAAGGCAACTTGTTTTAAGACAGAAAGAGTTGTAATTTAGGCCAAAATATTCCCATCAAAATTGAAAGCCAGTTCAACAGCCAATGAATGGCAAGCATACTGTGTTTTGTTAAGCTCCTCCTGCAAAAAATGAGTGGTGTTGTCTTTGCTTCTAAGTGGTATTAAGAGATAGCTAGAAAGATTACTTTCAAGTATGTGCTTTGTTTTTCTTTATATTATAGACATTTAACCCTTCTATTCTCCAGCTTTGAAATGTAGGCAAGATATATATATTATATATATATATGCATGTGTACTTATATCGATAAATATATTTACATGTATATATCAAGAGCTCTTGATAAAGTCATGAATTTTTAACGCATCTCCTTTGTGATACAGAAACACTAGCTATCAGTGTCAATGGATTAAGAAAATCCAGAACTTCCTTTTCCTCTTGCTAGTTACATTATAGACACTTCAGCGCTCTTAGAGTTGTTAGTCTTTTGGTTTAGAGTGCACTGACTTTAATGATGGAATAAATCACACACTTTTATAAGTATAGGAATCAAATTTGAAAATGCAGAAGAGCATTTTTGCTATTATTTGCAGATTATCTCTCAAAAGGAAAGCTTTCTAGTGAATCCAGTTCTTCACCAACTTTTTTTTCCCCTACAGTGTTCATTTGATGCTGAAATTTACTGGTAGGCCACACCCAGCCTTGTTGCAAATTGAGGGTTTTAACCTCTTGGATGACATAAGGCACAACTTTCAGTGCGTCTGATTCTAGGAGGAGTTTAAAGTGACTGGAATTATATATGCTTCCATGACATTTTGTCCCCACAAGCCATTAAAGCAGAAAAGCCGGTGATAGGCAGTAACACAGTGTAAGGTTAATTTGCCAGTCAGTTGTCTGATGATGGTGATTATATACTAATTACATGGTTACTTTATTAAGAATTAGTAAAGTAACCTCTCTTTCCTTCTTCTTTCTATCTATCTGTCTATTTGTTTCTGAGTTGTTGAGTCCATCTGTAGCATTTCAAAATCAGACTCTACCAGAAGAGCAGTCTAGAAAACCTCCACTGTTGCTGCAGTGCCCCTCCTGCTCCTGTTTATAAAGCAGCATCTGTGTGGCAGTAATTATGAGTTGTAATGGAATAGGCCACGTTGCAAAAGGAGCTTGGCCAGACTAGTGTGGCCCAGCATATTCTTATAGGCATTACCTGTTTCAGTTAAATGGCAGATTGGAGTGTATCTCCAGGGGAATGAAGTCTATCATTTTTCATGTTTCAAACATAAGAAAAAAAACAAGACTGAGAGTGCTACAAGGTGCAGAACACCTGAAGTCTCCCAAAACTGTGGTAACCAGGTATTTTTTTATCCCGTTGCTCAACCTGTCTAGTCCAGCTATAGAAAAAACAAACACCATTCATTTTTTTAATATCTATTTTTCAGTACATTTGCCAACAGCAGTAAAACCAAGAAAGCTTGTTCTTTGAGTTGCTGATTCAGTATTAGATGTCTGTGTCATTTTGCCAATGTATCCAGTGCTATATATTTATTCTAGAGAAACCTACTAATAATAAATAATTCCATACCATCTTTTCGTCTTTTCCCGTGGCAAAACTAGTGAGATAACCAGCTGTTAGCAGAAGAGGTGTGGAGCAGCAAATGTCCCAGTATGCTCAGAATATAAAGACATAGGTGTTAGTGCAGAGAAAGTAGCTCTTTGCACTGTTTGCTACCTTACATTTTCAGAGCCAGTGACTGGCATTAGCTGCTTCCATTTCTGACAGCCAATTTCTGACCTTTTACTCTCTATGATCATTCCTTGTTTTTGCAAGAAACTTCCTTTCTTGTCCAAAAGTTTTAAGCAAATACAGTTGTTATTATAATTGCCTCTGCAGTATTGGCTTCTAGGAACCATGAAAAATCTCACATCACCGCTGTGTACAATTACATCATCTCAACATCACTGCTGCCAACTTTTACTCTTTGCTGGAGACCCATTATTTTTGCTTTAAAGACATGGAGTGACCTCATGAGCTTCTGAAGAAACCCCACAGCTGACTGCTTGCTATACCAACGTAATAAAACAGTCATACGGGACTTTGATTAATATTTCAACACAGAAGCACCTGTGTTCTTTGCAAGAGATCAAGTCCTCTCTGTTAGACCGGATCCTAAACTGAAGTTCCTTTTCTGTGTCCTTTAAAGGTAGTAGTCTGAGAATGGAAAAGAGTAGCTGGTGTTCATAGCTAATTGGGAATGTTTTGGGATTTAAAAATAGTCTGGCCTCAGTTCCAGCTTCTTATTGAAGCTGAAGCAAATCTAAGTATAATTGAAAACAAGAATGTGCATAGAAATTGTGAACCTGATTTTTATTTACACTGCACACCCCTTGCACCTCTCCAGCAATGTGAAAGGTCTTGGAACATGGCTCAGTTATTTTTATATTCTCATGAAGGGCCTGTTTATTGAGTCGGAGCTTAAAAGTATTTGTAAGAGTGCAGAATTTGCCTTTCAGAGCAGTGGAAAGTCAGTGCTGTATGACTACAAGGCACTGTACTTTAACTTATTTAGGGTTTCCAGTTGGACAGTTGTGAGGAAAAATAGGAAATGAACAATGGATGGGTCAGAGGTTCCATAAAGAATATGCAGTACCTCATCTGTAGGTGATTTGCAGGAATCAAGTAGACCTTGTTATTGGCTGGAAGTATATGTAGCCTTTGTAGTCTAGGTGAAAGTAAATGGTCTCTGAGCCGTCTCATTGGCCAAATGATTTCATCCCAACTTGGCAGTATTTGACAGATACACCCTTGTTTGACACTGTAGCTCTCACTGAGTGACCTAATGGTGCTACAAGAGAATGAAGTGTCCTCATGTTCTTATGGGAGAAGATCTACATGTCAGGGTACTCCTTGTGTAAATCCTGTGTCGGGCACTGCATGGAAAAGCTTCCATTGCTGTTGCCTTTTCTCTGCCTGTTCAGAGGGCTAGCAGAGATGTTCAGGTTCCTTTTTGACTCTATGGTGCCTATTGCAAGGTCTAAATTGGTTGTTGTAAGGTCCAAATTGGAATGTTAGAAAATGGAGAGGCAAAATGAGAAAGTAAAGGAGTTGTCTTGGAGGAACATAGTTGTCATAAAACTAGCAAGAAAACAAGGGTTTGATTATGTAGCTCCAGGAGGGCCCTGCCAAATTCCAGTGCAGCGGGAAGAACCTGAGCTGGTGGCAGTTGTTCCTTAGAGCACTGACATCCTGTATAAGGGAGGTGCCTTCTGTGCTACACCAACTGGTGTGTTTTCAAGCAACTCCTGTCATGCTCTGCAACCAGGAATTGTGCTTCTTCAATGCTGCAAGTTCCCTCTTGGTCAGCTGCCTCCCACTGGTTAGGACTGAAGTGATTCTTCAGTGGGTGGAGAGTGTAAAATGAGGATGCATCTGTTTTGCGTTTATTTTTCGTGTTTTACCAATTCTTGGGGCCTTTCTTAACATATAAATTCCAGGAGTTTCTGAATAATTTCACCAATTTTAAGTGACTGCAGAGGGAACCTGGAAAACGCAAGACTTACTAAAGCTCACTCAGATGGAAATAAAAGGATACAAAGTCAGCATCTTAAAAAGTCCTGAGCGCTACTTAGGTAACATGGAAGAAGACAGAAGATGGAGATGTGTTCATGACTGCCAACAGAAAGTACTCAGCACCATTAAGCACCATCTGACACAGCAGATCCTTGTCAAGTATTTTTTTTCAGGGAACTTTTGCTGCATCTTTCGAGGTCCCTTCCAGTCCCTGGCATTCTGTGATCAAGATTTGAATCCGTGTTGCCCCAAGGAGGTCAAACACAAGTTCTCCTCCTCCCTCCAAATGCCAAGCTGCAAATCACAGCTTCAAATGTATTTGACTAAAGCAGTATTTTTACAAATTAACATTCAAAATAGACCTCAAGAAGTAGACCTTAAAAAACAAGAAGAAACAGCTGACTTGAGTTTCCTGTCACTTATGGATGTATTAGATTTTGATATGAAGTGTGTTTTCCTGAATTGGAATTTGTTCTTAAATTACGCATAAACAATGATCTCTTTCAAGAAAAATAACTACTTGCTTATCACAAGTGCTGTGGTTTTTGTAATTGGATTTCCTTGGCTTATTAAATCCTTTCTTTCCTCTTAGTTGAAGAGGAACTTAAAAATGCCTATCAGTTAATTCTCTTCAATTTCATGGTTTTAAATCAGGTAATATTCCATATTTTGCCTTGCTATACATTCTTGTTTTTCGTTGTAATATGCTTAGCTGAAAGAAACTCAATAACTCAGTTTTTTCACTCATTTTACTACTGCTTTGACTAAAGAACCATTTTAACACCAGTATAAGTACATATTTTCTTTTACTACTAATTTTACTCTGCAAGATCCCAGTGGAATTATCATGTGATTGTGTTTGCCACTGAAGCACTGCCATCTGTGGGTGAATTTGAGTTGTTATCCTTCATGGGAAGGTAAGGGGGGATGGAAGAGTTTATATTCAGAATCATAGGTGGAGTATATTGGGAAGGATGTCTGGAGGTCATCTGATTCAACTTACCTGCTCAAGCAAGGTCACTTAAAGCTTTGACCAGACCAAATCTCACAGCTGGTCTAATTCCAATTAATAGATATGTCTGTCTTTTTGCTGTTCTGGAGCTCATTCATCCCTCTTTAGGAATGTCATGATAGTGGCATTCCAATCCTTTGACCTTCAGCTTGATGCTGCACTGATGTTAATAATCCTA
This sequence comes from Perdix hodgsoniae, assembly GCA_035772895.1. NCBI lineage: Eukaryota > Metazoa > Chordata > Aves > Galliformes > Phasianidae > Perdix > Perdix hodgsoniae. The sequence continues at coordinate 14,815,126 of JAPSGF010000007.1, forward strand.
GCTCAAGTTATAGTATAAAAACCATACAGCAAACGCCATGAATGAAAGTTGCAGCCTCTATCCTTGACGTCTAGTATTCCTTGAAGGTCAGAGTTTGAGAGCCTTCTGTGTCAAGGGAATATATTACAGGTGTTCTCAGCAGTGTCTTGCAGTGGACCAGGCTTGGGTCTTGACATTTGTAGCAAGAGCACTAATTTCTGCACCTGTGGCAGTATAGGAAGATAAATTGGACTTAAGATTTGATTCAAACCCAGTGAGAATCAAGAGGACATTTTTCTCTGGAAAATTTTCTTTGGAAGTCCTCCAAAGCACCAATTCCCAACCAACACTGAATTTTTAAAGTTAGAGTTTGATTACACAAATCATCACATAAGGAATCTAGGAGTGCAGTGTAGGACATAGGTATAATGGCATTTTATAGTGCAGGAAAAAAGTGTTATGCCAGGATCCTTGTTGTAGAGATGAAGCAACAGAAGTATGGAAAGGTGAAGACATTTGATCAGTCAACCTACAAGCCTGAAAATAGGATATACTTGTCCTTCTCTATACATTATGACATCTGCAACAGCATTCTTGCACAGCCAGATCTGAATGGTATTGCTGGGGTTGTTTGCCCTTAAAATTTTGTCTGGGCTGTGGCTGATGCCTTAGCAAGCCAGCCAGTGCTCGTGGCAGTTAACACACATCCAGATGAATTGTCTGTGTTGGCTCCTGAGCTAATGTTGAGCAGTCTTCAAAGTCTCTTACTGTCAGGACTCAGTGTGGAGGTGAGCAAGGAATGAACATAAAATGGGTAAACCTTCAATAGATGGGCAATATCAGCAGATATAATTCAAGCTAGAGCAGTCATGTCGAATCTTGCCTTTTAAGGCAAGTAGGTTTGTTACAGCAGTCTGTTGGCAAGTAGAACATGAAAATGCATTGCTATCAAGTGATGAGGAGTTAGCTAATTTGGAAGGCTGTCAGTATTTAATAACCACCAAATTTCTTAAGAGTGTCAATAACTACAAAAAAAAAATCACAACGTGAAGATTAGGTGAGCTTCAGTTTGCAGTTCAGATGATCACTTAATGCACGTGCATAGAGCTAGTTTGAAAAATTTAAATTTCACTGACTTTAGTAACAGCAAACATATACCTGAAGTTAAGTGTTTTCCAGGAAAGCAGTAGTTTCTTGCACTGGTGCTAGCAGCTGTAACTTGTAGCAGCATGTTGTAACTGCATAATTGTCATTATTTCTGGGACACCGAGAAATACAGGTACAGGATGAAGATAAGATACATACTTCTACACAGTACTATGTTCTCAGTATTTCTACTCATTCAAAAAATTCTTGATTTACCCTTAATGCTGTTGAATTGTGTGCCTGAATGCAATGTCATTTGTAAAGCTGAAAGCAGATATCTTCAAGTATTACAAATGAAAAATTGGACTTTCTAATTTGTATCAAAGGGAAATCCATGGCAAGGGAACAGAGGATAATGCTCAGATTACATTTCAAATAATAAAAGACTTGCATGATCCTATTATGAAGAGCATATATTTCACAGCCTATCTAGCAGACAATAAACATTGTGATTCTGTGGGATGGAAATTCCGAGCATTGTGAAAACTCTGCACATGGCAGACACCCATGGCAGTCTTGACACATCCCACCCAAAAATAGCCGTTGTTTGTTGGCTTTATGCTTTCCACAAGGCAACAAGTCCCTAGTAACTGTGAAGCAGACCTACGTGAGCATTCAGTGTTAAATGCCTGCCACTGAAGTGGCATGGATTGTGCCATAGTGAACTGCCATAAGGGCTGTTTCTGTGCACGGCCAGGCATTTTTTGACAGTGGATCAGGTTAATGAATTAGCTCTAGATAGTGCTGTCTGATCTCTTTGGAAAAGATTTTCCTTGGAAAGAGCTACTTAAGCTGGGGTATTGCAGAAGCTGGAGTGCCAGCAGTTACGTCAGCTTGACCTTCTATCAGGTGGTTTGTGTTTGTGATTCTGTGGTGAGAAAGGAAATTCAGAAGATGACTCCTTAAACCATGGAATGTTTTGGTGTCAGAAAACATGTGCATTATTGTTGCTAGAGCTCAGCTTAACCATTGGAAGTTATGTATATCAGATCAATGAATGCAGCTGCCTTCCAAGGCTCTACACGTCCAAGGTTGTTGTCATCAAAGATAAATCCACTGCCGCAAGGTAACTGGGAATAATAGTTGGTCAGTAAGATAAATACTAGCCCTGGTTTGAAATGTCTGTGACAGTGAGCTTCTCCCATTCCCACCTTTTCTTACATGCTTAGTTCTGGAGCACTCTGTAGCTAAGGGCAGCATTAGTTCGCATCAGTTAAGGGTGTGACATAAAGTAGCAGTCCATACCTGCTACTGGCCTCCCAAAACATCTGGGTCATGTTGGGGGTAGTCTTTGCTATTAATTTTTCTGGATACTAGAAAGGGAAGGTGTGACCCTTTTCAGGATCCTTTACAGGATGAGGTATTTCATGTAGTTGGTACTGATATGTAGTAGTATCAAGTTTTATTACTAACATTTTCAGTCTCCTGTTACTGATGCCACGAAACTCCATCTCTAGGGCGAGCAAAGAGGAAGTATATGCAAACATGTTGTGTCCGGACCTTGAGGAGTTAGAAAACCTGGGGATTAGCTGAGGAGTTTATGAAAGTAGCAGGAAAACTGAGTGCTGTTGTGTTGATGGGTTTTCTATCAAGGTATTGACTCATTCAACTCCTGGGGCTGTGTGACAACCAACAGGACAGACAGTGCTAAAAAGAAACACATTTCTACGTGCAGCTGCCTTTATGCTATGATTAGCACTACTGTTACAGCATCATTGCACTAAGATCACATTACTTGGTTTTACCAATGCCATTCTTGAACTGGTAGTGAAAAAAATGTGCTAAATCTCCCCCTCTCCCCCCTGATTTCATTCTCTGAATATTTATGAGTGCTGCAGCCCTACAATAGCTGAACCTTCATGCACCACAAGATTCCTTTGAGATGGAGAATTACCAGTCCATTTTGTAGATGAACAACTGAGACAGAGCAAAGTTGTCCATGACCTCATCAGGATTACACAGGTATCCTGAGACAAAACCAAAACATGCATTTGCATCTCTTAAGTCCTATCTCACTCGTTGACTCAGATCTCCTGAGATGCTCTTCTTCTTCTACCCATTTGGACAGCAGCAGAAGGACTCCCTGTAGCAAACGAAAGCTAGTGAATCTCAGTAACCAGCAAATGAATCTTAGTAACTGTCCATAGGAATGTATTTGCTTGAGACGAGAGAAGAGTATTCCAAGATGCTGAAACTGGTGTGCTCATGAAAACAGCAGAGATCATTTTATAATTAGGAAATTATTTAAAGCTATGCTTTAATGGAGGATTTTCAAAGCATTTTCATGAAAGAGTAGGAAATGTTTTTTCCTGCTTTTGTAATTTTGTTCTTTATAGTTGATTAAAAGTTGAAGAGATACCTGAGAAGCTTGTTGTAGCTTCATTTTTGTGGAGATCCACAGTTGCTTGTAGGATATCCGTTCACAACTGCATTCTCAGTGATGTTGCTGTTGGAAAGTTGATACACTTTTGTCTCATTTAACTTTCTGAAAGATTCAAGTGTCACTTTGCAAGCTCTGAAATACTCAGATTCTGTTTTATTTTGGCATCTTTGATCTCCAGCCAGTGCCTTCAGTGGAGTCAGGTTGGACTTTTAGGAGGTTGTTGTATTGTTTTTACAGCTCCCAACTATCTAAAGGTAAATTCCCTGTGATTCTCTGACTGAGAGCTGTAGGCTGCCATGGGAAGCCATGAGATGCACTCCCTGAAGACTCAACATTTGTTGGGAGATGTGGGATCCTTGCTTTGTGGTATGGCTGCTCATATCCAGGCTTAACAAACTCAGGTCTACCTCATTCACTGCAACTAGTGATTATTTATCCTAAGCTCCCATCTTCATCAGGAGCTTACGTATGTGTTTCTGGTAAGATAAGTCTATCTCATATTTGAAGAAAGAATCTGTTTCATTTCAACAAGGCTATAGGTGGGAAAAATCATCTGTGAATATTTAAATGAAAAATAGAGAAATTTTTACTTTTCAAGATTGATGGGTAGATGCTATCTCTGATTGCAAACCTGAACATTAAAAGCTATAAGCAGCTACTAAGCACAGTCCCATATTACATAGATCTCTCCAAAAGTAATGCCTCCTATTTATTTCCACAGAAACTGCAATAGATGCGAAGAGAATCTGTTTGGAAGAGCAGATGTTTTCTGCCTCTAGATGAGCAAAAAACACACCTCTTTTTCCTCAGGATTCAAATTGTCAAAATATCTAAACAAATATCTACAAAAGGCTGTTTTCTCCTATTTGCAGACAAATCCTTTTTTTTTTTAATTTTTATTTTTTTTACATGTCTGGAGACAGAATCAGAATGGCAATTACTGCCTCACAGGTGATCGTGTACAAATGTTCTCCTATTTGATTTAAAGTGAATTTCACGTACAGGGAGCAGCTATGAACACAACTGCTGTTAACTCAGAAGAGCCCTAAAGAACTAAGGGAAGTGGCATTAAAATGAAGTTTGTAGTCTTATGACTGCAGAAGAGCAAATTCTCTTTCCAAATTATTTTTCTAATTCAAATCTACTGAAAGAAAGCCATGGCTCTCATTGAAATTTTTTGTTTGATGAACAAGGGATGCCTTAGTGTGTAAGAGTGTCCTGGCTTTGCAAATCAAATATGCAGAAGTGCTCCTTCTGCACTGCGTCTTCAAAAAAGCTGAAACATCAGATTGTCCAGACCCAGCTCTAAAGGGGAGTCCGCCTGGAGCTGCTCTTGGGCTGGAAGTCCAACTACCCTGACTTTGGGTTTTTGACTGCGATATTCCTGAAGTGTTGTTGTGGTTTGCAATCATTTCTGTAACAGGAGAAATCCTGGGACCTAGAGCAGTGTATTTCAACCTGCTGCCAACATGTCTTGGGGAAGAGGCTATTTCTAGCCGAGAAAGCTTACAAAACTCCATTGTGAGAAAGCTCATCATCCTCCACTTGGTGCTGCCAGGTATTTTGTGTGTCACTGTGTGTTGCTGCAGTGGCCATTCCTTGCTCTTCAGGGCAGGGGTTGTCTTTCGCTGTATGCTTCTACAGTGCTCTGTCTTGCCTGTTACCTGTAGGACCTATCACAGTATAGATCACATCAGTTGTAACTGATAGGAATGATTTTTGATGAGGGTGCACAACCAAGCAGAAGAATGCAGCTGGCTCCTTCATACACATGTGCCTTCTGTAGTACTAACAGCAGAAATTAGGCAGTTAGAAGGGCCTTGTAAAGACTTTGATTTTCACAAGAAGCACACCTTTTGAATAAATCAGTGTGGTGATGTATTTTCAAAGTGAAAGGAATCTTGAAGTCAGGAAGAAACTTGTAATCATTGGGAATAATCTATGAATATGTAAGTGGTGCGGGTTTTGGTTTGTTGATTACAAACATTTTAGGAGAGTACCTGTAGGGATCAATAATGATACTCAGGTAGCATTGTGGTTAATACTAGCAGGGGTTTGGATCGGTGGCTGTAGATGACTAAGGCAGCAGCTGACTTTAAAAGGCCACAGACTTCAGTTGGAAGTAGTGCAGCTGGCAGGTACATGTTGTACCTTACAGATGTTTACAGCCCTGCCTGAGGTTTTCCTGGCATTAATTTAAAACTCCGACCTTGTCATTGTGGTGGGGGATCTGATATGCAGGAACAGCACTTAGAAAAAGCAGTTTCCTTTATTTTCTAAGGTGACTTAGAGATGTAGGAATTCTAGACTGATTGGCAAGATGTAGAATTCTATGCAAAGTCGATCAGACATCTTTTGAGAGGTGTTTTTCCGAAAACTGTGAGATGCTTACTTGAACTGAAAATCTCTTGCAGTAACGCGTCAGTTTTGTCGTATTGTTTGACGTATTTTTAAAATACTACTGAATTAAGTCCGCTATAAATACAACAGTTAATTCGGCAAGGACAGGGGAAAGGATGTGAGGGCACTTGCATCTTCATTTTCATTTCTTTTAAGGACTGGTTTAAGGTTGGAGTGTGCTTGGACATCTTACGTGAGGTCTGTCCAGAAAATTAATACAGGACAGAGGGAGATGTTCTTCACCTGGTTGTTCTGGTCAGGTACTTTTCAAATGTATTTGCTCATCTGTCAGAGTGAGGATTGAATTTATGTTAAGAGCCTTAGTTTCATCACTGTATGCACGCAACATGTGCAATGGAAGTCTAGAGTGTCCTCCGTGGTGCTGGTGGTTGTGATTTGGGGTGGAACGCTTTCCTTTTTTCTTTTTCTTTCTTTTTTTTAATTTTGTTGGAGAGAAAGTCTGGTTTGGATTTTTTAATTGGCTAATTTGTGTGAAATTGAGGAGTTTGGTTCTGCAGAGCAATGCTGACAGATTTGTACTCAGAAAAACTTGATGACTTTTGCTTCCCTTTGTGCAGGCGTATGCTTGAGGGAAATTCAGTTTGAAATAAAATGTATCTTACTGCTAAGTATTTGAGTTATTTAGTAAACATTTTTTCCACCTGTGCTTTAAGGCAAGCTTGAACAATGCAGTGAAAAACAGTAGTTTCTTTGTTTCTTATGAAAAGGTACTAAGTCTAGCTCTATTTGTAACTTGACCACTTTTCCGTTTTACTTGATTATCTTCAGAGCAAATTGTGCCACATTATGCACTGTTTTCTCTTTCTGTGTTTGGAGCGGGCGTACAGGTAGTGTTCTTCATTTGGAGGAATCAGTAACCACAAGGACTGTTCATGCTGTGGCCATGTGGCACGTTAGGAGAGAGTAGGCATCTTTTTCCCCATTTAAACAAGGGAATCTGGGCTGGCCTGCACTTTGCTGCTGGCCAAATGTATGTATTAAAGGGTACCTTTGTCAAATGACTTGACTGCCCGTCAATAACTGTTACTAATTTATGGGTAGCATAAACATCAAGGAGAAGAATTGTAACTGTAGTAAAAGAAAAAACTGAATAACAAGAAAATATAAGGTGAAAGATCAGAATATTTCTGTTTGGAAAAGCTGCCATAGTACCTGGCTTTAAACTTCTTAAAGCTTTTTAAAACCTGTCTTCTATTTGGACTGATCCTCTGTGGCCTCCTCCCTTAAAGATGATAGATATATGACATTTGAAATGTAATTCGCTTAAGGAGTTTGGCTTAGGTGAACACCAAAGAACAAAATCCAGCTCCCATGGAACATTGCAAAGGCATGCAGAAATGTCTTTCTGCATGGTTGGAATACTTCAATATTTTGAACAATCAGTTTCTTCAGGGGGAAAAGGATCCTTTTCATGCAGAATGAGCATTTTTCAGAAGAATTGTGTTATGAAAAATACCATTCTTCATCAGAACATCTGTGATTCATTTTCAGACCACTATTTATAATGATAGCTAATTTGATTCATATTTTCCTCTTTCTCTTCACAAGTCATATGTGAAAAGATGGTGATTTTCACATATGGCTTTACATTTCATCCATGCTTGTCAAACAGTCTTTGCCTATAGATCATTAACAGCTAGTTTGTTGGAAAGACTCAAGATCCAAAATTTTATTGGTGTTGAGTTGCTGTGACTTGATATAGAGAGTGGGATTTTCAAAATAATTGGTTGATGGTCTACCTTTAGTGCTGCTGAACTTAGAATATGTGGGAAGGAAGATGTGGCTTCCTTTGGAGAGATGTTTCTTCCAACAAAATATTAAATGATTGGATCCGTTCAGAGAGGTAATAGCATGGCATTATAGGTTTTTTTTTTTTATTTGGTGTTTTTTTTTAAGGTACTCAACTCCAAACTGACTTAAGGAAAGAAATGATGAATTCTGTAGAGAAGAATGGGTGAGTGTACTCGGCATTTTTGAAAATGTGGACATTTCTTCGATGTGTCAGCCAGAAAACTGGTTGCATGTGAGAATGTATCCTCAAAATGGTGAACTGTTTCAAAATCAGTCTTTTTGGTGCTTATTGCTTATTATGGTATTTGGAAGACTGGGATTTTCCAGAAGTATCTGTAGGACTCAGGATCATAGAAGCACAAGTTTAACTGGAAATTGAGAGATAATGTATTGAGGAATGCTTTATGTAAGTACAATTTGGAGATGTAAATATCTGTAAATATCCGGCACTGAGGTACCTCTGAAATTAGTACCTTATGTGTTTTGGGAGAGAACAAGTGCCACAGACTTTTGGTGGAGGAATTGTAGGCACTTGTAGAATAGTATACAGAGCTGCCAAAGTTCTTAAGTTATCTTGCACATGTCCAGACCAACCTATAAATGCTGAGAGAGAAGGACAGGACTTTCCCATCCGGCCTTGCATTGCCAAAATGAGGAAGTTGTCTGTCTCTCATGGAGCCATTAATCCTCTCCTGGAAATAAAGGGTGGCTCTGTTGTCATTTTAAATCAAAGCAAACTGGTAACAAAACCAGAAAAGATCTGATGCATTTTAGTCTCCCGTGACATTCTTTAAGTTTCAAGGCTGGGCTCTGAAAACAGTTTTCCACCTTTGAGGTGATGTTGATCACTAGGTTACGGAATCATTTTGAGCTTCTTCTCAGCTCCAGTCAATCTTTAAATATTTTACACAAAAGAAAGATACTACAGCAAGAAAAACAAGACAAGACCCAGTGGGGACTCTTGCAGCCAGGGGTAAAATTTTGTCCTTTAAACAGGAGAATCCACATCTCAATCTTTAGTAGATGATGGAGTGTGAATGGTTGAAGGGACAACAACCTGGTACTGCTTAGCTGGGTCCAGGGAAGCTACACTAAACACGTGATAGATATGATGAAGTTTATGACTTTGTGGTGTACCAAACAGATCTTGTGGGCAGTCTAACTGGATTTTCGAGTCAGCCTAGGATTTAGGCACAGGACTGTAACTGAGCTGCTCGCTTCTGCCAGGGCACATACGGTACCTTCCCGCTGGGTAGGTTCACTCCTAGGGGCTTCCCCACTGAAGGTTAGGTGGTGACAAAATTAGAATCTATGAATGTCAGTCTGACTGGTAGACTTAAGTCATGCTTCAGAAGAGGGTTTTGGGCTGAACTTCCTCTTGAAAACAGGACTTTAACTCTTAAGTCTTAAGAGCTTTTAAAAGCCTTACCTTTAGTCCTTTTGAAAATCTCAGCCTTGATCCTTACCACCAGTAATTTACAGCGTGAATGAAATTAGCCTGGTATATTTTCTGGCATTACTTGCTTATTCAGAAAGTCTGAGTATCTAGTCTTCTCAGTGTATGAATTCTTCTTTTCTTGTCTTCAAACCATCAAAACCATCTGGGGCAAATGTGGTTTAATTCTGTGCAGACCTTTGGAGTTGGGTTTTTCTTTTTTTTTTTTTCTTTTCCTTTTTCTTTTTAGCCATCAGATCTGAGGCATTTGGCTTACAGCCCAGAGCAAAGAAAGAGAAATAAGGAGAGAGAGAGTGTCTGACTGAAGTGGGGAAAACGGGGAGAGAGATGAGCATAGAGAGTTGAAGGACAGAAAGTTGGCTACTGTGAAGTGGAGGAGTAGCAGCCGTGAAAGAATAGAGGTTGTGATGACACAGACTGAAGGTCATATTCCAATCCTGAAACTTGGTAGAGGAGAAGGAAAAGTCTCAGGTTCTGGTGAGGTCTGATGTTACTGTGAAGAAGTAATTGAACAGTGAGATGCTATCTCTTCTTGTATTGCTGTGAGGACAGCACAGGGCAGATTGAAAAAAAAAATGAAGTAGAAATGAGTGAGAGGGACACAGGAAGAGAAAGGAAAAATAGGCCAGTGTAGGAAAAAGGAATCTGCTTCTTGGCTGAATGAGGAAAGATAAAATAACAGAGAGAGAGGGGAAAGGGTCACAGCATTTTCCTAGTTCAAGTGGAACATGATTTACTTAATGCTACAACCTTTTTCATATAGAGGAAGAAAACTCACCAACATTTGCAGAGAGACCAGATGGAATCACTGATTTTTATGGGTGATTCCTTCCCTTGCACAGGGTGTCGTAAGACAGGGATTTGATATATCTAGTTTTTAATTTAGCTGTTGTGTTTTGTGGCCTTTTGTAGCATAAAAGGGTAGGCTTCCAGGCCTGATTGCGGTCTAGAAAGGGAATAGATCGTGGGGTAGTTAGGGCTGAGAAGAAAAGGAAAAGTCTTTCCTATAGCCTTTATGACCCGAATGTGATGGGAAAGATTAGGGTTGATGGATATTTCCATAGCACAAAGTGCGGGTGTGTTCTTAATTTGGATTTGCTAACCTGAGCTAGATAATTCAGATTAAATCAGATAAACCAAAGCAATTTGAGAGCCCTCACTGTTATTTTAACCCGAATTGGCCTGCCCCAATGAAAAGCACATACTTGTAGATTTGCTGTGTGCTTGGGAGCTGTACCTGTGTTCTTACTGGCTCTGAGAAGCATAGTCATGGAATGGCTTGGGTTAGAAGGGACTCCAAGGATCATCAAGTTCTAACTCCCTTGCCACAGCCAGGGCCACCAACCAATTTCTGCACAGTCTCCATCAGTGGGCTAGGCTTTGGCTTTGCCATGAGCTCTGAGCTCTCGTATAGCTGTGCTGGCCAAGAACAGATAGAGCAGGATTTCTTGCTTGCCTTGCCCAGCACCAAGCAGGAGCCTGGCAGAGACAGGGACTGAGTGGAGACCTCTTGAACTGCAGCCCAGCAGATCCTGATTGGATCAGAAGAACATTTGATATTGGGTTTCTGCTGAGATTACTCAAAATTGTAAACACTCAATTTCTTTCCCAGGAACATTCTTCAATACTGATTTAAAATGTACCGTTTCCACAAATATTCCTGCCAGAAAATTAATTTGTTAAAGTATTCTTTGAAAGCAGATATGGAAAGAGGGCTGGCACACAGCTGAAGCAAATTAATGTAAGAATTCAAATGGATATTAAATCTCTATTGCAGTAGTACATTCCTCTCTAATTATGACTCTGGGTGAGTAGATGAATCTGTAAAGTCTCTCCTGGAAGGTGTACATAGAACAATCAGGGTGATAACAGCTTTGTAGATCGAAGTGGGTGGATGACTTGAGCAGTATGCTAATGACATCTGGAGCCTTCGCTGTCTTAGAGACAAATTCCTATCTGGTTCAGATCAATAGCGGGGCAAGCATTATTGCTTGTGGAGAAGCTCTTTAACACGAAGGCATCCAGAGGCTGTGATATTGTCAGGAGCTGCAGGCCGCAGGCCACAGGCCTGCCAGCTCCAGGAGTAGCCCAGGGCAAGAAGCCAGACTCAAGCAGACAAACTGAGCAATCACATCACGGCTGAAATACTGCAGGGATAGGAATGGTGAGGGAGAGGTCACCCATTTGGATTCCAGACTTCTGTTGGTGGATTCCATTTACAACTGGAGACTCTACTATGGACTCGAAAAAGAAGATTTTGGTCTGAATGAAGGATTTTGAGATGTACTGGTTTATGATACACAGGACACATAAGGGTCTGTATGCTGTGGAGAAGCTGGCCTCCTGCACCTGGTGCAGTAGAGTGATGTTAGCTCCCAGTAGCTGGGTGCTGGTGCTGCGTTCCCAGGCTTCTGCCCAGTGCTCATAGCCAGCTGTGTGATGCACTTTATAAGGAAAGTTACTTCCACTATCTCTTGATTTTTATTTTTTGCCTGTTTCCCCTTTGATATTCATACAAATGATCTTTCATATTATGTGAATAAGAAGTTCTGACTTATCTTCCTGTGGCTGTTATTTTTACTTCAGCCACTCTCCTTGATTCTCTACTTTCCCCTTCCCCCCTTCCCTTTATTTTATGCCAGTAGATGGTAGTATTCAGTAAGTTCTTTGAGTGCCAATATAACTTCTTCTGTCACTAGCTGGCAGTCCAGATCAGTAGCAGGCAGAGTTGTTAGTATGTGCAGGAATTTGTGGCTGCACTGGTGGTGATCTACATGAGCAAGATGTGCAAGTTCTGTTTGTGTTGCTCTTTATTTTCTTTCTTGTAAGGCAAGTGGAAGAGCTGCCTGGTTGACAAAGAGTCCTGTAGATCACCAGATTGTTTGCTGTGGTGTATGGGATTGAGGAGAACCCAAAGCAACCAAATCCTGTACACGGTTACTCAGTCAACTGACAGAGGCTGCTGTTGGCTTTGTAGTCTGCTTTCTGACAAAAAATAGGGGCTAAAAATGAGGAAACATATATCTGAACAAGATTTAGCACTGATGAAACAGTAGGGCTCAGGTCCAAATATCCAATACATAACAGGAATAGAAAAGCTCATCCACCTTTAGAAATCACAGAAATCACAGAAGAATTGAAGCTTCAACAAGCAAGTTCTCAGGGAGCCTCACCCCTATTTAGGGGCAGGATTTGCAGCAAGATATTGGCTGAGGATTTTCCTCCTATGATGGGTAGTGTAACGGGTCTGTACGTGCCTTACATTAGTGAAGACGCCTAATCCAATACCATAGCACCCTGCTTTGGAGTAAAGGTGCAGAAAGCATTTTCTTCCACATCTTCATTTTGTGTGCTTTATTAATTCGTATGACATCCATATTCTTCTTTGAAAACGATTACTGTACCACCACCTTGGTGCTTATAAGACTCAGTGGGAAAGCTGTACAAAAGAAGTGTGAAAATGGATGGGAAATGAGCCCCATGTGCTTTCTAGGTGCTGTCAGAGTTTCTGTTCTGCTCCATGGTGCCTCCTGAGGAGTGTAACTAGCATTGGCCAAAACTTTTTGACAAAAAAAGAAAGAAATGCTTTGGATGTGAAACTCACCTTGCCTTGCTTAACATCTCCTTGTAATTTTTGCTTTTTGTACCTACTTTGCAGGTTGTTTTTTTCCATCCCAAACTCCTTTTGAGTATTCTCAATTGAGAACAGCGCTTACTCCATCTCTGAGATTGGAGTTTGGACTCCTTTCCTATGGAGACATTACCTTCAGCAGCAGATCTGAGAACAATTTGCTTGTTAGCATTTGAGGTCATCTGTAGTAACCAGAAAATATGAACTAAAATGTTGAGGTGTGATGCCTTGATAGGCTTCTAGCTGGAAAATCACTGATTTGTTTGTGTGGAAAAAGCTGACAGAAATCTGAAGTGGTGTGTGGTTTTGGGGTGCCTATTTTAAGAGATTTTGCAGGCCTCTGGTATTCTAAAGGTGCTGATTATTTTCTTTTTATAACAAGTTGTTTTAAGTGTTTTTACCTGAGAATGAACACTTTTCTGATATGAAGCAGGAGTCACTTTAGAAACTTTAAACATTTAAACCTTAGGGAGACCTTGTGTCTCACTGCAAGAATTCTGCTGTGTTTTCAGTGTTCCAACCTGTCACTGAAAATACACTTATCTCTTTTTAGTATCATACCTGTGCAAGGTATCTTGTCCCAGGAACTCTCTTCTTTCTTTCTTTCTTTTTTTTTCCCTCCCAGTTGCAGCACACTATTGTTTCTTGTTCTAGCAAGGAGTGTTTCATAGCCAACATGTCTCCTTCCCGTTCTTTCTCCTCTTTGTCATTCCCTGGGGCTTTACCAGCCCAGTTGATAAACCTTCATCAACATAATGCAGATTACCTCATCCTAAGATAAGAACTCAATACACAATTACAATTCTATTTCTAAATAACAGTGGGCCAGGCTGCAATGCCTTTACTCTTCCTAAATAGACTCTGCAGTTCATTGCTGGAGTGGCTTGAAATCAAAATGCCATTCCATATGGGTAAGAATATCTGGATTGAGTCCTGGAGTCAAGACCAATGGATTTTAATACAGTATTACTTTTTCAGCACTTCACATCTCTAATTTTCATCTAGTTCTCATGGATATACTCCAAAGGTTGCTGGTCTGTATCTAAATTCCTTTGATTCTCTTTAAAAAGCATGTTCGCTGGGATGAATGGTACCCACCTCCCTTGAACATTAGCACTGTTAATAACATTGTTTTGTGTCTGCATATATTAGCAGTGAAGCTGATTTAAAGATTACTTTTTCATATGAGAAAATGTTAAAAAATCCTTCATTGTAGATTTTTTAAATATATATTTTATCCAACTTTTTATCATGGGAGAGGGTTTCAAGAACAAAAGCAAGAACTAACGTGAACAGAAATTTCGACATCTGAAATAATGTTTTGTTTTGTTTAACTAAAGGTACAGTGTTTAGTTTGGGATTTTTATTGAAATCGAGTTTTCAGTGAAAATTCCAAAATGTTGTCAACAGTTGAATTGCACTGATTGAAGAAGCCACCATCCTTGCCCACTTGTAATCAGCAGTGCTGGAAAGATTGGTGGCTTCTGCAGAAGTCCCCTTTCATAAATGGAAAGATGTTATTGGCTCTGGACTTGCTCTTGTTCCAGTAGCTGTGGTTGACATTGCTGCTGCTTTATCAAATGATTCTGCTGAGGACAAACCTTCCTCAATGTGGGACTGAAATTGCCAGTAGTGCTTTATGACATTGACGGAGCTGAGTCAAGTTTGTCATTGTTGCAAACGATTACATGAGATTGATTCCCCCCGAAGAATTTCAGGACAACTGCAAGCATTTCACAAATGATGAATCTAGTCCTCCTTTGGATGAGGCAGCTGTAGCATGAGTAGGATCCCCGTTTCTAGCTTCATGTGCCCACTGACATGCTGCTGTTCACCCTACTGGAAGCAGCAAAGCCTTTTGTAGAAGCATGTGTGTCAGACACTGGTCCTCTCCCTTGTTCCCTCTGCAGGCTTAAGAAAGATAGCTCCTGTACAAGGGAGTCCATATGAATAATGTCACTGGCAGATTTCTAATGAGCTGTTAATTTTAGGATTCCTGGCTAATTGCCAGGTAGACACATGATTGACTTTAATAAGCACAGCTCACTTCAGCCACTAGAACTGTCATCTAGCATTACTAACCCAAATCATGAGTCAAGCCTCTCAAATCATACCACTGGTTAAAAATGATGAGATTTTGTAAATAATGCCTTCTGGGGTTTTATTTGACTGGTAATTACTCAGGTTCATCTTTCTGTATTTCATTCGCTGCAGCTGTGAGAATTAGAATTCTACTGTTCTGCTTTTTCTAGTGGCAGCACCCCGTAGATTATCACACCATGCCTGCACTTTATATAATGTAAATAACACTGCCATAGAGACTTCTGTCTTCTGGCCCCTCAAATTTTATTCCAAAACATGATCGGGATTTTGCCCTGAAAACTTTAAAGACAAGCATCTCAGGTAATTTGGAAGAGACTTGATTTAGACATTTCAAGGCTATGGAGCTGGCGATTTCATATCATTTTAATTTGGTTCACATGGGATGAGATAGAGATTATGATCTAGGAAATTGTATAATCTTACTGGTCCTGTGTAAGTATCATCAATGTTAAATGTGCCAATAAAGCCTGTCACGCTTTTTAAAATAGTGTGCCAGATACCAGCACATCCCACTCTCACTGAAGGCAGTGAGGAAAACAAGAATCCTCACAGGGCACAAATTTGCATCCAACTTAGCTGTTGGATAATTGGCTGCGTATCTACAAATATATGTTAGATGAGTAACTGAGCAATCTGTGTTAAGAAGATACTCACTATTTTATTATATTCTCTCTTAGAGCCCATTCCTGTAAATTTCTGCCA
The DNA here is from genome assembly GCA_035772895.1 of Perdix hodgsoniae. Taxonomy (NCBI): domain Eukaryota; kingdom Metazoa; phylum Chordata; class Aves; order Galliformes; family Phasianidae; genus Perdix; species Perdix hodgsoniae. Next base: position 14,830,738 of record JAPSGF010000007.1, read on the forward strand.
CTTCTTAGACCACATAAACAGAGGTTTTGACTGAGAGAGGAGTGCAGAAAAGATTTCTTGATATGCTTGGAGGTTTTCCTGAGGATGAGCACATCTGTGTGTGAGCACATCCTGCAGTGAGTACATTATGAATCACACATGTTTCTATTCAAGGGGCTGACTTTGTCCCAAAGGGTGTCTGAATAGGCTTGATCTTCATAATATTCTGAGCTCATCAAATGTGGGTTTTGGTGAGCGTCAGATGAGGAACAGCGAGTGTTGACATCTGTAGAGAACATCCTGTGAGATAACAGGCACTACAGTGGCTCTCCTAAAAGGAGTGCTTTACTTTCTTTGATGCTCGAATAAAAGATTTCCTCTTCAGAAAGTATCATTACTTGTTATTTAGAAAAGGCTGTGTTGGAATGGTGCTCCCATCAAGTCCCAGCTTTCCTTGTTGTGCACAACATGAGGAGCCTGCATATACCAAAGGAAGCTGTGAGCTCTCCTTCCAGTTTGAGGAAGGCAGGAGAGAAAGGTACTCCTGCCTTCCTCAAACTTCTCCTGACATATTGGTGAAATACCAGCTTATGAAGATCCCCAGACTTGCTCTGGGAACTTCTCTGGTAACCAAAGATATTCAGGTGGCTTCTCTTGTATTCCAGAACTCTTCAGGTAGGTGTGAAGTATAAAACAGACTGGTGCTGAAGAGAGATTCACTCCCGCTTCCCTTTCATCTGAAGCTGGTACGGAACTTCCTTTGAAAAGGCTTTTAGGAGAAGAGATGAGTCTCTCTCAAGGATCAGTGCCACCACGGGGAAAGGAAGTGGTTCACAAGTGCAGTGCCTCTCACATCTCCTTCGCTATCATCCCCAACTAGAAATTCTACAGTGCTTCAGTACCTGAAGTATTTTTTTCTTAGGGAGCTTCGGGAGCTTTGAACTGAAGTAGACAGTGCTTAGATGGTGGATTTCATACCCCAAATCCATTGGACCTGTGTGTTAAAAAAAAAAAAAAAAGCCTGTTTTGCTACCATATCTGAGAATGGCAGAAGATGTAAACTTTGTGTCAAAAGCTTTCTATGAAGAAATGAAGTAGGAATGCTTTCTCTCAATTCAGCCTTCTGAGAAAGCTCTGATATCCCATCAAAACACATTGCACTTCTGAAGACAAAACTTCTGATTGTTTCATAGGCCTGTCTTACTTGAGGTTTCTGTTGCCATTTGTGGAAAAATCCCTGCCCTATCAATAGGACATTGCTGAATTTAAAAACAAGGGAAGTGTTTTTGTTTCTTTGAACCTTTTGGCAGAAGATATTTCTCACTTTCCTTCTAGCTGTGTCCAGAATCTCATCTGCACTTCTCAGGTGTTATCCATATCTAATCTGAACGAGCACAAGGAGATAATTGCAGCTGTCACACGGGCAGATGTAGAACTAACTCAGAGCAAGTCACTGGTGGGGGAAGGGAGGATAAGACTTAATTTTAAGCTGGCTGGGAGAGGCACTGTCATTATGTTGTTCTGTGTGCATTAAATGCAAACACGGAACAGGTTCAAGACTGTGGCCGATGCTCTTAGGTGTGACAGCAGTACAAATGAAATAATAATATCAAGTAATCTCAGTTAGTTATTAACTCTGCAATAAATACCTGTTCTAGTTGCTAGGTAGGAGCACTCAGGGACCTCAGCTAAAATTGGCACCCTATTCTGGTAAGCATATGAAGACAACTAATTAAAAGCAGTCTTTTTCAATAAAGTGTTTTTTGCTATAGATGGGCAGGACAGATAAAGGCTGGAAGTAAAAAAGTGTAATTATCCCTGTTTCACAGATGAGGAGCTGAGGATCTCTGGTCTCACAGGGATTCTGCCTTGGCTGTTTCAGTGCTGTGCAGGAGGCATACTATGGGTTAGCTGAAGCTTACACCATAGCCCTGTACATCAGCTACACGACCGTCCTTCCTCAGCAGAAAGATGTGATGAATCTCTTGTTGATTAAATAGAATGCTCAATTTACATTTTCCTTTTTCCTCTTGAAAACAAAACAAAACAAAGAACTCCCTGAACATTTTGGTTTTTCTCATCCTCTCAGTGTTAGTCATCATTTAAAATACACACAATGATTAAAATGAGTCTGATCATGTTCAGGTACAATATTTCAGGGAGGCTACTTGGTATAACTTGCATGAGGACATGAAATGCCAGAAGGACCAGTGCAATCAGCAGCAAACTTCTCTGCCAAACAGGGTGGGTGGGGCCATGTGCCATATACAAGGGATTCATAAATGTTAACTATAATTTGCTGCCTGGTTATATTTGACCTCTGTGGGCTGGCACATGGGTTGATTTATTGCATCTATGCTATCTTAATTACTAAGGACACAGCTGAGAATTTTTCAAAATTAAAAGTGACATATTTACCTCAATTACTTAAATGTGGAGGCTCAAACACATATGCAGTTGTGTTTTTCTAGCAAGAGAATATGTGATTCATATAGCCAGTTACCTTTGTTTGTGGTTCTCTCAGATACTGGGCTTCAGGTATGTGCAGATGCAGGCACTTGACCCTGGCTCACATGGGATATGTTTACCAAGACTTAGCAAACTTTTCTTTCCCCCACTGCTGGTCCTACTTAAAAATGTTGCTCTTCTGGGTCTCAGTTGGAGCTGAAAGGCAAAATGAGGAGAGTCTCTGAAAGGTTGTTCCGAGTGTTTTTCTAGCCCAGCTGGATGCAGGTATTACTTGAGTTCTCATGAGAAGAATTATTCCAACAGAATGTTCACCCTGGCTTCATGAACTAAGAGATACAAACAAGTTTTAAGTAAGTATCCAAACTTGTGCTCACTTAGCCAAACTCAGACACTGAAGCTTTTGATGCAGGACTACTAACGCGTACATTGTTGGGCAAGTGAGAATGTATGACACTAAGCAGTTATGTGGCAGGTCAACAGGAATTCACAAGTGCTTGGATTTAATTTTTGCATGGTTCTCATTTTGGAAATGTGTCTAAATAAAGAAGTCTAGCTTTAGAAGAGCTGTGTTTTTGTTTGTTTGTTTGTTTGTTTGTTTTACCAGCTATAGCCCTGTCTTGACTTTTGCAAATTTAAGCAAAGATAATGAAAAGTAGCTTGCAATTTGTAGTTCTCTGTCTGGGACTTGACACTTGCCCAAAGGGTCTAGTTTCCAGGAGCCCCTTTAGTATACTTTTGTTATTAGCCCCTGTAAACTGTAGCGCCTGAATTATTCTTATCCTTCCCTTATTTATTATTGCCTTTCCATGTACAGATCAGGTACTCAGCTGTATTTGTGGATCTGAATGTGAAGATGCTCCATCTGTGCATAGCTGCAGAATCATGTACTAATGGGCCTTATTCTTACTTCACATTAGTTATGCTCATACATAACTTGGCTGCAGCTGGTGGCATTTTTCCTGATGTCAGATAGCACTGCACTGCACTACAGTGATTTTCAGCATCTGGTCCTTGAACCCCAAGCATCAGAAGGTGTAAAGTCACTCTGAAGATGTTCACATCTCTTCTGTAAGTGAAAACAAGCTGTCAAATCTGAACTGGCATAAGAGTGGTGGTAATTTAATTTCTGCAAATCTCCATGGTGGCTTATTTTGCACTCATTCCTTGTTCATTACTTTATGGATTTAAAGTACATAATGTAAATAGTAATTTCATACAAAAGTGTTTCTCTCCCTTTAACTTGTTCACTTGTTGAAAAGCAGCTAAAATCAGGCTATTCCAGTCCTAAGTCCAACTTCTCCAGAGCTTTAGGAGGAGAGGGTGACATTGGAACGTCACAATGCTTCTGAGCTGCTAACAAATCCTGGGCTGCCATGGAACAAAGCAGGCAGGCAAGCAGACAAAGAGGTCTGCAAAATGCCAGCCTGCCAGCCTCATTGCTTCCTGCACGGCTGTGGTATACCTCTGACAGGACAACAGGGACAGAGAAACGGGTCCCTGGTCAACAACTGTGCCCTTGCGTTTTAACTAGGAGGTATGATTGCAGTGCAGGTAGTCAAATAACAACGAGCTTTAATCTCACAGGGCTTGTCCAGCCTGCCCAGGATGTGACATGCATATGCAAGAGCTGCTGCCTGAGCACTGTGTTTCCACTGTGTAAGATATCCAAACTAGCTAAATTGAAGCTGGTCAATATGTTGTCCTGCCTTTGGCTGCAAGGCGGACGAAGTCCTGGATGCAAATGATGATGTTGTAAGCTATCTTGCGCAATAGGAGTTTTCCATCCAGAGTTACTACAGAGATGTTTCTGGTTCTGCACAAACTCCAGGTCCCATCTCTCTTGCAGCTGTGCAAATAGACATCAGAACCAGCTCTGAAGAACTTGCAGGATGTCTCTTTGTACAGGCAGAGATGGATCTGAATATGAAATGATTTCTTAATGGCTACATCAGAAGGCCAAGATGATCTGGAAGCATAGACCAAATCCTCAATCCAGACCCTTAATAATAGCAAATGTTTTTTCTTAGATTATTCACTGATAGTGAGGGTCTGTTTATAGAGCTGTGTTACAAAAAGTTGTTAAATATGTAAGACCCAATCGTCGGGAAGAGAACACCAGGAGAAAAGCAAAAACCATCTGAAACATGAGACAACAGGGGATAGAAAACCCAAGTGTTGAGGTGTAAATACAGATATGTCTGGAATAGAGAAGTGTGTCTGTAGTTGCAAAATACCAAAGAAAGAAAAGTGTAAGGAACACAAAGCTTTCAAACAGACCCCTGTAACAAGTCAGAACTAACTCTTGGAGCAAGACTGAAGGGAAATCGGCACCACAGAAACTGAGAGCCAGCTAATAAAGAGTCATCTAATTAAATCATGAGTCCAATGGCAGCCGAGTCCCATTTCAAATCATAACTCTGCTGAAATCAGTGGCAAAACTCCCAGTGATGTCAGTAAAGAAACTCTCAGCAGCTGTAGCAATCTCTCCTGGTTCTTCTCAGGAGGTATGGGACTGTGCATGGTACTGTAGTCTGCATGAAAAGCAAAGGCCAGTAACAGATACATTGCATGTATACAGAGACTGTATCTGATCCAGGTACATGGCTTTTTGACAAGGTGCATTTCTTCTGAAGAGTGCTCACTTGCTTTCTGTGGGAAATGCCATTGTCCTGTCAAGGAGTGAACTCCTAAAACAGCGCTAAGTTTTCAGCTGAAGTAGATGACCTGACTGGAAAATATCCATCTCAGTGACCTGACCCATGGAGTCAGAGGGAGGCATGATTTCATTTCCAGTGGGACACCACCTCAAGTCACAATACTAAGGAATTGGCTGAAATACTGTAGTGATGTTTTACTTCCACGTCACATTTTTCAGCACAAACCCCTGTTCTGTTTTGTGAGCAGGGCAGAAGACGAACTCAGAGGCCCACTTGGACAAAACCCTGTTTGTCCAGCTGCTACACAGGAAAAATCAGCTTCTTCCAAGGATAAGCCAGCATCTTGCAGCCTCTCAGATGGTGCGCTGTCACCTCTCCAAGGGTAACAGCACCCCAGGCTGAGGCTCTGGATGTGAGAATTGGCCCTAGGACCACCTGTTATAGTCAGTAGAGGGGGACAGAGAGCCACTCTAGGAAAGCAGTGTGTTTTACAGCTTTGTTAGCAGTTGGATAAGAAATTGAGAATTGTGGTGCCAGTGGGTCCTTGGCATAGGGTCTGCATTTTGTTCTGTGTTTTTACAGTGACTGATCTGCTGAAGTGTCGGTCTGTGAGCAGAGCCCCTGTATGCTTTGGTATTACAGATGGAGAATAAGAGTTCAACAAAGGAGCATTGTTAGATATATCTAACTTAAAATAAAGGTTGGTTTTGCAAAGCAAATTCAACATCACAGCAAGCAGCACTTTTCATTTTATCTGCTGCTAAAAAGAATATGCTTAAGGGCCCGTCTCCAAAGGGAAAATATGTTCTCGCTTAATTGCACCTTTTCTGGCAGAGGGAGAGTGTATTATTATTATTATTAATTATTATTATTATTGTTAGACATATTAGAAAGAGCTATATACTGCAATATCCTTCATTGCAACCACATTGATTAGTGCTAACTGAGAATCTGGTATAATATTAACACGAGGTGCAGAGGACTCGTTTGGCTTGTCCTGTTTGTTACTTAATTACACATGTATAAAGTCAGAGGCACAGTACCTGTAGATTCCCAGCACCTCCTGTTAAGCTGAGGCAGGAGCTGTAGTACATGAGAGCAGTAACCAAATCCTGCAAGCATGTTTACATTTTGAACTTACCAAATCTTCCCAAGTGGAATGCAGGGTCCGGTTTCAGCCAAGGAACTGTTAGCAGTGAGTGAGAGTTAATGGATCAATCTGCTGTCTCTTGTCAGTGCTTTTACTGTTGACTTCTGGAATGTGTTTGATGAAAAGAAAGCAACTTCTTGAGACAGAAGATACAGATGTAGCATGTTAAGGTTGGGACCTACATGAACAATAAAGCAATGTTATCAGTGTTTCGCTTCCCCAGTGCTGCTTGCCAAAACTGACAATAGAACAGCAGCAAAGCATTTCTTTTTTTAACTGCCATAACTGCACATTAACCATTTGCTCTGATTCTTTTTGGCGACAGTCAGATGTAGTGCTGGCGCTGCAAATGCAGGATGCCAGATATTTCAGCGATAGCACGTTGCACAGCCCCCTGCTGCCTTTCTGAAAAGCTGCATTAAAATGGAATTTGCTGAATTGTTTGTCCAAGCCAAGCCTGCTTGCTCACAGTGCTTTACATGCTTCATGTCCACCAGCAATGTTCCTGGGGCGCGGCGCAGATCCGACTGGCCATAGTAATTCTCTCAGTACCCTGCCAGGCCGGCCCTCAGCCAAATTGCAGTGTGTTTTGAGGTGTGTGGGCTATACCTACCCAGCAGCATGCTGTGCTGTGCGGTGATACCCAGGCTATCCGTGTGCATGCTGCAGCCAGATACGCAGTGGTGAGAGCTACCCCTGAGCAAATGATGTTGCGCTCATGGGCAACACCAGGAGCTTGCCCTTCTCCTGAAGCTAGGCTGCTCAGTTAGCTCTGCCGTGCCTGCCTGGTACTATGGATACTTGTGCTGTGTAGACATAACTACAGAGGCTAAAACCCCGATCCATGGAGGTATTTAGGCTTTTAACTCTCACTGAAATGAACAGGAGTTAAAAGCCTAAATACCTTTGGGGATTTGGGCCTAAGTGGCTTACGGAAAGCCCGTGGCACAGCAGAGACTCAGATCGGAGGCTAGCAGCTCCGATATGAAATCATTCTTCCTCTCTACATCTGGTAGCAGTTTTCATTCACGTTTCCCAGCTAGGGCCATCAAAAATATGCCATGCTTAGGACAGGAGGTGAAGAATAATTTAGGTAATTGAAGCTACAGCAGGAATGTGGTTCTGTCAGAGGGCTGCAGCCTGACCTGGAATTTAACCAGACAAGTAGGGCTTGGGGAAACTGCGAGCCAGTTCTCGCCTTTCAGGTGCACTGCAGGCAGTTAGTTTCTCTGCTCGAAGTGGGATAAACAGTTGAGCTTATGTGTGTGCTGAAAAGGAAGCCATATTGCTGAGAATGAAAGCAGGAGGCCTGCCAAACACTTGCCTTGTTATCCACATGACTGTTTATCAGTTATAACTAGAGCTGAGCCAATAATTCTTAATGGGTAATTCATATGATGAATATCTCCCCCGTACGCTATGTTTGAATGGTCTGTGAACCAGCCATTACTTTCAAATATTTATTTACTAGTCACAATTATTTGTTTAATACTGTGAATAATTCATGGTTTGTGGAATGTTTTCAGGCAGTTCTCTGAAAGTAGCCAATATTCAGGCTATTTTGATTGGGCAGAGAAGTAAATGTCGCCTTTTTCTGATTACACCAGTGTTAGCTGAGGATAACTTGAAGTCAAAAGGCTGGGTCCATCTCTGATGTAATTTGGCATAGCTCCATTTTTTTTTTTTCAGTTGACTTCAAATGACTAGTGTTAATTCACACCATCTTACACTAGATGGTCCTGAAAAGAAGAATTGTATGAGGAAAGAATGACTCTCATCATATTGTCCCCAAACTGGCTAAACGTACTATATTTTACAGTCACATTTTCTTCATGTAAATTCTAGTATAAATTCAAAATTTGCTTTCTAAGTATTATTAAATATTAATATCTTGGTTGCCTTGTTAATGAATAGCTTTGCAGTACGTTACACTTTGTGATTGGGCTCACAAAGTGGCAGTTTTTGCTGAAATAGACATAGTTCAATTTATATTTGCAAGGCAAGGGGGAAACCGTTTTAAGGACAAATCTGTGGCTTGTGTTAAGCTTTACCTGGGAACCATCCATGTTCAGTGTGCGAGACTTTTCATTTCCACTGTTACTCTTACCATTACAAAATCTTGCCTTGTATAAGTCTCACTGACGTCAGTGAAGCTTTGCCACGTCTATTTGCTTTATCAGATTTCCAGTCCTTAAAGCTGTTTTAGAAGACATTTCTTACTGTGTTCTCTGTGGTACTCTACTGACGATGGGAAAATCAGAGCAAGGAGCTGTTGAGCTGTGTCTCTGATTCTTAACCAGTCACCTGCAGTCTCCAAGGGTTATTCTATGCCAAGAGGATTTCACTGTAATATCTCAGACCTTGTCCGTGTCCTGTATCTATCCCTTTCTGCCCCAGTTCCCTTTATTACACTTGCAAATTCTAAGTAGTGCTTACTCCAAGAGCACAAGGGAGCTGTTGGTCCCAAGAAGATTTCAAGATGATTTCTATTTCTGGATCTCCAGATGCCAGGCTTGCACTCCCAATATTGCTTCAAATTTCCTAGCTGAATCTTGAAATGTCCTTAATGTTCCTCCATAGGAACCTCTGTAGGTCTTCCGGCCATGCAGCAAAAACTTAAGTTCTGTCATTTAGGTAGTCCTATAAAGTGGCTGAGAACTTGGGTTCAGGATCCTTGTGTTCGTAGCAGACTGATTATTGACAACACTTTATAAGGAACTCCTGTGATTTTTGTTCTTGTCTTGTTCTTACTTTGTGGTACTTGTGCTCTATTTATGAAACAGCTCCTAGAAATACAAAAGCAAAAGGGAAGAGCACATTTCAGAAAGATCTGTTGTCTTTGCTGAAGTAGCACAACCTATTTGAATGGTAAAAAGCCTGCCTCAGTCTAAATGGCCAGGTGCATATCGTTGCTCATGACACGACATTTACTAATGAGTGAATCCAGACAACTAAACTGTACATCCATCTGCCCTCTGGCTGCCTATAAAAATCAGAAAAAATAACAAAGTGGTGTGAATCAGGATCTTTCTTTAGCAGCTGGGCATGCAAAAGAACCTAGAATGCAACAGCTTTTGCTGCTAAGTACCAAATATTTTCTCAACAATTCTGCAACCAACCAGGGGAGGAAATCAGTTTCATAAACCTTACTAGATTAGGGTTGGCTGATAAATACTTTTCATGTCTCGGATTTCATGTTTATGGATATCAACGAAAGTTTCTGTTGTGAAATTTATCTATGTTTGTTTTTTTGACTGTGCAAAGGTAAGTGTGGTTCTCATAAAGGTATAGCTGCTGACCTTTCCTTAATTACAAACAAATGCAGGGGGTTGATGGATATTACCATGCTGTTGGTCTCTTCTGTTGACTGAGCATTACTGAACAGCATTCTGAAAACACAGTGACGTCTTTGTGCTGCAGGCTGCAGTCGCTAGGAACACACCTGATTACACCAAGCCCTTTTTAAGCAGAGCCCTGCACAGTGTCAAAGGAAAATGCTTTATTGTAATGGTAAGGAAGAACAGATGCATAAAAGAAAGGTCAAAGAAGAACAGAACCAAATGACCTGCTAAAACAGAATGTCTGTGGGGAATTTTAGCAGAAAACCTCTTTGACTTCCAACCACTGTGGTGGTGCAGTTGTCAATCAGAAAGAACTGCTGCACCCCGAAGATATGATGCCTTTCTGTGTGAAGTCCTTCTAGCCACCAGTTCGAAGGCAGTAGTTCTCCTTCAGTCATATACTGTCATTACAGCTTCATCCTGGACTGTGATGCGGGGCTTGGTCTTGCAAACACTAGATTTCCGATTTATATTTATGTTTGTATGACTCCTACTTCCTGAAGCACAGTCCTGAGACTCAGGCTTGTAAAACTGTCCCTATTGACAGAGGGAGTGACGGAGACAAAGAGCACACACACATGCGTTCCACGGAGCTGGCTGTCCAAGTGTAGGCACACTGTCAGGGAGCTGGAGTGCTACTCATCAGAAGAAAAACCTGTGCAAAATGGAAATGTATGCAGTGTGGGTGTCATTCTTTGGTACCAATTGTTTCTTTCTACATATTTGTTCCTGTTGTTTTGCAGTACTCGCTGATGCACTCACTGCACTTGTTGATACAAGTGCATCAGTGTCATCAGAGATGCCCCAAGTCCCATCTCAGTACACTGATCCTTCTTTCCCCACACTGGGACATGCCATTCGGGACATTTTTCTACGTCACTTTAAGACTGGGAAATCAGGTTTACTTCAGTGTGACCTCCCTGCCCATATACGAATGGTGATTTCTGCATGCAAATACCTTGCCAAATAGGAACAAGTGTGTCACATCTGGAATCACGCAACCTAGACCTCTAGTCCTAGTGCAAAGCTGTGAGGTGTGTAAGGGGCAAAGGGTGAATTTCTTTGTTTCGCCTTGTTGTATAGTATCTGATCGCATCTCATGATAGTCCCCTTCCCCTTACTTGCACTCATGTAATTACTAAACATTGCTGCCATTGCTGCTTTTTCGTGCTGCCTCTGGAGGCTGACACTGTTGAAGCATGTAGGTTAGCTCTCCTATTGACCCTCTGGGGGAAAGATAGGAAGAATCACTGAAATTAAATGTAGGTGGGGTAGCAATTATAATTATGTTGGATCATAACTTCCACTGATCTAATTAATGCCACCTAGGTTGTGGCTTGTGCAACTACCTTGATTTATTGGTTATCTTCACAGTAGGCAAGAGGTTCTTAGAATGACGTTTCTGCACAAGGCCCTTGGCTCTGATATGTGGTGTGATAGAAGTGGTATTTGATGAACATCAAGTAGTATAGTTACAGCACGTGTAACATTTTGAAAGATGCCTGTTCTGTGATGCTCTTTAGAGGCACTGTAAGTTGGTCATCCGTGCCGGATTAATAATGTAGTCTGTACATCCCAATGAATTTGTTTCTAGCCAGAATCCCTTCGTGCTTCTCTCAAAATTATGCTTTACTACTGAATCTGGTATAGCAAGCTCTAGGTGTTCCCAGCCTTAAGTGACACTAAAAGATGACTCTGTCATCGAAGTTCCAGTTTATGTATTTATTTTATTACTCAGGATATGTCTGGATTTTACAGCTGAGTATGTTAGGAATTTAGTTACAAGTTGAAACCACTTTATAATGCGTGGCTATAAAGATCAAAGGTTGCAAAACCAACACTGGAAAGCCAGGTCCTGTTCTTCCAAGGCTCATCAATCACAACTTAGTTCTGGCCCATCTCACATAATTTTACACCATGTGCTGTCATTTGGACAAATGTTTACCCATAGCAGTAGACCAGAGACTCCCACAACTTTTATGCTAAGTATTGCCATCAGTTCCTGACAGCACTTCTCTTTTTCTATTTGCCTTTTATCTCTTTTCCTTCCTTAGGGTTTTTTTTTTTTCTTCTTTAGTTCACAGCTGATAATTTTTGGTACTGTTGGCATGCTGGGAGATCTTCTTCCTGCCAGGTGGGCAAAGATCTTTCTTGGCTTCCCCTGGACATCTGCTGGAGACGACAACATTCATACTTGCTGAAGTTCTATAACCCTCTGCCAGCCCACCAAGCAGAAATAAGGCCGGAGAAACCAAAATAAAAGCTTTTTCCAGTGAGTCTGACCATATGCTCCTATCAGCTGGATCAGTCAAGTAAGAGGCAAGGTGAACTGCTGTCAGTTTGCTCCATGACACTGAGCAAGTCCCTTTGTTTTTGTTTTCCCATTTTTCTCCTTCAATTGTGAGCCCCTGAGGGAAGGGGCAGCCTTTTGAATAATGGGGCAGTTGTGAACCATGGTCACTGGAGGCTTCTTGGTGCACTGCAGTAGGAAAAAAAATGATTGTTGTGCAATGAATCGTCCCAGCTTTGTCTGGAAAAGTTGGAATGCACATTATGAATTTTCTTGTGAAAGATTCCTCAGTGGAGGTAGAAGAACTTGTAAGGCACTGGGAGCACTTGCAGTCCTGGCTTATTAGGTCTTCCAAATGAATTTTACCTCGCAATATTTGATCTGTCAAAGAGAAGATTCATTTTGTCTCACGGAAGTGTTTTATGCAATCTGAAACAAATTGTTTCATGATTATTTTTGACACATTTAGATTTATTTATTTTAAATAATCAAGTGGATTTAAATGATCTTTCTAATTGGAGGAATTCAAACTTGTCTCCAGAAATATTTAAATCAAATATTTCAAGAAAATGAGCATCTGTGTATTAAATTTAGCATCAAAATATAACAACTGTTAATTTCAGTTTTTAGTTTACCTACTTTGATGACAAAGCTTGAGGAAGTCAGCAGTGTAAAATCTGTTGATTGGTGTTTCTGAGGGCTGGAATAGTTTTGATCTGAAGTTTCCACCCTCTTCTGTTCCAGGACAAACTTCTTGTGGTACTGCAAGGTGTGTGTTGAGTTCTTAGTTAATTATCGTGTATGTTACAGGGCTGGAAATGAGAATTAACGTGAACAGCTTTTCAAATAACTAATGCGTTTCCTTTCTAAGGCGTCTATTTTTGTAGATCCATCTTCAGTTTTCTCACTCTTCGCTACCCATTGCTTGTAAGCATTGCTGTAAAGAATAGTGGTGAATTTGACGGGTGTGTCGTTGTGTCTGGCTCTGTCCCAGGTGGAGGGTCAGATATGGTTTGCCGATGAAGAGGCTGATTTTCAGAAATGATTGCTGCTTGGCTTTTTTTTACTGTCTTTTCTTTGGATATCTTGAAGAAACTCAATACAAAAAATGAGCCTTATGTTTACAAGCTACTTGAGAAAAGAGTTGTAAGCAGAACCGTTTGCTGTTCTGCTTCGTACCTTTGAGTGAACAAGAAAGTTGCTTGAAAAGAGAAATAGCAAAAAGTAAGTATGTAAGTAAGTTATGGAAGTAAGGCTGTATCATTGTTTTAAAGAAGCATTTTAATGCAAATGCATGTAACAGTTAAAATAAAGCTCATGTTATCTTGTCTTTGACTTTTGTAACTGTTGGGGTGTGACAGGATTCAAACTTTTCACAGCATGCTAAAAATATTTCTTAATATTTCTTAAGTTACTTTGACTAGCTAATATTATTACTCACAGGGGTTCCACTTTGTCCTGTACTTTGTCTTATTAATGTATTTACTGCTAGTGGGAGCTGAGGCTGATGGTGGTACCAGCATTCAGTGTTCCTCACCACTGCTGCTCAGCCCTGGAGGTTCTGATGGAGGTTTTGTGCAGGAGGAGGTTAGACAGGGGGCTCTGCTCAGGGCTGGGAGCAAGCAGAGCTCCAGGGGTGGGGTCGAGCCAGGCAGAGGTAGGATTTGAGCCCCCCTGCCTGGGTTTCTGCCTGGGGCCAGCAGGGATTTTGGTTATGGTCTGGCTGATCTGGCTGAAGGTTAGGTTGCATAACGTGAGGGATTTGTGGGGATGGTGGGATTTGTGAAGATGCTTAACTAAATGCCCTGAAACTTGTGGGTGGGCAAATTTAGGCAGGTGATGGTAACCTATGGAGTTACATATGGGATCAGATCTGAAGCTGTTTCTCCATTAGTTCCCGTAAGTTCTGAGGAAACTGTTTTTCTGTCTGTCTTCTGAAGATGGAGATGTCCAAGATAGACATCCCCTGTGAGCACATGACCATGTGGCTGCATCTCTCCATGCCCTCCTGGGCAGTGGCAAGGACAGAAGCACAGACCTAGAGCCTCAAGCCGATTTAATCTGTACCTGCCTCAGTAACTATGCCTGACGTCCTCTGACCCAAATTACCTAACCCAGCTGGTATTTCCTTCCTCATATTCCTGCCCTTACATCTATGCATCTCACCTGCTATAGTTTAACTGGTTGCAGTGAGGGAGTTGGGGAAACTGTGTGCTAATGTTGTGCCCACCTCTGCCCTTCTCCCCGCCTGGCTTAGAGAGACACTGTGTAAATGGAATTTTTAACATCAAAAGTTTCAATTACAGCAGGAAATGTCAGACCGACAGAGTGCGACTGTTCCAGGTTTCCCATAAGGAATACTCCCACCCCTACTATTTACCCATATGGAAAAAACAACCTCTGACGGTATTTTTTTAAGTTCTCAGGTAAACGGAGCTGAATGGTATCATCACATATATGGCAGGCTTTCTGCAGGAGATGAATAAGTGTAAATCATAGCACAGGGTCCAGAGTCTTTACAGTGCCTTTTTCATGAAAGAAAATTCTGGGATACGGGCTAAGTGGGAAGGGGCTGCTTGAGAGAGAGCTTAACCTCTAGAAAGTTAGCAGTCTGGGGGAAAGAGGAACAGGGTGGAAACGTTGATCTCAGAGTGGAACATTACAGGGAAAGCAGTGTCAAGTGTGGCACGTATGCACACGGCTGGAGAAGACAGCCTTCAGGAGGAGAGCCTTATGGGGTTCCTTGTGGGAGGTGTGAGTTGTCAATGCAGTGGCCAGCAGAAACGTGTGGGAGAGGACTCTGCAGTGCAGTAGACTGAACTAAGAGGTGCAGCACCTTTTTCTGAAATAGATGCAGCATTATAAGTGCACCTTTAGAGAATAGGTGTGACTGGTGATGCAGGTAAGCAGTAGTACAGTAAAGAATAGCTACCTTTGCTCTGATATCTTTTTATTTAAATAATACTGGTGGCTGAGAAGCTGAATGAGATGCTCCTGCAATGCTTCCCAAACATCCAGATCATATTCACAAAAACCACAATAGTTCAGGGTGGAAGGCACCTCTGTAGATCATCTGGCAGCAGGTCTTCCTGCTCAGAGCAGGTTGCTGAGGGCCTTGTGCAGTCAAGTTAAAAATATCCCCAAGGTGGTGACAATCTTTCTCAAACTCTGTTTCAGTGTTTTACCACTCATGGTAAATAAGTTGGTCCTTATGTTGGAATTTTCTCTGTTCCAAGGTCCATCTGTTGCCTCTTGCCCACACTCCAGAAGAGTCTGTTTCTATCTGGAGTGTCTCGGAGGTAGTGGTAGACAGCAATAAAATCTCCCATTCATCTTCATCTCTAAAGGCTGAAGAAATCTCCATCTCTCTGGATGTGCACATCATGGCCCTCCATCTCTCCATCTCCCGATGATCTTGATTGCTCCCTCAGTTCATCCAGAAAATACATGCACAAGCACAACTTGCAGGTCACTGGGTCATATCAAGCTTAGCTTTAACTGCAAGACATTTAAGACCTCCAGTGGTCTTGAGAGCCACTGCTCTGGTGGATGCTGCAGCCAGTCAATTCAATGTCACGCTTACAGGGACTGCATCATTTGCTTCAAACTGGGACATATCATGCTTTTAATGTCAGTGTTCAACGTGTGGGATTGTTGTGGTCGTAGTGGTTCCTGCAGTCACAACCGAGGCTTCTAAAAGCCCATGACCTTCAGTGGTCACAGTGGATAGGTCAGTGTGGATAGGAATATGGTGCTTAAGTCACCTGAGTCTTCTGTATTATCCTGTGTAACCCAAAATCAGGTGCTCAGCTCACTGTCCAGCAGAAATATTGTTGCTGTTGAGTTTTTAGAGGCATTTAAGCTCTACAACCTGCTCAGCAAGCTGTTTCCTAGAGGGAAGCGTCTGGCTTCATGTGTGCTTTATGTAAAGATTGGTACCTACTTACAAGGAAGGAGTTTTGAATGAGGTCAGTTTGTAATGTCATGTGAAGTCTTGTGTTTCTCTGCAGAAAGGCACACAATCATAGCACAATCCAATATATTGTGCAGATGTGGTGATACAGTACTCCTGGTTAGGGTGAGCGGGAACACAAGAATTTCGTTTAATAGAAAATGGTGAGGTTTCAAAATATGTTTTTATTTCATAGGAGGATGAAAGCAAGGCCTCTTGAAATGTTTCATGACATAAAATGAAGGGGAAGGAGAATTGTTAAAAAATAGCTGTCAGCTTGGTGGTTAAGGAATTCACTTGGGCAGAGGGACCTGTGCATCCAGCTCGCTGCCCTCTATCGAGCACAGCAGGAGTTTTTACCTTGGTCCCCCTTTGTGACCCTGGGTGCTGGTGAAAAGGATGTGTCCTCAGTGGGACTCAGGGGCCCATGAGATGTGATGTGCTTGGGGAGATAGAGAGGGAACAGAGCTCCGTGTCAACAAAGAGGTCTGGTTATGGGTGCAGCACAGGCACCATCCTCCTCAGTATCTTGGCCCTGATTCACAGGGCCATGAACCTTTAATCAACTGAGGAGCAGCATGAAGGACCTGAGAAATGACGGGGAAAGGCATCCACAAAAATCTTTGTCTCCAAATAAAAGTTTAATAGATGTCAAGAGTCTTTCTACTTATGTAGTTATTTTAAAGCAACATATGAGCTATGGAAAAAAAAAATATATAGCAGTATTCCCCATGATGTAAATCTGTATAGATTTAAATTGATGGCAGAAATTTGCAACTTCTGTAAATAGGCACAGCTCTGTGAAGCCGGTGGAGTCACACCAAATTACATTAGCTAAGGATATAACCCATCATTTTTAATGGTATCATTCTTCCATGCAAGAAAAAGCAAGGAAATGGGAGTATGAAAAAAAAAAAAAACCCAACGGGACAAGATTTACAAAATCTTGTTCATCGCTTTTCTCAGCCTCTGCGTGGAAAACATCTGCACATTACAAAACACTTTCATGTCTAACATCCAAACTCTGGGCTCTCTTCTGTGCTGAATGGCACATTCACGGGGCACTGCTTCTCTGATGTCAGCTGCCCTTGCTGGGAACAGGCAAGCCGAATGTTGCTCTGAGCAGCTGTACATACACCACCTGCTGATTTCAGTGAGTTCATTCCGCTTGTCTGCAAAGATAAAATATTGAAAGGGTTGCAGTTATTGTTCCTTTGGACATATTAAAGTTTAGAAGTTGCTTCTAATGACTGATGTACGGTAGACCGTGGTCTTTCCATGGAAAGTTGATGGCTGCTACAAGATAAACTTTGTGTGGGTAAAATAAATAATGTCTTTCTCTTAGAAGCTAACGCATGATGTTTGGTTAACCAGTGGTGCCAAATCTGTTGGGAATATACCTGTAATTATACCAGGGAATCACGTAGCTTTCTAAGTTTGGGAATCTCCTAGGTGAAAGGCTGACTGATAAGGCAGGAGACCTGCTGGGATGTTTGCAGAGGTCTCTTTTGGGGCTTTATATTTGTTTACATGTAATAGCTTGGCTAACCAGTTCTGCTTCAAGCCTGTGTGTTAGAGCAGCACTGCCTGTGCATACGTGGCGGTCATCAAGTTCTCATTGCCTACTGGAGGTGTAGGGATGACAGCAGGTTGCCTGCGTTAGAGTCAGTCATAAAAGACTGCTTAGAAACAGGCTAAATCAGTGGGTAAGGAGCAAGGGACACGCATAGGGCCAGATGTGTGGCAAAACGACCATGCTTTTGATTTGTCTCAACAGCAGCTTAGCATTTGACCTCTCAAATGCGATGCAATTCCTCCAATCGTGTGCGGACATCTACAGCTGATCCAGAGCTAAATGCTCTTCGCAGCTGCCAGGGAACATTACTGATCTCATCCTTAGATGGGCATCAGCTGTAGGCCAGGTGAGTTACTCTCCAGGAGTGCCTATCTCACTTCATTACCTATGATAACGGGCGAACATGGCTGAGAAGATGTAGAATTTGGTGAGAAAAGCCTATCCCTTGTTCCAAGATAAGTGGTTATCAGGCTGGCTGATAGGGAAAAACAGCCAGTCAGTGAGAGAAGGGTCAGTCATACAAATCCGCTCAAAGTCCTGCTGACCTCTCTTCACCCAGCACAGTAAGTAACAGGGAATTGTGCATTTGGAGGACAGGTCCTGAAAGACAGTTAGCTTTTACTGCCTGCCAAGCTGTTGCCAGGTGTAGACACTGGTTCTAGGTTGTACTTAGAGACAGTTGTTTTGGAAAAGAGCCTCTTCACATTGCTGGATGTGGTCAGCACTGGGTTGTTGTGAGCAATCATGCTTGCTGCTCACTGCCAAAGTCCATCTCTCCTGTGGGACCATATTTAGCAATGACATCAGTGATGATGTACATTACAGCTAGCACTATGGATAGATTTGTCCCAGAGGGGGAATGCTTCCTTTTGATCTGCTCTGCAGATCCTTTGCCCTCGATGTGTGGATCTGTACACCTCGCTTGTTCCACACACTGACATCAGTGGAAATTCTGCATTTAAGCAGGTGCAAAATACATGGTTCTCAGATGCGTCACAGTGATAAGGGCTCTAAACTGCTAGCCTTGGAGAAAAATTCCCTGTCCTACTCCTGCATCACTGTTTAATTCTGTGTTACTTAGCAGTAAAGGATGATTCTGTAAAGTTTCCTCTTCTGAAATCACTGGGTTTTCTATATGGTGAGGCTCACTGTACCAGTATGAGTCATTTAAAGAGTTCAATTAGTAATTTATAAAACTTATTAGCAAGTTTTAAAGGCTGGTGCAATGACGTGCTACTCGAGTGGTCTGCTGGAGGACTTGTAAAGCGAGCTATCATATCAGATAGGCTAATAATAATGCAAACTGGTTTGTTTGAAAGAAGATAGTAATTCCAAGGTCACTGTCCTCTGCTATAAATACAACAGTGTAACAGGGCTAATGCTGTATGATAGCAATGAGCAAAGGAGAATGGTTTTTATACTGGAATGGCAATAGCCTGTAGGTTGCAATTAGGGATATATGAGGAAGGTTGCTATTTTTCTGTAGCTCATGAAATTTTCTAGCACTTATAAAACGGCATCTGGACTGAGTTGGATCAGAGGATCCCAGAATGAGCTGATGTGGCTGGGGGCTGAGTTAGCTTTAAATTACAGGCTTTGCATTCAGGTGAAGTTGTACCATTACACATGGGAATGCTTACATTGTCCAGCAGATAAGACCGCTCCACTGCTCATTACAAACATTGCATTACATGTTGAGGGTGCTCCTCAACCTGAGTTTCGGGCACAAGCAGCAAAGATACAGAACAAGAGGGGAAGTGCAGTTGATGTTCTATTTGGCCAAAGCTTTTTTTCCTCCAGGCTGCCTAATTTGTACAAGGGTGCAGTCTAGCTTGCACTTCCATCTGAGACAGTCCTCCGAAAAGTTGCTGAGGTTAGCTCTTTCTCAGTGGTTCCTCTAAAAATACTGAGACTTTGAGCCCAGGAAACAGCCAGGCTAGCAGCCGGAGATGTGGACAGAAAGCAGGTAAGTTAGAGGACTGGACACACTGGAATTGCTTTGAATCCCACTCATCACACAGCAATGCAGAAATAACCTTGGATTATATTTTAAAACTGTTTAACCCACATCCCAGTGAAGTCAATGAAATGTTTGCCAGTGACTTAAATGGGTTCTGGAACAGGCCTGCAATGTTACTCATGCCTTCAAATGCTTCCTTCACCTGTAGGATGAAAGTCCTTCTGCTAATTCAATGGGCCTCCTTACTTCTTCCTCCCCTCTCAGTTTCCATGGGCCCCTAGCATGGGAAACTCAGCCTTATTCATCTTTGTATTTCCATGTCTCTGAATTGGGCAGGTTCTGGGTATGTTCCACATAGAAGCCTGTTATCTTTTCAAGTGGCAAAAAAGAGGGGATTTTTCCATAGTCACATAGTTTTTCCACAGAAATGTATTCATGAGAGTTAAACTTGCCCAAACTATGTTAATGTATGTGGTTGGCTTCTGTGCCAATTTTCATTGTGAATAAGACGCAAAATAAAAGGGCTCTTGTGCCTCCCTTTCCTCCTCCCTGAATCCCTCCCATAATTTTTGAGTTCATAAGCCCATTTTGTATGCGAATCAGATCAGGAGAGGAAAGGCAGGGGGATTACTTTTTCTCATAAACTGTTCCTTTGCTTTAAACTACTGATAGACACGTGGAAGTTATGAGGGAACCAAGGAGCAGGTAATACATTGGAGCTGGAACATAAGTTGGTGCAGATCAGGATAACTCTATTTGCCCTGACGGAGTCTTGCTGATTTACACCAAAGGGAGGACACATCCTAAGCTTATTAGATGTTCTGTTCACTGGTGTGTTGTTATTCTAAGGCATTTTTGACTGACAAGAGGAATGGTGTCTGTCTTGAATATAAATGTTAGGACTTTTGCTTTATGGTAAGCCATGAGCCATGTCTTACAACGGCGTATACAAAACACCAGCTGAGTTTAGGCAGCTCTCTTAGCCAGATGGCTATGAAACATTCATAATACAAGCTGTAGCTATTATGAGCCATTTCTCTTCTGTGCATGTCCTAACAAGCTGCTGTTATTAAGTTTCAGTGTATTTCTGTTAATGTTACCTACCTATTTTCATTCCTGCATGCTGTCACACCGAGCTGGTTGGCGTGGCCTTGGGAACTGGTCTTCAAGGTTCCTCCCTGTGAAAGTTGCCAGCTCATTTATTTGTTTCTTTTCAGTGGTTCAAGCCAGTGCGTTATTCAGAAACTTCTGAAAGAGCGGTGTTGGGTAAACCTCTGATTCAGTTCATTTGAAAGCACCCTTGAAGTCCTCCTCCACATCTTGCCCTCCTGTGGCTCTTACTTCTGAGGCGTTATGAGGCTGATTTGGAGCCTGTTTCTGAGAAACCAGCAGTGCTGCTGCTGAAGGCGTCCCTCAGCTGGAAGGTCCACGTCCTTCCTATGGCAGCTCTTGTTTGGGCTCTTCCTGATCTTTGTATCAGATGCAGAAGTGCAAGAGAAGAGAAGGGAAACTGTGGAGGTGAGCTGGCAGGAAGATCACTCATGTTTTATCCTCATCCCCTCATTACTCTGAATGGGCGGTGCTCACTGCTCCAAACTGTGTTCTCCCAATGGCCACTCAGTTTTTCAAAGTCCTTTAACTTTACAAATGGTTGCAGGTGTTGTCTCCCCATGCAACAGGAAGAGCAATAGTGCAGGAGATTCGTTAGGCCATTAGCCAGTGGTGTAATCCCTCTTGAATGGATTGTGCTGGATGAAGTGGTTAGACTGACAGCTGTAGGCTGTCTTCAACCCACCTTTGCCTTGTGGAAAAGCTTCAGCTGCAGTGTCTGCACAGGAATCTGCACACAGTCAGCAGCATGGGCATGAGCTGGAAGACAGTGACAGCAGTGTATGTAGTGGGTACATGCAACTGGAAGTTCTTGGGATCCAAGTGTCATTTCTGACAAAACATTTAAGTTTTGGATGTAATGCATACTATGTAAGATTAACACGTGGCTATTTGTAGAATGTATTTTCAGCAATGCAGTTCAGTTGGTTTGCCACTTTATAGCACTTCTTACGTTTAACTACTTGCATTCTGAGAGCTGCTTCTCTTTTGTAAGACAGCAGTCATATTAACCTTCAAAAACATGTAATCTCAAAATTGGCTTTAGCCATCCTGAGATTCTAGTACTTAGAACTGGAGAGATGTTGCCTTCTGTTTTTTGCATCTGAGGCACTCAATTCCCTGCATTCACAGGGGATACAAATGGACTCTAGGTCAGACATAAGATTCTTAGATAGATTAAAATTATTGCAGCGGAAACCATTAGATGTGTAACCAGCAGTGCAAAAGGGGGAGAGGGAGGTGGTTGTCCCCTGCTGTTCTGCCCTTGTGAGGCCCCATCTGCAGTACTGCGTCCAGGCACAGGGCCCCCAGCACACGAAAGATGTGGAGCTGTTGGATCGGGTCCAGGGGAGGGCTGTGAAGGTGATCAGAGGGCTGGAGCACCTCTCCTGTGAAGAAAGGCTGAAGGAGCTGTGCTTGTTCAGCCTGGAGAAGAGAAGGCTCTGAAGAAACCTCATTGCAGCCTTCCAGTACTTAAGAGGCTTATCAGCAGGAGGGTACTCACTTTTTATGTGGTCTGATAGTGACAGGACCAGGGGAATGATCTTAAACTAAAAGAAGGGAGATTTAGGTGAGGTGTGAGAAGAACATTATTTACTCAGAAGGTGGTGAGGCCCTGGCTCAGCTGCCTGGAGAAGCTGTGGGTGCCCCATTCCTGGAGGTGCTCCAGGCCAGGTTGGAAGGGTCACTGGGCAGCCTGAGCTGGTGGGGGGCAGCCCTGCCCATGGCTGGGGGTTGGAACTGGGTGAGTTTTTGAGCATTCTGTGATGCTATGATATGATTCTGTGTGTTACTACTCTACCATAAAATTGCCAGTGACCACTCGAGAAATCAAGGAACAGCTGATATTTGAAATGATGATTCACAAGGACAGATTTTTGTTCATGGACAGCTGAATGTGTAGCAGGCATCTGAATTACTATTTTCAAATGTTGCATGGTAGTGCAAGTCTCTGAGAGAATGGGTGCTACAGGAGTCAGGTGGCACAGGGGTGGCAGAAGCTGCATCAGCCTTTTGCAGCAGGCTCAGGGTCTCTCTGTGCTGTGACCATGTCAGCCAAGGTGCAGGCCAGAAAGGGCAAGCTCTCCTTCTGATATGTCTTGGTAGCTCTTGTTTCAGCTGCTGCCTTTTGGAGAGGGAGTACACACATAGTAATTGCTTTGTGTTGGATAGCATAAGAAATTTCCATCACAGTTACCATCTGCTTGGGTGAATCCACGTTCTCTCTCCCCAGCCTGAAAAAGAAACAAATCTGTGGCAGGCAGCGCTCACCCCCAGGTGCTCAGATACTGCAGCCAGGCGGTGGGGAGCATGGTTAGGGCACATTACCCAGCTGTGAAGGGAGAACGCTTTTCTCTGCAGCCACATGTAAATTTTTATGGAAATAGAGAGTTATAACATTCTTGTTTCAAGAATTGTCATGAATGCTTGGTTTTGAGGCCAACCATTCAGCTCCTGTTATCTCTAGGAATCGAGATGTTTATCTGTCTAAATGATTGCAGTGTGTCTCTGGTATTTGAAGGTGGTTCTTCCTATTTGTGGGAAAAAAAAAAAAAAAGAAGAAAAAAAAAAGAATCAATCTTTGTTTCCCGAACTATAAAAAGCTCAATAGCCTTAGGCAGATCTTTTTATCTGTAAGGAATAAAGCAGATTTGTCCAGATCCTCAGCCAGTATAAATCAATTTAATGCCCCTGGCCCATTATTTTTCCTTGTGTAGTTTCTCTGGAGTGGGATTTAGGCTGTGGATAAGCATCTCCTTGTGTTGTTGTGGATGTCTTGGTGCATTTTGAAGCTTGGCAGAATAAGCATCAGTCACAGCTCTTGGAGAGTTTGCACCAGGTTCTGCCCTGCTCTCCACTGTTTGTAGAGTCACTGGTGTGAGGCTGAGGCATTGGACAAGCAGCCAAGCAAGATGATTGCTTTGAAGGGGCTGAGGGAGGAATATGAGCCGGAAGGGTGAAGGAGGTGGAGTCAAGTTCAGGTGACCCCAGGTACAAGCAGTGTGCACTTCTGCCTCTCCATTCATTGCAAAGTGACGCTTAGGCTGAACTTCACCAAAGGCCCTGGAGGCTGCTGGAGGTTTTGGCTTCCAGGCTGACTTGGCTGCTGCTCTGGCGAACTGGAGTGTATCTCTGGAAAATCTGGTTGCCACAGGAAATCAGCAGTGTTCTCCTTGCCTGATGAAAATCTACAGCTCCCATTTGCCATTGGTTGGAGTGATTAAGGGGCACGGAGCTGAAGATGGTGTTCATAGAGATACACAGCGTCAGGTCAAAGAGAGGATGAGAGCAGGACATGAGGTTAGCTCAGAGGTTATTGGCAAAGCAGGGCCCTCTTTCCAGGCAGGGAGACAGGTTTACTCGCTGTGAGCACTGTGAGCAGCGATAACACCAGGGAAGGGCTCTGGACTGCAGCAGGTGCCTGCACTCCCCACAGTCCAGGAGTAAACCTGCCTGGGTCAGCTCAAATAGATAGTTTGGTTAGGTTGTGGTTGGACTTGATGATCTTTAAGGTCTTTTCCAATCTGAGCAATTCTGTGATTCTATGATTCAAATCCTCCTGGCAGCCATCAGCCATGGGGAGGCCCTTTGTGCTCCCCTGTGCAGGATCCTGTCCCAAGAACAAGGCAAGCCCTCTTATAGCCACGGGTGATTTCTTTGGGGGCTGGCCCTTTCAGCCATTCAGCCCAAGACATTTGGGTTATTGCAGGTTCTCCCCCTACTTCTTCCTTTCTTATTTTTAGGGTGTGGTATATTTTGTAAGTATTATGTTTATCAAGAAGTTGATTGTGTAAATAAAATTGTGGCCTTGTGTGCCAAATAGCTGGGTTATGATTTCCTGGAGGAGAGCCAAGGCGGTGTGTGGGAGCATGCCAGTGTTAGTATGTTCACTTTGGGAAGAAATACAGCGTGTGCGAAGCGGGAGGGAGGACGCACTTTGGGCCCAAGCTGGTTAACCCTTCCTGGGCACTGCCATATCCCCACCAGACTCTCCCAGTCACAGGCTTACAGCCTGCCTGGAGCCCAGCCAGATCAATGTGGGACTGTGTGAGGCGTGGGATGCCAGCCTGCTTCACCTCCCAGGCTGGGAGCCTGGTGTCCTCCAGAGCTGGTGTGAGGAGGCTGCATCCCACCAACCTCCAAGGGGCCTCTGAGAGAGGCTGGGCCAGGCACGTGCCTGGGTATGCCAGGGCAGTGAAAATGGCCTTGGGGCAAATGAGAATCAACTACACGACTAATGACTTGATTCCCTATTTCCTACTGAGTGTTATCCGAAGTTTACAGTTTCTGTCAGTGTTTGTCTCCAATGACTGTTAGAATAGCAGCTGAATCACTGAGGAGATGGAAAGCATTTTCTGCACAGGATGCAGGAGAAGCCTTTTGCCATGGAAGCATTGCTACCAGGGTTTGCACAAGCACCATCCTCCAATTGTGTGCTTTGTCCAATTTCCGCTAGAAATCATACAATCCCAGAACTGCTCGTATCTCCTTCCACTCACCCTTAGGTCATTACGTTGTGAAAGTATTTAAAAAGCATGAATGAAGAAAATGTAAGTTCCTGCTTTCCACCAAAGAGGAAATCATGAGTCGGCTGCTTCTGCAGACAAAGCAAAGTCCCGAGGATGCATGAAAGAACCTCATTTTGCCAAGCAGCAGGGAGCGGGGTTAGACGTGGTACAGTGGGGAGGAGGGGAGATGTGTTCATGGGGAATTCTTGCAACTCAGACAAAAATAGTGACTTCTATTATTTACTTACCTAAGCCGGAAACCTGCTTGCATTTCAGGCATTTATTGTAATTCCTTACATAGCTGAGGATGATAAGCCCTGTTAACTAGTCATTGCATGCTGACTGAAAATGATAGTTAACGTTCATCATCTACCCAAATAACTTTCTTCTTTAACCCCTTCAAACTTGCTGGTTTGAAGGGTTTTTTTTTCCAGCTAATACTGCTGCCGGTCAGCCTCACCTCAAATCTCTGTCTTCATAAAATTCACTTTAGTGGAAGTCTTTGATCGCAGCCTAATCTATATGGGAGCCTTCTCAGAGCAGTTCACACGTCTGAGATACAGTGACGGTTATGGCTCAGATTTCAAAGGAATCAAAGGGAGCCATTTGGCCGACTTCCACTGAATGTCACTGAAATTTGGATGCATAATTCCTATGTGTTCCTGGAGTAGGCTGGGTGCTGTGGCTTGAGCCTATTAATGATCCTGAGCCATAGTCCGGTGCAGTTGGTGGAATTCTTTTCTTTGTGCCCTGCTTTGTATTATCTGGGCCCAAAAGCTTAGGAGGAGAAAGAGCTTCACTCAGCAGAGAACATATGGGAAAGCAGTAAGGCTGAGCAAGAAAGTACCCATTGAGGAGTTGGCTCTAGGTGAGGGGAGTGTACTTTTCCCAGCCATGCTTGCACACGTGCCCGTGTCTCTCTCTGCAGGCTTCCTGTCTCCCGCAGACCTCACGGCTTTGCTGTGTGCAGGAGCACTGCTGTGGGGCTCGGCAGCCTGTCCCGTGTGGGCTGGCCTCGGGTTATGCCTGTGGGCTTTGCACCATGTGCCAAGCTGTGATCCTGAGGTCACCATTGAAATGCCTGATGGAACTGTAGGCTGATCTTAAGTGAAATTGGCATGGGGAACAGAGAAGGACTCGTTATTGGGTTCCTGCTCAAAGATGTTTACAGAGTGGTGGGTGCATTGCATGACTTCCAGCAGGATGTCATGCAGAGGACATCCAGGATTTGGCAGCCACAAAGCACCAAGGTGCATATGGATGTTTGGTACCAAAGTTATATAAACGCTCCTTGCGCAAGCCCAGCATCTGATTTGACAAGACGCATCTTTTTCCAGGGGCGGGATTGAGCCCTACCTGCAGTGTCTTCCCAGCCATGATATAATAACAATACTTAGCAGGCATGTAGTTCTTAAGATCATCAAAGTGATGTACAAGCAGTAACTAATTAATCCTCACAACAGCCCTGTGAGGCAAGTATTACTATCCCCATTTCACAGATGGGATGATGTGACTTGGGAAGGTCAAGTGACTTGTCCAGAGCTAAGGAGTCTGCAATAGAGCTCATTAACTCTTGGCTCACTGCCACTGCTTGCTCTACATGCTCAGCCTATTACTATATTTTATTATGCAAATCCCCATGGAAATTAGAAGCCCAAAGCAACCCATAGATCTAACCATGTTGTCTTAGATGTAAATGCTAGATACATTTTGTTGGAGATCAGAATTGGGTTTAGGATGGCAATGGAAAAAAACAGAGTGACTGTCATGCCTGGAAGTCTCCAAGAAAAGCAGAGATCACGAAGATGTTTGCTGGTGGCCGTCCAGCTCTGGTGTTGTTTGCACAGCCTCTTCCATTGCTGCCAAACAGCACCAAGCCAGACAGGCCGCCACTGAAATCAGTAAAATGGCAGAAAGAAGTTTGACCTCTATTCCTGCAGGTGTATTTCAGGCAGTGCCTGGAGGTTGAGCTGCAGAGCCCCTGGAAGACTCCACAGCCACCATGGTAAAGCTGGCTGCAGAACCATCCTGGGGAAGCCAGCTAGCTGCATGAAACTGGGGTCTAATTCAGGCATAAAGCTTTTTTTCAGAATTGGCAAGCTTTGCTCAAAAGCTGATGTTGTCCATGCAAACTGGCACTATTTTGATGATTCAGAAAATAAGCCAAGCCCTGTTTGGCTTGCACAACCGCAACTCTTCCGGAAATTGCTGGGGATTTTGAGTGTGCAAGGAAAGGAAAAGGCATTCAGCATGTTAAGTTGGACTGGGACTGTTTTTTGGCTTCAAGCTTCACAAACTGACAAGTGCACTGCTCGATTTCAGGAGGGTGTCATCAGGCCACCGAAAGTTATTTACACTAGGTCACCCTCCAGGAACTGGGTCACAGCTTTTTCTTTCATGAGACTTGGCAGCAATCTCTAGGTTTACTAGAAGCTGAAGAGAGGATGCCTATGTGCAACGCCAAAACCAACTGAGATGTAAGGGGAACTGGGCCCCATGCCACTGCTCGGTGCGTGGCAAGTCGGGCTGCAAAGGCGATGGGACGGGACTTCGGTACTCTGTAGATCTGAGCGGTTGCTGCTGGTCGCCGTGCGTACCGCAGACAGGTGTAAATGACTGCCCAGAGGCGAGGCAGGGCAGAATCAGGGCCAGATCTTCAGCTGGTGTCAATCAGTGCCTCAGCTTCAATGGGGCTGCATCAATTTGCCTTAGGAAAGGGTGTAATGTGGGAAACAGAGATAAGGGAACTCATGTTCTAGCACCCTATATCCTATATAATTGCTTAAATAAGAGCACAGCCCAAAATGGGTTTGCCGGATGCCGGATGGGGTGGTGCAGAATCAGTCCCGAGTTTTCATGGCAGGTTTATGCACCTGACTGCAGAGAGCTTGTGGCAAGATGGGGCAGCTTGGGTGCATCGGTTGGACAGGTGTGGAACGCAGACCTCAGCACAGAGCCCAGCGTGGGGCTTTCTCTGGGCACTAGGCTGTGCTCAGGCCGTGTCTCTGTGTTTGTGCTGCTCCTGTGACCCATGGGAGCTGGAGTGAAGCCAGCGCAGGTCTGTCAGCTGGAGCCACAATCATACCTTTGTCTTGCTGGGAAGATGAATAGATAGATAACAGCGAGTTAATGGATGGCAGCCCCTTCCCCCCACAAACGTCATCCTATCACTCACCTCCTCCCCCAGCAAAAACGAGGCCTCGAGGACAGAGAAAGAGCGCAAAGATTAAAACTAACCCATTGCTTTGGAACTCCTCAGTGAAAGGGGCCGATAAGAGGTGGCTGAGATTGGGAATCAGATTTCAGGGGTAACAAATGAATAACCAGAAAACGGAAGGATGCCGAAAGGGTTATCAGAAAAGAGCGAGATGGTGAGCACGTCTCAACAGCTTCTCTATGGGGGAAAAAAAAAAAAAGAGGAAAAAGAGGAAAGATATTTCTCTAGTAGCAGCTATGGACACAAAGAGCCGTTCAGACCACTTTGCACCAACCAAGACCCGGAAAGATGGAAGAGAGTCTCCAAGCTCTGGTGGATGCTTGTGAGCTGTTAGTCATCCCTGTTTCTGTGCTGGTAGGTTCCCAGGGGCTGTAAGCCCCACTGTTCTTGCCAGGAAGCAATATGCACTGGAAAGACTTGGGGAGCAGACAGATCTCATGCAACTGTCTCTGGCTCAGGCTGGGCAACGTGGTTTCAGTTTAGGATCTCTCCTCTCAGGAACCTCCGTAAAAGCAGCCTGAATGTAAAAACCTATGTTCCTACAGCGCAGGAGCACAGGGAGGATGTCCTCTGCTCTAGAGAGGAGTGAGATGTAGATTCCCCTTTCATGTGCTGTATTTCACCCCTGTGGTGATCATGGGGGGTTGTTTAGTTTTGAGGAGGAAGGCAGACAGCAATGGCAACGTTGCAGAGTTACTCCAGCAAGTGCAGTTAGTGGGTTTCAGCCCATTGTCTGAGTGATTTGGGCAAAGCTATTAAAAACAGACAAGGAGAATCCTGGGGCCGTGTCCCTCCTGCCTGGCATGGGCCGACCTGGCCTCATTTTGGTTCTGCTTTCAAAAACAAATGTGAGCCTGAGGAAAGGGAGGAGGAGTTATTGGCCTTTGAGATGTTGTTTTCCCGTTCCCTGTGGGTGAGCCTGTCTACTTACTCACTTGGGCACGTAGCAGTTAATACAGTTTCCACAATAATAATAGTTTGGGGGCTCCAAAGAGCCAGCAGGTGGAAGCTAGGAAAACCAGTTGCAGAGGTAAACATCATCAGCTCCTGGTGGCTCCAGCTATCCCACAGCAGCCTTGGCCTGCAGACCCCCCTTCCAGCTGCTCTCTGGATTGCACGTGAACGGTATCGTAATGACAGTGAGATTGTCAGCCCTAATGGCTGTTCTTTAACTGCCATCTGAAAGGTGGACAGGTTGTGCTTATGGTGTTTTCCTTCTTTTGAAATACTGGCTTTCCTGATTTTGAGCGTCTCTGGGCAGATCCTGAGGCTGGTGGGCACCATTGCAAGGACAGAGGTCCATACGTAGTCCTAGATTTTCAGAGATGGAGGTTAAAAGACCTACTGGGTACTGTGAGTCTTGGGGAAGCCTTGGAAAGGTAGAAAATTTTCCTGGCAGCTATTCTAAGAACTATTTTTAAGCCTGGTTTACATGAAAAATTGCATTGATAGAATTTTTTGGTTAGGGAGTACTTTTTTTTTTTTTTTAAACCACTGGTTACAGTTGGATATACACATGAATGCCGTTGATTTGGTGTCTAAGTGACCTGTTCCACTTGGCTTTTCTTTCTAGTGAGGGCCTCAGAGCATTCAGTCTTCTGATAGATGCACCTCTGCATGTAGATGAGACATGAACAGAAGCGACTTCATTGCACTGTAAGGGTTGAGCAGGAAGATAATTACAGTCTTGCTTTTTATTGTTCCTACACTGTTGCTGAAGTTATTTCCCATCTTCTCTTATTCCAAGTCATACAGGATTCAAGGCTAAATGGCAAGATGTTGTGGGATAGCTCATCTTCACCTCCTTGACCACAGAGGAGCAGAGGAAGACCTATGCTAGCAGATTGTGGCTGTGTGTGAAGCTAGGAATACCATCAAGTTTTATTTTTATAGTCAGTTTTCTAGAACCAGGGAATGGCCTGACCCGAAAGCTGAGTTTTTAAAGCAGGAGATGTTTAAGGTTACTTAAAATCAGAATCTGGATTTTATGTCAAATCTTGTAAGTGATACTTAGGATAAATCAGATCAAAATAGTGAGATCATAACTCTTGACTGTGTTGTGCAGGCATCTTTCCTTCACAGAATACAAACACCTTCTGTCTGCATCTCAGGCAGAGCTCAGCTCTAGGTCAGCATGCTTTTGATGGGCTCTGTGGGTTTGCTGGCTGTGTGGAAATGCCAGCTGAACCTCAGCATCAGGGGAACTGCATGTCTGAAAGTCCCAAACAAAGAGATCAATTTCTCCAACACCTTTTAAGTGAGATATCCAAGTAGGGAAATGTTGGGTAGAAATCCAGGCATGCAGCAGCTTTTCTTACGCTGTGTGTTATTCATCCCCAGTAGTTCTTGACAGGGTCTGCAAAATGACTTCATAAACCCGTTCCCTGAGGTAAGAGTATTCCTGCAGTGCAGAGAAACAGAAAGCTTTCCAGGAGTCCAGCATGTCCTGCATAGGCGTTGTGTGCCTGACTGCACAATAGCAGAAACATTTGAGAAATATGGAAAAAAACATTATTTAGGGCTTCATTCCATTGTCCAGCAAAGATACCGTCAGGGATCTCACACCTGAACAATCCTTACGATCACACATTTAGATTTTCTGTGATTCCTCGGAGAGATAAGAAGAAACGATACGGGGAGATAATGAGGTAATAACAGACATCCCATGAAGTAACTGGTAAGGCTGTCAAACTTATTTTCTTCCTCCCTCTGTGGTACCGGGTCACAAAACCTTCTGCTCTATGCGTATAGAATGGAAGAACTAGCATGTTCAAACCTGTTAGCACTGCCATGACATTATTAGCAGTATTACTACTATTAACACCGCTACTACTACTAATATGTTAATGAGTCACATCATTAATAGATTAAGAATGAATTATGTACTGAGGTAAGGCATGTTCCACTTTGATTTCAGGCAGAGGTCATTTGGAAATGTCATGCATGTCTTACTGTAGGGATATATTTCCCTGCTTAGGAACTCTGGTGCTAGAGAAATGTTTGGCATTGCTTCTGTTTTCCTAGAAGTTTTCCACAGAATTGCAGTCTGTTAAATGGTGCTGCTTATTTTGCTCATGTTTTCATTAATGAAATAAGGAAGGACCTAATTCCGTATATTTGGAGGCCAGGAAATTTCTCTTTAGTTTTGAAAGGATCAATGAAGAACACAAAAAGTACAGGGCTAGCCCTCAAACGTGCTTTTTTAGGTAGCTGGTAAGAGACAGCAGAGAACGTTTCTTCCCAACAGTCTGAGAGGGTATTCCCTGAGGAGCTCCTTTAGCCTGCTAGTAGCCATGGTGTACCTGCTGTGGCACGGACAGTGCTTCCACAGCGTGCCGTGCGATGCGGTACTCCTCCGTCTGAAAGGAACAGGATTTGATTTATAGTTGTAGATCTGAAATTTGATGCAGTGATTTAATTTGGGGGGGAAATGTGTTCCCTTCCAGGGGAAATTCTTGCTTAAGGAAGAAAGAAGGGGGGAGGGGGAAGAAAAAGGAAGAGTGAGAATCACAGAGGTTACGATAGTATTATGTTACCTATTGGATAAACTGACAGAACAGCCTACTGTGAACTCGGAGAGTTTAATTTTGTACATTTTGGCAACTTCTTAAAGCAGAAAATGAGAGCAGTACTGTCAACAGGGCTTTTGATATGTCTTGGTGTTTATTCTAGAGATGAAAGTGCATTCTGAATTAGGGTGGAAGGCAGCAGGCCAGGTTCTGACTTTGGAGACAAGAGGTGATAAACGCTGCAGATTTACCCCCCATAGCAGTGGGTAGGAAATGGTTCTCCTGTTGCACAAGATGTTGCAAGATTTCAAGTTTTTTCCATTCTGCCTGAAAGACACAGGATCCATAAAGGTTTTGTTTTTTTCTCATTACCGCAGTAAACCAGTTGATAGCCAAGTCACTGACTTGGCGTATGGGAGACCCAGCATCATGTTCCTGCTCTTTCTGGCTCAGTGTTCTGGCCTCTGGGCTGCTGAACTGGTCTCACTGTTACCAGCAAATATTTTATTACTTACATCCAATCTCAAATGACTCCGACAGGAAAGCAGCATCCAAGAGTGGCCTCTTGCCTAGGGGTTAAGATATCCCTCTTGGGTTTAGCAGATCCAAGATCAGCTCCCTGATGTGTATCAGGCCTCGAAACGTAGGGCTTCTGCACTCCAGCAGAATGCTGAAACCATTGGCTGCTCTGTGTGGCCAGTGTTTATGTGTGTTTTGACCAGAAGTGTCCTGGACCAGAGAAACCTTTTCCCAGTGGAAGTTCTGCTGAAGCCAATAAATATAAACAACCAAAAAACATTGGGAGGGGCAAGGTGACAGACTATCAGAAGCAGCTCTCTGAACAAGGATGGGCTAAGACTTACTTTTGCCAGCTATTTAGTTCAGTTTCTGTGCTGTTGTGTCATTTCGCTAAGATTTAATGGAAACAGCTATAAATTGTGGTTATGGTTAGCCAGCAAGAAAGGTATCTGTCAGGCAAGTTCTGCCACCCTTACTCATGTGCAGTATTTCATTTCACAGGTTGTCTTGGCTATTTTGCTGGACCATCCCTGTAAGGCTGCTCTGCCCTGCTCCTCTCTGCCTCCAGCAGTGCTATTAAGGGAAGGAGGGAGCTCTGCATTCCCGCAGTCTCTGGTAAGGTACAACTTCCTTTCTTGCTCACAACTAATGAGAAAGGCTTCACCTCTTCTCCAAACCTTCTTGCATGTTTATTTATAGAGGCTAGTATCCAGACAGTATGGGTTATGCTTCAAACCAGACTTGGACCTAGGATGGAGGTTGGTCCAACTCAGCTACATAGTAGAGTTTTTGTTGGGTGGAGGCATCTTAGTGTCCTGCTTGGGACATAATATCTTGCCTCTAAATAAATGGTCTGCCCTGCAGGATAAGGTGATTCTCAGCCTGTGTGAGGCTGGTGGAACTGGGCTTATAAAAATATCTGAGCGGGGGAAGAAAATAACTACTGTTTTCCAAGAAGATGCATTTTTCTATTTTAATTTTTGTAAGGCCGTGATAAAATAAATGTTGCCTATGATGTAAAGCTGAATGGTTGACCAGAACTTCCTTTGTGGTCAAGCTCTTTTTTTATTGATTGATTTTAAGTCCTCTAAATTTGTCAGGCTCACAAGTGCAGTGGTGACTTAAGTTATAAGAGAATGTTTGTGTCCTTAAGGAAAAATACTGCACCCCTTCCTCCCCCTTGCCCTTCTCAACCTCGCACAGAAACCTACGCTTGGCCAGAATATTTTTTTCACCCTCAGTGGAAAATGTAAATTAAATATTCAGGGGAAAAAAAAAAAAAAAGCAATTTAAATCCCCAGGCTCCTAAATCCAAGGAATTCTTAATGGGCTGGGCTGAAAATACACAGTGGCATTTTGGTTTTCTTTTTTATTTTATTTATTTTATTTTATTTTATTTTATTTTGTAAAAGCTTAAATTTTTAGAAGAAATATATTAAAAACAAAATCTTTAGAAGAAATATATTAAAAACAAAATCTTTAGAAGAAATATATTAAAAAATAACCCTTTTCTGTTGAAAATTTTTAAGAATTTCTATATGAGCTGTCCTGCAGTCAAATTGGATAAGCAAAACCATAGGCACATGGCTGCATTTTTCTTTGCTAATCTTTTCTTCCTGAGCCAGAAATCATTTTGGCTCAACTTTTCAGTCATTCTCCACACTAGGACAGACATCAGGGTTTGATCTGGGATTTTTTCAGTGGTTGAGTGCAGTCCTGTCACACTGTATGGATACTGCTGCTCCTGTCAGCCTGAGGGGTCTGGTGTCAGGATCTCTCTGCACTTTTGGAGTATCTCTCTGCTTTTTCAATGGAGTAAACTTCCTCCTCTTATTGCTTCCCACTGCTGTACTGCTTTGCTGCTGACGCAGGCTTGTTCTGCACTGAGCAAGTGTGTTGTGTTCAGAAGTACAGAAAATGAAATGGTCAGGTGAGATGACCAGATTATGGCAAGTCAGTGACCTGAACAGCAAAGCTCAGCTGAACTCCATGGGATGAGGCTGCAAAGTGTTCAGCCCTCAAACAAAATGAAATTACTCACCTAACTTCAGAATCCACGTGTATTTGCATAGCTGGCTTTTGAATATAGGAATACATGAAATCTAGGGTTATGAAGTGAAGTCCAGGTAAGAGAAAAACAACATGATGGACGTGGAAGAGCTTTGCAGATCAGTGCAAGCCTTAAATATCATTTCTTTTATTTCTTGGTCATACTGACTGCTTCTCAAGTGCATTCAGTACTCAGTGCCTCTCAGAGTTTTCTGTTAGGGGACTGATCCCTTCCCCATGTGATTGTGCCTCACTTCTGGCTGAATGCTTAAAGAAGCTGTCAATCTTTGCAAGATGTTGTCAGTCTTTGCAGAAGTGGAGAAAGAAGATGGAGTCAGGTTTTGGTATCATTTGAGTTTATTTAGACCATATAGGATGAAAACTTCTCTGCTTTGTTTTCCCTCAAGGAAAAAAAGATACAGAGAAGTTGAAGGTGCTCTCGTGTATGATTGTACAGTCAGTCAGCAGTAGAATCAGCCATCTAGGTTGCCTGTGGGTGTATCTTGTGGTGTTGGCTCAATGTAACTGTTGTTGAGGTCAGTTCATTCCAGTGCCCTCTATTATGGGAACTGAGGTTGCCCATTCCTCATCCACATCCCAGTTGTCAAGGGGCCCTTCGATGGCCAGCAGCACAGCTCCAGAATAAACTAGAAGCTTGAACCTTTCATTGGTTCTCTTGCCAGCAGGTGGGAACCTTTCAAAGTTGTCCTTTTACTGAGAAGGGTTGAATCGTCCGCCCTAAAGCATCCCTTAATGCAATTAAAACCAGCACTACTGCTTCTCCAACACTGGGGCCTCCGATACTGGGAGGGGAAGCGGTGGCTCCTCTTTGAAGTCCCACCTACGTGAACATCAGTGGCAGGACTTCAAAGGGAAGCTGCTATTTCCTGTTGGAGCTCAGCCCTGGTGCTCAGCACTGCTAACAAAGCAGTCGGACTGGTTGCAAAGGAACTGATCCAGCAGAGCCCTTAAGCACATGCTGAAGTCCCTTGGGACTTAGCCACGTGGTCTGCTGGGCTGGGACTCAGCTAGGCTGGAGACAAGAGTGATGGCCAGGGTTACATCTCCCAGATCCACTTTTCAAGGTGAAGAGACAGGCTCAAAATCTTTCACAAATGGATAGGTGTGCTGCAAAGCTTGGCTCTGTTCATGAACAATGGTTTGTGGTACCTGTGCAGCAGCAGCAGGTGGGAAATATCATGAGAAATCAGTACTACTGAATCTAGCAAAGGTCCTGGCAACAGACAACAGGTTGTAGTAACTAGTAGCAAATGCTTGTAAATCATGAATTCCTGCTACTTGAAATCAGCTTTGTTGAGTTCACCTATAAGAGGCTGGCCAGACGAGGATCCAACCCAATAAACGGAGTTGTAAAGACAGGAGTCTATTTGCAGGCAGGTAAGAAATGCTAAAGGCACAATCATTCAGCTTCTCCTTTCGATGAGTAGTACTTTATTTTAGAGTTACTCTGCTGTCTGAGGAGCTACTTGCAGGCTAACGGCAGAATGGGGATGTAATTTTCTAGCAAGCATTAAGTAATTCCCATAATTTGCACCAACTTCTGCTCTCATTTCTTGTCCTTAGGCTAGAGGAAGACCTTATGGTCATGATACACAATGGATGGCACAGTTGCCATCTCCAGCCTTGTTCTGAGTATCACTTAACCACCTGTCCGGTAGCAGTGCTGCATCACAGCTTCTCCCTTATCACAACCTGCATGAACCCCCACAGCTGCTTCATGTGTAGAAATTAAAAGTTGTCTGGGAGACATTTCATGTGTGGCTCTTTGTAACTGGAAAGGCTTGCAGAACAGATGTATCAGGCTTGAGTGCAGTGCTTTTTGTAGGCTTTGGAAATAAACAGGTCATGAATCCTAAAACCATTTCCAGTCATTTCCAGGTCTTGCTCCCAGAATTCCTCTCATGCTTGAGATACTGCAGCTTGCCAAGCCCCATGATAGACTGCAGTTTTCCTCTCTGTTGCTATTCTTCTTACAGGTTTGGAGTCCCAGGGGGGAACTCGTGCCTATTTGCTAATCCCCCATCCCAAGACACTCTGCTGAGAATAGGTGTCATTCCTCAAGATTGCTGTCTCAGACAAACTGGAAACATCTTCATTTAGATCATGAAAATACCCAACTGTTAGGACACTGGATTTTGATGTCACTGCAGACATATATGCCCAGCCATTCAGGTTCTCAGAGGAAATTTCTGACACACCTTTGCTGTGCAAATGAACAGTAGTTAGTGCTGACCAAGGCAGCAAGATTTACTCAATTCCATGACACTTAAGTCTCTGCTCTGTGATTTTATGTGGAGGTCTGGTTTGGAAGTACCCACACACAAAGCATAGACATGTATTGGATGGGGCAGTTGTTGACAAACAGACATGACTCATTGCTCATGCCTGAATGCTCTTTGTCCCCGAAGGTGAGTGTGGTCACTTCACTTGGGAGTGAAGCTGGCGACCTCAGAGACTTGGAAAAATGCAAACTCAGCTTTTCTGCACCTTGAGAATTCACAAGAAGGTTCTGAAGCAATTTCTTAGGCAGGGAGTCTTGTGTTGTCTCTGAAGCTTGGGGCTAGTGTGTGGGGAAGCTGTTCAGTGCTTGGTTCTAATGTAGGTGTTATGGGTGGCCATGAGAAGTTCATTCACTCTATTTCTTTGATTTCCCACCTGTAAAAGCATGTGGTAACACACATGCACAGGCTGCGCAGGGAGTTGGTGGAGTCACCATCCCTGGAGGCATTGAACAACCGTGGAGATGTGGTGCTGAGCAATACGGGTTAGTGGGCATAGTGGGGTTGGGTTGACGGTCAGACATGATGATCTTAGAGATCTTTTCCAACCTTAATAATTCTTTGACTCTGTAAAATGGATTAATAGCTTCTTACTCATGTGGCTACTAGCTAGCAAGTTCTTCAGGTAAGGAGTCAGTCTTGTACAGTTACTGTCTTTGCTCTTCAGCGGGATTCTCTTATAAAATGAATATATAATATCAACAACTAATTGAGGTAGGATGGATTTTTGGAAGAATTTCTTCCAGAAGCTGCTTGGATTCAAAGAAGGTACATTTTATTAATCTTCATTTGTGTGGTTTCTACCCATGGGTTAATACTGAAAAGGTTTTATCCAATTCAGGGTATACAGGGTGCAAATATTTCTATTTGAATAATACTGGAGAATAAATTTAGAAATGTTTAAAGAGGGTATGAATACCTCAATCTGCTAGGTGGAAAAATTACTACTTCTTGTGGGTAACCCAACCTGTTTAAGTTGCTAAAAACATACCTGCCTTAAAAAAAAAGAAAGAAAGAAAGAAAAAGAAATAGCTGAAAAGAGAGCTTTTTTTAAAAAAACAACCCTGTCCAGATTTCGAGTTTAATATTTCAGTATGCAACAGTATTTTCATAACTGCAGCTTTTTTGGGCAGAGGTGGGGGAAATTAGAATATATTAAAGAACTCTGGAAACCACTTTCTATTTGTAAAACATGTTGCGTGTGTATCATAACACCTACAGTACTTGTAGCCCTGCCAGATTGTGCATTGACTGCCAGAATTTTCCTCGCTAAATGACATTATACTACTTTGTGGGTATCAAAACAAATATTTTGAGGGGAGGGAGCATTCTCATCCACAAAACATTCGTCATGCTTGCAATATTCAGTAGTAGCGCTTTACTTGAAGGCTGCTGTGCTTTTCAGCTGCTTAACATAAGCTAAAGGATAGGTGTGATGACTGTTTGGTGCTTTCCAGCTGTCCGTTGGCATAATATTTTTTGCAGTCTAGCAGCCCCAAGGGTCTCTTAAGGATTTTAGGGCTTTGTGATGCTAGGCACTGCATGAAGACAATGGAAGGCAGGAGTAGAGATAATAGAATCACAGAATCATAGAGCTGGTTGGGCTGGAAGGGACCTCAGAGCCCATCCAATTCCAACCCCGAAGCCGTGGGCTGCACCCCACCAGCTCAGGCTGTCCAGGGTCCCATCCAAGCTGGCCTTAAGCATCAACACGAGGCACCACAGCTCTCATCACGTGAGGAAGGAGAAAATAGGTGTAGAGATGCTGAGGTCTCCTCAGTTCAGCCACTAGAACAGCCTCAAGTGGGCTCTTCCAGCTACTTCTAAAATAAAGCTGCCATAAGCTAGCTCTAGCTGACGCTGAGAGCCGTGCCCCAGCTGCGGCCTGCTGGAGCTGCTGCTGTGCCAGAGCTTGAGAGGAGCAGGGAGCATTGCCCAATGCCTTTGGTACACTCATGGCATCAGTGTGCTGCAAGCTGCATCAGCCAAGCAGGGAAGTGGAGATATTTGCTGACATTTTATATTATGTTTCAGTGGCACTCCTTTTTTTTGTTTGGGATAAAAGCTGCGATTAAAATGTAAGCTAATTAGTAGTTAGTTATTAACATCTATTTGCTTTTTAATCATAATGGACAGTTGTGATCAGTTTTCACAGGTGTAAAGAACCAGTGTCCTGGTAAGAGCAGTAATGTGCTTTAAGCTGCAGCTCTGCAGTTTTCTGACCGGAGAGGCCTGTTGGATTTGGGGATTTGTTATTAGAGATGGATGATTAAAATAGAAAAGAAATGGAAAGCTGCATTGGAGCCAATTAGGAAAAAGTCTTCAGGAATAGGCTGTTCTGCTTTTTCCACTGTCCTTCTAGAAATGTTATTGTCTGGGATTGATGGGGTTGCTCCAGAGGCTTCAGAGCACATTAAAGGGTAATAAGGAGGGCATGGGGTGAGAAAAAGGTTCCTGCTGGGTTAAAGAGAGACACATGATAGCTCATCTGGGAGCAGAGAGTCAGGTTTAATAATGTCCTTGCTAAACGCGGTTAATAATTGAGGTCAGGGCCCTGGGTGAGGGTAATAAGGGGATAGGCTCCCATGTGTGGAGTGATGGGTAAGGACGAGCTGTTCGCAGCTCTAGTGATGCTGATAGGAGCGCTCAGCGGGCTGGGCTGGCTCACTGGGGACCGTGATGGCCTCAGGTAGTTCGCAGAGCACTCGGTTCTTTTCCTGTCTTGTCTTTTAGAATGTTTGGTAATCGCATGACTTGCAGAACAGAGGGGCAGCAGAGAAGTAAGCATGCTGGCTTAGTGCAGTCAGAATGCCAGCGAATCAGCTGGTGGAGATCCGGTTAAAGACAACAGGCTTATCTCTCTCCACCTTGCTGATGTAGTAATGTACAGCTGGAAATAGAAGTTAAAGGGCTCTACATGTCCCTCAGAAGGATTGCATTTAGGTAGCTGCATGCTGTACATCTGAGTCCCTCCCAGATCCCACTGTGGTCATCCTCAGAGTGCTATGCTGAAGGCGGCACTGCCTTCCCATTGTGCAGAGGAGGAATAAAACTCAAACAGCCAAGAGACTTGGTTCAGGTCAGGCTGGGAATCTCTGCTGAAACAGTTACTGATCAGACTTTTAGGTTTTTGTTCCAATGGGGTTCTGAGCAGTGTCCATACAGCATTCACATTTGCATTGCTGGTGTTGCCACAGACCTGAGGGTATTCTCACAAATATGCTGGGAGAGGGCCTTATACTTGCTACAGGGGCTGACATACAGGGCAGTTGTGTTTAGGGCATCAGTTTCTGGGTTACAAATGAAAGCTACTCTTAATTGTCATCACTCTGAGAAGCCCCAGCCTCCTTATATTAAGGAGATAGTGAAGAATAGCCTTCAAATGAAGAACCCAAACTGGAGAAATGTACTGCTTGTTTTGTGTGCTGCATTTCCTGGCCCTGCTCCTGCCACTGGGTGCAGGTGGGATGATGCTGCCTGGTGCTGGAGGCCCACGGGCTGCTCCCCAGGGCTGTCTCTGCACCAGGTCTGAGCTGCAGCTTGCTGGGAGCAGGCATGCATTATGCCTGGCATAGCAAGGGGAAGCGAGCGCAGCCCATCAGCTTCTTCCACCTCGTGGCAAAATTGGAGGGAGGATGGGAAAAAAAACACACTCTTTGATTACAGCCCATGTATGTGCTTTGGCAGAGAGAACACAGTGTAATTGTGGGCCAGAATTTTGCGATTAAGCAGTAAATCCTTGAAAAGTGTATTTCTGCAGGCTTTAGGTGAGGGAAAAGCATGTGTCTCAGGTTTGCCCTGAGGGCTAGGGGAATAGTAATGTGCTGGCTGGTCAGAGGCACTAAGGTGCTGTGTGGGTCTGAGTTCAGCTCCAGACATTTGTGCAGGATCTGTTGCAGATTCCCCCACCAGACACTCCATCATCCCATCCTTTGTTGGCCTTCCTATTTATTAGGAGGGGGGAAAACCACCCTTGCCCAGGTAAAAGGTGTGGGAAAAGGGCAGTCCTGTGCTAGTCATTGCATTGCCCAGCACAGCATCTCCACACTGCCTCATGTAGAGAGTGTGACCTGCAGGGACTCTGTGCCGGCAATTAATAATAAATCACAAATATCACCCAGGTTCTCTGACAGACCCTTCCTTCCTTCCACAGGCTTGCACTGGGTATGGGGTAAGAAAAACAAAAAAGGAAAGAAATAGCTTACTCCGTGGCCAGATTACATTAGTTTGGCAGCGTTTGCCTGAAAAAGGCCTGGTAGCACATGAAAAATTAATCAGTATGGGAAGGACTGGAACGCTAGCACGAGATCTAGCAGGCTGATGAAGCACTGAAAACACGGCATGAATAAGTCATTCATAGCTTATCAACCCAGTAATCATTTCCTCGGTGATAACCACTTTTTAGAAAGTATTAAACTGAACATGGCATGGACTTAAAATGTAAGATAAATCCGGGTTGCGCTTTGCCTGGTGGTGTGGCTGAATGATGGAGGGGGCCGGCAGGAACCCAGCACTTTCTTTGGGCTCTTTGTGCAGGGCCATGTGACAGGCACGTCCCCGGGGACGGCAGCGCCCAAAGGGACACACCTCTGCAGGGATGCAGCAGCATACTGCTCCTCTCACATCCCAGTGCTCCTGGGTCAGCAGAATATCTGGCATAGTTTGCGGCTACCCAGACTCTTTGTGCTCCCCACTCCGAGCTTGGGTCCTGTGCAAAAAAACAGCATGCTGTCTGCAGAAAAATGTTCTGCTCTGAGGCATAAGTTAATTTTAATTGTTGCATTTCCTCACTTTTTGGCTTGGCTTTGTCGCTGCCGTGATGTTCTCTTAATGCCGTTGTTGTTTCTTACATTAAGTGTTCTACAGATGATGGATGGTCGGGGCTCTCTGATGTTTCCTTGCAACAGCTCAAGTATGCGTGCTGCTAAAATATTGGCCAAAGGAGACGATTAAGAGCACGTGATGGAGTTGGGACTTCTGATTCTCTGTCTGGGTGCTGTCCTCACAGGTATTTCCAGCTGAGATTATGCTGTTGTACCCCTGCTGTGCCTTCATCTGCATTACTCCACTGCTCCCAAAAGAGAATCCATCCCTGCTGGTGGTGAAGGGTGCTCCCAGAGTCACAGAGTCCCAATTGTCTTCTCTGCGCGATTCATTTGCCACATGTTTAAAAATGAATGTAGCTGTGTGAATAAGAGGAAAAGTTCAGGCGGAGGAATAATTTATAATTCCCAATAATATTGCTTCTAGCTACTGTTCTATAGTGCCAATTCCTGCCCGCTGTGGTTTGAGCAGCTAACAGCTATAAAAGTTTGTTGACCCGAGAGGCTTAGTATCAACCATAGGTACAGTCAAAGTCAATATGGAGGCTGAAAATCTAGTGCTAACAGAAAAATAGAAGTCAATATTTAGGATGTGAGTCAGGAACTTAAAATAGGAAAGTGAAACAGATGAGGGCTGTAGCTGCAAGAGTGTTGGAGGTGAAATGTTTAGATCCGAGGACCACTGCTGATTACTATCTTCCCCTCTAACAAGGTTGCTCAGTCTGCTTCAGAAATTCATTTCCAGTGGCCAGGCCACCTCCCTGACCTATATTCCTCAGACTGCCATTACGTCAGAGCCTGCCTATTTGGGGCTATAAGTGAAATCCTCTGTCTTCTTGGTGAAATCCACAGGTAATTATACATGGGGCAAATATGGGCTGGGGCACAGAGAGGCCAGCAGAAGAGTTTGGCTTAGGTCTGTTTATACTGGAAAATCCCCTTCTAAGGCTGTACTGTTAATTCTTCAAGGGGAAGGGAAGGGTCATGGGGAAACTCCCCTTGTTGGAGGAAGTAGCTGATGGGAACAGTGATTTCACAGTGAGGCTTTTCCAGCTAAGCATCAGGTGGAAAAGTAACTAGCCTTAAGTGGGGGTTTTCAGACTGGACAGGGGCACGATGAACTGAGAGCTTTTACCCACAAATGAAAATGATGTGGCCTTATTTACACAGTGAGGTATGGGGAGCAATGCCCGAGCACACCGATGATGAATTTATGTGCCCTTCAGTGACATGGTATTTTAATTTATACAACTTTCCTCAGTTTGGCTGCATTGGACCAGACCTCCAGGAGATGTGAATCTGTCCAACCCCATTAAAGTGGAGCCCATTAACTCCAGCTAAGGTTCTAGCCCACATCTTCTGGGATTTAAAGAAATTGGCCCCCAACCATGTTCTCCCATTGCAGTAGCTTGGTAGCTCAGAAGGTTTCTTGGGAGTCACCCTGACATTATTTTGCTTCTGTAAGAGAACTCATGGCATCCCCCTCTGACACATGTGCTGACATTCCTTTGTTTTCGCTTTGATATCATAACATTGTTTTCACAGATTTGCCCTCATCTTATTGTGACAATGTCAAATCCCATTCAATTCAAGAGGAAAGTATTAATACTGAGGTGAAAAACCTCTGGTTTTAATTAAGCTTTAAGCAGTAACTTCAGGCATATGCTGCTGTCCTTATTTGTTGCACGTAAAATACTTCAGCCAACACAGTTGGTCCATGCAGTGCTAATTTTAATTAAAAAAAATATGTGTACTTGAGTGATTGCTGGGCTGGGTAAAAGAAAAAAGAAAAAACAAAAAACAAAAAACAATGCAAAATCTGAACCGTGCTCAAAAGTAAGACCAGAAGTAGAAGGGAAAGATGTCCAAAAAGCAGCCTTGCAATACAACAGTTGAATGGGAAAACCTCTTGCTGAAATTATTTTGGGGGGTGAAAAGTAAGGTTTTAACTAGGCTCTATATTTTTTTTTTTTGATTGTAATATGGTTCCTGTTTCTTGGAACTCCATCAGACTATCATGAATCTTGCCAGCTTTTAATGTAACATAATTGCTGACTTGCACAATTTGCTAGTGTTATTGTAATATCAAACAATTGTTATTTTGTATAGTACTCAGGCAACAGGGACGGTGAGCGCATCCTGAAGTATATACATGGGGATATATAGTCCTGGTAGCTATTTCCCTTAGTATTTAGTGTAAGAAAGTATACAAACTGGGGTACAGGGTGAGGAATGACATACCTAAGGTCCTAAGTGAGGCCTGCTGTGCAGTTGGAATGTAACAGGATCCCAGGCTGATGGGGTGTTTCCCTGAGCTGGAGAACCCCTGGTCATCTCATGGTCCCATTTACTGCAGCCTTCTTTCTCCCTAAGGAAGAAGTAAACCAATCTCTGTTTTTTCTCACCTGGGGACTGATATTAATATGGATGCCACACCTTTCATCCAGGCTTTTCCAGCCAGAGAGTTCTCAGAGATAAGGTATCCACAGACATTATCTCTCTGTAAGGGTATGTGTAACGGCCTTTCTTAAGGCTGACAGAAATCCGGAGTTTCTGGTTCTCAAGAAACCAGAGGAAACTGCTTTTTCTTTCCTTTTTTAGTGTCAGGTAAAGCAGCAGCTCTGGGGTCTGGCAGCTGCTCCATTTCCCTTCTGCTGCATTTCTGCCCAGGCCCGTTCTTTCATGCCGTGCTGACTCTGGTGGCAAAGTGAGCAAACCCCTGGTCCTCCAGAGCTTTCTGTAGCGTGTGTCTCAGCTGGGAGCACTTACCATCATCATACCTCTGGGCTAGTCCTGAGACTTCTGAAAGGCAAACTGATTTAGTTTGAAACAGAACTGCTAAAAGGGACCTAAACAAGGCTGCTGTCTAAAGCACTGGATATGTGTCAAATGCTTTGAAGGTTTTGTGTTAAACATAGTAGGTATAGTAAAATGTTCTTGTTACTTACTGCTATCAGATGCAGCAGTACAGATTTCAGAGTCACTGAATGTCCTAAATTGACCTAAAATTGTTTTATTCTGCATAAACATGCCATGATTTTTAAAGAACTTAGGCT
Organism: Perdix hodgsoniae; assembly: GCA_035772895.1. Taxonomy (NCBI): domain Eukaryota; kingdom Metazoa; phylum Chordata; class Aves; order Galliformes; family Phasianidae; genus Perdix; species Perdix hodgsoniae. Next base: position 14,875,203 of record JAPSGF010000007.1, read on the forward strand.
CTTTCATGGACAGAAACTTGGAATTTCTCCCCTCAAACAGTACAAAGCTTTCTATTGTGAGCTCTGACACATTAGGAAATATTGGATCTCACACTTACCATTCTTCAAGACTGAATATTGTGTATTCTGTTGCTCTGAAGATTGTAGTTTTACAGAGATGTTACCACTAAGGAAGAAGGCGTGAATTGCTGTCACTTGGGCACATGTCTAGAGATACGTCTTCGTGGAGGTCTAAAGGAGGTATATTGAAATCTGTTTCCTTACTCTGCTTGCCATAAGGAGGATGAAAATTACCTTGATGAGAGAATATGAAGAACTTTTCAAGGCTGGTCTAACAGTGAGCTGCAAGACAAAGCAACAACTCCTTTAGTGAACCTATGCCATCTCCAAACAGCAGAAGACAAAATTATTTACTTTGTGTTGCCCCAGCACAAAGAAACATGTGTCTGGGCATATTAAACACCAGCTACATCTTCCTGCAAAACTGACTTTGGGAAAGGGGAGAGGAAGAAATGGAAAATCCAATGCCACTTTCAAAGTTGCTGTTTGACAATGATACACAAAAATTTGAAGGAGAGGTAAAAAGCCCTCAGAGCATTTTATGCCTCTGGGTGAGACTGGGAAACAACCGCAGGCTCCTGGGCTAGCCTGCTGCAGGTACATTGACCCTTTTGCCTAAGATGTATTTCATTAGTATATCTCAAGGAGGATGGGCTGTTAAATAATTCAAGCTGGATAAGATTTGCTGCAATGGAAAACTTGTATGCCTCTATGCCTCTCTAGCTGAAAAACCATTAGCAAAAAGAGATCAGCACAACACTGTTGAAAACTGGACTGTAAATCTAAGAGGAGAAAATACAGCTGGATTTCAAACTACATTTTAATTTGCCACACTTCTAAATAATTTATTGTACATCTCACAATATATTGAAATTAAAACCTGAAGTATGACATACAGTAAATAATTCAGAAAGGCTCTTTCATCAAGTGTGAGCTAGGTTATTGATACTTCATTTTAGTTAGATAGACAGCAATGTCAGCTCCTGCAGGGATCTCTCCGCTGACGGGTTTTGCTGGAGTTGGTACTGGTGCATCCTTCGTAGGCCTCAGCCGTGCAGCTGCCCGTGTGCATGCTCAGCAGTAGGCTGCAGGGCAGGTCGTGACCCAGGCCATGCTGACATGCAGCACTGTGCCTCTGGCAGAGGGCAGGCACCTGTGTGGCACTACACCTCAACTCATCCCTGCAGCTTTGGGATGTGGCTGCCTGAAGAAGATGGGGCCATGCTTGGAAGTGTCCAGAACAGTGCTTTGGGTGGGTGTGCAATCTGCTTTGAAGCTAGAGTGCTCCTCCATGTTTCTGTAACTGCTCTAGGGGGAAGAAAGTCTTTCAAAAGCAGGAGAAAGGAGGCCTTAATTAGTTGACAAAACCAAATATTGACATTTACTGCATGTTAAAACTTTCGTTCTCAAACCATTGATAAGGAAAAGTATTTTCAAGCTTAAAACAAATTCTGAGGGTAGAGCACGTGTGGGAGTCAGGGGAGGCTGTCTTTAAAGAATAGATTCTGAGTTTTCTTGTCATGTTTTATCAGGGGCTAGTCCCAGAAATGCCAAGGTCTTGTAACAAATGTATTTAGGATGGTCTTCAGCTACTTTGAGTCAGCATAGTTTCAGCTGAGCTCTGTAGGTTCTCCAGACTGACTTCCTATTTCTCTCCAAGACTTAAAACAGACGCTCTAAAATGTTGTCAGCAAAAGTGGTACTAAAACAGAAAGTGTTCTGTATTATACTGATGCACAATCAGACCAGAAAGAAGCCCTGTGTTGCCATAGAAAAATCTAGGTCCGTATCTATGATCTGATTACAATTATTAGCAAACTTCACTCCAGATATAAAAACCATCCACAGAGGTAGTAAAGAACATTTGTAGACCTTCAGGTGGGCACAGGAAATTGAGCTTCTAATATGGTGACACCTGGGCAATAAAAGGGAGAAATGAATGTCTTGGAATCTGAAACAGTTCATCTTCCTTCCCTCACTCAGAACTCCTTGATCGCTCACAGGTCTTAATGGGACACGGTGTGCTGAGGACAAATGTGCAGTGAGAGCCAGGTAATACAGGGGGTGATGACACCACACCCAGTGAAATGTCTGCATGAGGTCTGTGTGTGGCTGATGCTCATGGAGTGTGGAAGTACTGTCTTATCCCATCTTTTACTTTCTGCATCCATATGTCCATGGGTTGAAGGTATTTCTTGCAGCACAGGAAGCAGTGGCTTCAGCCTCCCCTCGTGTTGGGAAATTGTTTCAGGGTGTTTCAAATCATTCTGATTAATACTTCTCTTGGCAGGGAGGGCTGGAAACTGTTTTAAGACATATCTACTGGTTCTGTTATCCTGGTGTGAGGGACTGCCTGGGGTAAGGGTTGTTTTGGCATGGGAATGTGAGTGTGTTTCTTCTGATCATGCCTGTGCTTCATCTTAACTGCATTTTGTTCAGCATGGGAGGGAACCGTGCATGATCCTTTGCCATGATCCCAGCACAAGCCAGATTCCTATAGATTAAGCATCACCCAAATCCCCATGGAATCATAGAATCACCAAGGTTGGAAAAGACCTCTAAGATCATTCAGTCCAACTGTCCACCTACCACTGATATTTCCCACTAAACCATGTCCCTCAGTGCAACATCTAAACACTTCTTGAACATCTCCAGAGATGGTGACTCCACCACCTCCCTGAGCAGCCCATTCCAGCACCTGACCACTCAGATTTTTCTGTCTGGTTGACTCACTTGGCTGCTGCAGGGATCCAGCTGGCACTGCTCTGAAACTGTTTTTGCCTTCCGTTCGCTCTGTCATTACTTTGAAGCCTGCTGCAGCAGGAGAAGTCCTCAACTTTAGGAGAATTTCAGTGAGATCATCAAGCTTGTGCTTCATAGGCTTTTCTCTGCTTTGCTTACTTTAATGCTGCTGCTGCTGCTGCTGCAGTTGGTGCAGATTACACAGGTAGCATTCACAGGGAGACTGAGGCACCCAGTAAAAAACACCAGTTTGGAAAAAACACTCCTGTCCATACATCTTTGGTCCTCCTTCCCCCCATCCACCCTTGAGCATGTCATTCTTACTTTAAAAAAAAAAAAGGGGGGGGGGGGGGGGGGGTCTAAGGGAAAGCTTTGAAGGCTTAAATCTCAGATGTGAGCTTGCTTGAGCTTTTATTGCCTTTTTTCATCCCAAAAAGCTCATGTTCACTCAAAATGGCAATTACTTGAATCTAATTGGAACCATTTTCTGTAGCTCCAGACTCTTTGCTTGATGTCAATAATAAATGAACTTACCAAATATTTTTGTTACTAAAGGAATTGTAGTTGGGCAGGCCACATCATCAATCACATTTTCTTGTTGTCGGCTTAATATGAACCTCATTTGATTTTGAACAAAACAAGGTTAGCTAAAATGTTAGCTACTGTACCTTTGGCTGTGGCAGGGAAGGGATTGTGGCTCTTCCAGATTTGGGAATTTGTTTACAAGTAAAGGATTTGAACTGAGATTTTAATTACTCAAAGAATTTACATTTAATTCAAATATAAATGCAAAGAATTTGTTTGTAATGTGGCAGTTCGAACTAAAATCAGGCTGCCGTTACCCAGAGTGTTGTGTGCGCACCCTGAGAAGGGATTTCTGCTCAGCCAAACCTGCTGTGGGAACCCGCACACTGCAGGAGCATTGGTTTTGGCAGAGGAGCTGCAGTGAGGTGCTGGAGCCCAGGAGGAAAAGGAGGGAAAGGTCCTTCATTTCTTGAGCAGATTGGCCACTGGAAATGAAAAGCCTGCATCTAGGCAAGGTATTATTAAGCTGCAGCAGGGATGGGAGAAGTGCTTCACCTCCCAGAAGCTCTGGGAACAGTGATTAAGGCAGTGATTAAGCAAAGATCACTGATATCTCAGCTCAATTTTCCAGTGCAGAGCTCCATAGGCTTTAGCAAAGATGTGCACAATTTGCAGCACTGCTTTAAATATTCTCTCTCTTGGACGGTCTCCAGGCACAGTTGGTTCGAGCAGTCCTGGGACCTGTTTTTATTCCATCATTTAGATTGAAGGAATGGCATTAAAAATGCCTTTGTCACTAGCGGGACTAATGCAGGGATTGCCAGCAGTAATCACACTGTTCTTGAGAGACACTGAAAAACCCAAATTCTCTGAACACAATGGGGATGTTCCTAGCAATGTTCTATGGCTCTGCTTAGAAGTGTTTGATGCAGATGATCACCATGTTGCAGTTGAGGTGTCTTCTCTTTCTGTTGTGCTCTGGGATGGCCACAGAGCAAATCAGAGGTCGAAAAGATCGGGTTAGACTTTGAACTGTCTGCTGCAACAGCTGACATCTGTTGTGTTGGGACCAACAACACAACAATATCAGTGCATCTCCTTGAGTTACTCAGGCACCCTGCACATATAATTTACCTGCAGGATGCAGAATTCAGACAGCTTACTGCACCAGGATGGTTTCCCATGGGCAAGGAAACCAAACGCTGCAATGAAGTCTCATGCAGATGGCTTCTTGCAGCTTCACCAGATGTTAAGCACAAGACTGAGATGCACACAGCAGCCAGCATAGGGCCCATGTGCTGCTTGGGCAAAATCTCACCCAGTTCCATGCTGCCTGTAAGCTGCCCTAGCTCTTCTATAGAGAGAGTTCAATCCATTAACCTACAGGTCTTGTTAAATGCAGGAGAGACATTCCAGGTAGGAGCCATCACTGTAATCCAGTCTAGAGGATTTTTTTTATTTGTAATGAAATTAGAATTCACTATTTCTAGTGTAAGAAAACATGTAAAATAATGTGTACAGCTGCCTGGCCACACATGGCAATGAGGTGCAGATGACATTTCCACAGGCCAGCTGTGAAATCATTTTGGTTTAAGGGAAAACCTCTATTTTATCTCATCTCTTTATGCTTTCGTTTGGAGAATTTTTGCTTTTTTGTAGCTTTGACCTGTTTAAATCCAGCTTGTTTTATCAGAATGTGTCCAATATTGTAAATGAATGGGAGGAGGGAAAAAATAATATTTACATATTATTGCAGAGGTGTGTTTCTTTAATCTATCAAAGTTCCTTATTATTAACATCTGATTCTAGAGGTTGTTTAGAGAAAAAACGGGTAAAAAACACTCCCGTTTTTATTTTGCAAGGAAGCTGTTTTCCTACCAGCTGCAGAAGTCAATGTCACGTTTAATTTCATATCTTGCAATTTCAGCTTTCCATTGGTATGAAGAGAGTGGCCCTAATTTTACAATGATTTATTCATAAGATTAATTTTTTGGTCATTGGAGTTCTTCCCGGGCTGTGTGAGCATCTGAACCAGCACTTACAGAATTTCTTCCATCTGTGTAAAATGAATGGAGTTGTTCTCAGTGTTGTTCTCACAATGATCCCCGCTCTGCTGGCTGTCTGTCCTGGGCACAAAGAGGAGCAGGAGAAATCTGGAGCAGGTTCTTCTCCTTCTTGAAAGCCCAGGGGCTGTTGGTGTTTCACTCAGGGGCATGGGATGCATTCAGGAAAGCAGGTGAGAAGCTCAGAGGTGCAACATAAGTGGAGTTTTATCCATGGTTCCCCAGCTGAGCCGCACGGTTCTGGTTCCTGAGAGGTGATGGCACACTGTGCAAGGGAATTCACTGTGCTGTGGTGGCTGACCCAGCAGGGGAACAAACCGGTACGTCAGTACTGTGACAGGTAACTTCATTGTGCCAGCTGAGGTTGCAAAACACGCTCTCCCCAGTGCAGGTGGTCTCACAATGTCAGAGCTTTTCTCCGTTGCCGAATGAGGTGATTTTATTCCTGCTAGAATTTACGGCTTTCAGTACAAACTACAAACAAGGCGCGGCGAGAATTCATCAGGAAACTGTTGCATAGATTTGGTATTGGGATTTTGAAAAATGTCCGCATGAGCCGGCTGCTTACGTCTCTCTGAAGTTTTAGGAATTTGTGTCTCTAACCTGATTATGCATCCTCGAAAATCTTAGTGTGACCTATATAGGTCTTTGGGCTTCTGTATACCTCTTCAGAAACAGCCTTTCACTGAAACTGCTTTTCCCCTTCTGGAAAACATGAGGGGTTGTTGGTCTTCCTCCTTTTGGAGAACAGTGGGAAGAACAAGTACGGTGATGTCCAGGCTGCAGATGTGCCAGGGATAGACATAAAACAGTTCAACATGTGCTGCTTATTATTAGTTTCTGCAGTTTGGAGTGTTCTTTCAGAATGGCTGCAAAGGGAGTGATGCAGCATCAGAGCAGACAAGGGCCTGGGGGCAATCCAAGGATGTTCTCCAAAGATCCTCCATTGGTAACTCCTGTAACACACAACCCAACCGAATATAAGTTAAGGGGTGATGTCTGAACGGAGACCTGTTGCTGTCAGAGCTTCTCTGAAAACTGAGCAGAGCTGGAAACAAGGGAAGTGATTGAAAGCAACTCGCAAATAGCTTTATTCCCAGCATGAAGCAGGTGCAGCAGCTGATTGCTTGTGCCGAGCACATGCCACAGGGCAGGCACAAAGCTTTACTATTGCTTTCCGTAGTTATGTCTAGTTCTAAGAGGATATTTAAAATTGGAATGATAATGACCTGAGAAAACATGACTTTAGACTAGAAAATAAAATTGCAAGCATTCATTATCAAAAGCATACTGGCAAAGAAGTGTTAGAGAACAAGAATGCCTGATGATGCAATGTTTTTCATCCTGCGACTGAGCACAGAAAACCTTTTCATATGCCCTAAATCTGCAGCTACAATAAAGCCTTCATACAGACAATCTGCTTAAACAGAACGTCACGCTTGCCTTTATTTTATTTTAATTGCAAAACATTATCCAATTTCACTGCTCAACTATGCACTTCTTAAGGCAATATGCGTAGCTTTATATTATCCTCCATTTTACTTGACGTCAGTATCTGTCCAGTGATGAAATCATAAGCTCCTGAAGTGGCCCATCTATGACGCAACCATTTCTCCTTTATGTGGCGGAACGCCCTCACCTCGTTTTCTTCCTACCAGGACTTATGTAATTTAAAAAGCCCTCTTTGCTCTGAGTCTTCTGGCTGGAATAGTCAGCATCATGGTCTCTTCAACTTGTTCCACCAAAACCAAAAGGAATTTTGCCACTAGGTGAGATGGAGCCATGGAATTCTGGATATTTCAGATTTCTTATTGGCATTCACATACTATTTAGCCCCAGACAGTAGCAACACTCAGGTCTTAGCCTGTTTCCTAATAGGGCTTGTGATGATCTGTAAGTGGGAATCATCCCCATTTCAAAGGAGGGAAAAGTGAGGCAGGAAGTTGGGAGAAAGGGGTACTCAGTGCTGACACAAGGAATGAGGTGTCCTAAATTCTTGTCAGTTCACTGCCTACTACACCTCCCCAGCCTGACAGTCCACATACTGAAGGTAATTAAGTACATATAAATCATAGAATCATAGAACGGCTTGGGTTGAAAAGGACCACAATGATCATCCAATTTCAACCCCCCTGCTATGTGCAGGATCACCAACCAGCAGCCCAGGCTGCCCAGAGCCACATCCAGCCTGGCCTTGAATGCCTCCAGGGATGGGGCATCCACAGCCTCCTTGTGCAACCTGTTCCAGTGCTTCATCACCCTCTGTGTGAAAAACTTCCTCCTAATATCTAGCCTAAACCTCCCCTGTCTCAGTTTAAAACCATTCCCCCTTGTCCTATCACTATAAATGATTACAGTACCCGGGAATCTCTCAGGTGATGGCTCAGTTATTCTCCAGGCTGCCCAGAGGTGTTACAGCATTTTTCCACTTCTTCAGGATAATAGCTAGTGTTGAAATACCAGATTTTGAAATTAGGAGCATCTGTAGCATAAAGAGGAAAACAGGGAAAAAAAGGTTATCCTTTTTTCCTCTTTCCCCAAAAATCATGTTACAAACAGTAGGAATTGATTTTACAGTGTGGAAGTTGCACAGCCGTGGGAGCTCTAACAGTGTTAGGAGCAACTGCTATCATTCAGTAGCACTAGAAACATCTTTGAAATGTAGAAGACAGTGGCTCTGCGCTGCAGTTCCTGATAAGTTTCCATTTTCTTGCTACTATGATGGAAAGAGAGCCAAGATTTGGTGAATGAAATTGAGACTCAGCGTGAAACAGAGCAAGAGCTTTGATGAGCTGCCAGATTCCAGCAAAGGTGAGTAAGAAAGAAGAAGGCATTTCTGAATAAAATGCCTTTCCCCTCTTTAGAAACAAATCATCGTCCTATAAATTACCTTCTCGAGTGAGAATCCATCCTTCGTGGAACAGGAGACAGACTGCAGAGCAGAGACAATTGATGGATGTGAAAGACAAACTACCAGAAGACAAATGCATCTTGAGAAAACAGCATGAAGTTGTATTTTCAAGAATGACCACACATCGTATTTGCACAGATGCCAACGGGGAACTGAGTTGAGAAATGGAAGAGCTTTCAGATAATCTCTATCCTTTATGAAGCCAAAACCTCAACATCACTAACACATCTTAATTCATTTTCAGAAGCCACGCCCCTCACATTTGATGCTGTATCATGCGGATTTTTCATGCTTCAGCATAGGTTTCTCATAGGAAGAGGTTTAGTCACTGCAATGTACAAAATACATCAAAAACCCTCATTACAGTTAACATGCCAGGTCAGAAGCTGACTCTATCTGTGGAAATTGGCCTAAGAGAGGAATTTTAGAAGTGCTCGGTGTTGGTCTAACAGGTCTGCTGAAGTCAGTGGTAGAACTGTTGAACAGCAGTGTGCACAGAGCAATATGTGTGCTTCTGCAGAGCTGCCTCCAACTAGACCAGGAACTGGAGTGTTTGGTTAGTGATTGTGAGTTCCAACTCGAGGTCCCAGCAGCATTTCTCATCAAAATCTTCCAGCTGGCTTCTGCCCACTGCAACATTAGTGCTGGTCACAATTAAACCAGGACAGAGAAAGACACTACCTGGTGGCACTACAGAAATGCAATTTGATGCAGTACTAGTATGAAGAAAGCGCTGTGGGGAAGAAGGCTTTCTTCTTGCCTCCCCAGGCTTGAAAAACAGATCTCATTGGGTTGTAAAAACTTACCTGTCTGTGAGTACTTTATTTTACGAAGAAAACCCAACAGTGCATAAAGTTGACATCTATCAGCTGCAACTGGGCGCCTGCAAAGGAGCACCTGGATCTGAAACCCTAGAAGCAGGTGCCTGTAGCTGAATACTCACTGGCACAGAAAAAGCCCACACCAAACCATAACAACACTGAAGCAAGAAAAAAAAAAGAACAAAAAAGAAAGAGAAAGAGGTAATAGGGTGTGGATGTGCAGAAATTAATACAGACAACTATACAAAGTTCAGGAGTATGGAAATGAAGTTTCACAATTACAGATCTGTACGGTCCACTTTCCTAAAGTCCAGTGTCCGTATCAGATCTTTTCAGCACGAGTGGTGGTTTCTCTGTCAGAAGACTCATCTGAGTGGAGCTGACACCGGCTCTATCTGAAGGTAGCTCTGTAGGAGAGTGCTGCTGTGGAAAACCAGGGGGAGGCGAACCTTCTGCAGATGTGCTGCTTGCTCCTCGTGTTCACGGAACGCTGGAGGGATTGCGGGACTAGGAACTACGGTTTGCCTTCACTTTTGTTAGCTCAGGCTCATGGTGCACAGCTGTAGGGGTGGGAGTGGGCCAAGGGCATTGTGCCTTCCTCAGAGGCTCCTTCTCCAGGCTCACCACCCGACAGAGGATCTCCTGCAGACAGTGCTGCGCAGGGCACTCGGCACAGCCTCTGCTCCAGGCACAAGCACAGGCATCGAAGCAAGAAATGATTTTCCTGGCATGACCCACTACAGAATTGGACCGGGATGGCAATCAGAAGTTAAAGTGCACATTTAATGCCAGTGATGTGTAAACTACATGGCCATTGTTATTTTAGTGCTGATTTACATAATTGGCATAGTGGCACACTGATTGCACCTTGTTCTTGCCGAAGACTCACAGGAAGTCATAAAGCTAAACATTATGTGCACTGAAACACAATGGAAAAGTTAAGAACTTTTGAGGGCCTTTGCCACGCCGTGTGTGCCCTGCAGCAGCAGGCGAGGGTCAGGTGAAGGAGCCTGGGGAGCAGCTGGGCCAAAGGGGCTTTCCCAGCTCCACAGCCATGCAGGCACAGTGCTGGGAGTCCCCACTGGGGACTGTCCCAGGGCACAGCTGCAGCTGAGGAGACGGCAGAAGGGACCTGTCCCAGTGCAGATGTTGTGTCGTGCCCTAAGTCAAGATGGAGGGAGAAGGCCACTCCCAAAGGAGGAGCTGGGAATGGAGGTGTCAAGGTTGTGACTGCTTTAGATTCTCATCCGCGGTATTTTAGGTTTGGCTATGGCTTCTCTGCAAATGAAGTCCCCGAGAGGCGTTCGTGACCTCACGGACAGCAACTCGCACGGGGACGGCCCCGGCGGAAGGTGCAGCACAGCCGCGCGGAGGGGCCGCGTCCCACGCCGGCGGACGAAAGCCGGGTTGGCAGAAGCCGCCCCCGAGCGCGGTGCCGCGCCGAGGCGCAGAGCGGCAGCGGGGAGCGGGCAGGTGCGGAGCGGGGCCGCGGGCGGGGAGCGCCGCGCCGCCGCCACTGGGGGGCAGCCACGGCTCAGGA
>JAPSGF010000007.1:14886264-15045837 GCA_035772895.1 Perdix hodgsoniae
CGGCCGCGCGGGCCGGGCCGGGGCCGGGGCACGGGGCAGCGTCCCGGGTGCTCCCGCCGCGCCCCGACGGCGGCAGAGCGGGGAGCGCGACTCCCAACCCGGGCCCGGGCACCGCGGCGGTGGAGCGCGGGACGGGCGCGGCTCCTCGCTTCGGAGCGCCGCCGGGGGCTCGGGGTCGGGTCGCCTCGAGCGACCCAGCGCTCGGCCCCCCCGCGGGCCGGCGGGCGGACGAACGGACACACGGACACACGGACACACATACAAACACGCACGCACACACGCACAGACGGACGGGCCGGAGGCCGCCGCGGCGCGGCCGGGCGAGGCAGGGAACGGGCGAGGGAGGAGGGAGAGAAGCGGCGAGGGAGGGAGGGAGGGAGAGAGAGGGAGGCGGCGTCTCCTTTAAAAGCCGTGCGGGGCCGCGGCCCGCTCCCACAGGGCGGCTGTGATTGGCGCGGGCCCGCGAGCCTCCGGGGTCGTGACATCGGCGCGCAACAAAAAGCCGCGGCGGCGTTCGGCCGCCCCCGTGCATGGTGCGGCGCGGGCGGGACGGGCGCGCACTCGCAGCGCTGTCCCCGGCGCTCCTCCGCGGTGCTCCACGCCCTCCGGAGGGTGGTGGTTTTTTTTTTTAAATTATTATTTTTGGTTGGTTTTTTTCTTTTTTTTTTTTTATTGTAGGTTTTTATTTCGTTCTCCTCCTTTCTTTTCTTAAGGGAGCGGAGTAAAGCGAAGCCCAACTCCCCTCTTCATGTCGCTGCGGGACTCCCGGTAAATATCCGTCCGTCCGCTGCGGGTGATGCGAAGGACGCTCGCGAAAGGCGCCGTTCCGCTCCGTAACACATAGCACCCACTCGCGGGCGGGCGCGCGCGCACCGGGAGGAGGACGGAAAGGAAACGCCGACTTTTCGACCGCCGCTTTCCGAGAGGAGAAGCCTTTCCCCGGCAGAGACCTTCCTTCTGCCTCCCGCCCCGCCGCCGAAGGCATGTTCCCGAGGCGCTCCGCACCGCGGGGAGCTCCCGCTTTCCGCACGGCAGCCGCAGAGGAGCAGCAGCAGCGCGGTTCGGAGTAACTCCAAGTGATGCGGGGACCACAGCCCGAGAGCAGCACGCGCTCCCGCAGACGCCAGCCCCGCCGCACTCAGGTACGGCCCCGCGGCCGCTGAACGCCGTCTCCGCAGGATGACTCCGTGCGCTCCGCAAGAGAGGGGGGACGGGACGCTGAGCGCGTAGCGATCCTTATCCCGCGCGGAGTTTCGCGGGGGAGAAGAGCGTCCCGCTGCTCCTGCTCGGGACCGAGCGCGATCGGCTTTTTTGCTTTTTCTTACTTTTTTTTCTTTTGCCTCCTCCTCTTTCCACGCCGGGAGAGAGGGGCCCTCCTTCTCCCTGCGCCCGGGGAAGCCGCGGCTGGAAAACCGGCTCCGGGCCCCGCGCCTTGCACGGCCGGGAGGTCCCTCTCCCACCGCCCCGTCCCTCTCCGCGCCCGCCGAGGGCAGCGCTCCGGCCGCCCGCGCCCCTTCCCCTCGGCCCCCCGCGGCCCGGCTCGGCCCGCCCGGCTCCCTTTGATCCCCCCCCGCCGCGGGGTTTTCGTGCCGCCGCGCACCTGAGCCCCGACGGGGCCCCCCTCGCGCCGTCCCGCGCGCCATGGGCCGGCAGCCACCTGCGGAGCGGCCCCGGCCGCCCCCCGCCTCGCGGCGCGCTCCCCCGGCGCGGTGCCCGCGCTGACCGCCTCCCATCGCCTCCTCCTCCGCGCAGGTCGACCATGGTTGCCGCCACCCGCTCCCTCCTGGCGCTGCTGCTCTGCCGGGTGCTGCTGGGCGGCGCGGCCGGCCTCATGCCGGAGGTGGGACGGCGGCGCTTCAGCGAGCCGGGCCGCGCCGCCTCGGCCGCGCAGCGCCCCGAGGACCTCCTGGGCGAGTTCGAGCTGCGCCTGCTCCACATGTTCGGGCTGAAGCGGCGGCCCAGCCCCGGCAAGGACGTCGTCATCCCTCCCTACATGCTGGACCTCTACCGCCTGCACGCCGGCCAGCAGCTGGGCTACCCGCTGGAGAGGGCCGCCAGCCGCGCCAACACCGTGCGCAGCTTCCACCACGAAGGTAGGGGCCGAGGGACGGGCGGGGGGAGCGGGAGGGGAGCGAGGGAGGGCCGGAGGAGGGGCGGCGGGGCGGGCTCCGCGCTTCGGAGGGGGTCGCGGGTGCGTTTCCGAGCCCCCCGCGGGCTCCGGCGCTGCCGCCGGGAGGCTCTCGCCGCGCTCTGCCGGCCGCCAGCGGAGCGTTCCCGCAGCGGGCTCGCTTTGGGCGAGGCGGAACGCCGGGGAAAGCGTCCCCCGAGCCGCGGCGGAGGTTCCTAATCCCTTATCTAAATCCCCGTGGGAGATGGGCGAAGCGGTCCGGCCGCCGTCGAGCGGAGGAGCGGCGGAGCCCGGAGCCGCGCCGCGCGCCCGGAGGTGACGCTCCGGCGTGGGGCTCCGGCCGCCGGCTGCCCGTCCGGGGGGCCGTGCCCAGCCGGCGGCTTCCACGGCCGAGATCGCTGCCGCGCGGGGCCCGCGGAGCCGTCGGTGCGCGCCGCTGCTGCGCTCTGCAGGAAACGTGTCCCCGGGATGTAACCTTCGCTGGCCGTAGTCTCTGGCGCTGGCGCACGGCGGCTCTGCTTTAAAGGGAATGAAAAGGCGGTCGCCCCGCGCTCTTCAGGTGGAGCTGTGCTAAGGAAAGAAACGCGCTTGGACCTAGTGGTTCTGCTGGACGGAGGTGGCCCCGGTGCCGTTTAGCGGGAAGTGAGATCAGTGGTGAAATGTAACTCCTGCTGTAGTGGGGAAGTAAACAGCAGCGACGCATGGCTCGTTCCTTGTAAGCCCGTGCGTGGCAGGCAAGGCTCTGAGCGGGAGAGGAGGCGAGGGGCACAGAGTGTAACTTGTAGGCAGACGGAGCGGTGTTGGAAGCAGTGGTGTTGCAACAAAGTCTTTGACATAGAAGCTGTGCTCGAGTTTTCACAAACTTGAGATGAAAATCACCGTGACTCCATTTTTCCATTGAGTTCTCACTGTTGGTTCGTGACTTCATTAAAGCAGGAGGCTGTGCTGGGAGCGCTCACACATCTGCATATTTACAAACACCGGGCTGGTCCCAAAGCTTTGCAAAGCTGAGCCCTGCCTGATGCGGGAAGTTGTGCCGGAGCCAGCAGGGAATGGCACAAGGCTAAGAACTGCTCACATCAGTGCCAGCTTCCCTTCAGAAAGTGAATGGATCCCCAGGATGCTGAGTAGCAAAAAGAAAAGCCAGGATTTCAGAGAGATTTCTGTGGGCAAACAGTGTTTCATCTGTGTCTGCAGCAAAAACATACAGCCCTAGATACATAGTACTTCCCCTGAAGTTCCATTCCCGTGTCTGTTGGCTGAAAGGGGAAGATGGCACAGGTTAGGGGTTGGTTTGGTTGCTAAAAACGTGTTGTTCCCTTATCCCTTTAGCATCCATCCATTCTAGCAGCTAGACCCATTCTCACAGTCCTTTGGACTGCATACTGAGGTGTACTTGTAAAGTGCCCTTACAGATGTTGAGGTCGCTGCCTCTAGTTAACACATGCAAATCCCTGCATTAAGACTGAGTAAGTTACTGAAGTTGTGGAGTACTGTATTTCAGAGTGGAGCTTAAGAGATTGATGCTCGAGCCATATTCTTGAAAAATGCAGAAGTGCAGCAGTTCCCCTTAAAGCCTCAGCCAGTTTTAATGATTCTCATCAGATCTCCGCTAACTGTAGTGCTCGAGTTTTCTCACTGGTGTCCTTGAATTCCAAGGTGATGCTTCATGTTTCTCAGCACTCCTAATGACTACCTGGAATGCAGAGAGCACCGGTATTCCATCAAAGTGCATGACAATGAATGAAGCGTTCTTAACTTCATGCTATACATGCTTGCGTAAATAAACAGAAGGATGAGGGAGGCTGTGCTTTCTGCCTGGAAGTCTTTCAGGTCTTGTTTGTCGCATGCCAGCAGCACGTATCTGAGGGGTTTGGTTGCTTGTCTCAGTTCCTAACATTTTTTTCTCTCTCCCTCTGCTCCCTGCCCCCTTCCCTGCCCCCCCCCCCCTCCTGTTTAATCAAATTAGAAGTTTTGGAAGAGCTGCCAGAAACAAGTGGGAAAACAGCACGACGTTTCTTCTTTAATTTAACTTCCATCCCTAATGAGGAGTCTATCACCTCAGCTGAACTCCAGATTTTTCGGGAGCAGGTGCACGAAGCCTTTGAGAGCAACAGCAGCTACCATCACCGTATTAATATTTATGAAATTATAAAACCAGCCACAGCCACCTCTAAGGACCCCGTCACAAGACTTTTGGACACCAGGTTGGTGCATCATAATGCGAGTAAATGGGAAAGTTTTGACGTAACGCCAGCTGTTTTGAGGTGGATTGCACACGGACAACCTAATCATGGGTTTGTGGTGGAGGTGGTTCACTTGGACAAAGAGAACAGTGCCTCCAAGAGGCACGTTAGGATTAGCAGGTCTTTACATCAGGACGAAGATAGCTGGTCTCAGCTCAGGCCGTTGTTAGTGACGTTTGGGCATGATGGCAAGGGACACCCGCTTCATAAAAGAGAAAAGCGTCAAGTGAAACACAAACAGCGCAAACGCCACAAATACAGTTGCAAAAGACATCCGTTGTATGTGGACTTCAATGATGTGGGGTGGAACGACTGGATTGTTGCCCCGCCGGGGTATAGTGCCTTTTACTGCCATGGGGAATGTCCTTTTCCGCTGGCAGATCACCTAAACTCAACAAACCATGCCATTGTTCAGACTTTGGTCAATTCAGTGAATTCCAAAATCCCCAAGGCTTGCTGTGTGCCGACAGAACTGAGTGCTATTTCAATGCTCTACCTTGACGAGAACGAAAAAGTTGTACTAAAGAACTATCAAGATATGGTTGTGGAGGGTTGTGGGTGCCGCTAACACAGCAAATATATCGGACAAATGCAAAAAAAAAAAAAAAAAGCTGACACTTTAATATTTCCCAATGAAGACTTTATTTATGTAATGAAATGGAAAGAAAAAAAAAACACAACTATTTTGAAAATATATTTATGTCTACGGAAAGGTTGGGAAAACAAATATTTTAATCAGAGAAATATTCCTTTAAAGATTTTAAATGTATTTTAGTTGTACATTTTATATGGGTTTAACCCCCAGCACATGAAGTATAATGGTCAGATTCTTATTTTGTATTTATTTACTATTATAACCACTTTTTAGAAGAATAGCTAATTTGTATTTATATGTAATCAAAAAGAAAAAAAAATATAGGGTTTGTACATAATTTTTCAAAATTGTAGCTGTTTCAATCGCGTGTATTTAAGTTGAAGAGAAGACACGGAAGGTTACCATGGCAAAGTGCATAGCACACTTGCTTTCTGCAGTGCTACTGTTAAGGTCACAAGTTCAAGTCCAGAAAAAAGTGGATAATCCACTCTGCTGACTTTCAAGATTATGATATTGTACAATTCTCAGGAATGCTGCAGGGTGGGCTGTCCAGTCCATGAGAACTGGCATCCTCCTTAGGTGGAACATTTGGATAAGAACCAGACGTTGCTGATCTAGTATAAATACTACTATTCCTAACTAATTTGCAGAGTGAATATAAGAAGGGCCAATAGAAATCCCAGGGGAGGTGGGGGTGGGGGAGGAGCAAATCCTTTCTAGACCTACAGAAAAGCGAATGTTTGATGTTTCCTTTAAAAGTCCTTCCTTTAAAAGTCCTGGCCAAATATAAAATAATAAAAACTCAAATGTCATTCTTTTTTTTTTTTTGTGATTATGTATGCTGAAGAGGAATAATTATCTTATTTGTACTGGCCCTTGTCTTTAACAGCTGGATAAGTGTTGCGTACTTCCTCACCTCAGGTGGGAGCTCACTTCTGTGGGGTGTAACAGTGAAATTGTCGATTTTTCGTGCTTCATACAGCAAGTTGTTACTGTGAGCAGCCTTCCATCTAACCTTGGATGACGGTTTTGCAGGTTTACAGATTAGCTTCTCTTCCTTCATGGGGTTTTGTTTGAAAGCTTTTTCTTCTCTTTCCCAAGATGTTTGGATCTCTTTCAGATAATAAATCATGGAACTCTGTTATTTCTCTCTGGAAAAATCCAGTCTGTAAGAAAACATGGTTCACTTGTCCAGCCATCACAGGAGCAACCTGTGCTTACATCATTTGACTTTCTAAATTTATTGTGTAAGGGACAAGAGCATGACTTGCAGTTGGTAATCTCAGCATTACAGCTAATGCTTCTCATGCTGCTGTATGTTAGAAGACTGGTGTGGCAGTCAGCATGGGGGTTATGGAACATGAGGTGAGCATGCGGAGGTTGGGTTGCTTGTTACGTGAAAGCTATGCTGAAATAGTACGGCAGGAAAGTAGCTTCTTTTGGCTTCTTGGCGATCCACTGCAAAGCTAGGAGCAGAGGGAAGTTGTGTTAGACCACCCGTGGTCTTAGGAGCTCTCTGCTGTATTTGATGAAGTTAGGGTGGCTCTGTGCTGATGCTTTGGAGATGTCTGAGCCGCCTTGTGCTCCTTTGTGCCCCACTGAATGGAACAGTTTAGATAAGTGAGTCAGCATGTCCTAAAGCCACACGTACAGTTATCCCATTAGAGAGCTCTCCGAGTCAGCTCAGGAAATCCGATTCTGGCTTACTGTTAGTATAACGCATTGCTAATAACAATCTTCTGTTTTGCATGGCCTTCCCCAAACTCCTGCTTGTTGCCAGCATCTTCTGGGTTACAGCTGCTCAAGAAAACTGACCGAATGATACCTTACAGGTAGTCGTACAGAGAAGTATGCTTCCTCTGTGCTTATTGTGAAAAGTAATGGGGGGAGAGGATGGGAGAGAAGACGGGAGAGAAAAACTAATGTAACTTCTTGTTAGTTGTTTCCATTTTCATCTTGTGAGCTAAAAATGTACTAGGCAAGCTGTAAGCTTCTGTGGTGAGATTAAAACCTTGGTATGTTCTTTGTACCATCGATATTCTTAATAACCAGGAGAGAACAATCTACTGCTCTGCAGTTTGGCTCTGTTATTTTTGCGTTACTGGTCATGCTGGTATTACATAGTAGTCTACAGGTTTGCTGGGTGGACAACCCCTCATTCTTTTTCCAAGAGACGAGTGCTGTTTGGTTGGCCTTTTTCTCGTTTTTGAGGCTGGAAATCTTTGCAGAATTGTGGTTTGCCTTTCCTCTGCTTGGAAGGGCATGCCTGTTTTACTGAGAGGTGACGGTGGTTGTTTTGGAAAGGTTATCAGTCAGCATGTGCCACAGTGCTGCAAGAACTCAGCAATCATTTGGGATGGATGGCGGTGCCAGTTAGGTCACGGTAGCACTAGCATGCTCTGTAACTTAGGTTTGCAAAAGCTGAACATAAAGTGCTGAAAAATGGATTGCACCATTTCTGTGAGCTGAAAAGATGATCCCAAACCTGCTGCAATCAGTGAAGACCCTACGGCGTGTTTGACCAGATCCTAAGCTCCAGTGTTGCCAGGCTTAAAGTTTCAGAGCATTGTGTGTAACTAGATTTAGGGAGGCTTTTTCCAGAGAGGTGACTGCTTTAGATCTCCTCTAAGGCATGAGAATGCATTGATGCTAATCTTGTTTAAAAACAAAACAAAGCAGAACAAAAAAAACCTTGGCTTTGGTGCTTGTCCATGCATGAGCAGTAGTGGTTCGTGGCATGGCGCTGCATTCCTTGTGAAGGCAAACTTCTAGTTGCTTGACAAAGAACTGCATAGCTGATAAAATTCATGGTGAGGTCAGTGTGTAGTTGTAAATACAGCAAGAACCACTCCTGTAACAGCCTGCTTCTCTGTTTGTCACAGAACTTCCTTACTGATTTGGAGGAGAAAATACGCATGCACCAAGCTCAACAAGTCAGTGCATTTCTACAGAATTGGTTTCAAAGTATGTTGGTTTTTAAGTTCTTGACCTTGAATTCTCTGAATTGGATACACGTGAGTGCTGTGCTGAGTAATTTGTTTGGGATTTTTGTAAAGAAAGAAACAAAATAGAGACTGTCCTACGTGGGTAGTAGAAAAATCTTACAGAACAGTCGTGTTCCTAAACTCTTAAGTGTTGGTGATCAGACAGTCCTTCTGAAACATGGGTTTTCTGACATCCTCTCAGTCCAGTAGTGACTGCTAATAATCCTAATTCCGAAAGTATGCTGTTACCACCATATTTTAGTTCTTATTGTAATTCATTAGTACTAATTAGTGCTCCAGTGCTCTACAAGAAGACATTCACTTCCCCTCACTTCCCTTTGCTTGAGAATAAGCAGAAGATCTAGAAGGTGAATTTCCCTTTGTCACCCTAACATCTATTTCCCCGCAACATAATGCTTCTAGGTGCTTGCATATAATCTATATAGGCAGAGATTGTGATAGATAATGTCACCATTTGTGCATTTCAGATAAGCATCTCTCTAAACACAAATGTGATCAGCATCTCTCCTTGTCCTTTTGAGAATCAGTAACAGCTTTGTCGAGTGGCTTGATAATTTTTGCGCAAAATTCGGTTGGACTTCTGTGGTCAGCAGTGTGTAAAAATGATGTGGGAAGACCTTCAGTTGAGGTAAGCTCTCCTGAGAGCACTGGCTGTTTTCACCCAGCAGGATCTGTTCTGCTGTGCTAACCTGGGTTCATTGTAATCAGACACTGAGACCTGTGTTCTCCTATGACAGTGAGGTTTGGCTGTCCGCGGGCTGTACCTGCTCCCTCCCTTGCTGGGCAGTGAGGGGTCTTCCATTGGTGCACTGATGAGGTGTAGAGAGGAACACTGCTTGCTGTACTCGTGGCTTTTGAAGATGGAGTTCATCTGGATGGCGTTTATAGTAGATCCACTTTGCTACCCCATTCGAAGAGGGTAATTATTGAACTATTTTATTATATAGCTATTCCCAAATTGTTGATTTTTTTTTTTAATTTTTTTTATTGATTTCAGGAGGCAGCTAATTGCCATATGGCAGCTTGATGTTAATGTTTTATGAAGATCAGGAAACAAAAGTTTATGAAAAGCTTTTGTATAGTAACTGCAGAGTTTCAAGAACTGTTTTATACTTCCTGACAGTGCAGGTCTGGCTTAATGGTTTGTTTTTATTGC
Organism: Perdix hodgsoniae; assembly: GCA_035772895.1. Lineage (NCBI taxonomy): Eukaryota > Metazoa > Chordata > Aves > Galliformes > Phasianidae > Perdix > Perdix hodgsoniae. The sequence continues at coordinate 14,895,395 of JAPSGF010000007.1, forward strand.
TTAAGAGTGTAAACTTTTCTTTAGCCAATGTGTGGAAATTATATCCTCATCCCGCATTACACATTTCTCATTACTCATTCCCTGCTTTCATTTCTGCCATCTGTAATCAGAGCTTTACTGTTTCAACTGCATGCGAAATGCTCCTATCCTGTGCACAGTAAGTTACTTTCCTTCACTTGCACCCACCCTACAAAAGAAGAAGAAAAAAAAAAGTTAAAAAAAAAAAAAAGTGGGGGAAAGGCCTACTTGGTCTATATTGTTTTTCTCTGTTTTGGGTGGAGTCTGTCTTAGATTCTGGTTGCTAGATGGTTTCTGTAGTAACCAGCAGAGAAAAAAATCTGAGGCTGAAAAGGCACTTTTAAAGGTGCCATATCTTGCCTGGAGTATTATTTATCTCATTATGGGCATGGAATATTTCCCTTCTCCTTTATGTTAAGGCTGCCTTTCCCTTCTTGGTAGGATGCACTGCTGCCATGGAGAACTTGATTTGTTGTGATATTGCCATACGAGAATGTGAGGACTGCAAGTCCTATTCCCAGTTGACTTAAGCTGCTCAAAATAAGGATGAGAAGCCAAAGGCATTAAGAAGTATTTTAAATGTTATAAGTGATTATTACTGACACAAACCATTTTATTCTTTAGTTACATGGGGGGGGGGGGAAAAGAGCAGCTAGGTTCAGAAGGACCCTTAGAGTTTACATGACTGCTGCAAGGAGGGTGTTGCGTAGGAGCGGTGTTCTTTTATTTTGCCAAGCTACTGTGTAGAAAGAAGAAACACAGCTCCTTCAGAATATATTCTTACTCCGCTGCACTTCAGAGGTGTTTTTTTGTTGTTGTTGTAAAATCTCTTGGGAGAAGTAAACAGGTGTACGAGAAAGTAACCATTTGCATCTACTACATTGGACTTGCTTGGGCACAAAAAGGATGCAAGAAATTATTGTGAGATTGGATCTTTCCTGTCTCAGCGGCACTAATCCTTCATCAGCCATACTGCTGACAGCTTCGTCTGCAGCAACCAGTCATGGTTTCCTGAGGTGGAATTTCTCTTCTCTTTGAGATCTGGTCTCCTGTCAGTGCCCTGTGGGATCTAGCAACATCCAGGCTGCAATCCCTGTGCCAGGGCCGCTTGGCAAAGTGGGTACACTGGTTTTTGTCCTGTTTCCATGTTCTTTGCAGTGGCAAATTTGTCCCTGCCTTCAGCAAGAATCCCGGTTCAGGAAGTCTTCAGGTTCACACCCGTTGTGTGCAGCAGGAGACACCTTGGAGCACTGGGGACCGTGTTTGTGTCTTGCCAGAAGTCTGAGGGCCAAAGGCCATTTGCACCTGTATTTACATAGTGCTCCGAAGGCACGCAGCTCTCATTCCTGCCCAGGCTTGCATTTCCCTCAGTAGATGAACGGAGGCTGAGAGCTGTTGGACTTCTGTTCTCCAGAGGCGTGGAGCTTGCAGTGGGTCAGCTGGGCTCTCGGCTCATCATGCAGGGTAGTGACAAGCGAGCTGTAGTTCTGCTCTTCATATTTCATATTCTGCATATTTGGCTGCTAGCACAAAAGCCAGACTAGGCTAGGGCAGCAGTTGGCTTAACTCCAGGAAAGAGCAGATTTCTGGCTTCTTTGTTTGCAAAAAGGCCAAGGATTTTTTCTGGAAAGCGGTGATGAGCAAGGGAAGTGGGGAAGGACCTACGAGTTTCTTGAAGCTGGAAGTGTTAAAAGTTTGTATGTGACTTCAGGTAGAGAGATAAGAGCAGCAAATTGATAACATTCTGAAAGTTCAGGTTCCCACAACAAATGGACTGTGGCAGACTTACAATTTAATGAGGCTGATAATCCCATTAGAGATTAAATTAAGAAGGTCTTTTTGGGAGATCACCAAGGAAATGATGAATACTGTAGCTTGGGTTGCAGTGCCAAGAGATGGAGAGCTGACATGTACTTCTTGCACTGCAAGGTACTGTTTTGTTCGGCGTGTCTCATTAAAACAAAGCATTCAACTCCAGCTCTACAGACGCAAATGTATTATTACTATTATAGCATCATCCTGGGAATAACATGCAGATTAAAAGATGGAAATATAAGCAGATCTGCACATCAGCAAAGCTCTGAGTTCATTCTCAGGCAATCCGGCCCTTTTTATTAAAGCAAAGCCTCAGAAGACAGAGCACATATGAAAAGGAATACATTTCAGGTAACTATTGTCATAACTGCACTAGCTTGGAACTTCCACAGAAACAATTTTTCAAGCACCCTGCACATCCCAGTGATGGGAAAGTGTTGTATGGAATAATGACTCTGTAACCACAGACTTCAAAAGTATAGAATGTCTGCGGCGTGATGGAAATACAATGTTTCCACATCAATAATATACACGCAGAGTATTGAAGCTTAATTGCGAGGCCGGCGGTGATGGGAGGGGGAAGGAGAGAGGATATCTGACTGACCGCACCAAACCTGTGGGATGGGCAGAATGCCTCTGCTTTGCAGCCAGGAACGGTGATTCATTTCATTATCATCTTGACTTTTGCGTTTTTCTCATGACTTATTGATAACTTCGTATGGGACTTAATGGAGTTATTGACTTAGGAATTAGGACCCATTGACTTAGGAGTTAGGAAGAGAGACAGGGTGTATACTATTTCTTATAAACATCACTCACTGGAGGTTGTTTCACGCTATTCTATTTTAAGGACAATTTTGGCAGAGTTTTTTTCTGATTGTATTTTCTCTCTTTCGTTGAATGAAAAGATTTTGTGCTTCAAACCAGTCTTGCACTTCGAGTAGTCCATCTTTGTCATTTTCACAGGAAGTCCTGATTCTCTAGTTGAGATCATAGTATTGACATGAAGGTAGTTCTGATGTCATGAACTGCTGCTGTTGGACTGGGTCCTAATGCACACAGAGGCCCTTTGCCCTGCCCTGGCGCTGTAAATGAGAGGTACACCTAATAGCTTTACGTGAAAGATGAACAGCTTTTGCTCTGCAAAACATTATTGGCATTACTGATACTCTTTTATACTTACTGTTAAAGACCCAGGTACTGCAATGGAAGAAGTGTTTTTTTTTGTTTTCGGTACCTCTTTCGCTCTACAGGCTACTGGCATCTTACAGGCTTACTTTAAAACTTCCAGTGCTTGAATCTTAGGTACACCATGAAACTTGAGATCCTTCAAAAGAAAATTTCCTCATGCTTGGGGGAAAAAGCTTCAAAATGTCACCTTGAGACTTAAAAATCAGAAGAAAAAGGAATTGGTACTTTCCCTTCTTAACCACTGGTATTTTTAAGATACATCAACATTGTTTATTATTTAAGATTAGCGATAACGTGTTTTCTAGCTGGTGTGCTACTAACTGATTCATTCTTCTATTTCTGATTTATTTTTCCTATTCTGATGACTTTTTCATTATTATTCTTTAAGGAAGGAATTTGCTAACTACTTTTTGAAGGCTGTGTAAAGAATTGTCCTAGGTTTGCAAATGAAAAGGTTTTCATCTTTGAAAATATAACCTAAATGTACCCTAGAGGGCAGAGTCATTTAAAAAGAGATGCCACACACCTGCTGGGCTACTGATCCATGCCCACTGCAGAGCTCCTTGGTATAAAGGACCAACACCTGGGAAAGTGAAGTTGGGAGCATGGGTGGAGCCTTGTGAATTTTGTCAGCAGCAAAGGTTGGGAATGTGGTCTGTGACTCTCCTGTGTGCAGGTTCTGACAAAAAAAACCAAAAAACACAACAATGAAATCCTTATTTAAAACAAACACAAACCCAGTAGACTGTGTAGCCCAGCAGGCCATTCTGCTGGCAGGGAGCTCTTGCAGTTCTTGCCTGCTGGAGATTCTTAACCTGTTTTTGAGGGTTAGATTTATTTTTCAAATAGAAGCAGACCAGCTTATGTTTTCTAACAATGAAATCGAACCAGGTGCAGCCTTTTCCAAGAGCCTCCTCCTCTTCAAACCTGAGCCATGCAGTGGGTTACTGCCAGTGATTCCATCTAACTGGTGAGGAAAGTCAAAGCTTCCCCCGTGAGCCTGAGTGTCCGGGAAGCATCTGGAATGTCTTTTCAGCCCCTTTTGTGAGTGCATCCTTCAGGGTTTCAGGTTCCAGTCATCCCTGTGCCCCCCAAACCAACCCCCCCCCCCCCCCGTGTTTTTTTTTTTTTTTTTTTTTTTCTTTTTACCCCATTCATCTAAGAGGAAGGGGGAAAAAAGGGTCAGATGCTGGGACACTTTGAAGAATGTGCCTTTCCAAGCTTTGGTTTTTCTCTCTTCCTGGAACTCTCATTATATGATCCTGGTTTTCTGAGCCAATTGTTAGCCCAAGGCCAAATCCTTAACCTTGGGCTAGATAACAAAAGCACAGCTGAGGTGATCTTGACTACTTTAAAAAGGCTGTCTACTCTTTGATGCACTCAGAATGAGACGCATAATTCATTTTAGTTCCAAAGGTTGTTCTTAGCATGGGAAATTAGCAACCTTCCTGATAAAGAGTCAGCATGTTAAGTGTGTGTATGCATGTTTTATGTTGGTCTCTCTATTGCATTGCATTCTGTGTTCTGCAGGATGTTGGTGTGTCTGAGGAGAACCCAAGGCTGAGTCCCACCTGGGATGCTTTGCCTTATGTGATTGCACTGGTTCATAGGATAGAAATTGGTATTTGCTAAGTGTGGCTTTGTGATTTGCAGCTCTGAGTGAGAGGAATGCATAAGCAGAATATGCAGCCAGGAGAAATTAAACTGGGATCAAGTTTATTAGTGGATATCAAAACCAGCTTACTAAGTACAGCCTCCTTCTGTGCAAAGACTGCAGTGATATGGGGAAGGCTGGTAAGAGTCATACAGTGTTAATATCTGACAGTGCTGTGTGCATGCACAGATTCTTCCATCTGTGTGGCATGGAGGCTCTGATGGCTCCTTCCTGAGCTTTTCTTGTTGGAGAAGCGTCTTCCAGTGTGTGCTCTGCTGCTGAAGTCTTGGTTCTGTGCTGAATATCTCAGAGGGTTTATTTTGTGCTGTTGTCTAGCACACCTGATGGCAAGTAGTATGACATCACTGTTGGCTGTTGTGTCAAGGGAGCGTAATAAGAGCTAGTGGAATTCATAGCAGAGCTGATACCAACAGGACTGGCTTTGGCAGCCAAACCTTTCAAAAAGAAATGCTCCTAGTGAGATAAAAAGGGGGCAGTGTTAGCAGCAGGGCCATCAGGTTGAGTACTGGAGAGGCATCAAACCTTACTCTGCTGCAGAATTGCATTGGAAAAGTTCCTCACTGTCTTTCTCTGCTAATCCTCAAGTATCTTTTCCCTGCCTCATGTTTTCTACTGGTATGTACCTTAAAGAATTTAGAGATGCCCAAATGTACTGCTGTTTATCCTGTAGGCTAGAGGTAGATAGCTATATTAAATGGCATAATGACAGGTTTTGTCCACCGGTGACCAGTTTGCATGTGGACCAGGTCTGGCCAGTATTAAATTGGAAAGCAAAGATGGCTTAGTGATTAACGTGCTGGAGAGGGACGCTGGATACCTGGGTTCAAGTTGTGGGTCAGCCATAAACTCCCTGTGTGACCTTGAGCAATATAATTATTCTGAGACTTCAAAGGTATTTAAACAATTTGGACACCCATTTTCGAGTCATTTTAATTAACCAGGGTGCTTTGAAATGCTTAGCTTTAATCTCTCTGTGCCTAGAATTCTCATTTGTAAAACCAGGATAATAGTATTTCCTTGCTCATGAAGAGGATATGCATGATAATGATTGGGAAGTGTGCAGCTGGTCCAAGTGCAGCAGATACGGAGCTTGCAGAGAGCTCAGCGAAGAGCAGGCGTGTTACGTTCTGTAGGCGTGGGGCTGAAAAATGCACGGATGCTTGGTACAGGGCAAGCAGCCTATTTCAGTGAGAGTTGTTTACACATAGGCATAAACTGGGGGATAGTTGCTTCCCATGATATATTGCCATCATATTGGGTTCACAGGGAGATAAATACAGCTGCAAGTAAACTCCAACCAAAATATTTACTGGGGGGAACAGTTCACTTATTCAGTATTTCATTTAGCTCCATAACAACATCTTGCCATTCTATAATAGTGAGTATTAAACTTTTACAAGATAAAACACTTTCAAGATATTTACAAGATATTAACACTTTCATTTCTGTAGCTTTTAGTTCAGAACAAGCCATGCTCATACTTAACCATACCTATGGTTATGTTGCTCTGCCTGGTGTTACATGACTGTAATGAAAAGCCTGTAACACACGCAGGCAGAGAGAAGGGTTAAAAGAGCCAAGGGAATATTTAATTCCTTCATTTTTTCACTTCTGTGGGTTTAATATACAATCTTAATATTCTATTAATAATTGTTCTGCTGTTTTTTTCCCTTTTACTTAAAAGATCAAAGGTTCCTTCAGATTTTTTTTCTTCTTCCCCTTTTTTCCCCTTTTTTTTTTTCTCTGCCCTACTCTCTTTGGTCATAGCAGTTTTGTGTGCGGGGCTGGCAGGAAGTGAAAAGTTCAGTAACCATTGATGCTACTCCCAGGGCTGAGTGATGGATATCCAGGGGACATCTGCCACAGGGTTTGCTTTTCCCAGAGAGATACCAGTCAGGGTAGAGAAATGTTTGGAAGAGCCAAGAATCTGGGTTCTTCGCTGGCCCTTGAGATGACCATCATCTCTCAGTGCCCTTGTTAGTAAAGTACTTAGCCTTTTACATGCAGTTTGCAATGCAGTACATGCTGTCAGAAGATCTGATCCTGCTTGTTGCAATATATCTTGTTAGGTAAGTGATAAATATAAATTAAAATGAGGTTTTACTACTTAAATATGAAGGAAAGAGACAGTTGATACTCAGCTTCCAGTGAATCCATTGTGCAGCTCTCTGACACTTAATAGCTTGGTGCATGATATTATGTTATGGAATACTAATAAAACCAGGGCAGTTGGTGACTTCAGTATGAAATTAGAATCCCTTTCATTGCTTTGTGGCATATTATGATGACTGACTCCCTCACTTCTTGTTACTTGAGTAACATTATACTAGGATGGTAATAGAAAAACTTGCTATTTATCATAAGGAAGTCTGAAATCTGTCTGCTTGAGATCTGCTTTTCTCTGGAGTTTGCTTTCAAAGCAACCATGAACCAAACACTTCTTTAAGAAATCAACATGTTTGTTTGCTTGCAGGATAGATGACCAAATATTTCTGTTTTATTATAAAGTCAGTACTGTAGACATCCTGAGTTTTGACTGGCAAACTTCCCCCTATAGAACTTCACTCAAAGAAGATAATGCAAACTGTTGTAATAGCTTTCACTGAAAACCAAAATTAGAATGGTGGTGAGGCACTGGCACTGCTGTTCAGAGGAGCTGTGGGTGCCCCATTCCTGGAGGTGCTTCAGGCCAGGTTGGATGGGGACCTGGGCATCCTGAGCTGGGGGGGGGCAGCCCTGTCCAAGGTTGGGGGTTGGGTCTGGGTGGGCTGTAAGGTCCCTTCCAACTCAAACTTCTGTGATTCTATAATTGTATGATTATCGGAATTATAGAATGGATTTGGGGTGGCAGCTGTTATTATCTAAGACTTTTCTGTTTGTTTCAGGTTTTTTTTTAGTTTTTTTTTTTAACTAAAGTGAACAGATAATGACTACTGGCCAAAGTTACTACATATTGTTCATGAGTAAATGTTCTGTATGGGTTTTATTAGGATTATTATTATTATCTGATTAGCCCAAGTAAACATTTTAATATAGTCTTATCTTGTAGAATGTGGTTCTCTCTCTCTGGTAGATGCCAACTTTAAAAACAAAATAGGAAAGCACTATGTCTACGTGGTATCAAAAGTTAAAATGACCTTAGATAAAGTAGCCTGCCTGTATGCTTTCCAGGGGAAAAAGCAATGCAGTGAATTAACTGAAAAAGATAAAGCTGGTAATTAAATATAACAATGATGCGGGGTTACTTTATTTGTGGTTGGTTTTTTTTGTATTTTTTTTTGCCAGTGACCCAATTCTGCAAAACCTTACAATGTACTTATTAGCTGTTTTGTAGGCTAAGCCCATGAAAAACTTTTGGAAGAACTTAATTTAGTATGTTGTTACAAACTCTGATATCTGCCCAACTTTATCCAAGTTCATGAACCTTTCGAACAACAGCCCCCTCGTGCCCTGGGGTTCTGGAGAGGGATTTATGGTTTCATGTGCAAAACAGTGTGAAACTTGGCACTTCTGCATTGCCTGAAACCTTACAAATCCAGACCACTAAGCAAATCCGAGGTTGAGCTCACCCAGCTCCAAGGCAAAATAAAGGTTTATTGACACTCACATGAACTTGAACTAAATTCTATTTAAAAAAAAAATAATAAATCTGTACCTTAGTGTCCCAGGGCTATTTTATCCTTATCATGGGGGAAATCCATCCTGTGGAGCTGTTATGAAGATAAATTTAGCAAAAATTGAGATGTTCAAATAAGGACGGTGGCAGCAATGGCGATGGGTGTGTGTAGATTTGGGGATTGCTGGTATGTAGGAAGGAGGTTGATGACCATGAGATGTGAATGTCTCAATAGTCAGTGTATGGATAATAGAAGTTCCTTTGAATTCATACCTGCCAAAGAGCCAGGACAGATCGCTCAGAGTCTGATAGGGCAAATGAGTCGCAATCAAATCAGACACTCATTTACATCACCAGGCTTTTTCAGAATTAGTGCAAACTGCAAATTCCAGCTCAAACCAAAGGCCGAGTTTGCCTTTCACTTACTCTGTTCAATGCTACTTCAGTAGCGGTGAAAGATGGAGAGTGAAAGTTTGGCTGGAAGTCCAGGAAACTGCCTACTGTCAATTTGTAACTAGCAAAGGTGCTACCTGCAGCCAGGAACTGAGTCCAGAGTGCCAGGCTCCTAATGTTGCTCTACTGAAATTCTGCAGGTCCTGCCTTTTTGATAAGAAATGCAGTCTCTGGAAGTCGTTGACTGAGGGGATTGGTGTAAGCTCACAAGGTACAGAAATATTTCTTCATTTTCTGGCTTTGCCCTTTGAAAGGCTGTGATGGATAGACTGTCTGGCTTGGGATCTTCCATTATGCCACTTCTTACCAGGTTCTGGGACAAACTGGTGTTGTTCACCCACAGGCCAAAGTTGGCTACAGATGAACAGTAAAGGAGTTAGTTGTTTCATTGCTTCTACTTCTGTGCTATATAAAGAACTCCAGGGATTCTCTGCAAGTGAGAGCGTGGGTAGATTTGTCTGAGTGGGCTCTTTCAAAGATGCTTGTAACTATGGCATTTATGTTATAGAGGTATTAGTTGGGATCCTACAGGGTACACAAAATAATATCTTGCTTAGGAAGTCACAATAGAACTATTGTGCTTTTAACACAAGCAAAATTCCATTATCAGGAAGTGGATTCATTTTTCTGACACTACGCAATGCTGCTCAGATCTGTTGCCTTCCCATCATCTGCTGGATGTGAGATGGGGCACAAGCAATTCAGGAAACTTATGGAGTGAGTACATCAGGGACAACTTCTTGATGCTGATGTTGGGCGAGCTGACTGATGGAGGGACTGTGCTGGATCTGTTGCCCATGAATAAGGAAGAACTGTTTGAGGATGACTTGACTGCAGTATCAGAGGATGGTGGCTTAAGAATCTGGGGGAAATGGGAAAGGCAAGTAATACAGTAGTCACTCAAAACTTCAAAAGTATGGACTTAGGCTTTTTCGAGGAACTGGTGGGCAGAATCTCCTGGGATTCTGTCTGGAGAGTATAGAGGGACTGTGGAAATTGCTTAATCTTTAAGGGCAGCCTCCTCAAAGCACAAGAATAGTCCATCCTGTGGATGTGCAGGAAGCGGAGCAGGTAGAGCAGGAGGCCATGTTGGCTGAATGGGAACTCCTGGCTAATTTCAAACGCAGAAAGGAGGAGTATGGAGGTAGAGCAACAAAATTAGGAAAGTAAAAGCTTAGCTGGAGTTGGAACTGATAGAGCTTGTGTAGGGTAAGCAGATCACTTCTACAGTGTCATCTATCAATACGGGATACTAAATGATTTCAGTAGAAAAATAAATTGAACTATTTACTCTGTCATTGAACTTTGGATGAGATGACAATACAGGGGCATCCTCAACTGATAACAGTAAATTAAAAAAAAAAAAAGGCAACAAGCAGTTTGCAGCCACTGACACCTGTCAGAATTTAATTCCATGCTGGTATATCCAGGTTAGAGTGAAATATGTACGAGTGTATTTTTTTTGTTATAAAGATGACTTCCTTTCCTGGTATTTGCAGGTGCATTATACTGAAGTGAACACAATCATTTTGTTAATTGCAGTTCAAGCTCATTAGGGAACTATAAAGGCAGAAGAATGAATGTAACCGTGCATTAAATGGTAAATGATTTTGGGGTGGGAAGCAGTCAGGTGTGTTGCCCTAGGCTATGATTTTCCCCAAATTAACATACATAGCAAAGAAAGAAAGAATGAGGCGGGTGGGAAGAAAGAAAGGCCACAGGTCACCAAAGCAAACCTCCCAACTTTCAGTGACACTGAAGAAACCATCGCTGCTGAAGTGTTGAGAATCTAGCTGGCACTGGCTTGCACTGGGTAACTTTTGTGTTGGTTTAGGGTCATTCATGCCAAATATGGTGAAATCCAAACCAACTCAACATTGTTCATTTAGTCAATGTGTAACTGAGCAGGTTTTGGGAAGGTTACGCTGCAACCTGCAAGACCTCTCAAATGTGCAACGTTAGTGACATTTGTTACAAAGCCATCTTGAAGTAGTGTATGCTTGAGCAGACAGCCAAATGTTCCCCCTCAGAATTTTGATGGAAGGTCTGTAATCTTGAAAACTTGTTCTTGCAAAGGTTGGTTGCTTCCACTTCCCTCCGGGACTCTCAAGCCAGCAAGAAACTGTGTTTCCAGACCAGACTTTATGAACATGTTTTTCTGCCTCAGAGTAGTAATCATCCAGTGAAATAAAAATCTTGACCAGCTCTTCAGATCTGAATGTCAATACCAAATGTCTTAATGTTTGGGTGTCTAGATGGAGGTGGTTCAAAGGGTAACTATGTCTTGAGATTGCTGACTGACTGCTATGATTTGGATATTCTGGAAAATCAGGCTCCTTTTTGTCTGTTTTCTACTTTACCTTTGGTTGAAGAAGAAATACTTGCTCTGGGGGGGGGGGGAAAGGTGATAGGAGAACTGAATGAAAATCTCCACTGGAATTTTTGTATTTGGTTCAATTTCTTTGTTCTTTAGATGCACCCCAAAGAGAAAAGTAGGTGGCTATGTCCAGTGTTCTTTCAGAGTTTAAACAGTTATGAGAAGCAATTAGTCTGAATTAACAAAAATGTGTTTTAGTCTTGAATTTTACTGGGGAAAATAATTACGCTTACATGGGTATCACAACAAAAACAAAAAACATTCTCTTCCCCTCCTGTATATCTGGTGCTTTGGGGGGGGGGGGGGGGGTTAGGAAAGAGATTTTTGGGTGGATTCATTGGATCTTTTGCAAATCCTCAGTTCTTTGAAGTCTCAGTTCTGGCAGTTGCTGCCAAGTTGACTGTCCAATGTGAGACCAGTAGAACCAGATCTTGCTGGTAGGCCCAGTCTGCAAGAGGGCTTCCTTTTGTTGTACCAAATATGGGCAGTTAATTTGCTTTTGGATGTATATTGTACTTAACCAAATGGTTATTTGTTCCTAGCAGTTTAAGTGTAAAGGTGCACACCCTTGTCTACTGTGCTTTTCTTATTGCCCTTTCATCTGCTTGCAGGTTATTGTGGTGGGTGGTTTATTTGCCCCACATATTTCAATGTAAGGGGGGGAGAAAAAGCTCTTGCCTGATTTTAAAAAGGGGTGGCTGTAAAATCAAAACAAACAACTGTGGCCATACTGGTACAGAATGCCTCCTTATTGGTGGCACATGGGCAAACATAGTGAAAATACACGTTAAAATATTACAGGAAGGAGTTTCGGTCATTGTGGGCTGTTCTGTAATTATGGTGGGTGGATCAGAAATACGAAAGTTCCCAGAAGTTTGCAGAAAATCAGAACAAACCCATCTCTCCCCTTAACAGCGTAGAAATGGCAGTGACAGTGCTGCTCTGTGTGTGTTTATGCACATAAGCATCCACAACGTGTGGATTGATGTGGCAATGATGCCGATAGCTTTTGGGGAGGAAAAAAAAAAAGGAAAAAGCATTTTTGCTTGCAGTGAAATGTTAAGGTATCCATCCTATTTGAGCAGCTCTAGCACCACCGTGCTGTTGAGATTTGGCAGGAGAGTGACTTTCACTTGATTTTCCTGCCAAACTCGGCTGCTTTATGAACATTTCAAACCTCTCAGCTTGCATGTGTCCCGCTGATATTCAAGTGGAGCATACCAACCATGCAGAGCCTGCGTGGGCTTCTCCCTGCTGTGTGGGATCCGCTCTCCTGGAGCCTCAACCTGTGGTGGGCACCTTGGCAGAGGTAAAGTAGAAGAGGAAAAGTTGCTCAGTAATTGCAGCTCTATTTCCAAGACAGGAGTAGTCTCGGGGAAAACTTTTCTAGTGGAGCATCTCCCTCTGTGTACTCACAGGAGAGGGTTAGGTGTTTGTGGAGAGCTCCCTCTGTCCCCTTGGTGAATAGATGCATAAGGAACGGGGTAGAAAAGAGTGCAGAAATCTCTTCCCAGGCCTGCTTCTGTCTTCTGTGTTGTGATACAGTCTTTAATTAGCCCACTGCAATTAGAGACCTGCTTGGGGAATGAATCAGGCTTGTGCAGTAAGAGATGCTATTGTCCAAGGATCGCTGCCCTATTTAGACAGGAGTGGGAAGATGAACAGTGAATGAGGTGGAGGTTTGTGGAAAGACAACAAGCATTTAAGGCTGTTCAGATGTACAGTAGGAATTAGAGGTTTCAGTGCCCTGCCAGGGTGATCCCAGGCAAGTTACTTACCACCAAATCCACTGTGGGTGGTCACCGATGAAGTGTTCCTCATGTTCTGGCTATCTGACTTGAGACCCAGGGATCTGACCTGTGGGGTTGAGCAGTCAGAGTTGCAATAGAGACTGAGGAGAGCTGGAACAGGGGAATTACCTCAGCTCTCTGGAAAATGAGAATTTTTGACAGTCACCAGTTGCACCATCACTCACAGCCATAGCTCCTTTGGCTCTGCTTTCTCCTCTCTTTCCAACCTGCAGAACTGGGGGAAAGGTGATTTCCCCCAATACATTTAAATTTATAATAGTGTCAAAAGCACTGTAGCAAAACAGGTGAGTGAGCTGCTAATTCTGCCACTGTAGCTGGGTTTGAGTCAGGACAGCAAAGCTGACCTAGGAGGACACAGAATGCACTACGGTTCACGTGGGTTATTGGAAAGCTGTGCAGGGTCAGGCAGCACCTTCCTTGCCCTGCTGAAAACAGGAGTGTGCTCATCTCTTTACAGAATGCACAGTCATCTACTACACATGCACGGAAGGGATATGAAACTGCTCCATTTGCCACAGCGCTGGCTTTTCCTCGCTTTTGAGTGCTCGAATGGAAGAACATTGTCTCTTCTTATCCGGTCAGTGAGAAACTAACATCCCTATCAGTCCCCCAGCAAAGCAGTGTTTTCCTAATGGTCCTTTAAGGCAGAACGTGCTGTGTTAGCGGCTTGTTATTAGGAAGAAAACTTGGAGACGCAAATGTTGATCTTCTACTCCACAGCAGTTTATGGCTGGATAAAAGGTTTCTGAAAATAGGTTTGATTTAAATAAAACAACCATCTCCACTTTAATTTTTCATGTGTGAACGCTTCAGACAGTGCCTCTGTAAACTTCATTACAACGCATGCCATTGCGTGCCAGATCATAACTTTCAGCATCTTTGAAATTAGGCATCTGTTATCTCTTGCCTGGGGTTTACTTAAGGAAAACAGGAATTCAAAACATGAATGCACACAATCTTTACAAAAATACTGATGTTTACAGTCTGACCTTTACTTTCTAGTGTTTACCTAAAGACTAAGTATTTGGAATTATGCTTTGACTTATAAATGTTTACCATCTGCAAGGAATGATATCAGAGTTCTTACAAAAATAAAGGTTCCCTGGAATAACGTGACAAAAAATAACCACAGTGAAGGGAAGGAAGGCAAAAACAGCAGCTAAAAGCACGATAGAAGGGATTAGGACTTCCTGCCATCACAGTGGATTTGGTTGAGAACGGTTTCCCCAGGGCAGGTGTCCTTGCTGGACCAGTCTGCTCCCTTGGAGTGGTGAAGGACTGGTAGTGTCCAGGGCCTGCAGGGACATCCTCAAACTGACAGCTGTGCTCCAGCTCAGGAGGAAGTTGCGAAGCTGAGCTGAGGACTGGCAAAACTGCAGGCAGCAACTTGAGGAGCTGCTGTAGACAGAGTATGGTGATGTGTGAGACACCTGTGTGAGGTGCAAGGCTTTGCCCAAAGAGGTGCAAAAGTGCTTTGGGTGAAGGTGCAAGCTTGTCTTGTGCCACAAGCCTTTTGACAGTTGTCTGGTCATAGTGAGGCTGTCCCACAGCTACTGTGTGTTTTAGGAAAGCATCCAGTGCTTGCTTTTGCTGCTGGCTTTTGTTGTTTTTCTACAACATTATGTAGAAGACTGTGGGCCCTCTCTCACCCTAGAACCTGAAACAGGTAGAATTGCTGGCCAGTGCTTTTGGAGAATGGACAATAAGGTGATAGTGTGCTAGGGCAGTGGGGATGGAGCCAGGTGTGGTGTAGGAGGAATACGTATGGGAACATGCTTTTTCCTTGGATGCCTCAGGTTGCTTCTGATGGTGGCCCCGGACTTAACTGCATAGCTCCAGTCAGGGAGAAATGTGGTTTAGGGAGATGCCACTCCTGGGGGGAGGAGAGTGGCAAAGCTGAGCTACAGAGAGCTCTGGGTCAGTGGGAGCACCCACAGTGGAAAGTACGTGGATGCCAGATGATGGAGATGTTGGTGATGAAAAGCCATCATGACAGTTGAGGTAAGAGTAGAGACGAGGCTTTGCCTTCCCTTTTGTGCCAGTCAGGGGGATGTTTCTCCTTTGTCATACCTCATTCCTCCCTCTAGTTTCTCTGTGGTTTCATTTTCCAGCTGGGGTAAGTGGGTGGCTGCCAGACGTCTGCTCCCTAGGGATCACGGCCTTGTCACTGCCCAGGGGAGCAGCAGTTGCCAAGGGAGCGCCCATCCCATTGGCCATGGAGGTCTCCATGCTCTCTGAGACAGAGGTGTCACCAGGGCACCTCTCAGTGGCAGTCCCAGGGGTGAACCTGCAAGAGAAAACTTTGCTGCTGGTGAGGTCACTGAGGATTTGTTGAAAAAACTTTTGTTAAGCTTCTGCAGACCTGACTGAGTAAGCAGCGTGTTCCAATTTCTACAACCTTGGACCTTTGCATGTACTGTTCCTTTTATTTATTTTTTCTTTTTTCTCCTGAATTTATGGCAAGAGGACAGAATGAGAAGCAGGTCGCGAAGTTTGCTGCCAAGGCCTCTGACATTAGCTATGATTCATTAGCCCAGCCCTGAAGAGATGTTCAGAGGTCCAATAAAACCTATTCAATACCTTGTTTTGAAAGCTGTGCAGGAATAGGGAGCAAGAGGTTCTTTACCATGTAACGCCTTCCCTTTCTCTTCAGGAACAAAGTTGATTAATTCTGTTTCCTGCCTGCCTTTGAAGCTAGGTTTTAATGTATATTAAATCATGTTTAGCCATGTATTTTGATGTGGATGGGCTTGCAGGACTGGCGCCTCTGTCCCTGTCCTCCTCCCACTGTAAAGAGAAAAGTGAAGTATGTGCAAAATAGAACTTTTCAGATGGCAGTTTTTACATCTGTTCCCAGAGCACGTATGATAAAGAGCAACTGCAATTGAGGGAAAAAAAAAAAATACCAGAAATACCATTTAAAAATTATCTCAATGTAATCTTCCAGCCTCTGTTGGGAAACGGAACTGTGTTTAGGTTTAAATCAAAGTCACCATTTTGATCCAGCAGATGCAGAATAGGTAGAAATACAGGTCTATTTCTTTAGGCTACACGCTTCTCAGAGTTTTACAAGAGCAAAGCCACTTGTTAGCTCATGCAAAGTGTTGAGTCACAGAAAAATCTTAAGCGGTATCAAGTTAGATTCTAATCTCAGTTACAAGAGATGCAACTCCACTGGCTTCAGTATAGCTGTTCCTCATGGATCAATTAGAGCAGAATGAGGCCTGTCCTGTTTTACAAGTATTCAATCCTGGGTCATATGTATTAGCAGATGGTGACAATGCTAATTTGGCCTGAGTGCTTGAGGCAGCGTGTGGACGCTCCTGGAGTCATTTGGCCACAGAAAAACCATGCAGGAAAGCCTGCATGCAGCCTGTTAGGTGGGACTCGTGTGTTTATCCTAGGAATTACTGTCTCTAGGTTGCATGAGAACTCTTGGCTCTGTTTGGAGCAATTCTTCACCCAGATTAGTGGCCAGAATTTGGATTCAGGGATTGCTAGAAGAAATGCCTGATGGTATCTGTCTTGCTTTGTCCCTTGCCTCGGGAGTATTTCAGCTATTTCTCCTTTGCTTTCAACATTGTGGTTTCTAAATTCCTCCTCCCTTCACTGGCTGGTGGCAGACAATTTCCTTTCTCTCTTTTGAACCAATAGACTGAGCAAAATCAAGGTGAAGTCACTGTCGGACTACTGCAGTCAAAGTGACGTATCATCTGTTGGGAAAGCTATCCAAGTCAAAATGGTATTTATGTGGAGTAGTTGAATTTAGTAGCCTCGCTTCTGAATAGTGGCATTATCATTTTTTGTGTGCAAGCATTCTAGTAGTTCTTTCCAGTTTACTCGCCTGTCCAAACAGGCCAGTGTCCAGTGTTATCTCCAAAAACACTGCTAGATAAGACTGGACAGTGTGCTCGTACAGTATAGACATTGGCCAGTTAATTATCAACTCCTCTATCAGCACAGTTTTAACAAGGGAATTTGTCATAATGGGCTGCCTGGTTAGGAAGTTAGTTTGTTTCCTCATTCTATAAATGTTATTATTACCTGTTTTGTGTCACAGACAGCGTGTTTCGGTCTGGAGTTTGAGCCTAGCATAAATCTGCACTGACTTTGCTGCAGTTCTTTGAGACAGAAGCCAGCCTTTCATCATGCAGTAGCTTCTTAATATATATATATATATATATATATGTGTGTGTGTGTGTGTGTAAGGAAAAAAATATATGCCAAAACACCCCCAGTACACATGTGCTCAAACAAAGCTTCCTAACACACCTATTCCCTTAAAGTACTGTGTTTGTATGTTGCTGGAGGGCCCAATACAGCAAGCCTTTCCTTTCCAGCTCTATGTTGGGAAAAGCAAATGCCTGATGGGCAGCACTTGGGCTCTGCCATTCGTGGTCAAGGCTCTATGACTTGTGCCAAGGTACATGATAAAGGTTCTGATCACCAAACCCTCAATGCTCATATAACACATGCTTTCAGTGAAACTTGCTTTTTGTCTGTTTTTATCATACCTGCATTGTGCTGGAATTGTTTTTTTCAAGGATGAATAGGACCTGTATCTACTCTGACAAAAGCAAAATTATTTTTCGAGCATTGTTGCCCTCTCCAAACATTCTCACAGGAGAGGAACTGTATCAGATTTTAGTGGAGCCAGAATAAGAACTGGAACTAGAGGTACATTGGTGAATGACCTCTTTTCTCTGTGGCCACATATAGTTTTCCAGTGTGTTACCTGTTTATTGAGATAAATTAGCCTCCTGAGGTAACTCTAGGACAAAAGATGCTGTATTAGTTTTGGACTAGTGAAGTTTTCTGACCCTCAAACCAATAAACATAGTTAATCTCTTAGAACCCCTTGCTAGGTTTGCTACTGGCAGAAGTCCAGAAGTGCCAAATCTGCATTTTGGTAACTCATCTCACCTGGCGCGAGAGGAGTCATCAGTCTGGACACCCTTTGAGGCTGAGGGAATTTCAAAGGCTTCTTGTGTGTATGGGACTGACTGGAGACAGAAATCAGCAATATATTAGGTCAGAACATAGTGTCCTTTTCAGGGAGACTTTGCAGTTTTGTGTCATAGAATCATTTGAGTTGGAAGAGACCTTTAAAGGTCACCCAGTCCAACCCTCCTGCAGTGAACAGGGTGAACAGGGACACCTACAATTGCATCAGGTGCTCAGAGCCCCATACAGCCTGACCTTGATGTCTTCAGGCAACCCACCATTTCTCTGGGCAACATCTTGACACAACGTATGAGCAGCTTTAGCTGTCACTGGTAACATGCACTGTGAGATGAATTCAACCCCATTTAATAGCAGATCCTTGGGTCTATGAATTTTACCCTGCTGCTGTGGGCAGTATTTATTTATTTATATTTGTCTGTGTCTAACTAGAAACATGATTTACGTGCTTTTGACCATCTGGTCTCCTCTCTTGCCATGCTTCTTTTCTTAAGGCTGGTTTGAACTCCCAGTCTTGTAAATATACCTCCAGATTGTGACCCTTGCAGCTCCACTTACAGGTGAATGCCTCTGACTGCCTCCTGCTGCGCTGCCAAACGGGACTGCCCCCGCTACATCACTGCCAGCTGAGAGATGGATGCTGCTTTGCCTGGTGGAGAGACCGTGCAGTCTGTCAGCACATTTCCTGCTGCTGAGGATTTAAAAGGCTGCTTGCACCGGGAGCAGATGGCCACCTCTCCACCCATCCTCTCAGGTATGGGGAAGCAGCCAAAAACTAGCTTAAAAGAGCAAAGCATAACCTGTTCAAAGGAGAACAGAAAGGAACATTTTTCAAACAGCTTAATGAAGCACTTGTTAAGGACTGCCAGGGACAGATTTCCATTCTACACAGGATATTCATTAGAAAAGTAAACACCCTCCAGCACCATTTGTAGGAACAAAGCAGCTTGCATTTTGTAACGAGGTGTTAATTTAACGAAGGAAAGGACTGGCAGAGGAGCAGGAGGCGAATAACCAAATGACAGACACCTCCTCCTGGGAGGACAGGATAGCAGTGCCCTCCTCCTCTCTGTGTGGCACAGGGCTGGGCTCTCTGCAGAGCACAGTGGTGTCCTGGGCCAGGGATCTTGGGATGTGGGATTGTGGACTGATGTGCAAGGTTAGTGAGGCCCTCCAGTGCTGAGCTGAAGGTCCAGACCCCTCAAAGTTATGTATAGTGTCAGGGTAGCCTGCCCCAGCTGGGTCCCACCCAGGATCCCTCTGGGGTCACTCACAACGAAAGGGAGATGGAGGATGCGGCCTGCTCTGGGGTGAGGTGGGAGATGGTAAAGATGCTTTGTGTGCCAGTGTTGGTGGATGGAGGTGATCTTGGATTACCTCCAAGATGTGTGCTCCTTGGATTAGCTGGGTGTCACCAAGGGAGAGCTGGGAGGTGAGTGTGAATTTTTCTGCGTTTCCTGTCAGGACTTCAGCTTCCAGCCTATCCCTTATTTCCTTATGTGTGTTTCCCACCAGGGAGTTTCTTGTATGGTTGCTCCCTGTGGGGACAGGGCCAAAACTCCCCTGCCCTCCCAGCTCTAAGGAATGGGAGCGGTGCTTGGCAAGGGAGGAGGCTTGTGGGTCGGAGGGAAAGCACAGGACATGAAGCCAAGCCTTATTTAATGATGCTATCCTGTTTTTCCTCAGAGCATACATCATGCTGGAGAGGAGATCAGAAATAAGGCCCTGGAAGAAATTCTGGCCATGAACCTATATAATCAGCCTAAACACTGGCACAAATGAGGTCATTTCTTATGTTTATATTTTTACGTGCATTGTACGCTCCCTGTTCTCTTCCTTATGTCACTGTGATGTGAAGGGAATTTCCTGTGCACACACGGTATTGTTGCAGGGCTTTGTGAACGTGAGGCACCTCGGGTGGCAAGGAGAAATAATGCTCAGTGTTGGCAGTACATACAAGCACTTAGGAAAATTCCCATTCCCACAGATCATTTTCTTCTTAGTTGCGTGCTGAATATTTTGTTGGAAGATTAGAAGGAGAAGTGGCTGCATTTAGCAGTTGCTGACACGTTTCAGCACTCTCACTATGCAGAGGTCAGTTCTCAAGCGCTGTAAATCAGCCTGGCTGCAGCCCAGCCATACTGTGGCAACTGGAAAGGGGCTCATGGAGACCATTGGAGCCCTCCTCTTGGAGAATGTTGTTGATCAGCCATTAGGTCTATAGAAAATACCTAATTTAAGTGGTGAATTATGTCCTTGCGATCTCTCATCTTTGTATGTATGCTGATCAGGATGGTGGGACAAGTTGAAAATAGATGTTCCTTTTGGCTTCTGGGTCCCATGAAATAGAAACATACGTATTTCTATGGCTATAGAATACAAATCCTGGCTCGAGCTGAGCATGAAAGGTGGCACGGTCTGCAGCCAGTGCTCAGGTACACTCGCCATAGGGTACTTGTCAGTGGGCCAAATTCAGAGTGATGCAAAATGGCTGCAGTACTGCAAGAGTCAAAATAAAAAGCGGATGTGCAAAGGAGAACCCCCCTTCATTCCTGCCCTCCACGGTTGTTTCAGCTGCAGAGCTGTTGCTTCAGCTACAGAGCCTTCCTGCTGATGGCAGGCCAGAAAAGCCACCCTGAGGGCACAGCGTGCCTTTAACACCAGGGCTGTGAAGGCACAGTTTAGGCTGGAGGAGAGAGAGCAGCCCCAGGCTGCTGCAATGGGCACATCACGATGAGGGGCAGCAGGCACAGAAGTGCCCTGGTCTGGCTGGGGGAGCTGAGTGAAGTGTTGGTACCCCAGACAGGCACCACCATCGTAGACCCTGTCTGAAATTATACTTCAAAGAGGCTTCAGAATGAGGAGGAAAAAAAAAAAAAAAAAAGAAAAAAAAGCCAATCCTCATGTAAACCCCAGGGCTGGAGGAATAAAAGCTCCAGAAAACATTTATATTGCGCTCCCTTGATATCAACACAGATGAAATGGATCTCCGTGCTTCCCTGCAAACTGCAGGCTCTAAAGAGGATTCCAAATCCCATCCCCACTTTAATTTAAGGGCCTCCCAATTAGACTGTTGGATGTCTTTCAAAGCTTTGTATAAATTGGAGATTATGCATCTCGCAGCGGAGGCTTGTCTCCTTGCTGCAGCAGTCAGCGGCCATCGCTTGCAGTCTCTGGCAGGGAGACTTGGGAGCTGAGTGCAGCTCTGGCCCCGCTGCTCCCCAGCTGGCTCCCCTCAGCAGTGTGTGCTGTGGGACTTCTCTGATGCCAGGGGCTGGGGGAGCATGATTCCTCTGACACTCTGAGCACAGTGGAAACATCTCAGAGGGAGGGAAGAAGTCCTTTCAGGTTGATTTGAAATGGTTTTGCTCTTCTGTCCTTCCCCAAGCAGTCCATCAAATAAAACCTCAAAAAGCTCATCACAGAACTTGGCACAAATTCATATAGTATTGGTCAAGCTGTATTTTTTACAGTTAATGTTAAAGATCTCTCTTGCTGCTGTTGCCCAGACTAGGGATTCTTCTGTATTTTCCTAAGAAATAGCATGTTATTAAGTGGTGGAAGCTTCTCTTGGGAGGAGGGAGCAGGGATGTTTCATTCCTGTGTGAAACTCAGGTGTTCGCTCCGTCTCCCCTCACTTCCCTCCAGGGCTGCACCCACACCTCGGGGGCTGATGGGCCATTAGTGCTGGTTGCCCCCAGGACTGCCATTTGGGTGCAGGGGGGGAGAACTACAGGCCTCAGGGTACTGGAGGGAAGATAGGATGGACTTACCTAGCAAAAGGTCTCGGGAGGTGGCTGCAGAAGAAGATACCCGCGTGTTGGGTTCCTCCTGGCACTTGTCGACTCTGTCATTTCCCATCCGTGCTCACAGCTGCCAGACCACTGGGTCCTGAGTGGAGGATGGGCCCATTCTGCTCTGCTCCACACGAGGAGCTGCCACCCAGCAGTGCTCAGGGGTTCTAAAGAAGTTAACCCAAAAGGTAGATAGTTTTGTTAAGCTGTGTGCTGATGGAAATGAGGCAGTTGTTCTTAACTTAAACCTTGCGTGTTGTGCTTCTGAGCCCAAACTCAGGGTGAACTGAGCTGCCTGCAGTGAGCAGAATAATGTAATAATAACTAAGTGAACACAGTGACAAGGGGTTGGAAATCACTTACTCAGGCATGTGAGTCTGAAGTTCTTGAGGAGCTGTGGGGAGTCTGGTATCTGGCTCTGCCATCCAGGACCAATCCTTCACTGTTCAGACCAATGGATAGATCCCATACACAGATGTTGACTGCAGCTTTGGTGTGGGTTGTTTTTATTTTTTTTCCACCAGTTCTTCAGTAATTTCTCATGGCCAAATGCCCTATTTGGCATGGTTCAAATTAGGACAGCCTTTTTTGCTTCTGGCACAGGAACGAAGCACTTAAAGGATGGCTAATTTGATGATACCTCTAATGCCAACTGCGTTAAACTACAGAGTCTCGAGAGAAGGAGGACAGAATAAGGCCTTTTGCTCTTATGCACACAACTGTCCCATTTTTGTCAGTCTTCCCTTGAAACATAAGATTTTTTTAAAAGAAAACGGCCAGGAAAAAGAGAATCTTAAAACCCAAAGGATATATTTGTGTCTTCTTTAATGCGAGAACCCCGTCACCATTAAACTGTCAAATTATCCTATATTTAATTTCGATATGCATACTAAAACTTTCTGCAGACAGCTGATGAACCTCAAGGTGATGGGACTTGTTTCTGCTCCCATTGAAGTTGGTGGCAAGCCTCCCATTCACTGCAGTGTGTAGGATCAAACCCCAGCACATAAATAATCAACACAGAGAAGGCGCTCTCTGATTCTTCTGTCCATACCTCTCCCTTCCTGTCAGAAAGCTTATGAGGTCGGGCCCAACACTGATCTCACGAGCAGGCTGGGAGCATCTTTCTTTCTTTCTCTCTTTCTTCCCCCCCTCCCAACTTTTCTTTGTGGGTTTTGATCTCTCCCTTTGAAATGGAAGCAAATTCCCTGCAGGGTGCTCTGTGATCACTTGCTGGGTGTAGTCGCATGCTTTCACTTCTTGCTGTAGGTGAAATGGCTCATGTGCAAGATATTAACTCTCTACTCAGCAGTCCTATGCAGCAGGAGCAGCACGTTGCATTCCTTCTCTGCTCCGAGATGCTTAGCGGAGTAATCAGCTTTCCCCCTATAAAACCTCTGTAAAGCAGCACTGTGCATAGTGGAGCAGAACAGCACTTACAGCACACACGAGATACACAAGAGGCAATGTTTCAGGGAGAGACAGGTATCAGGCAGACCTGGCTACATAGTTAGCCTGGGTTAGTTGGTCTGAATGAAGGATGTGACCTCTTCCTGCAGAGCAGTGCGTAAGCCAACACTTTGTTGTCAGTTATGATCTACTTGCCATAGAAGAAAATGTCATTTCCCTTTGGTTTCACTGGAATGAAGCAGTTGGAGAGAGTTATTGAAGAAGGAAATTACAGTGATGGGATAAGTGTTGGGGGGAAAAAAAAGAAGACTGTTTTAACAGGAGAACTATGGTTAGGCCCAGCCCAGAGAAGTATGTAAGAATGTGCTTGTGATTTGCTTCCAACAAAATTTTTAAGCCTATACTTAACTATAAGCATGAGTATCTCCTTGCTTAAGGTTAAGCACGTGCTGAAATATTCATCTGGAGTAAGCCCCAGCTGGCAAGGCTGAACGAAACAGAGATCACATAATCAACTTCCAAAGCAAGAGCCTAATCCTACCCAGGCAGCTATTCTGGGGGAGTTTCCAGGAAGGCAGAGAAGTTGCAAAAGGTGGATCTGAGTCTCTGATCTTACAAATTTCCTGGCAGGTGCAAAAGCAATGGCTCTGAACAATACCAGAGGTGTTTGCAGGATTGGCCTGAAGGCTTTGTCTGCAGCAGAAAAGGAGGTTAGCAGCCTATTGAAAACAAACAAACAGCCCCACCTCCCTCCAAAAAATTCACAAAGATGGCTTCTGTGGATGTGGTGTAGCTTTAAAAAGATGTAAGCGGTGCTACCACTGGTGTAGCTCTAGAAAATCTGAGCCTTTAGAAAAACACTTCACTGAATCAGCTGTGCAAATCCACATCCCAACATCACAACAGTATCAGGGAGTCAGTCTGTGCACTAAATCTTCATGCACTGGACCACCTTCTTGTTTGAAGAAGAATGCCAAGTGACATTAAGCTCTTCTTCTTTGAATGATGCTTGCTCATTTAGTAGGAATTTTAACTGGAAATTTTCCAAATAATTAAGCTTAAAGAATTTGTATGTGTACACACGTGCATGCATGTAATGGGATAAGCTGTGCTCTTTACTCTTGAAGACATGCACGAGAATGGTGAAGAAAGAGAAAGGAAAAGCCATTGCTTGTGGGTATGAAATGTGACTGTGAAAACTAGTTTCATTTTAAGCCCTTGGAGAACGTTACAGTGCGAGTCAAAGCCATTTCTTACTACCTGTAGAATATAGGTTTGCAGCAAGCAGAAAGAAGCAAATGCAAAAGGAGCAAAAAGGAGAGCAGCTTGGGTCTGCTGTGTGCTGCCATTGTGGCAAAGGTCCGCCTGGGGCAGCTAATGAGGCTGGAAAAAGAGCTTTGGATGTTCCACACTTCATCTCCATCAAAACTAGGTTTAAGGTCTTGTTTTCATTTTGAAGACTTCTGGCAGAGGTGGAGCTGATGAAGCCACTGGATTTTTTCAATCTAGCGGAGACGTGAGGGAAGTGACTGAAGTGCTTCCAGGTGTTTTGACTTCAGGAGAGTCTTCAGCTCGCTGGTGGTTTGTGCTCCAGGTTCAGGGTTTGCCCACAGTCGCTGCCCTCCTGGGCTGTTTGGTGGCTGCTGAGTCTGTTGGCAGCCTGCAGAAACCCCATGAGAGCTGATACAGCTCGGCCACCCCACAGAGACTGAGTTGGATCAGTGTAACCACTCCAGGCTTTGGTGCCAAAGTGCATGACAGCTCCAGGAATGACCTCTGAAGAGGTAGTTTCAGCCTCTGGTTTATCTGTAATTGCACTGGAAAATAAGCCAGATACGCTGACCTCTCACTTTCACATCCCCAGCGGTGAGTTTCTGAGGCAGGCTGTGTGTGTCTCAATATTACATAATGAGATGGAATAACACAGCCGATCATCATACGGTGTTAATGCGTCTGTAATGCATGGAGTCAGAGAGGGGTCCAACAAAGGGCTTCAGAAAAGGCCTCGCCTTTGGATTTTTGCGGAGATGTTGATCTACAGAAAAGGTAATGTGCTCCAAACAATGAAAGTTATCTGCAGTGTGTGCAGGAAGGCCTGGGGCTTTCAGATGCAAATACAGAAATATATTTAACATCTTGACTTCTATTCTTTTGTCATAATACAAAGTGAAAAGACAATGTTTAGTAAATGTTTACATCTTACAAAGGGGAGTTTTGCAAATTGCATTGTAACTCTTTGGGAGGAACCAGGAAAGAGGGCAGGATGTTAACAACATAAAAAAGAATGGCAATAAAACCCACCCCTAATATTAATTGTCTAAGAGGAAATGCATATATCTCTCATCAGGACATCTCAGACTCTGCTTTGCATTGCTGGAAGCCTGAGAACGCTAATCGTTTTTTGGCATAGAGAACCAACCTCTTGCATACTTGAAACATAACTCATTTACAGTTGTTTTGATGGATGCTTATAAGCAATAAGGAGAAACTGCCAAGTCCTTTCAGCTTGCTGAGCATCAGAGCTCAGAACGGGCCTGAGCCACTGAGGTCAGATGTAGAGCTGGCTGAGCTCCTGACATGGGAGCTGGTGGGGAGTGCCCTGATTTAACATCTCTGTTCATTTCTGGCCCTGAAGTTGGCTGTTGCACAATGAAAACCTATGGGCAGGATTCCTCGGAAATTAGCAGTGTACCTGAAAAGATTCTCAGAGAATCATTTCCACCAGCCAGTGGCATGGAGCCATCACAATAGCTCCTCAGCGAGGTGACAACAACAGCTCACACCCCTGAGGATCCAGGCACCAGGTGCTGCAAAGGTTGACCTAGTGCTGGCCAGCCAAATGAAGAGAGGTGTCTCACCACCCCAGGGCTGTCTTGGGAAGGAGGCACAGCTCCAAGGACTGCAGCCTGCTCCTCTTCCTCCTTGAAACAGCAGCTGACAGCTGCCCTGTACTGGGATCAGGCACAGGCTTACAAGCTAGGCAAGTGATGTAATGGGACGTGGGTGACTGGGGAAAGCATGAGCTGATTGTAGAAGACAGCCACTGAACTCAGTGTGTGTGTGAACATGTGTGTGTGTGTATGGAGGGAGGTGGAACAACAGGTTTGTGAGTATGGTGAGATCCTTCATCACTGGCCAATGCCAGGCATCGTGTAAAAGCCTCAGCTGTTGATATTACTTAGACATAAGGCTTTGCCCCTGTTTCAGTTTCTCCCTCAGACTGCTATTCAAAGTTCAGTTTAAAGACACAGATTAGCAATATGGTGTTTGCTCTGGTGGAAAATAATTAATTTCCCAGATCCCAACACTGGTTTCTTCTGGTGCCCATAGAGCAAAACCCGTAGCAAGGTGCTCTTTGTGGGCAGTGTCTCTCAGTGATAGAAACTCATTTCTGCCATGTGATTTTCATGTTATGCTGAATAACATCGTACAAAGTTGCAGTGAGTAACTTCTGCTTACATCATGCTGTGTGAAGGAAAAGAAGTGGGGTTATATTCTGTGTGACTCTCAAGGAGTCCTGCATGTATCTCATGCTATAGCTTTGTATATGGAATGTGCAAAGGCTGGAAATCCATTTGTGGGGATACAGAGGAGCTGATGTCAAATGCTTCAGAGCAAGTTTTTGTTTTAGCTTTTAAATTATTTTTATATTCTCCATAGGCTAAGTTCATATGCACCTTCCTCCTTCCAGGTGAACCACAGACCTGGTCTTCTTTTCCTTCATAGTGTTGCTCTCATGATGCTTCTGTAGTGTACTTATCCCTGTTCCACATACCAGCCCTAAGAAAACCCTGCAGAAGCAAGTTCCAGTAGCTAGCCAATACCTACCTCTGAAACCTAATTTTTCTTCTTGGTGTCTCTTTCTTACTCTTCCTTCCATTCCTTCCCTTTCTTTCTCATTCCTTTCACCTGCCTTCCTCCCAGCATCCCAGCTGCCTGGCTGTCATTCGCTGTGCTGCACATCTCTCACAGCAGCTGGCAGGAGGACCACAGGAGTCTCTTCCTCCCTCACGGGGAGCTGCAGACTTGTTGCTCGCTGACTTGCACAGGCAGGCAGAGTGCTCTAAGCTCCATCTAGCAGCAGGGAGGGGTGAGGAGCTGCTCAGCCAAAAGGTATCGCAGAAGATAGGTCTGGGGGAAGGAGACCTTAGAGCAGCTGGGGCTGTAGATAAGGGCAGTAATCCCTGGGCACTGCCAGGGAGGTTGTACACTTGTTTGAAATTATTGGTGCTCTTGCACTCTAATCAGACCAAATGTCTGCAGCATAAAAAAGAAACAATTAGCCCAAATGGAAAGGACCATAGAAAGGTTGCCACCTGCCTTTGTCTCGTTTTCATATTCATTGTGTGTTAATCTTAGCAGAAGCATTCAGCTCATGTCAGCACATGAGGAGTGGCTGTGGGAACTGGGATTGTTCAGTCTGGAGAAGACTCAGGAGAGACCTTACTGCCCTCTATAACTGCCTGAAAGAAGTTTGTGGCTAGGTGGAGGTCCGTCTCTTCTCCCAGGTGACAGTGATAGGACGAGAGGGAATGGCCTCAGGTTGTGCCAGGGGAGGTTTGTGTTGGATATTAGGAAAGATTTTTCTCAGAAAGAGCAGTGAGGCACTGGCACAGGCTGCTCAGGGAGGTGCTGGAGTCACCATCCCTGGAGGTGTTCAAGAACCGTGGAGATATGGCACTGCGGATGGGTTGGTGGTTGGACACGATGATCTTAGAGGTCTTTTCCAACCCTAAGGATTCTGTGATTCTTTGCACAGGTGAATATCAGCTAAGATGCTCATAATTGTGTAAAACCTCTGCTGGGATCTGTCATGAACACAGGTGAGCTCAGAGAGCCTTTTGCAGCACAGCCTGCTGCAGCACCGCTATGCCCTAGCAGAAACAGGAGCGATCTGCAAAACTTTATCAAGCCACCAGAAATATTTCCAAATTCTTCAGTCTGGGTTACTTCTTTTCCTTTGAGGTTGTCCTCCTGTATACTGGCTGTGGTTGGTCTCACAGAGCTCATGTTGGGCTGTGGCAACATGGCAGCTGGGATAAATAGGAGAAAGAGGACATTTGGGATTTCTGGCTTTCAAAGTGGTTATAATTGGGAATTTTTGTTTTTAAGCACCTCGGGGCAAAACTCTCAAAATCTTTCTAACTGGCTTAAAGATCTAATGTAGCATTTCTAAAGCAAGGGAATCCTCAGGTGTTGCACTCTGATGTTCAGTGGAATTATATCAAGTCAAACACTCAAGCATCAGAGCTGTTTAGCCAAACTCCTTATGGGCATTTGGGAGGTTTCCCATCCCTGTTTCTAATTTGGTTTGTACCTCAAAGCCAGTGGGTTTTTGCTATCTGTTTTGTGGATATGCTTGTGAGAAGATATTAACAGCTCTAAATCTCAGCTGAGCTTCTCAGAACTTTCCTGGATGCAAGAGGAAATTCTCCAAATGCACGTTTGTTTTCAAGCCTCTGTTATTGTTATTGTTTGTCAGGCAGAGCTACCTCAGGAAATCTGAGCACCTGTAGAAGCTTCAAGCATAGCCTAGCTTCAGCTTGGACTCAGCAGACATTACTAACAGCCACACAGCCTTCACCAGGGCAGATGTCGTATGTGACAGTTGTACAGGAGATCATAGAATCATAGAATCACCAAGGTTGGAAAGGCCTCCAAGATCATTCAGTCCACCCTTCCACCACTATTTCTCCACTAAATCATGTAGGTCAACATCTGGACGTTTCTTGAACACTTGCAGGGATGATGACTCCACCACCTCCCTGGGCAGCCCATTCCAGTGCCTGACCACTCTTTTGGTGAAGAATTTTTTCCTAAATACTGTTTAGCATGCAGAATTGGCAGTTGTGCAGAGGAGTGGTCTTCCTGCTGGTTGGCCCTTAGGCTCCAGCTCAGGCTGTGTGTGTGCAGGTGTACACTTGGCTAAGGAGGCTTTGCAGAGGCAGAAATCTGTGTTTCCATCTTGGTGGGAGACTGACTGCCAAGAAGGGCTCTAAAAAGCACAAGGATATCCTTTTGGGGTGAAGAAGCCTTGAGAAATCTGCATCAAGGCTTGGTTGTTGCCACCCTTGCAAGGCCCCAGCAATGACTATTGAGGGGTTTATGGGTGGCATTGGCCACTGATTGGGGTCAGAGTAGGAATGAGTAGAACTGAAGCGGTTCTGCAGTCTGGGGGAAGGTGTGCTCCATGCACAACAGAAACCACATGGAATTGTTTCTTGGTTTTAATTACATCACATTTGGTACTGATACCACAGTTTCCTCCTTCAAGGATTGGTAGCCAAAATTGTAACTACATTGCCAAACTAACTGTATTGTAAAGCCACCTCCAAGCGGCAAGGGAGCCCACGCCAACATTCAGTGTAAAGTTCAGCTCAGCACTGATGGTTTATGGCTGATAATGAATTTAGCAAGCTCCCAAGCCTTTGATGCTAATTATTTTAAGTATCATAGGGTCTGATTCACAAGGCAGTAATCACAGGTCATTATTTCTGACATTATTAGGTTAAGTTAAAAATTAGCTTTTAGGCTTAAAGTGCTGTGCACTAATGCGCTCTGAAATGGAACACCTGTGTGATGTTGTAACAGACAATTGAAGGAAATTAGCCCCTTTAATTAAATGAACTGCAACTGCACGTTGTTTGTTGTTATACTGACAAAAAGTGGTATTTGCACCTTTAGATAGAAATTTTCTATAGCTTAAATGGGTCACCGGTTGTGAAAAATGAGCCCAGGCTTCGCAGTCAGCAGTGACTTCCCTTTGATATATTGTGGTCAATGCCCCCTTCCAGAAGTAATTTGAACCCAAAGCAGTTTTGTGGGCCGGATTCTTAAATGGGCTGAAATGGGATCAGCAGAGCTGCATCCACGTGTTTGTTTGCTAGATCCACACATGCACAAACCCACTTTTCTGACACAGCTTCAATGACGGCAGACAAAAAGCAGAATTTTTTCCCACTGAGACCTTCACGGGATTTCTCCAGCCCCAGCCCACACATCCAGCCACAGCAGCAGGGAAGCAGCTTTAACAGGATTAGCTTTTAACTGCTGAGAGGGCCGCCATGGCTGTGCCTGCATCCTTTGCCGTGAGGCCGGGGACCGCCATCTCAGGCAGCTCAGGGGCAGGTTACAGCCCTGCTGCTCCCTGGCACACAGAGGCACTTCCCTCTGGCTTCGTGTCACACAGGTGCTTTGCAGTCAGCAGTTCATTTCCAGGTGCAATTAAAGGTATTTGTTCTAATAGACGAAGTTTTGAATAGGATTGTTATTTCCATAGAGACTGTTCCACTTCCTTTAGTTTAGGTTATCCAGTGTATATGAACATGTACCTTGTTTAATTGGGAAGAGCCTGGTATTTGCATTTCAATGGGACCCTCCAGCTATAGAATCCACTGAAAAGCCTCTGCAGGCCTGTTGTGTGGGATTGCGATCCCTTTGCATCTCACTAAGAATCGACAGGTACTTCATTCCAAGGAGGAAGGAAGTGTGGTGATTTCCTCATCTCCAGATGTAAAGTTTCTATACAAGGAAGTATATAAGTTTAAGTAATCTGCCCAACAGCATCGCCTGAAGTAGGACACAGATACCAACCTCTAATCCTTACCTGTGGCCATAAGATCATCTTTCTTCTCTTGATGATAAGGAAAATGCAGAAGCTGCTTGCACTGCCGTGCAGGAAGCCAGGACAGGGTGCTCCTCCATAGGCACAGATTAGGGTTATGAGGGGCAGCACCTGGCATGCGGGGGCCAGGGAAAAGCAAATGATGCTGTCACCAAACCAGTCTGCCTGCTGCAGCCCAAAGGAAGCACGTTCCTCCCTGCTGACATCTGAGCATGGGGAGCAGAGGGGCTCTTAGTGGTGGGGCACGTGGGAGTGCTTCACAGTCACCTCGTCTTTCCTTTCAGACCTTTGCTCTTTGGGTTGCCCGTGGTGCCTTCTTGCAGACTGCTGTTGAGACCGCAGTAATGCTGAGATGTGGAGCTGTTGAGGAAGTGCCTGTGGTGGTCTCCCCATGCCTGATGCACGCAGCAGCTAATGGTCATCCTGGCTTTATTCTTGGTGGCTTTGGGTTCTTCCCTTCTGTTTTTGTTCTGTCACTCACTCCAGAGCCTTCCACCAGACAAAATGAGCTCTGGTTCTACAGTGCAAGTTTTGGTACACGTCAGCTTTTGGAAACATCTCATTTTTCTCCCCCATCCCTCTAAAATAGGGCAGCAGGTGGCTTTCATTTTGGATTGAGTCTCAAAAAAATAAATGAATGTAGATCCTCCCCACCTCCCCGCCAAACAGCTGAAACATCATCTAACATCT
This sequence comes from Perdix hodgsoniae, assembly GCA_035772895.1. Taxonomy (NCBI): domain Eukaryota; kingdom Metazoa; phylum Chordata; class Aves; order Galliformes; family Phasianidae; genus Perdix; species Perdix hodgsoniae. Next base: position 14,926,831 of record JAPSGF010000007.1, read on the forward strand.
TCTAAATCTTCCATCACTAATATTCTTTTACGGAACCAGTCTGGATTGTTCTGATGTATCTCTTGAAGATAACCAGTACAAAATGAGGGGACTAACATGGAAACACATACGGACACCTAGAATATGAAACACCAGAACTGCAAAACTGAGCTAAAGAGTTGGTGTTTTTGTGTCTGGCACAGTAAGTGGATTCAGGCTTTCAATTATTGGTTTCAGGGCAGTCCATGAATGTGCTAAGCAGGCAGTCACTTTTTTGGTGGGACTTATTTCTAGGCTTTTAAAGCACCTTTCTTTTTCTTGTCTTTAGAAAATGCTGAAATTTTCATCATTCAAGCTGAAACTATCTAGAAGTAGCTTGGTTTTGGCAGGTTGTTTGGAGGGACAAAGTCTTAGATCAAATATAGAATTGATAGAGGAGAAGAAAAGGAGAAGGGATAAAAGACTGACACACCCAAGCAGATGCATGCACCCCTTCTGTGTAGGAATAGGCACCAGCCTGGTGTCTGACACCAGGTGCTGAGGTGAGAGTTCAGGGTCCAAGTGATGACCTTGCTTGGCTGAGATCAGCCTTAGGTTTTCACTTCTCCAAGTCAGTCCTGCCTGCGAGAGGAGGCTTGCTCTCCCAAAATCCATAGCACAACTCACACAGCACTCTTAGAAATCCTCCCAGCTGGCTTTCTGATTTTCCAGCTGATGCTATTTATACCAACCTTTCCCTTCAGCTTTAACCAGGGGCAGAGATCTATCATTACACAGGCTATACATTCTGTATTTCTACCTCAGATTTTGATTCAGTTTGGAAATTGTGTGGAATTCATCTAAAGCCAAGTGGGTTTGGATGTCAAAACCATAAAACAATTTTCCTGTTTTGTGTGATGTGAGTGTATAATAACATATTTGGCCTTGTCCCTTGGCTGCCTAACCATGGGCTGTGATTCACCTCTGAGGTGTAGCTGCCCTTTTACTGGACTTGTGCTCAGTTTCAACTTTTGTAATGAATGCAAAGTGCTGGCAATTCCTCTGCCTTTCAGGTTCCACCGAGAGCACTTCCAGTAGCTCTGCTAGTTAATATTAAATTGTCATTACTGCCAATACAGCAATAATGATCTGTACTTCAAGGGCAGCTTTGATGTGATGATCTCAAAGCAAATCAATTAAGGTTTATCCCACACCCTTGCTATGGATGGAAACATTGAATATACGGAGAAATGAGTCCCCACATCACTGACAAGCGGGAAGCGAAAACCAGAATTCCTGTTCTGAAGAAAATCAGTGTTTGTTTTCTTCCCCACAAGCCCCAAATTTTGCTATAGTGGATATGTCTCTGGAACTGAATATGTAGAAGAAAGAACTACTCCCAGAAAACACCCCAGCATTTAGTTGTGTACTTGCTGCTGTTGTGATGGAGGGCGGAGTATCCACACAGTATGTGGTGTCACAGCGTCTTTGGCAAATGCTCCTCAATGCTATAGTGAGTCAAATAATTGCAGCCACTGCACTCCTGTGCCTGCTGGGGGGCTGGAGCTGCTCACAGCAGCAGGCAGCAGCGGGAGGTGGCCCACAGCACATTATGAGAAGGCACAACATGGTCAGGTTTGGACCCTCTACACTGTAGTTGTTTCTGGCTGGGGTGGCACCTATAAACTATTTCTGATTAGATTGCATGTTCTTGTCCCCTTCTGAATGCCACAGGGACAAACAAAAAGGGTGAGGGCTGGTGTTAGAACTGGGTAGGCTGCCTTTGACAAGGTCAGCACCAGATTTTTTGGTGTGGTATCCTGGAAGATTTCCCTCCCATGTTATGCTTTATCCTGAGAGCCCGTGGTAGCGGGACTGAGAGCCCCAAGCATATCTGGAAGCATTTAAACACGTAGCTGCAACAGCAGAATGGGGAAATGGCTTCTCTTCAAATGCTCGAGGCAAGGATTACTCTTCCACAACCTGCCATAGGATGGATGTTTCTTTAAAGCTCAAGTCTCCTTAAAAACACCAAATCTCCTTAAAAACAAATTTCACTCTACACTAACAGTGGTCCTTTCTTGGAGTGCAGGTCATGGACTGGAAAATGTAAGCAGTTTAATGGAAACACTCCTTAAAGCTGGACAGGTTCTCCAATTAGTCCTGTTGGGCAAACATCTGCATGTGAACGGAGGCTCGTGCTTTAATCTTCATCTCTGTGTCTTGCATTTCTGGGTTATCCTTTTATGTGAATCATAGTTTTTATCTATACAAAGAGAAGCTTAAACTGCTTCAAGTGAGGTGCATTTCCAGTACTTCAGCACTAATTAATCATTAAAGCACCAGCTTCAAAGAGTGGGGGATTTCAATGTTGGTGTTCCTGTGATGACGCTGTGGCCAATTCCTCTCAGAAATACGGGTATTTTAAGAGTTTCAAATCAAATGAAGAATGATTTGGCAACATGGTGGTGGGCTCCTTGAGTCCCTCAGAAGTAAAAGGAACTCTGTGAGGATTGCAGTCAGCCCCACAAAGAAAAGGTCAGCTCTTACTGCAGGCACCCAGCAGGGCATGGAAGCTACAACCCAGCCTCACATGAGGGGCCACAGTCCCTGCCTTGGAGCTCTAGTGGCTCAACCAGACAAGAAGTGAAATGGCTGGAGCCATTTCAAGGGTAGCTTCAGCAGTTAAGGGTGTAAATCTCACCATAAGCCAATAAGACTTTCCATTTAAGTGCTTAAGTTACTTCTGAAAGTGAGGCTTTAAAAATTATGCTGCCACATTTGAGAAGCGTAGCCTGAGGACATGACTTCAGTGAAGCATTAACCCTGGTCTAAAATGGCTGGGGCTGTGCTCTGCTCACCAGAAAGGCCAGCACTTGTGTTTAATGGCACTTTCAACTGCAGGTGTGGCAAAGGCATGGGCAGGGCTCCGGGCTTTGCAGATACTGTTAACTGCACCATGTAGCCCTGCTGGGCTACTTGCAGCTGTTCTGCAGCTCTAAACCTCCCTTTTCCTTTCCTGTGTGTTTCACAGGTAGAAAATCTGCAGCAACCAGGTACCTGGCATCTGACAGAAGAGCTGCCAAGCCTGTAGCTTATTAAAAAGGACAGAGAAAAGAGCGCGTGAGTGCAGATGATCCCACTGACCACCTGTGGATGGGAAAATGTGAGTCTGGCTGCTGCAGGGTGGTTTGGGGCTTTGTTCTGGTAAGGAGTGGGCAGATCATAGTGCTGGGTCTCCTTGCTTGTCTGCTGGCAGCTGGAGGCGGTGGGACCTGCAGGAGCGGCAGCCTGAGGCAAGGCTGGGGCTCACGGCCAGGCAGGGCAAGGAGAGCACCAGCTGGCAATGCAAGTAATGAAGCATCCGTCAAGCTATTGGTTAATATTGGGTGTACTACAAACAGGTGGAGGGAGTAACAGAGTGTCCGAAAGGTCTTTTTTTTTGTTTCAGAATGTGGTCTGTTTGACCACCATTCTTCTGAAAAAGGCTCTGATTTTTTTTATTTTTTTTATTTTTTCCATTCTTTTTCTTGTGGGAAGCCTGAGACTTGATCGTGTGGACTCCTGGCCAGCATTTATTCTGACCTAGATTTTGATCTCTGCTTTTTTCCCTGACTGTCTGTTTAGCTGGCTATTGCTCTGAAAGATGTGCATAGAATCTATAAAACATTTGTGTTTCCCATTAGTTTTACTTTCTATTTTCAGGAGATTCCTAAGACCATAACAAAGAGATTTGAATTACACTGACCGTAAACACTTTAGGCTGCTAGGGTGATCAGAATAACTGTAATCAGCAATGGAACTTGCTAAACCATTTAGTAAAGAGATCAGAAGGGTGATATTAAAATATAGGAAAACAATAACAAATGCTGTAGATTAATGAAAATTAATCTCTCAGTGGATGGCAGCAATTTGCAATTGTACATCTGGCAGCACTGGAGTACTGCTGCTCCTGAATGAAACCTCTGGAACTGAGCAATTACTATTTCACTGCAGTCTCAAGACTTGAGCATGGCTTGGGATCTTTTGCACTAGGTGATGTACACTGTTATATAAAGATAATAGCACTCCTGAAGAGTTTACAGCAGAAAAAAAACGTAAAGCAGACAGAAGAAAGGAGATGGTCCCTGTTTTCCAGCTGATGACTGGAAACAACAGGAGTCTCTGGTTTACATCACTTGTGAATCTGGCCCTGTTCCTCAGCCTCCTTTTTCCTGATGCCTTCTGGCTCTCTATCCCTGATGACACCTGCTTTCCCACTCTGCAGTACTCAGCCACTCGGTTTGTGCACCATGTAGGTTACAGGACATACGTGAACACAGAGAACCAAACCTTGCAGTTTGTATAAGGACAGCCTTGGGCTGAATGAGAATTTTAACTCATCAGGTAGTTGATTTAGTTAATTAAGCTTTTAAGTTAATTAAGAAAGGGTACAGTGTGGTGTGTTTGTTTTACTGTTGCCTGCTATCAGACGTCTCACATATCCTGGTTGATACTTGGAGACATGGGTGTTCAGCACGGAGTGTCCTCACAGCTGGCACATTCCCAGTCAGACAAAAATCAGGAAATAAATAAAAATGTGAAGATGAGGGACCTTTCTCATACATATCTCAAAGCAGCAGTTGGTAGATTATGATGGCGATGCTGACTTTGTAAGCAGCTGTTACTAAGTTGTGTGTAGGCCATCATCATACATTTTTCTTCTATGTTGAATTTACCAGCTCTCCCCACCAAACTTTAACATACCTGAGTACACGGGAAACAGTGCTGAGTGAATGCAATGGAGGATTTTGCTTTTGCTGGCTTAATTTCCATGGGCCTATCAGAAATACTGATCTAAAAGAAATCTCTTCTGCCATCTTCAACAGCAGCTCCTGATTGTGATCTATGTGGTGTTGTAAAATGCATTTTGCATGGAGAATAATTATTCTTTTGCACAGGTGTATGGGAGCTGTTAAGTCACAGCCTGAACCAGTGATTGAGCGCCTGGTGAAGGGGCATAGCCAACCCTGGGAGCACAGGTGTGAGCAATTCACTTGTGTGACTGGAAGGGGTGAGCCCTGGGTCCACCCCTCCCTATTCTCATTTAAGGGCTGGCAGCCACAAGGAAAGCAGCTCTACTTGGAGATTATCTCTTTTGGAGTGTTTGGTGAGCCCTGGTCCTTGGAAAAGTGTGATTCTTTTTTATTACCAAATCACGACTGTTATCTTTCTTAAGTGATCTGAAGCTGTATCTGATTCTGTCAGTCTTTACCACAGATGTGTGTAAAGCTTTGTTTTTCACAACTCATTAAGTGGCAGTAGAACAAAAAGTGAAAGCAAAAAGAGGGAAAGGCTGCTGCCTTAAGAACACTATGGCAGCACTGCCATTAGAAGAGCAAGAACTGATAGAATCCTGTGTAAAATGAAGTTCTTGATGACCTGAGTGGTTTATTGATAGGTTAAAGAAAATAAGTAAGAGGAGTACCTATCTGGTGAGGAGCTGGGAATGCCAATTCTCCCAGGAGAAGGAAGAGCTACCTGTTCCTTCTTGAAGGCTTACAACTGGTGGGTCGTCATGTCAGTATGAGGAGGTAAAGGCCTTCAGTTTTAAGCTTCCTGGAGCATGTGGTTCTGGCCTGCTCTCTTATCTGGCATGTCTGCAACTAAGCAAGTCTGTTTGGGTGCATGTTTTTGGGATTACTCGCTGCATGTACCATGTTTGTGGCATGGCTGGACTAGTACTGGCTGAACTTCTGCCAGAGGTGAGACTCCAGAGATGCACTAAGGAGCACCAAGGTGTAATACCATAGTTCAGCCCTTGGCATCTGGCACTTCAGTTTGGTTATTTTCTCCCATTCTAAATACCGAGTTGGCAACCAACAAGTTGCATACACACTTGCAGACACACCACATGTTGCAGTTCCTTGTTAGTACCAGAGCAGAGGGTGTGTGTGCAGTCCTAACAGCCTTGTCTCCTTCAGGTGTGCTGCACTGCAGAGTGTAACTCATATGCTAATCCTGTTTGATGATCCAGAAAGAATGTTTTGAGTATGTTTCATCCCCCCAGTGATTTTGTTAACCTCTCTTGGTGTGCGCGCGCACACACACACACACACAAAAGGGGGGGGGGGGGGGGGGGGGGGGGGGTAATGAAGGGGCTTTTTCAAAGAACATAAAGCCTAGACATCCCTTCTTTTTTTTTTTTTTTCTTTTTTTTTTTTTTCCCTTTGGGAAGGGTTGGTAGGCATATGAAGGACTTCTCTGCATGGCTCTGCACTTCATCTGTGACTTGGAGGAAAAAGAAAACACAACAAAAAACCAAAACCAACTTAGTGGGATACTAATTCAGTCCTTGGTTTCTTTCTTGTATCAAGTACTGCCAACTGTGCCTTAAATTTGGACCAGATGCATGATGGTTTTATGATGTGATACTGTTAGGAAGTCTGGGTTGAATATAACAGAGGCACTGCTAATGGGGCTGCTCCTTTAGGGCAAAGGTACAGTGCTGGCTTGGGATGCTTGAGCTATTTACTCTGCCTCTGTGGGAATATGTCTTCAGTAGAAATTAATGCCTGGATTTACCAGGGTGGATAAGATTACTGGAGCTGATTGGGTCTGCTAGTGTGGTGAGAGGAGCACAACATATTGTGATGCATTAGGTTTAGAATCATAGAATGACTTGTATTGGAAGGGAATCCAAGGATCATCAAGTTTTAAACCCCATACCACAGTCAGGGCCACCAACCTCTAGATCTGGTATTAAACCAGGCTGCCCAGGGCCCCATCCAACCTGGTCCTGAACAACTCCAGGGATGGAGCATCTTTGGGATGGAGCCTTTCTGGGCAGTCTGTTCTAGCACCTCACCAGTCTCTCAGTAAAGAACTTCCTCCCGACACCTGATCTAAAACTTCCCTCCTTGAGCTTAAAACCCTTTTCCTGTCACTATCTATCAAAGTAAAAAGTTGATTGCTCTCCTTATTATAATTCCCTTTTGAATCCTGGAAGGCTGCAATGAGATCTCCCCAGAACTTTCTCTTCTCCAGGCTGAACAATCCCAGCTTCTTCAGCCTGTCTTCATAGGGGAGGTACTCCAACCCTCTGTGCACCTTTGAGGCTCTTCTTTGGACCCTTTCTAACAGCTCCACATCCTTCCTGTACCAGAGGCCCCAGACCTGGATGCAGTACTCTAGCTGAGGCTTCGTGAGGGTGGAGTAGAGGGAAACAACTGTCAAGTTCTTCTCCCTGTCTATACGTTTTGTGTGTGTGTTTTTAATCCATTCTCTGTTTTTGTGTTGTAGTGAGACCAAAATACTTTGTTTTTATCTGTTCTTAAAGTTGCTTATTGATTATTATTATTTTGCTCATCAAAACATTGCCTAGGCGTGAAGGCAGGGCCCTTGATCTAGAAGACAAAGGTGTGTATATATGCATAATTTTTCCAGAACAAGTATTCTTTCAGTCCATTATGTGGATCATACAGTGGGTTTCCTCTCACTATGAAACTTCCCATGGAGATGAAACACTTGCTTTTACTGTGAGGGAGCCTGGGGACAGTGAGTCAGCCAGGCTCGCTCCTTATTAGCTTGTTCAAGTATCTGTGCTTGCCCATTTACCTCCTGAAAAACCACAGCAGTGGCTGATGTGGAGTTTAATGGAGCAACCAAGAAGTAGTTGTGTTAAGTGCAAACTACTGGACTTCGTATGGGACGAAGTAGCTGAATTGTATGGCTGCTGCAATGCAGATGGCAAATTCAAACGTTAGTAATTTGATGTACTCAGGACAAAAAGTACTTCAGTGGAAAATGGAGTGTACCCCTTCTTCTGGCCTTTTGATAAACACCATTAACTTGAAAAATTCTCTGTACAAGAAAAAAGCAAAGTAGTTCCTGGGTGTAAAGGGAAATACAGTCTAGCATTCTGGAATAGTTACTTAAACCCAATGCCTTATGACTCAGGACTGAATTCAATCGCCAAATGTAATGCAAGAACTCTTTATAAGACACTTTATTTTTGCCTGAGATTCTTCCAGTGGAAACATTTTAAAATATTACCAGTGCTACATTTATTCTCTACTTCTGATTTGTCCTGAATCTGTATTAGCTGAACAGCCACAGTGCTGGTGGACTCAATTCATGCACACATACAAAGCCAATACTTTGGGGTGCAAGCTTTCGTTCTGCTTGTTAGTGTGTGTCTGAGGTAGGAACAGGGGAAATAGTGTCTTATTTCTTCTTTATTGTTTTCACTTGCTTCGTATTCAGATCCATCAGTGACCAGAGTGGGGAGTCTGACACCAAATTCCTTCGATTCACTTGTGTGAAACCCATCACACAAATGGGAGATGTTTTCATTCCATGACAATGGTGCAAATGTTTCTCTGCCTTGGTGGCTTCATCTCTTAGCTGCTCCTTGGTAGATGGATGCTGTGCGTAAGTGTGACAAGAATGGGGGGGATAGGAATACGTTCCATTTTATAGAGAAGGCACTGATGTCTTGCAGGCACAGACTGTTTCTTAAGAAACAGTCCAGAAAATCAACTTGCACCTGCAGCAGATGTCCAAATGCTTCTCTGGCCTCCCTGTGTCACAGAAAAGATGTGGGTTCACCTTTTTCTGTCCCTGCATCTCCCTGTCACTGGAGGTGCAGTCTAGGGTTACAGGTGCAGTGGACCTGTTCCCTGCTTGTGGAGCCTTGGTGCTCTTGCTTTGTCAGTCTGAACACCAAGGATCGTCAGTCTGAAGACCAATCAAAACCTGGTCTGAGGCAAGTTATATTATTATATATACTAGTCTATGGGGCTGGGTGACATTCATCCCAGCGTTCTGTAGGAACTGGTTGGTGTGGTTGTCAAACCGCTCTCCATCAGTTTTGAAAATTCATGGCTGTTAGGTGAAGTCCCTGGTGACTGGGAAAAGGGAAATATCACTTCAGTTTTTAAGAGAGGGACAAAGGAAGACCTGGGAAACCACAGGCAAGCGGGTCTCACCCCAGTGCCCACATTCTTATCTCTAAATTGGAGCTATTTGGTGGGTAATAAAATGGTTGGAAGGTCACAACCAGAGAGTTGTGGTCATCAGTCCTATGTCCAGATGGAGGCCGGTGATGAGTGATGTCCTCCAGAGGACCATCTTGGAACAGGTGCTTTTCAACATCTTTATCACTGACACAGACAGTGAGATTAAGCGTGCCCCTGACAAGTTTGCTGATGACATCAAGCTGAGTGGTGCAGTTGGCATGGCAGAAGGAAGGGATGCTGAACAGAGGAACCCTGATTAACTTAAAATGTGGGCCCACGTGAACCTAATGAGGCTCAACAAAGCGCAGTGCAAGGTTTTACTTGGGTTGGGGTAATCCTGAGAAGAAAGCAGTGAGAGCATTCCTACAGGGAAGGACTTAGGGGACCTGGTAGATGACAAACTTAGCGTGAGCCAGCAGTGTGTGCTTGCAGTCAAGAAGGTCAGCAGTATCCTGGGCTGCATGAGAAGATGGTGGGAGGGGGTGGGTGGGAGAGGATTGTCCCTCTCTGCTCTTGAGGTTCCACCTGGATCCAGGTCTGGAGTCCCCAACACAGGACAGGTCGAAGTGTTGGAGAGGGTCCAGGGGAGTGCTGTGAAGAAGATCAGAGAGCTGGAGTACCTCTTACATGGAGACAGCCTGAGGGAGCTGGGCTTGTTCAGTCTGGAGAAGGCTCTGAGAAGACTTCATTTCAGGAGGGAGATTGGCATTTTGCACAGTCTGACAGGACAAGGGGAGGAGGATGGCTCTAAACTAAAATGGGGGATTTTGGTTAGATGTTAAAAGGAAAATTCTTCATTCGGAGGGTGGTGAAGCACTGACAGTGCTGCCCAGTGAAGCTGTGGTGCCCCATCACTGGAGGCATTCTAGGCCAGTTTGGATGGAACCATGGGCAGCTGGTGGGGGGCAGCCCTACTCACGGCTGGGGATTGGGGATGGGTGGGCTTTAGGGTTTCTTCCAATCCAAACCATTCTGTAATTTCATGATTCTATACCAGTAGAAGTGTTTTCCATTGGTATGTGTGACTAAGCTGGAAGAATAGTACCAGAAGCTATGACAACTAAAGTTCTCAACTTTTTCATTACCTTTATTTTTAAACTTAGTAAGTCCTGCAGCATGCTCCCAGCTGGTCAATGCTGTGCAGAGCTGGTGCAGTACAGGCTGAATGCTGGCCATGGCAGCCAGTGGTGTTGCAGGGATCATGCTGGAGAGCTGTGAATAGATTGGGTCAGAGTGTCAGGCTGACTTGAGGCCAAGATGAGAGTGGGAGTCGTGGGCTGGGGCCATAGAGCGCGATATAACCGTACCAGCAGGGGCTTGCATGAGGCTCTGCCTTGAAAACATTTATGCTGTGGCAGACGTCTGAGGTACTGCGTGAATGCTTTCCAAAATGTGGGATAGGAAGACATGGAGAGGCTATATTATCATTTTCCTGACTGTTGCAGGTGCAAAGAATTTGGTAACAATATTTGCTCTGGAGCCAAATTGCTCTCAGACTCCTATGTTTATTCAGTTGAAGAGAATTACCCAGCATTTCTGCTTCTCAACAATGACAGGGTAAGAATTCCCAGACAGTATTTTTCTTTCTTTTATTCACTTCTGAAAGATGTGTCTAGACAAGCGATAGGCAAACCTTAAACTCTTTGGTGGCAAATTTGAAAGGTACCTGATTGTTTCCTCTCTGCATCTATTGCCCTGAGTTTATTCAGCACGCCTTGGTTCCTGGTAATTGGGCTGAGGGCCTCTGGAGAGCAACTTTTCTTATAAGCTTTTCATCTGCTCCTGGTTTGAAGGAGTTTAGGGATCTCCAAACCACAGGGCTTCTGCAGATGCTTTGCGTTTTGGATTTCTGATTCCATCTCAAACCAAGGAGTACAAGGAAGCATCATACTTACTGTTTTATTGTTGTTGAGTTTTTTTTAATAATTACAATAATAGTAACATATACAGACTTCATCTCCAAACCTTAACATAACAGAAAAATGTTATTTATTCCAATTGGAAATATAGAGAAGTGACTTGATTGAAAAACAGTTCAAGGAAAGGAAAATTGTTTGAATCCGTTTCTTAAGCTCTTAAGGAACAGGAGTTTAATGGCAGTAGCACACCGCATGCGGTGTATAGCACTGCTGATAAACTCTTGGGAAAGGAGTTTCAAAGGGTACTGTGCCATTATGAACCGTGGTCCTGGCTTATTGGGCTGTTTGCAGATCTGAAGGAATGCAGTTAGTCTAATCCGTTTGATTTCAGGAGCATTTCATGTGGATGCAGAAGTCTATTACAGTGCTGATGGCAGCCCTTTCAGTACCTGGGTCATGAAATATTTTCCCGTTCTAAAATAATGACAGACATGGGGCTGTTTACTGGAAACAACTTAAAAATAAAATAATAATAATAAAAAAAAAGGCAGCAAAGAGCCTCATAAATTATCTGATAATAAAATGGATTAACTATTTGACTGAGCAGAGATGTTCTACTCTTGAAGCAGTGAAATATCCAGAGCTAATGACAGGCTGTTCCATTTGTACTACATGCTCACTTTTAAAACAGTTTTTGAATTTGGCTGGGACATTCTGTCAGTCACTGCAAGGAAGTTCTCCACCTCACTGAGCTATTTCTAGCAAGTTTTAGGCAGCCTCAGATGCTCTTGTTCTGAGATAAGAAGGTGGTAGGAGCAATCTGGTTCAAAATCCTCAGCTTTGGTGTGGCTCCAACCTCCCAGCTGTCCCACTGGCTTGGAGCTGGCACAGAGGAAAGTCTTAAGTTGGGTGATGTGGCTCCTCTTGAAAGCGGAGGTTCACTGCTTTAAATTAGTAAGAATAGCGAAAAGCACTGGTTCCTGATATCCAGAAGAAGTTGTGTTGTTTTTTTTTGTGTGTGTGTGTGTGTGTTTTGTTTTTTAGTTAGCACTCTATAAAAAATCACTGCAAAACCTGACTCTTCTTTCTGGAGTCAGTAACCAGGCAGTGTAATTCAAAGGAGAGCGAGCTGGGTTGGGTGAGGAAGAAAAGTGCAAACCTCCAGCCCTGCTGCAACCAACTCCTTACTGCTAAAGGCCAAGTGAGGGGAAGGACAATATTCAGCTCCATGGTAACAGTGGAAGATTATAATTTCCATTCCATTCAAATTTTAAAATGAAGAATATTTATTTGGTTTGATAAATTCCCCAAGTCCTCTCCATCTCTGTTTCTATTTTAATGCAAAAATAGAAACACTCCAGTTCCTATCTTGTTTCCAGTTCCTATCTTGTTTCCATGTTGTCTTGGTTGGTGGTGTTACAGTATGTTTGACTGCAACGTAGCTCCGTTTGACTTTAGTTTACTATTTGTTTCTTTCTCCCCAAGTGCACTGAATACTGAGAACTGGTTCTGCAGCTGGTGTCAGCTGGCAAAGTCTGGCTCTTCTGGAGAAGGGGGCCCAGACCCATAGCTCATGCAGATCACCGCAGAGCTGGGTATTGTTACTAAGAAAACATTTGGTAATGAGCTATGCACTTAAAGCAGCTTGGGGAGGAAGAAGACTTGGATGTACTCTAATCACAGGGTGACTTTGAGCCACAACTATGCTGTAGCCATGAAAAGGGAAATGCAGTCTTAGGGGACAAATCAGACAGGGACATTGCACCAGGCACAGATGAGAGTTCAGCTTCAATGTTGTGCACGTTTTTGCTCACTACAAACAAAATAAGTGAGCTGATGCAGGAGCAATAGTAGAAACAGGGAGAGCACGGCCTGCCAACAGAGGGGACAGTGGGAGGGGTTAGCTGAGAAAGGCAGTGACCAGAATTTCTACCTATAAATGTTATAGCTAAAAATTAAGGAAGAAGAGTTGAGAAGAGCTCTCTAGGGAAAGGGATGCACTGGTACAAAAATGGTAATGCAAACTGCTGTGGATAGACATAAATTGGAAGTAAAAAATGGTTTGCTAAGTACTGGTGATTGCAAGCACAATCAATTTCCTTACTTAAGATGGAGCTTGCTGGAGGAGCTCATAGGACAGTGTGAGGGAAATAGGCCAGAACTTACAGACATAGCAGTCTCTGGTGCTGAAACCAATGACTTGTGCCAAGAAGCCCCAATGTTGTATTGTGACTTTTCAGAGTAACGTGCCAAATTCTCATTATCTTTTTCATTTGAAGCCTCTGTTTGGGCCATCAGAGAAGCAGCATTTCCATCAGCAAGCCAGCTAGGCTGACAGGTGAGTAGGTCTGATCATTAAGCAAAACTAATGATTGGTCATGGCTGCAGGAGCTTTGTGTGGTCTTCATAGAGAGGTAGCTGTTATTTTAATGTAGGGAGATGATAAACTAGTAGTGTGGTGCTTTAGCTGACAGAACTTGTTTTAGAACAGTAAGACCACACTAAACTTCTAGGTGCTTAGGAAACCTGAGGATATCTTACTGCTGTGAATCTTTTCTCACACAAGCAGTAGTGGCCCAATTGGAATCATATCCACGAAGGCTCAGCAGACAGCCATAATTAGATTTTTTTTTATCAGGAAAAAAAAGATCGTATTTAAAAAAAAAAAAAAGCTTCTGCCTAAGAAATGAATGCTTGGATCAAAGTAATGCAGGTAAACACAAAGAAAATTATTTTCAGTAAATCAGAGGGGACGTCTTGCTATGTATGTTTGTCTACATTCCATTCTAATGTCCAGGTTAGCACAGGATGGCTCAGAAAGGGTATTCCTTAGAGAGGTGAAGGTGTGAAGGACATCTAAGTGCCTGGTGCTGTAAAGTTCTTTTTTGTGTGTAAATATAAGCTGTGCACTCCCCAAAATGTGCTCCTGCTGGGCCTAATTGCACACAGGCTGTGTTTGATGGAGCAGGTGAATGGGGACTGAAAGAGGAGGGAGGGAAAGACAGAAATATGCCCTGTGTAGCTATGGGGGGGGAGGTACCTGTGCAACTGCTAGGCTTCAGTGCTATCCCTCTGGATTAGTAGATGGGTCACCCAGGCACTGCTTTAGCAAGGAGCAGGTGGATGTCCCATGCAAGGATAAGCAGCTGGCTGGCAGCACTGACCCCTGACTTGCCATCTTCTGAGTATGTTGCTCCACACACAGCTGGTCAGCAGGGAGAAACTGGGTGATGTCAAGAGTGAAGGACTTCAGTCAGTAATGCTTAGCACAAGGAGCGAGCTTTTAAACAAAAGAGCCACTGTGGAACCTTCAGACAAATGCTGGTTGTAGAATGGACGTCACCTTACTCAAGAATGCACTTCCAGATGTCTGAATTTCCACCAAGTTTTAGAGGCTGAGTGCTAAAGAACATAAAGAAGGTAGATGTCAATCAGTGGGAGGATTTCATCTGTCCCAAGGGTTTCCATAGGATGTAGGCCTTAGCCCATCTTCAGTACACCTTGCTTGGTTTCCTTCCCTCCTCAGATCATTGTCCTGTAACTGAGAAAGGGAATATGTAGCAGCAGGATAGAAAACTGAGCTGGCCTGTCTGAGAGTCCTTTGCACATCCACTGCTTCTCATCCCATTAGCACACATGATCAACCTTTCTGTGCAACTGTACACAAAAATAATGTCTCTGTGCACAGCAGTACATAGGTGTTACACAAAATAAAGGGACCCAGCAGTTTCTACTGCAGTATAAGAATGCTGCTAGAGTTAATGGGAAGCCTCCTCTTTCCCCCATACCTCCCCTAAAATTAATTATGTCTTAGCTTTCTGGTACAAGAGCAGTAATATCAGTGTGCTTCCCCCTCCCTCCATGCTTTGCTGTGTTACAGGCAATGGCACTGCTCAGAATGAAACACTGCAGCTGTGAACTTTGTCTCATGTTAAACACGACTCACTTCTAGTTGCTACACAGGAAAATGTTACCTAAGCAATCTGACATCACATAATCCAGCATCCGTATTATTTGTATGGACATCATAAAAGAGCAGAGCAAAAAGAAAAACACCTGAGAAATCTGTGGCGTAACTTCAAATATGTGAATGAGGATCTCCATGCTTCCCACTATCCTGTGTGTTTTGTGATTCCCACTAACTATTTAACCATATGTTTTTCTCCTCTTTTTTTTTTTTTTAAATAAATGTTTCAACACATTTCTTTGTGGCACGTTAGCTTGGCTAAAATAATGCATGGTCTGATCCTGCTCCTATTTAATGCCACTATTCCTACTGATTCAGGATTAGGCTTCTGGCAAAGCAGCCCATACTACGTGTAGAAATAGCCATGGCCATCCCTGTAAATACAGTCTATCTAGGCTGTAGACCTTTTTAACTCAATTATAAAGAAATATTTTTCCATTACCTCAATGTATGCAGCTAGGTAGGAAAAGCTCTAAAATACAGAAGAGGGATTAAAGTTAAAAATTTGCAGCTGCAATTAAAGTATAACACAATCACGGAGTTTCAAAATATATTCACGTTGCAGCTTTTCTTTGGAAACAGTTTTGGACCAAACATGCTGCTCTGAAGATCACCATTAGCTCCACTTCCACTTGTGTTCTCAAGCACCAGACACCCACAGCTGTGATACAGTTTTCCAGGAGCAAAATGGTGTGCAGAACAGCCCTGGAGGGATGACAGGCAGCAGCATGGTACCTTCATGTGACAGGTCTGACTGCACTGCTGCACCAGGGGAGGGCTGTGTCACAGCACAGATGCACAGCTCTCAAGGATGAGGCACAAGCTTTGCCCTTCCTGCTAAGCCACTCAACTGACTGACAGAGGAGTGAGAATGATCCAGGACAACAGAAAAGCAGCAGTATTTTGTGAAATGAGGAAGTGGCTTGCTAATGTTAACTGGTTTCACACTGCTGTGAGAGTTGATTCTCCAGGAGAAATGCATCTATAAGGGGTAAGGGGTAAAGAGAAAAATCTCTCTTCACTCTGTTCAAGCAGAGCAGGCAGAGTTCAGCTTCTCACAGATACAAATATGCCAGCTATTTTAGGTACATATGACCACCTTTACATGTATAAAGGAAAACAAGTTCAGAGAGAGGAGGGACTTAATTCCCTACATTTCATTTACATTTCAGTAAAAGTGTTTTATTCCTACATCTAAGATCTTCCACTAAGCACTGCATTCAACTTGTACTCAGCTCAGACTGAGCAACACACAGTCTGCATTAGCTTCACTTTTGTTAGTAAATTCAAAATCAGTCTGCAGATTTAATTTGTTGGACTAAGTCTATGGTGTCATTTTTGTTTAGGAAATATTGGAGGTAGAGAGGGCTTTATTGCTTTGTGGTAAAAAAAAAAAAGTCCTGTCCATGATACATGTGCATGACATGCAGGGAGAAATTCTCCAGAATATGGAACTTTGCTCTAAAGCTGCTCAGCTCATTGGCAGTAACATCCAGGGAAAGCCCACTTCAGCCAGCGATGAAAGCTATCTATCTGCATCAAGACACCATGATAAAGGATGAGAAAAGAAAGTCCTTAAAAGATGTCCTTTTGAACAATGCGTATAAAGCTCTGTTCACCACTGTGGGAAGCTGTTGCTGGGTCCCCTCAATGCTTTGCACTAAAAGACATCTGCCTCCTCTCTGTCTCCAAAAGAAGGGTTTTTGTGCTTACTTAGAATTAAGGTTGTTGAAATACTAATTTAAGTGTTCAGACATAGTCATAAATAGCCCAGTATGAAGGATGAATAGTGAGATGAGAAATCTTGCAGATGATGCAAGTTATTTAGCATTGTAAAACTAAATCTGTGCACAAAGCATTGCTACAAGAGTTCATGATACAGAGTGACTGGCCAATAAAATGAGTGCAGTGTCAACAAAAGCAGAGCACATGCAGAAACTCTAACTACACTTCAACATCAATGAGCCCTAGATATGACATCTAGTAAAGAAAGTATAGAGTCCTCTGTGAATACTAGTTAAAGCTCATCAGAAGAGGCAACTAAAATGTTAAAAATTACCTGGAAATGCAGCAGGAGCAAAATAAAAATCCATCACTACAGGAATCATCAATGAAACTGTGTCATGATAATAGTGGGTTTTCTGGCCTCTAGAAGAGTTGAGCTGAAAAGCACTCAGGATGAGGAGAGGTGGGAAACAGCTTCCATAAATATGAGAAATGAAGGAGATGAGTTTCCAGGGTGGAAAGGGATGATAAAAGCAGAAGATACATTCAGCATCTGTTTGATCATGAATGACACATAGGAAAAGACAAATAGAAATTGTTTTGTGTGGCTTCTCATAAGAACTAGAGGGGACTCAACAAAACATTCACGTAAGAAGATTTAAACCAACACAAAGTAGTATTTTTTCCACGCAAAGCATAATTAAATTGTGGAACCCATTGCCACAGGATGTTGCGGAGGCCAGAAGTTATAAATGGCTTGAGAAAAGTATCAAAAAAATTCAAGGAGGATAGATCCATGGGTGGCTATTAAAACACACTGGTCTGGAGGCAGCCTCTGCTTTGGGAAGTCCATAAACCACAGATTGCCTGGAGCAAGAAGGGTACCAGGCAAGGATCATGCCATGCTTCCTCTTTGAATTTCTTCCTTCCACATCTCCTTCTGACTACGCCAGGGAATAGGGCACTGCTTCACACAATTGTTAGGTGTGACACCAGTCAGGTCCTACCTCCTCTGGTTCCATTTGGGGCATGTCTCCACTTACCTCCCCTTGAATTCAAAGAAAAAAATAAAGCAGAAGAGGGGGAAGAAGCAATCCCAGCCCTCCACATACTGCTACTAGGCAGCCTGGTAGTTGTTTTATTTTCTTTAGAATGGACCTTGTGTTGCAAGTGGCAGGAAGCCATGAACCACAAAAATAAAATAATTCTAACCCTAGTGCTAAGTAAGGAAAACAAAGATGGCTCAGCAATTAGCAGCATTATATATGTTGGTACTAAGTAACAACAGATGTCAGGACTTGAGCCCTTTTGCATTCCTTTCAATCCTTTGGAAACCAAAGCCTTTTGACGTTGCTATACATTATTACAGTTATTTTGGGTCTCAGAGAACAGCAAAAGCTCTTTGAATGTTGAAATATGTATGTTACTAGGATTGGCTGGGTCTTACCTGCGTCTATCTCACCATCCTGCATACTTCTGCTGACTTAACAGGCTAGTGTGTGCTGTAAAAGCCTGCTCTGTAAAGACATGCGCTGGCCATGAGTCATTAGCAAGCATGCGAAGCTAATTGGCAAAATACTCATAAAAGATTTTGAAGGTGGGTTAATTACAATTCATTACACTGTAAACTGTCCCCAGGCTATTGTTAAAAAATGCAGGAGTTTCAAGGTCCAGTATTTTATGATTCATTTTGCCATGCAGTGAAAAACAGACTCTATATCAAACTACATTCATTACAGTTAAGACCACAAAATCTTTATTGGTTTTCCCAACATTCCCTCCTTGTTATATGAATTCATATGGACTGCACATTTCTAACAATTGGCAAGAAAGCATGAAATAAGATTTATGATATTTATGATATTTTCTTACCTTATACTCAGTGCAGCCTTAAAAACTGCCCGTTCGATTGCTTTGCCTCCTCCCACCTTGATTCACTTGGGCTGATAGGGTAAGAGCTGGAAAATAAACAGAGGTGAATGAGAATAACTTTCACACACTGAAGGTTTAGTTATGTGATGAACCAGGTTGCTGCATGTCTGCATAGGAAACTCAGCTCCGCAAGAATACTGACAACAAAATTGTAATAAATGAGAATTTCCCCTTGTAGTATTGTAAGTAAGTTTCAAATTCAGTTGACACATTTATACCAGACACTTCTATATCCAGATGGATATAGAATGATGAGATAGCTCTCATTGCTGAGCACAGGACCAGATACCAGAGAGCTGGGTTTCATTCTTGCCTCTACTTAGAGAAAACTTGCAGTCTTGTCCATCAGTTATGTGAACCATACAACCCCAAATGCTTCACAGGATGAAGACCTTGGTACACTTAAGGGCAAGTTCTCAAGCTTATAACAGAACTAACTGTGCCTTTGACTGTCTTCACTTATGCCTGGGATGTCAAATACTGATATTTTCCTCATGAAAGTTCTATGAGAAGGAGGCATTGCCATTGAGTAGCTTGGCATAATTCTCAATAACGTTGTGTTAAGGAAAAGTTAACAGAGATTCAGCTGCAACCTTTGAGTGAGTCAAGCCAAGTGCTGTGCATCAGTGCCACCTTTGTACCCTTCTCCATGGGTGCTCCTTAGCTCCTAGTGCTGGCTGGCACTTGGGCTCTCCTTTGAGCATTAAATAGTGCCATTCAGCTGGACTCTGCTTTACCCCAATATGTTGAGCTACATTCAGTTTTACACAGACAGCAGACTTTCTCCTGCTTGGCCCTGCCTGCATCTGAGTGCACTGTGTCTATTCAGTGCATGCGCTTTGTAATGCTGTAGTGCTATCATGTGAAGGAAAGTACAGCAATAAAAGCAAAGTGGCACAGTCTTAGGCTGCAGCCAATAAGAACAAGCCTAAATGCAGCAGCCACAGACACAAAGGAAGAAAAACTGCTTACCTTTAGGAGGCCTCCAGTAGGCAGGGATCTCCACTGCCAACCCTTAAATGAGGTTGGGAAGGGGTGGATCCAGCTCCACATTGCATGCACCTGAGCTCCCCTGGGTTGGCCCTGCCCTCCTACCAGGTGCTCAATCACTGGGTCAGGCCATGAGCTAACATTTCCCCTGCACTCCATGCTTCATGGTGTGAAGCGATGATTGAGCAGAATGAAGGTAAACAATGCTTTGTACAGTTTGCCCATCACAATGTAGATAGACAAAATATAATTGATGACTGGTTCTTAGATAAGATTCACGTTCCTTTGTGGGGCAGTTCTTGATGGTTCTCCTAGAGGCACATAGTTGATTGAACCAGGGAAGGTTCAGCTTGCATCCCACCAGTTTCATATAGTCCACAGGGTGTTGTGCTGATCTTGCAGTGACACTGAAGCATCTTGATGTCATGTTGCTCTTTCTAGTGGTCCTGTGGACTCAAGGAGACTCAGAAGGAGTAGCATGGATGTTTTAGAGATACCAGAAGGGGTAGGTCGACCCTTCACAGCAAGATATAGGCTGCGTTATTATCCTGGGTCAACACTTTGGCTTGCACTGGGGTATATCCAACCACCTGAACCACACCCTTTGGCCCAATATCTGAAGCTGCATAACTATATCAGGTATCAAGGGGGGGAAGTGGGAAGGGGGGAAGTTTGCCACAGGGACATGATTATGATTCCCTTTACAATGAAAACCAGAGTGCTGACCATGATAGCCACAGGGCACGTACTGGGGAGACTACCAATCCGCCAGCTTCCAGTAATTTCCCCCAAGGTACAAGTAGGCCACACCATTTTGGTACTACTCGCACCTTCAAAGGTGCACTCTATTTTATGGGAACCAGGTTCTAGATTTTCAGGGACAGGGAGCAGAATATTATTTTCATAGGAATTTGGGGTCTTACCTGATTATCAGTGCCCACAATTTGGATAAGAGCCATATTGACTGTAGCATCTTCAGGACACTGGTCTGCCATCCCTAGGCCTTTCATTCAGGTCCCCTAAGTACAGCAGTAATATCAAAGTGGCACAATCCAAGGCTGCAGCAAATGAGAACAAGCCCAAATGCAGCAGCCACAGACACAAAGGAAAAAAAACTGCTTACCTTTGAAAGACATCCAGTAGGCAGGGATCTCCAGCAAGACCCCCTTACTTCCACTGCCAACCCTTAAATCAGGTCTGGGAAGGGGTGGATTCTGGCTCCACTCCTTCCAGTCACTCAGGAACACTGCATGCACCTGAGCTCCTCTGGATTGGCCCTGCCAGTCACTGGTTCAGGCCATGAATTAACATTTCTGCTACACTCTCTGAGACAATCACTGTTGGTGGTATTTCCAGCTCAGACGAGCTAATTTGGAGTTTATATAGGTTCCAATAGGCTCTAAACATATTGTTATTACTAATGTATAGTGTTGAGTTGATACAGTCTGCTCCAAGTATGAATTCAACTCAGAGTTCAGACCCATGTGGTTCTGGGATGCTGCAGAACAGCCACCTGGGGAATTCAGAGCTGTATTAAAGCCAGCTATAAGCACAAGTAGTAAATGATGGAAGTAACTAAGGTCTACTTCTCTCCCCTAGGAAAACTGTTGATGACATCGATGGATTATGTTACTTCAGTTAATACACTACTAATGTAGTGTTTTGAGGTGATAGGTGAGTGGAATACTGAAGAAAATTTGTACTCAAAATAATTTACCTGCTGTTCTTAGCTTTTTTCCTACTGAAAACTCTAAACCTTTCAGTGAAACAGAACATTTCTGGATGCAAAATATTTTAATCCATTGAAGAACACCTTCTCCTCCACCAAAATGCATCTATGGAAAAAACCCTCACCAAGCCTACCAGCTAGATATTAGGCAAGTAGGAATATCAGTTAATTCTAGTAAAACTCAGCAATAGATTTACAGTGAGGAAAATTGTTTTTGTTTGCATTAATTTAGCGTAAATTGATAAATATCTTGGGTTGGCTCTTTTGTCTCAAGTCTTCTCAGAGAAACTGGATTTTCTTTATGTGATAGCATCAAAACTTCTATACGTGCTGGGACCAAGACACTATTTATCTCAGTTTCTAACAGAAGTACTCAAGAAAGAGTAAAATTTAACCTGACCATTTATGATACTTGTACTGGCTGGCACACCAGCCTCCACAGCTGCTCTGTAACCTTCTACACTGACCCTCCTCTACTGCAGTGACCAGAGGCTAAGAACAGGAATAAAGCCTGGGAGATGGACTGTGCAATATGATATACAATAGGAGCTTTTCCCCACCAGGCAATCCACTGTGTAGGATGTGCCTTTTGCTTCCCCTCCTGAAATGCTCACCCTACTGCTCTGGCAGGGACCTCCAGCTGTTGTGCCAGGCACGGAGCAAAACCCAGAAGGAGTTCACAGCCCAGTGGCCAAAGCTCAGCAGGGTTTTCACAGCTGGTGGGTATTTGGAGTGAAGGGTTTGGATATCAGGTTTCAATGACAGTGATATTTATGGATGCTCTGACTAATCTCTGTGCCTGGGACACAACAACTATATCCAAAAACATTGGCAAATACTTCTTTGGGGTTTTTTTTGTTAAGAATTGTAACTACTCCCATCTCACCTGGAACTAGTACATGAGCAAAGTTCATCATGACATTTCAGCAACATCAGTGCTGTTATTGGACAGCCCTACCAGTGAGCAAAATGGAAGCAAAGGAGGAAAAAATGAGTGATCAAAATTTTCCAAACTCTCCCAAATACTTGTTTCGAGCAGTGGAGAGATTTTGCAAGTGGCAGGTGTCAGTATTAAGTACTGAATTCTCCACTTTCCCTTTGGTGTCATTATAAATAGAGTTATTTGTTTTTAAAATAGGCATTTTTCATCACTTCTTCTTAGGGTCATGCCTCTGTAAGGCTCACAGATGCTGAATTTGGACAGTACCTTTTAACCATAATATATGAAGCTCCAGAATTTCAGAGGCTCCATTAAGAAGATCATGCAGAAAGTGGGATTTTTGCCATTGGTTTGATTGGCTCCAAGATTACATCCTTGCTGTTCTTTGGAAGTCATCTTCGATTTGGAAATCATCTTCAAAAATGTTGTGATACATTGCTCTCCGAGGAGATTCCTGCTACTTCATTGTTTTGACGAGGCTGTAAATAATAAAAAAGCTATACTCATCAAGTGCTCCTCCAGTCTCTGCTGAAATCAAAATAGTCAGAAATGGGCAACAGCAAAATGTTAATCAAATTCCTTCAAATCTCAAAAGAAATGTTGAGTAGAGCTTCTCCGAGACTGCAGAAAACTGCCTGTGGAAAACTGTCAACATTTCTTTTTAACATATTGTGTCAACATTTGGTATCTATGAATCAGTTGGTGAAGTGGTTTGAAAAAACAGAAAAACACATTTTTATGGATGTTGGGAATATATATCTATGATGTAAATATAAAATACATGCATCTTGCTATCTAAAATATATACACTACCTATATACAAAACTTTTCATTTGCCAACTCTGTATATAGAATTATTTGTGTGTATTTATATACAAGAACACAAAAACTTTCAGCCAGTGCCAGTTTTGCACCAGACACTTTGAAGGCAGATTTGTTTGTTTGTTTAAGAAAACCTGTTCTGACGAATGACCTCGCCTAGCTATGGACTGGATGCCCTGTAAGAAATTCTGGATGGGCAGCGTGATGAAATATCATTGTGTAGGGGTTTTCAGATTTGTTATGACCCACTGGGGTATGGTCTTCCACTGCAGCAGATGCTGAGTCCCATTGCCACTGCCGTGTGCTAGAAAACAGGGAAAAGATGTGCAAGCATTTGGAGGGGAGCTTGGCCCCACTGCTGTCTGGAAAAAATCCCATTGACTCTGACAAACCAGGAATTCACACACCGTCCATGGAAGATTTTTACAGAAGTGCAAATAATGTGCTGTGTAAATCCTATAATCAAAGCCTTCCCTATTGATTTTATTTACTTTTACATTGTATATGATACGAAAATTGAGCTCTTTAAATTCCTGTGCTTATCTCAGGCCCCATGGAAGGACTATTTCATCTGTTTTTATTAAAGCTCATGGGTGCTCCTACGTCAAGCTTGGTGAAAGTACCTTGCTGAAAGCTTCTCATGTGGATTTTTTCCTACAGTAATTCAAAGGGATAAGACATCTTACAACTGGCTTTTATAACCTTGCAAAAAAAAAAAAAAAAAAAAAAAAGTCTGGCTCAAAAGCTGCTTTTTCTCTAGCAGAGAGCTGAGCTGCTAAGAGATCTGTAGCATTCCCCCTCAATGAGCCAAATCCTGCAGCTCAAAGCAGGGAAAAGAGTCGTAAATCCTTGCAGACAAGAGGCACCACTAACTGAGAGCCCAGCTATTGCTTCTGGAGTCAAGCAACTCACCGGAAAAGTTGGCATTATCACCAGCTGTCATGAAGGCAATGTGGAGCCCTACAATGAAGGTCCCTTGTATGACCTTGGACAAGGTGTGTGCAATCCTTTCATTCGCTTCCCCATCTAGAAGATAGTGCTAGTAACACTTGATTTGCTCATCATGTTTATTTAAGTTATAAACACCTTCAGGCAGAGGCAATCCCTTACAACGTGTCTATACAATGTCTAATAGAAGGTCCTTGTCTCAGCTCAAAATCTAGATACTACATGGAGGCAAAGAATAGTATCTGGCAGAGTGCAGATTTCAAACTAGAAATCTAACATCACATAGTTCTCATTCTTTCCTTCTTTTGGCACATGGCCCTTTTCAGGATGACAAATCCCAAGGTCCCTCTATTGCTGACTCCCATTAAAGTTTACATTACACTCACTGGCAGTTTGTCTTAGAAGTGTCCCAGGATTTCCCCTTTAGAATTTTAAAAGGCTATACAGTAAAAAAAGATAAGAGTGGACTATAGCTGGTCCTGGAGTTGCAGCTGTAACCAGAAGCTTTATGATGAAATTCAGGTAGAAGAACAAACAGGAGGAGGAAAAAAAAAAGAAAGGAAACGAGGGAATGCCATCAAAGTCTTTGAAAGACAAATTCATTTTACCTTTGTCAATGACTGTGGTTTTCAAGGATAAAGATCAAAGCAATGACCGTGGGCAGAGCTATGACAAATGCCGAGATCAGTCTGTTAAACCCTAGCATTAGCGTTACAGTTAGACTGGTGTCTAGACTAGCAGTGGGTACTCATGCCAGGTTTGGCAAGCACAGCAGTGCAGTGCTTGCATCACAGCTGTAACAAGAAAAATGAGGCATCCAAATTGCAGAGGGGAGGGAGCGATTGGACTCCAGCAGAGTGGAACTTGAAGAAAGGAAGTATGGAAAGAAGAACAACAAAAACAACAACATCAAAACAAAACAAAACAATCCACAGCCATATTATTGCCTGAGCCCAGGGAAAGATAGCTGAGATGTATCCCCCATGCTGGTTTATGCTTTGTGTTTAATGTACACAAAAAGCTTAGATAACTGGGGGAAAGTAATGCCAAATTCTTATCAATACAGATGAGCTGGCTTCATATTCCTCCATCTCTTTCATGTGGAAATGAGACTGCATTTGATGAGGCCAAGCCCACATTTGAAATAGCTCAGCTGGGATGTGTGTGTGGTGAGGGTTCAGGTGCCTGCATGGAAAATTGATACAGCTGGATGGACTCAGATCCTCTGGTCGTCGTCTTTTTTGTGGAGAGGGCAGAGAGCTCTTGTTTGTGGGATGAAGACATGCTGAGGTCTGAGTGATGGACTGGACAAAGAAACATGATGCTGGCTGATGACAGGCCAGGGCCCCTCATAAAACATTCCTATGTTCCTCCAGACAATTCTTGCATGGACCTGTCACGGACCCTTAAATATAACTCACTGCCACGTCCCACGTTAGCATGCTGGGGCCAGGCTCATTCTCACACTGCTCAGTGTGGGGCTGCAGGCTCAGCCAGAGGAGAAGAGCAATGCATTGCTCTGCCTGCAGCCCATGCCTGGCCGTGCCTGGGGATTTCCTGGCCCAAGAGTGCCACACAGGGTTGGTAGAAGGATAAACACCAGAAAAATCTGCTTGCTGCTGCTTTGGAGCTTCCACCTGCATGGCAAAGCTTGCACTCAGCCCCCATCACTGGAGGATCTGAAAATTCTGCAGATACTTCCAAACATCTACTTATCATCGTAGTTACATTGGCTTCCACCAGTCATTAAGAGTTCAAAAGAAGCTGCAGACTAACGTGGGCAAATGCAATCTTCAGTGGGTGGAGACAGACAGGAGGGAGTATTTTTCAAAACCCAGCTGGTTTCAGCTGAGCTCATACAGGGTCTTACACCCTCACCATCCGTTGTCTGAAGCACAGTGTAGTACTTGCTAGAAACAATTAGCTAAGACTTAGACTGGTCTTAGCTAATTGTGCTATTCTCAGCTCTGCTACTGACTCACCTGCACGGCCTCAGGCGAGTTGCTTGCATATTTGTGCCTTAGTTTACCCACTGGTAATACCAGAGATAGTAACAGTCTCATGGAGCAGTGCAAGGATTAATTAACTAATATTGGGAAAGCAGTTTGTGTCTTGACGCCTTTGTGCCTTTGTTTACCCATCAGTAATGTCAGAGATAAAACTGTCTCATGGAGAGGTACAAGGATTAATTAATTATTTGAAAAGTAGTTTGAGATCCCTGGATGAAAGATTCTAAGTGAGTAAAACATATCATTAAAAGCATCTCCTGGTCCTCTGTGAAGTTAAAATAAAGCTGGAACTTCTTAGTCATTCAAATAATTAAGCCATAAATATTGTTTATTTTAATCTCGCCTTTAACAAAATAATCTAGGCAGTGATACCAGCCAAAGAATGGAAGATGTTTCAAATTCAGGAGATCTATCAATTTGAAGAACTTGATTCTTAATTGCTTTTTGATTTCTATCAATGGAAAGTGAGAGCAATTGTATTTACGAACACCTGTGAAAGCACAGGGCAGCTGGGAGGACGCCCTCAGTTCTTCTCTAGGGTTTCAGCCTTCCATATGCACATGGGTACAGCAGCTGTCTACAGTGCTTACAGTTCCTAATGCTATCCAAGCAGAGGACAAATGTTAAGTCCTCAGTCACTTTCACGGGGAACTGTTGTATCTAGGGGGATAAAATATATGCAGTTGGCTCTCTTTTAGTCTCTTTCTCCCTCCCTTATTTTTACACATCTTTTCCTTTTACAAACTACGTATGGAAAGAAGTTGTTTGCAGAATCGAGGTCATGATTTTTAATTGAATGAACCACCTTTTAAGGTGTAGCTACTGCTGGGAACCTGCTAGCACAGCAACCTGCTCTACTGAGCATACAAACCTCCACACCGCATGAGTTTTTCTTTGGCTCAGAGAAATTCGTCTCAGCCTTTTTATGGCTTTCCACTTCTCTCTGTTTGCAGAAAATTTTGCAGCAATCTCTGCTGTGTGGGAATATAGGGAGGAAGAAAGGATGTTATTGCTTTCCTGAACTGCAGCGCTTTCATTATCTTGCTGTCTTTTTCATGCTAGTTCACCACCTACTGAATTTTCATCAGTCTGAAAGAGGCCTTTAGGGCCATTTGAAAGTAACCACCAGATAAAAGTGATTGTCATCCTCCCTGTGCAGCAGGCAAGGAAGCAGACACAGGTAGACTGGTCACACAGGAAGGTGAGGAGGGACCCGATGACTCAGAGCTTTTGACTCGCAGCTGTCAGCTTTAGACGCCATTTCAGCCAACTATAAAAGCACATGGTTATCTCTGACCTCATGAATAATCCCACTGATTTAAGCCATAAACTTAAGCATCAGGGCCTTAACCACCTCACTGTGTTTGCCAAGAGTTGAGTGCAGGTCTGGATAGGCCCAAGTAATTGACATAGAGGAACAGTAACACATAGTAGTTTTTCTGGTGCAGGTTTCCTGGTAGCTTTTCTGTCAAAGAAGGCCACTATGAATATGGATATGAATATGGATAAACAAGTGGTCTGGTCACTGAGATGAGGGCCCTTTGGGGATTGAAGTAGCTCCTACAGAAATTGCCCTGCCTTAAGGGGAGCTGCTTAGATGAATGCTGCGCTGTTGACTTTGGTGGCGTTTCCCCAGTGAGAGATGCCCTAATCACAGAATCATAGGATCACAGAATATCCTGAGTTGGAAGAGACCCATAAGACCACTGAGCCTAACTCCCAGCTCCGCACATCTCCACCCAAACTCACTGTTATAGAGCAGTGTCTACATGCTCCCTGAGCTCCGGCACTGGGTCCGTGCCCACTGCCCTGGGCAGTCTGTTCTGTGCAGTTCTGTCCTCTGGGGCAGACCCTGTCCCTAACCCCCCCCTTGCCCCTCCCTTGACGCAGCTCCATGCTGTTCCCTCAGGCCCTGTCGCTGTCACAGAGAGCAGAGCTCAGCGCTGCCCTCTGCTCCCTGTGAGGAGCTGCAGCCGCCATGAGGCCTCCTCTCATATACCTTGTCCTACAGCCCCTCTTCCATCTTTGCATCCCTCCTTCAGATGCTCTCTAATAGCTTTACATCCTTTATGTGCTGTGGCACCCAGACTGCATCCAGTGCTGGAGGTGAGGCTGTGCAGAGCAGAGGGGACAGCTCCTCCCCTCACCCAGTGAGCAGTGCTGGGTCTGGTGCCCATCAGGTCTGCTCTCCTGGTGATAGGGCACACTGATGGCTCCCATACAATTTACTGTCAGCCAGAGCCCCCATCCCTTTCAGTGGGGCTGCTGTCCAGCATCTCACTCCCAGCCTATATGTACAGCCTCCAGCGCAGAATCCAGCACTGCTCTTGTAATGATGTAATAATAATCCCTGTCCTCAGGTTTTTCTGGAGAAGAACCAGGGTCTCCTAGGAAGGGAAAGTGGAATCTGTAGATCCAGTGATAACAACTGTCCTTTGCTGGCAGAGATTTACTGTGTGCTTAATCCCTTTTCTCTGCAGAATAAGGACATGACCTGGATGTGGACTTTCACCCATAAGTAGAGGCATTCCTCAAAACTCTGCAGCCCAGTTCAGGGTACTGTTTACTGCTCTACAACTGCTTTTGACCTTGCATTTGTAGCAAAGGGCTAAGAGATCAAGGGAAGTCAAAATGGAATCTACTTTCCTGTTGCTGATGGGAGAGTGAGTGAAGCAATTTAAACTTCACGTGATGATGCCTACCAGATGGTCAAAGCCCCTCTTCCCTCTATTAAGCAAAGTAACAGTTTCACAAAGTAAAGGGGATTAGATATACCAGAACATTTTGGAAACATTTCCCATATCTGATTGAAAGGTGTAATTTGCTTCTAGTTGGTGACATGGGATTTCAGCTAGATGCCTGTTGTTCCAACCTTCTCCATAGGTGAAAAGTGTCAACTCTGTTTATAGGATGGAGCAGAAAGATTTGTGAACCCACCTGGAATTGGAGCAGTAATTTATAACTGCAGTGTTTGAATTCTGCAGACTGGGAAGGAGGTGGTGATTTAAAAATGCAAGTTTAATAAACCTAGACAAAGACCATTTTGCCACCTTCTGCTTCTCACTTATGAGAAGCTCTCAGGTTGGTCCTCAGTAGCTGCAGACACTGAAACATTATCTCACAGTTGAGTAATGGTGGGAGTGCAAGAGTAGATGAACTAAACCCCATTGCCTAATATGTCCAAATATTCTTCCTGCTCCGCATCCATCTGCTTTCTTATGACATAATGGCATGCTGACATGAAAACTAAAGAGGTGAACAGAAAGCTACTTGATAGGGTTTAACTATGACAGTTCAGATATTGTTGTGATGCTTCCTCCAGAAGCCTGAAGCTCAGTGTGTACTGAAGCAGCACTGGACCAGACTTCTGGGGCTGAGGCATCACAGAGAGCCTCTCCGCACTCAGCACTGGTGAGGCTGCAACTTGAGTACTGTGTTCAGTTTTGGTCCCCTCACTACAACAAAGACACAGAGGCCCTGGAGAATGTTCAGAGAAGGGCAGTGAAGCTGTGAGGGGTCTGGAGCATAAGTCTTATGGGGAGTGACTGAGGGAGCTGGGATGGTTCAGTCTGGAGAAGAGGAGGCTCAGGAGTGACTTATCGTTCTCTACAGCTGCCTGAAAGGAGGTTGTGGTCAGGTGGGAGTTGGCTGCTTCTCCTAGGTAACAGTGATAGGATGAGAGGGAATGGCCTGAAGTTGTGCCAGGGGAGGTTCAGGTTGGACATTAGGGAGTAATTCTTCTCCAAGAGAGTGGTCAGGTGCTTGAATGGGCTGCCCAAGGAGGTGGTGGAGTCACCATCTCTGTAGGTGTTCAAGGAACGTTTAGATGTTGTACTGAGGGACATGGTTTAGTGGGAAATATCAGTGATAGGTGGACAGTTGAACTGGATGACCTTAGAGGTCTTTTCCAACCTTGGTGATTCTTTTATCCCACACCAGCTGTTGGAAGCCCTCTCAGACTTGAGCTTGCAGCACAGACATACACATTTTAAGGATAGGGATGAGAGTATTTTCTTTGCTACACAACTGCATTGCATTTCACTCAGTAATCTCAGTCCATGAATGGAGTTTCTCAGCACAACATTAACATCTTTTGAGAGCATGTGCAAGAGAGAAAAATTCTTATGTAAGCCTTGCTAGATTGGTCTTATTTGCAGTGATTGGGCAAGCATGCCAATGGGCGGGATGCACGGACTTCATTTTGCTGATAATGGCATGGATCTGCACATCAAAACAAGCCACTCCTGGATTTGGTTTGTGCGTTATATGATCCTCCAAAGGCTTCTAAAAGTATATCACTTAGATCTCATTCCCATGTACCGTTTCTGTCTACCCTGATCTTGGGTGCAGTTTTCACTGGACTAGTGCAAGATATAAAAATATCAGCCTTTCTTTATGAGACTCCATTTTTGATAATTGAAATCCAACTCATTAAATCCCAGGAACAGTGACCTTTGTTCTCACTTAGAGCTGTGGGTTATCAGCTCTTTGGCGGATTTCTAAAGCAGTTTACTCTGTAGTAAGAGGTCCTTAAGACTCAGCAGGTGATACATCTAGACCAGTCATCTTTCACTTGGCTACAGAATCCCCTCACACAGATGCTGGAGTTCACAGTCTCAATTTAATTCTCCCCTCTATCATTTTTCTCTAGGAAAGCAAGGGGAAACAAAACTAAGAAAGGATGGAAAGGATGAAGGACTCGACAATCTGACTCCTACTCTGTGACCTGCCTTCAGACTACTGCCTCACCTTAAGCAAACTGCAACACAGGTTCCCTCAGATATAGTAAAATACAGCATTCTTTCCATACGAACATACAGGTGGAAAGTATTACTAGGCATTTATCATATTGTTTTTTAAGATATATATTCCAAAAAAACGAAGTATGAGAAAATAAAGGGTTACATAACAAAGAGTAGAAAAACACCAACAAATATTGTCTCAAACCTTCCCTTTCAAGCAACACACAAAAAGCAATGGAGACTACAATGGACAAATCCTCCTCTGACAGCAGGCCGACCAGACAGACAGCCATTCTCTGAATCCCAGCCTATTTCATGCCATGCAAAATCACTGCGGGAAAAGACTGACAAGCTTCAGACAGCTCATAGTGCTGTACCTTTGCTCATGGCAGCAGTGCCAGCCAATTGCTAGCTTCTTGGTGTCTGGCCAAAGCAGATGGCAGACAACTGTCTGAAGCTGGGACCTGGGAAAATGGGGATAACATCAGGAAAAAAACAAAAACATCTTACATACCTCCTACTCCCACCTCATCTCTCTCTGGGGACATGCCTGCTCACTGTGGACTGAGTCAGTGGCTGGTGTTGTGGTCCTTCAGTGCTCTGCATAGTTACTGCATACTTGCAGACCTGGAGCAGTTAGCACATCTCCTACCTCCCATGCACAAGGACTTTCAAGCCAGTGCCACAGACCAGTGCCTCCCTTGTGGGTCAGAGTTGAGATGAAGCAACAATACCCACTTGGGAAAGTTTGCTGGCCCTGAAAATCTTCCTGAACTTTTTTTTTGGTCTTAGTTTACCATGACGTATCTGCCTGGATCTGGGTTTTGATTCTCCATTCCATAGCTTAATCCCAGGCTGACTGGGGTAGCACCTTTCCCTCAGAAAAGACCTCAACGAATACTCCATTCCCAAGGAGGGGAATGGGGCAGTGGTTGTGTTTCAAGGGTGAGAAGATGGAAAGGATGTTTGAGGGTTGCAAAGGGGAGCTGCAGGGCTGGTGATGATGATCAGGAATCATATTATTTCTTCCCTCCCAGTTTCTATCTCCGTGCAGATATTTGCAGCTCTCCCCACCCAGCTGTGCCATTTCTCTACCTCGACCTTCCCAGCACTCCCCAGGCAGGTCCTGGCCCTTCACTGTGGTGTGGCAAAATTCAATCTTGCCTACGCAGCTGAGAAACTTTGGCTCTTCGTAATAATACCAGCTTGCCTGCAGGGAATAAGGTGGAAGCTGGACCACGTCAAGGCCTTTTATATCCTGCAAAGGTATGTTTGCAAGACACTGGTGGAGAGCACTATGCAGACGAGTGACGGTAGGAGAGGTAGGACCAGCTCCCCCAGCACAAGGAAAATGGGATAGATCAAATAGTTACCCAGATTTCCATCAGCTGTAGGGTTGGCCTGGTGACAGGCAGGATTGCCGTGTTGCACAGATAGCTCACCTCTCTGCCAGCTGTAATAAATATGTCCACTTGATGCCAACAGAACTGGGCTAAATCTTCACGTTTTCTTCCCTTGCCGCTTCAGTGGTGCGAACAGCCCTATCGCTGCAAAATAAACACAGATGAAGAGAGGATGAAATTGCTGTATGGGAATCCAGTTTGAATTTGTGCTGAGAGCTTTCCAAAGGAGAAAACATCAATCTCAAAAGGTTTTTCAGGATTCAGACTTTTGTTTTCACCTTTCGCTATGTTCAAATACAAACTGTTAAGTCTGAGAAAAATAATAGGAATAAAAACCTAGTCTTTAAAGTCAATGTTGCCATGGATATAAAGTTCATGGAGCACGTGGGACAAAAAAGTTAGTTTGAAACCACGACTTGAACAGAATCTACAGCCCAAAAGTGAATATTGTGGGGTTTCTTTCTCTCTTACTGTGCTAACAAATTCTGGCCAGAAAATTAGAAAGTGAAATGCTCTTAAAAGTAGTAATTATCCACCCCCAAATTAAAGCTAAACTGGGGAACTTCTAAGTTCCTCAGCTGTGCAAGTTTTGTTATGGTGTAGAGATTTTACTACTCTGAGCTTTGGATGTTTTCATTACTAGCAGGCCACAAATGAATTAGGTGGATGATGAAAAAATGACTGTCAATAAAATTTTTACACCGATGCTTCATTCTGTGTGAAACATCTTTTATATGTATGCATGTATGTATATACCATAAATAATAGAAATAATTTTATACTAGGGATGTAAACACTGGTCCCAAATGCAGTGGCAAATGAACCACTCATATTTTCTGATTGCATAATTTGCCTAAAGGATGGATACATAATTACACTATAATTAAGTATAATAAACAGAGAAAACGATTTGAGGAGGAAAAATTATCACAGCCTCAACCACATCAGCCAGAAGCTCTCTTCTAATTAAGTTATTTTATTAAACAAAATGTTTTTAAGGTGGGTCCCCTTTGAAAATGTACATTATAGCCCATGTAATGTAATTTACTTTATAAGTAAAACATGGCTTGTGTATGGACAGATGGTATCTCATAGGACTCATGAAATATGCAGCCACAAGGTCCAGTCCAGCCAGGTGCTGAGTACCCCCACGCCCCTGTCTCAGTCCAAGGAACAGACCCTAAGCGCAGCTCTGGGAAATCTCAGCAGCTCACAGAGCAGCCTTTCATCTGCACTCAAAGATGGCCTCTTTTTATGTTGTTTGTATTTTTTTTCTAATTTAAAGGAAGACATGCTTGTAGGTAACTCTGATGTTGTCATCACGTAATGACCTGGTAGGGGAAAGGAGGCCAAAAAAAAAAAAAAAGCTGACTTAAGTAGCTCAAGCTGTTTAAATTCAAGAGAGTCTCTAAATGCTATTCCTTCTCAAATGGCTTCTACCAGTACTAATTCTGCTCAATGCACAGCAAGATGTGAAGATGGAGTACTTTTATGTTACTGTGGATAAAGAAATCCAAAACACAAACCGATTCACTAACTCAGGAAGACCACATAATCTGTTACTTCATGTGGCAAAGGCTATTGACCACCCTCCAGTTGATTCCTCTTTGAACTACAACTTATATTTTTAAACATCTGCCCCCATCTGTTTGGGGACTACAGGACCTATTAAAGAAGCCTTGGAGCATCGCTCTGAAGTTAGCTATTACTCCTGCTTGCCAGCCCTCCACCCACAAAAAAGTAACAAATGTTCAGCTTAAGTTTAGCTATAGGATTTCTGCATATATCTGCTTCATTTCCGCATTTCTCTTCCTCTTCTGAGCACTTAGAAATTGTGATCAAGCCATCCCTTAGCCTCTCCTCTGTAAGCTCACTAGATCAAGGCATGTGATATAAATTTCTGCTGGTATCCCAGCTCTTTAAGGCTCATACAGCCTTGCAGTGATTTTTGGGAGGATCTCAGTGCATCTGTAACCTGTTACTCTCTTCTTCAGTTCCCAACTCATCCATAAGGTTTATTTGGAATGATTTAGGTGTTCTTCCAGGTCACTGTAAGAAATAACAAAACCTCAGTAACACATCCATTTGGGATCTGCTAGTGATGCGATCTAAGAATGGACTTACACTCAGTATGTAAGAAAATATTCCTGGTCAAGGAAGACGCAAGGAAAGGAGAAAATGTGTCCTAAAAATCAATTTTTCACAACA
Source organism: Perdix hodgsoniae (assembly GCA_035772895.1). NCBI lineage: Eukaryota > Metazoa > Chordata > Aves > Galliformes > Phasianidae > Perdix > Perdix hodgsoniae. Next base: position 14,961,062 of record JAPSGF010000007.1, read on the forward strand.
TAATGTTGGACATTATAATGTGACAACATCTCTAAATCCCTAAAATAGTCTTTCTCTAGATGTGCCCACTGCATACACAGCTTATTAGACAAGGGAGAAAGCAATATGGCATTCAGGAATAATCTTCTCATGTTTAGAGTTTTCCACTCGTAAATGTTTGCAGACCTTTGAACCACAAAATGTTGTAGGTTATTGATGAGATTACTGATGTGTGGTTACCACTTGCAGGGTGCCTCGGGCAGGACACTTAGGTCATCATGGATCTGTACAGTCCTGATGACTACTAGTTTCTCTCCTAATCCCATGTGCTTTTTGTTGTGTAGTGACCTGATTTAAACTAGGAGCTTCCATGAGAAATAATCATATGGCATTCACAGATGTAAAGTCAAGCCAAAGAGTCATTTTCAATTGCTTAGCAAATGCTAGACCACAGAAACTCAGTGTGTCGTAAGATTCCACTTGGTCCCATCATCATGGGTGGGAAAAAGGAGGCGGATTATCCGTAGACCTCAAAGTGTTTTACGAAGAGAGGCAAATGCTGCTATTCCCATTTATTGGATAGGGCAGCAGCAAGTTGAGACTTGCATAAAGTCACCCAATTAATCAGCCAGAAAACTGCCACTGAAAACCATACTCTGGTCTAAACAAGTTCTCACACTGCCCTCATCACGGTAATATCTGAGTACCCTCCAGTAGTATGTTAGAAGAATTTGAGCATGTCTACACTTGCTGATGCAAACAGCTGCATGTCAATCCAGTGCCCTTCTCCGCCAACTGGACAAAAGCCATCTCCAGGCTGAGGCTGTACAGCCATGTTAACACCACCCGGAGCCCAGGCATATAAATGCCTGCAAGTTCTTTAGGGAAAGCTCATACCCATCACCACCCTAACGCAGCACTGTGGCTTCTGGGCTGCAGCTTGCTCATGGCTGGATGGGCATGGACAAAGCAGATGTGAGACTGTCTCTGAGAGCAGACAGACTTCCCTTCCTTCTGAATCCAATTCCATCATTTGTAGTGCTTCTTAGAAGATCTCCTAATGCTTTAGTTCTCAGAGCCACGAAGACAGGGCGCAAATGTGTTAGTTATCTGGTTATAGCCTTTTGGCTCTGAGGAAAGATCTGGAAGAAGACAATTTGAACAGGGAAATTTGGATGCACTGTCATAAAGGATGAAAATCTGCGAAACATATTTAGTAAGTCATTAAAAAGGAAAGAGGAGAAAAACATCTCTTTAAACTCAGGATCTACTTGTCATGAGCAAGAGTACAAAAAAAATTGTAACTTAATGACCTGAAGGAAAAGTAGCTGTTATTACAGGGCATTGTGTTGGCAAAGTTCCTATACATCACAGCAATAATTCTCTCCAGACTTCCCTTCCAAGGCATGAGGAAACACCAGTGTGTTTAGCCTCAACTCCCTGGCAGGCAGCATCACTTCCTTGTGAGAGGCGGGGAGCTGACACAGCGATGGGAAGGCTCTCCTTTGTACCAAAAGCAAAAGCCCTGTGTGACCCAGAGGGTCTGACGTAGAACTGCTGAGACCTGCTCCAAGGAAGCAAAAATTCCCAAGGTGCCCTGAGACCTTATCCTGGACAACTCATGCTCCCAGGTTTACAAATCCTTTGAGGTTTGCTAAATTCATACAAACCACTCATTGCTCTGGAAGTCCCACACCTTGCTGTGGCTAGAGGCTGGAAAGGCGCAGCATGGATGTATCCAGCTCTGCTCACTCTGCTTTTGCTTTCCTTCCTGGGCACCCACTTCCATCAGCTGCCAAGGGCAGGACATCAGATAAGGTGGGCTTCGATCTGGAGCAGCACAGCTCCTGTGAAGCTCTTGCTTGCTTCTGGATCTGAATCCCTGAATGCCCTGAATGGTAAACGTGTGCTTCATGCATATGCAGAAAGGGCATGGAAGCTGTTTGAAAAAAAATGGACCTGGTTAACTTGGCTACAATCATCCAGGAAGTTTGTGGCAGAACTGCAAATAAAATCCAGACATTTTGCCTTTTGGGCCTCTGTCTTCACAACAGTATTCTTCCTCTGCTCATCTGTGCTTGTTGTCTTATCAGGACATGCTGCTCAGTGTGTTTCCTTAAAGGGAAAGATCACTGAGAAAGTCATGCTTTAATTCTTTAGAGAAAATCACAACAGCTCCATAGGAAAACCCAATAGCTTTATGCAAGTATTACAGTGATTGTATATCTTTCTTTCCCTTTGTGATCTTCACCACTTCCTCGCCATATGTAAAAGGTCTGATCCTGATGAAAATAGTCATAAGTGCCACTCAGCCAATATTGATTTATCTCTGAAAAGGATGTGGCCCAGTGCTTTAGGCTGGATTTTTCTTCAAGCAGCCAGTCACTTCTCTCTCTCCACTATACAGAAAGTTGTGACAAGTCCAGTGACAATAACCTTGCTGGAATTCACCTGGCCCACCCAGGAAATAGCTATTTCTAGATATGGAAAACACAGCATGGAAAACAAGACATGGAAAATCCAAGCCTTGTCCCTTTAATCTAACATCTCTTGCATGTTGCTAAGCCTAATGTTTAATTTGAAAAAAAACAACCTGAAAATAGCATTAAAGGAAGCAGAGGATTTAAACATCACTATATTATTGAGACAGCCTTTCTGGAAAACACTATATTTAAAAAATGACCCTTTTACCATGAGGTTTCTAAAACTATAGAGCTGTCCCCAGCTTCCTGTGAGATAAGGCTTGTAATTTGGAACAGAGTAATGGAGTACAAACAACACAATTTGTATTGTGCTTTGTATTAAGAGGCAATGTGGAACCAACTGGTAGTGTCATATTTCTCCTACCCCAGAGCAGTTTGGGGCTGTTTGTGCTGGAGAGTTAAATGTTAGAACAACATGATGTTGAAAGTAGTTCATCTTCCATGTTTGACAGAAGTATGGTGTCAGGATGCAAATCTCCCATGCTTTTGGTGAAAAGAACTACTGAGCATTTGTGGTCCTCCTCTCTCACACTTGCAGTACTGTTGATTTAAGCTGCAAGCCTGTGACTTGAAATGTTTGGAAGGGCTGCTGGTGAGTTGCGGCAAGCAGAGATGGACACTGCAACCACCTCTTAACTCAAGTGATACAAACCCAAGATGATTTTAACCAGAAGACCTCATTACTTCACTTGACGTATTTGTATTAAAGGGATGGCAAGAGCAAAGAGAAAGAGGAGTTTCGGTGGTGGTTTTACGCCAAGCATAAATACCTGTGTAGAAGCTTTTCAGAGCTGATTGCACTCCCAGAGCAAGGACTAGATCTGGCCTGGGTTTTTTAATTTTCTTCCAATTTGTTGGCGTGAAATCTGACAGCTAGGCAGATGTGTCTGCCTTGATCTTCAATGTGGATCTCCTATTGCACTCTTCTCTGTTTTTGCAATCCTCAACGGGGGAATGCAAAATTACTGTCCAGAAACATTAATCACAGCATCACAAATCTATACATTCTCATGAGTTTTTCTCCTGGAGGACTGGAAGGCTTTGACCCATTTTCAAAAGTGGGTGTAAAGCATATATACATAAGGAAAGCATACACACTTGTAGCGTCTGCAAAAACATATGGTAGTTTCACATCCCACTAACCAGTTTCCTGGATTGAGTATGAGTAAGGGCAGGCCTTTCAGAATGGTTTTTGAATGCTGGGTTTCTGACTCTCGTTTCTTAACTGCTATTCTTCTTTGACTTTGTGAAAGATACCATTTCCCTCTTAATTTGATAAGTCATTGCACAGAGACTTTCTGGACACTTGTACTGCCTTTTTTTGCAGGTAAAGCCACTCCCAAGCTTCCCTGACAATCTCATTACCTGTCTTCCCATTTCATGCAGAGATAATGTGTTATCTCTTCTTAATCCCAAATGGCAAAAAACAATCATCTCCAGTTTCAACAATTACAATTCAGATGGTTGATGATTTTCCTGTGCTACAGAATCTACAGAAATCATTGCAAATTTTTCCATCTAAATATTTTGTTTAATGAAAGAATATGATTTGCTAAAGGATCTACTTTCCTTAAATGTGTATTTTTTAAGTAGAACTTCAAAAACTTTTGGCTGTTATTTCTGACAACAGTATCATTTTTCCTGTATTATCATCATTTTCTGTGCAAATATACCCACTTACCAGAACATTTTCTATTTTAGCGACCAAACTTCAGTCCAACATGATACTGGTCAAAGTAACGTACTCTGAAGAATGAGCTTATCCAAACTCATGTTGATACGGAGAGATCCTTCTGTGTCTCTCTGTGCCCGCTGAAATTTTAACTCATGAAAGTTCCCAGTGATGGAGATCCCAACACCTCCCTGGACCATCAGTTCTGTCGTTCCCCTTTCCTTGGATAGAGCTTTCTTAAGCTCTTACCTCCTCTGTTTTGCAGCAGATAAAGTCAATTAGATCTTCTCTTTCTCCATTAAGATATACCCAGTGATCACCACATCCTTTTATACTCCTTTCAGCTACTGTCCTCACATGTGAAGTCTCTCATAACTGTTCTCAGCCTTTTCTAGACTGAACAAACCTAACAGAAAAACAATTCTTTATAGATCATGGTTTTTTGAATCAGTTCTGCTATTCTCCAGACTTCGCCCCTGTGTTTACATCTTTTCTTGAAGTACACAGCACTGATCTCTGGGCTTCTCCAGTGCCAGAATGACCTCTACACAAAAAGTGCTATCACTACCTCTGGTAATAGCAGATGTATTTCTGGCTACAGTGTCACATGTTAGACTTGGAACTTGCCCTCTACCAGCTCTTCTAGCATACTGTCAGTACCATGACCACCTTCCTACGTGCATTTTGATTAAGCACTTTCTTTTGCGTGGAAGAAAAGTTTATTTAGAACACTTAAAATAAACTCCCTACCCAGTCATAGGTGGGACCTTTCCATCTATTTTGCTGTTTTAACCTACTGTAAGAGCCCTGTCTGCTCCACCATCCAAACTGTTGACAGACATTTAAATGAACTGTGACCAACAGACTTCTGTTGATGCATCCTGTTTGACTGTGAATCACTTGTATCTAATCTTCCAGCATGTTATTCCTACCAATGGCTGAAAAAGTAGCAATTATTTATGTCATATATATATAATGTCATGTATATATTATATATATATATATATAATTTTAACAGTTGCCCAAAGGAGACCTGAAGCCAAGATTGATACCAGTGAATAATGGGCAAATATCCACTCAACACCTGTAGTGAGAAACAGCTTTGAGTACGAAGCTCTAAATCTACATTCTCTCCTTTATTTTCTTACAAGAAGATGGCATTGCATCGAACCTGGATTGTTCCTGGCTCTGAAAGCAGGATGGGCACTGAAGTATACCTCTAAAGCCAAGATGATGAGCTAATCAACTTTGTATTGTTAGAAGAGTCCCCACCTACGCTTTCACACAAAAGGCTGATTAGCTCACAGGTATGCAAAACTCTGGGAGGATGCCATCTTTCATCACTACTAGATGTTTAATATATCTTAGGTTGCCAACAATTAAGTGTTTGTGTGTGTGTACACAATGCACACAGCCACTTGCTCAGTCCCAAAGCTGCACACTACATATCCAACTAATCCGCCATGCCTGGGCAGAGCTCTGTGTTGGGCACAGCTCTGCTGCTGCTCAGCTGTGTCATAGGGACATGCACCACTGTGCGACTGGACTGCAGCAGCCACAGCCTTGCAGCCCAGAGGAAGTGAATGTTAACTATTTGTCTTGCTTCTGATGGCAGCAGCTGACAGAAGCCATCACAGGCTGAGCGCACAGAGTGAGGCTGTAAGCCTACAGTGCATGATGCACTTCTGTTGCTCTTGCCATACGCTGACAGAAGAAAGCCAGAAGCACTCTGTCCTCCAAGTCACTGATGGAAATACCTCGTATGCCTAGGAAGTAACACATTCAGGAGAACTTTTCCTGCACTATTCCTCCATGATTCTTGCTGAAGATCTGCAGGACATCAGGAATGCCAGCAAACCACATTCCCAATCACAAGGAGAATGTGACCAAAAAAGTCTCGCAATGAAATGTGCATTTGACAAATATGTAACAATGTATATGTTTTCCAAAATGTTTTTTCACTATAGTGTGTGAACAGCACAAGACATGGGAGGGCATCACAAAATTGTATGCTTGCAAATAGAATAGCTTTCTTCTCCCACTCTGATACAGGGAAATATCATCCACCTGCCTTCTAAAGAGCAGAGATGGTGAGTCTGTGCTAACAGCATCTCCTCTTCCCATGCATATATGTGAGGAAAGCTAATTTGAGTTTGGTAACTCAAACTCATAAGAAACTGAAGGTAAATTTAAGCTTGTGGGGAGAAATTATCCTGGAATAACTTTGTCTCCTGCAGACAAAAAATAAATGTCTAAATCCTAAATGATTACATCTCTGTACCTGTGGCTTCAGAGGAGTGGTGTCCCTTACACCAACAGGGCTCCAGCACAGCCCCTTTGCCTGCTGGGGGCTCTCAACCCCAGCCCAACCACGGTTGTTCCTTCAGACAGACCACAGCCTCTCCATTGCCAGCAGCTGCTGCTGACAGCACAGCACATTAAGCAAGGCAAAGAAGGAATCTGTGGAGGCAAACAGCTCCCCTTACTTCCCTCTTGCCTGTGCTTGTACTTAAAGCAGACAGTTTTTACTTTATGGAAGCCTACATGAAATGACTTTGTCCTAATCGATGCACTACCTCGATTATCGCCTGCACAAACATTCCCTTCAGATCTACATACTGGCTGGGACAGAAATCACACAATTGATGTTTTGGTTTCCACTACCTTATCTAAATCCAGTTAGTGCTCAAAATGAGACTAAGTCAACAGACTTAATTGAATGAAAGGGCTGTGAGACAACCTAGAGATTTGCGGCTGTGTATGTCCGTGCATGAGCTAATCACTATGCAAACACTTCACAACAAACAGTACTGGGCTGAGCGGGCTTGGTTTTTCTGTGGTCTGGAAGCTCCTGACATGCTGGGTTTGTGTGAAGCATTGTTGGAGCTGGCAGGAGGATTTAAACTTCACAAACAATGTACTGTCACAGAAAAAAAGCTGGGGATGGACAATGGAGCAGGCCATGAACAAACACTTCTCCTGGACGCCTAGATCAGGAGATAAAAGAGACCCTCTAGTAGGGCAAAAAATAATTGCTCACTTGTAATTGTTGCTTTCTAGATATGTGAAATAGCTCTGGTGGCACCCAGCAGCTGGGAGCAGGGAGTTGCTTGATGTCCTCAGCTCATTCCTGGGGAGGCTGCTGCCAAACTCCCAATGTCTCCAGCTTGTAGCCCTTGTAGACATTATAGGTTTTCCTGGCTGCAATCATGTCATTCCTCCCTGCTCTTCAGTGAAAGAGAGAAAAGTGTACATTAAATATTTGGGAAGGACCACATTAGGTCCACCTCACCTCTCTTGTCTTTAGTGGAGGCCCAATGAGACTCTTAGGAAAGATCAGTAAAAGCAGTATTACAGGCACTATGTAGAGCCACAGCCAGGACCAAGTTCCCATTGTGAGAGTACTGCACGGTTTCTCCAGAACTGAAGGTCTAAAAAGAGAAAGCCTTATTCTGCAGCTTCAACTTGCCCTGGCAAAATCTGCATCTCTCCTGTTTCTGCCACCTGTGCAGTTTGGAGGCCCAGCCTTGGTACCTGATGCAGCTGCTGTTTGGAGAGGCCAGAGGGAAAAACCTAAGGATCATGCCAGTGGTATGTCTTAGCCATTACAAGAAGAGAGGCTGAAGCTAAAAACTTCCAAAAATAGTCATTAAATAATCTTCTAAAGTGAGATGACTCATTTACTTTCCTGGCTGATAGAACTCCGTAAGGTTACGGAGAACGTGAATCAGGTCACTTGGCAGTGATAGTCCTATGAATATCTAAAGGTGACTTTGCCACGAGTAGTATAAAGACAGAGCCTCACCATTTTAACGTGGGACTTAACATGATTTTTACTGGAAAATCTCATTCCATACTACAGACAGACACCACACCCTGCACAGGCCACCCACTTGTCACCATGCTCTTGCTCGAGGCCAGGACATCTGGTTGTAAAAATGCAACTGTGGTGCTGTCCCCTAAACAAAGGAGGATACTGGACACAGCTAGATCCTTCCTTCCCAAGGGAGGCAACACAGTGCTGCTGTTACATTTGCGACCCGTTTGACAGTTCTCACTCTTTGGCATGCAGTGCAAGCCGACAAGGCAACTTATTTAACACAGCTAGGAAAGACGGCAAGGATGATTAGCTTTGTGATCAGGTGCTGTGTGGCCAGAGCCAAAAGAAAACTGCTGCTGAATGCCCAGGTTTCAGGATACAGTAATAACACACAGTGCTATATTTCATTTCTTTAACAAGTGCTGAATGTGCAAAGGCTCTTTTCCCAGCTTCTGTCACTGTCTTGGAAGCGAGGGAAGAGCTGCGTGTATAATTATTTTCAGATGCCATCCACTTTATTGATTATTTTAGTGGGATGCACAAATAATGGCAGCTAATGCCAGGAGCAGAGATAGAATAAAGCTTGTTCCCTTTTGGGAAAAACTGAAATAAAACCACCATATGAATGGGTCATTGAAAACAGGCTGGAATATATTCCCTATAGTCCTTCTGAAAGTTCAAGAGCAGGGGAAAAGAAAAAAAAAAACACAACAGAAGAAACTGTCTCTGCATTCACTAAACTTCTAATATCTGAAAGTGCTTAAAAAAACACACATGCGCTTTTTTTTCATATGATCATGGAAAAACACACTAAGCTTTTGACTCAATGGTTTTGTTTTTCCAGTGAGTCCTTTCCAGGTTCCATGCGCCATCTCACAGTCACGTCTGCTGGGTGAGCTTTGAGCTAACAAACTTCAGAAGAGCTTTTTGCGATTTTGCCGCATTGAGTTTCAAGTATCGGCTTGCTGGAAGAGCAGCGGAGAGGGAAAAGGGAGGGAAGTGGTGTGAGCTTTGCCAACACACCTGCACAAGCTTTGGGCTCTCCTGGACACTCTGTGCACTAATGATGTATAACCTGTAGAGCCTGGCAACACGCTTTCTGAAGACTAAAACAGACAGACTGTGCGTGCCTCTGATTTCTAATTTCTTAAAACAAGTAATAACCCCTCCTCCTCCAACCCTGTGCTGTAGGTAAATGCTTGGGATGGAAACTGAGATGTGCTCAGCTGGTGAAAGCTTCTACCAAGGTAAGGAATAAATGACATTTTAATTATGGTATTATTGGTCTATGTATTTCCCCTTCTGAAGCAAAAGGGGCGGGGGGGGGGGGGGGGGGGGGGGGGGGGGGGGGGGGGAAGAAACTGAAAGAAGGACAGAGTTAATTTCAACTCCAATGTTCTGATAATTTGTCTTTTGACTATTAGAGATGCAGCTGGGTTCCATTTCTAATCCACTTTCAAATTTGCTTGAATTAAAATCCCAGATCACTGCTGTGTTTTCAAGTTGAAATGTGCATAGTAGCCAAAGTTTATATTGCAATTTCTAGTTATGGAATGATGAGCTCCAGTAGAGGAAAGTGTGTTGTATGCCTGAGTCCCGGGGGGATAAAAAAAAAGTTGGCATCAGTGTTATTTGGAATTAGAGCTCACTTGTAGAATAAATAGCCTTGAAGTTAATACGCTGGCTACATTTTATATTCAGTTCCACCCACTAGAACCAGCGGGTACGGAAGAGCAAAGGTTGCTGTAGTGGAAAGGTAGGAATTGGAAGTGCTGGATTATTATAAAGCCTGGATGTTTCTGAACTTCATTCTGAAATTTTACAATTCCTTCATTAGAGTAGGGCTTACTTAAATAAGAAATTAACTTCCTGACTGAAACAGGACAGCAATGCTGCCCTTGTGTCAAAATACCCGTGCTTTTGCTTCATCTATCTGAATCCCAGTCTAAAAGCTGACATTTCTCCTGTGGCATCCTGTTTATGTCTAAATTTAATACCATAGTCTTGTTAGACTTTGTCACCTGGGTAACACCATAACTCACATGAAGTTATGAATCCTCATATTCTCTGGGTTTTTATATCTGCCATGACAATTCCCAGCCACTGCCAGGTGAAGCCAGCCAGTATTTATGGAAAATGAACCAACTAATCATTTCCTATAGCAGGACTCGATTATGATATAATTGCAGCAGTTTACACTGAAATCCACATGGACAGATACAAGCCAAAAACTGCAGTAAGGGATCCACCCATCTACCATCCAAACATAAACAAGTCAATATGGTTAAAAACAGGACTGGAAGGCAGGGCCCAGGCATTCTCTAACTGTGTTTTGGTACAATTGCCAAGATGCTGCAAAACCTTTCTGCTAGGAAATTCATTCAGCTGTACCCTTACCTCACACAGAATTTGGATTCTTGTAGAGTCACAACTCAGACTTGCTATGTACCTAAGACCCAGTTCAGCATGAGCCAAGATTGCCACCACCGTAGTGTGTGCACACCACCACCAGTGTGAATTCCTTTGCTCACATTGGCAGTAATGTGCACGCAAAGGGGAAAGAAGTCTATACGAAGACAGCTGGAGATCAGCTGTATAAGAACTGATAGGCTTTAATGAAAGATTGGGGAGTAGCTCCTTTGCTGATGAATGACTGAAAATACAGGATTATGAGGAACTTGATGTAATGTGAAGAGAAACTCAGGTTGGTCTTCATAGAATGGCTTGGCACTGAAGGGCCCCTAAAAATCATCTAGTTCCAACCCCCCTGCCATGCTGTGCCATTGTCCACCAATGCCATCAGTCCATCATAAATGGCCACCTGACTGTTCAGGCACAATCTGCCCTTGGTGAAGCCACGCTGACTCTCTCACCATCTCCTCATCTGACATGTACTTTAACATAACTTCCAAAAGGATCTGCTCCATGATCTTCCTAGGCAAGGAGGTGAGGCTCATTGGCCTGTAGTTTCTCATGTCTTCATTTATCCGTTTCTTAAAATTGCGAGTGATGATTCCCTTTTTTCAGTCACTGGGGACTTAGCCTGACAGCCATAACTTTTCAAATATGATGGAGTCTCTCCAATTAGAATAAATCAGTGTAGTAGTCCCAGTGCTGAGCAAACTTTGCTAGTTTACACAGCCTTTGTGAACTACAAACTCCATTCAGAGCAGAGTTTCTCCCAGGAGAAATACAAAAGTTTCCCCTTCAGTGATACTAGTCAATCTCACTCCACACTGAGGATTTCCCTTGCTGACAAAGAGACATGGAGAAAAGCTATCTGTGTTTGTTGGGTCTGTTGTGAGAAAAGATTTGACATTACCCTGATAATTTTCTTCCTCACCCTTCTCCAAGATGGCATAAATTAGATTAAACTAAACTATTCCCCAAATTGCATTTCCAATAAATGAACAAGCCTGAATGAAACAGCTTCTAGTTTTTGCTGATGCACCTCTGTATGCAACTATTAATCCATTCCTCCTGGAGCTGCCACCAGGAGAAAATGGCTGCTGCTACTCAGCGACAAGTTCTCACTCCTGTTTGGAGGTTTATGAGATCAGCTTGGCCTGAGTATAGCCTGTAAGTGCACCTCTGGATGTCACAAACCTCCTCAAATGCATTGGCCAGACGGAGGGAGCTCTCCTGGAGGCTGGGGCAGTTTATACTAGTGGAGTATCTGGCCTGCAAACACCTGCATCTGTGGTATGAGGACAAATAAAAGCCTATACTCCAAACACGGTGTGCTCCTAGGCTCCTAAGCCGTACAAAATCCCATTTCCTTTCTACTTGTGCTAAATGTAAAAACAGAAACAAAGGCACACACCTAAATAAACAGAAGAGCACAGACAACAGAAGAGGAGAGAGGCCCTAGTACAAGCCCAAAGCCAACTAACACAAAGAGATACTTTCTATTTGCAGTCCTTTGTGTGAGACCTTGCCATATCACGTGGATAAGAATGTGAGTGGGAGATTTGCTGGACAACACTGGTTTTATAAATGTCTCACAACTGCAGAAACACCTGCTTTACATTATTTTTCTTACTGGTTCGCAACAAAAATCCTCTCTGGTGAACAGTCCTCAGCAGGCCTTATTCCTTACTTCTCTGTGGACAGCTCAAGTCACTGGTCTGGAACATCTCAGGATCACACCGGAACCTCACTGAGGAAGAGGTAGAAGTCAGAAGGGAGAAGGGCATTTCTGCATGAAATCATACCAAAATGTTGGCTAGAGGACCAAAACCACAGGAGACTGCTTCCCATTAGGTGGGGGAGGTGGGGCAGGAAGGTTTCCCAGGCCAAATGGACAGGTCTTGAAGACCCATCTGTTTTCACCATGAAAACCTCACAGCCCACACCTATGCACACACACCACTCCAGTCACCACAAGTTATTACCCTTGGTCTCCACCACTTCCTGAGAAGCTGTAATGGTTTGATACAGTGTCCAATGAAATCAAAGGGATCCTTTCCATTAACTCAATGGAGTCTGGATCAGGCCCAACATCTGTTTGGCCCTCTTTGTGCACAGTGCAGCCAATTTATTCTTTATCCATTCCTGGGCCTCACTCCTTCTTATGGCTGTCATTAGCCACACTAAGCACCACCTCCAGGAAGAACCCATGATTCATGTTATAGAGACTAGGATGGTACCGGGCACTGGTCTTATCTAGGTCTCAGACTAACAGCAATAGGCCAGAAGACACCACCCATTCATACAGCAATACACAATATTCATTTCTTCAGGAATTCATTTCTTCAGGACTTTGATGAACCCTTCAATTACAGCATGCTTTTGTCACCAGTCACACGTGGATTCCCATGCTGTGAAATGCATGTCATTGCTAAGCAGAGTAATTAGCCTCATGAAGCCAAGCAGCTTCTCATAGCAAAAAAGTAGTTATCCAATGTCAAATCTATAGATGCTTCCAGACAGAGATGCAGATTTGTTTTGGGCACTACCATTGTGTAACTGAGAACCCCATGCAAAAATCTGCCTCCACAATGTACCCCAAAATCACATGGGTGTGAAAATGTGAGCGTGATGCCTAAGGCCAGATGTGTGGACTGGCAGACTGCTGGCACTGTGCATAGGTACATCTGCATGTCAGGTACTTACTCATCCCTGCATACTTCCCCGATAAAATCTGGATTGCCTAAAGCTGGTGTTTTCACTCCAGTTTCCTTATCAAGGTATTTACCATCTCCAGTCTGTGCCTTGCAGTCTGAGGGTGTTAAATGCTGCCTTACTCTGTCAGTGAGCTCAGGCATGCAGGAGCTGCCATACAGGATGGGATTTCTAAACCCACCAGAGCACACAGTGGGTGGCTGCTGGCTTAGGCTCAGTAAGATCTCACCTTGTTTGTACCTGGGACATTTCTCTTTTGATCCTGTTGCTGGCTTTCTGCAGCTGGCGGGCTCCTTCTTGTGTTTTGTGGTGTTTATTGTGGTGTTTTCTTGTAGACCCCGACTGCTTTCACAAGATGCTGTCTCCCATGGAGCATCCTAGCCCAGTGCAGTTGTTATGTGGCTGTACGAAGAGAAAGGAGAGTTTTGGATGAAGTAATCTCATGTGTAACAGAGTGTATATGGGAAAATCTCAATCTATACACATATCTTTTTTTTTTCTTTCTTTATTTTTTTTTTTTCTGAAAGTACTTCTTTGTTGCTTTAGATACCAGGTCCACTACCACAAAAGCAAGTATTCTGGGGGCCTTATCAGCTAGGGCATTGGGATTGCTATTACATTTAAAGAGATTTTCTACTGAAATGTTTGTTCTAGTTGGATATGTAGAAAAAAAGAAATCAGAACTAACACATGGGATAAATTGCTCAATGATTTGAAATTTCTGTCTTGGGCAGAGTTCAAGGAGCTGTTTTTCTCATTGCTTTGGTTTTGGGAAAAGTCAGCACAGAAATCAGAGAGGGGACTGCAAAGATTATCTGAGGTGGTGTTAATTAGGTGCCACTTGTAATGAAGATATGACAGCATGAGCTTCAATGGGAGCTGGCTGCATATCCTGCATTCAGCCTGTATCCTCTTCTCCATCCTCCTCCCTGATGGTATTAGGACTGGATAGGCTGAAATCACTTTGGGATACACCTGCTCTTGCTGTGATTTCTACTCAAACCATGCTGTGATGTTTTGGATATGCGCACCTGCCACAAGGCCTGCCTGCATGACTGGGTGCTGGGTGCCCAGAGCTTGGGGACAAGCAGCCCTGAGAGGCCTCAAGCAAGAAACAGGAAGGCAGATGCTTTGCAAAGTGCTGAGAATAAAACCTGGGGAACCATGTAGTGTGAGAGAGAAACTAAAAAATTACTCCTGTAGTGAAGAAACCACATAATATATTCAAGATGTCAGAGGTTAGCCATGGTACATGTGAATCATGCTGCAAATAGCTCACCTTTAACTTTACCGTCGTAATTAGATTACAAAGTTTTTATTATGGTTTTAAATTCTGCCTTTATAGGTTGCTGCCCAGCTGTGCACTTAAATCTGGTTTTATCACACTTTCTGAGCTCATCACATTTAATTCTGACTCTACAATGCTGGATTAACTTTAAGGGTCGCTGAAGTCAGAAGTCACTCACCCTTGCCCTGCTAATGGATTCACACCACCCCTACGTGGTCCCAAAGAGTAATGTGTACAGTAAACTATATTTATTGGTGTGATAGAGGGGAAGGGGTATTGGGACTGTTTGCTTATTTACTCCACCACTGCACTTAGCTATCAGAGTATTTGCACAGATTACTGCATCCACAAGATGATGTTTACCTCCTTGTAATAGCCTGATGCAATGAAATCTTCTCAGCAAAACCAATCTGAGAGCTTAAGAGGAGAATGCTGAGGTCTGCCTGTGAGAAGCGGATGGCTGGATAATGAAGTACATAGGTTTGTATCATCTGAGGAACTGATCAATTGTCTCCATTCAGAAATCCAGAAATCACACCTTGCCGTCACATTCACTCCTGCCAGAAAGCCCAGACCTGGTATTTTATGGATCCTGTCTCTGATATTTCAGGAAGCCCCAAGAGGAATAAAAGCCCATTATTTTTCTAAGGATGACTTCTTCATTTCTAACACCAAGAATGCATGGTGAGGCACAGATGAAACTCTTCATCTCCACAACATTCATCCTCAGGTTTTACCTTGATCTGTTTTTCTTCTTTGACCGGCAGAGATCAGATGGTTTGGTGTTAGATACTTCCCAAACAAGATGATTCATTGTCCTGAAAAATTCATCATGTAAACGGGCAAATAAGGGGGAAATCATATTCCTTCCATTAAAAAATGGAGAAATCAGGTGCTGAACATCCAGGTGATTTACATGAAGTCACAAAGGGGGGGTTGAAAGGGATCTGGGAAATAAAACTAGCTTCAATGGAAAGGTCATTTCTCTCTTTCTTGCAGAGGAATACTTTGAACAGAATTAGAAGGAACCTGAGCCAGAAATGGACAGCAGGGACTTTAAGGAAAATCAGAGGGCAAAATTCATCACTGAGTAATGCCATGACAATTTGTAACCTTTGCCATTCAGTGACTAGACACAATATTCTGGAAGTGAGGTTAATAATTTTCAGCAATATACAGCCTTCTTTTAAGGAATGTGTGGTGATTACAGCAAAGAATTTCACATGGTCACAAAATTTCTATCTTAGAGTCCTGGGCTTATAAAATACTCTATTTCCTCCATTAATTGTGTCCACGTGGAGCTGTAACTAAGTAGCTGAAACAAATAAAACCAAAGTAATATTGTTTCCTTTTAAAATATTTCACTTAATTTGTGGAAGAGGTTTGGGCTCATTAAAAATAGACCATCTCCCACGAGGGCTTTTTTCTTTTCTTCTCCAAGACTCTCACCAATCCTTAGTAATGTGTATAGCAGCACACTTCTCTTCAGCACAGCCCTGCTGGAAGCTGGTCTCCAGTTTGACTCAGCAGCTCCTGTCATGATCTGCAGCATGGCCAGGCAGCACTCATTTGACTAAGCAAAAGGAGGCCTTTGCGTCCTCTGATGAATCATTGTTTTTAGATGACCACTCGGTGTCTCTGACTAAAATTTCCTCCTTCTATCTCCAGCTCATTAGGAAATACCACGCCTTTCTCTATTGTGAAGATTTGGCTATCGTGAGCTATGCTTTTCTCATGGAGTATGTTCCCCTCAACTGAGGGCGCAAATAATGCCTAGACTTCAGCTAGCACCTATAGAGTGGAAGTTATTGAGGCACTTGGCTTCTTCTCATGGATCCTAGTCTGCTCCCTAATCTTTGCAAGTAAGTTATGGATCCGTTATTGGTGAAATCACAAACCTCTGTTTCATCTGTGACAGTTCCATTCCCAAGGCTGATGTCAATTACAAACCAGAAAACAAAGCATGTAAGACAGAGGTAAAGAGCAGTGTGGACCAAGGGTATAAGGCTTTAAAACAATGTGCAGAGAAGATCAAATGACTTCAGAGGTTCCTTTCCTACTGAATATCATTTTTCCACTGTCTTCAAGATATCCTCCTATTATACCCACTCCTAAAGAAATGTTACTCCAGCCAGAGCTCTCTTTAAACAAAAAAGGGAGAAGATCTGATGATTCCACGAAGTCCCATGTGAACTGTTCCAGTGCTGGTGTGCTCTGACCAGGAAGGTGCGCACATTGCAGTGTAATAGGAGCAATGCTGAGACCCAACATAGATGGTGGATGGATCTGACCAAGGTGGGCCAAGTATGCAGGCAATCACTGAAGTTACAGTAAAGGGCAGAAGTTTAGATTGTGGCCTTGTTTACACTGGCATGTTTCACAAGGTAGCAATGCCTTGCTGGAACCCAGAATCCTCACCATCACCCAGAATACCAATGGAACCTTGAATGCTCATCAGATACCTGGATAAGATTTCACAGTATGTGCACTTCAGCCCTATTGCATAAAGACATTTCTATAAAATTGGTCCTATTATCCCTCTCTGATTTTCTCCCTCTCCATTGTGATCCCAGTCACTCTGCAGAAGAATTTATCATGATGCTACCAGGCAACAGTCAAAACTATTAATGATGGCATCCCACACAAAAGACGTAGAGCTGTTCAGAGGCTGGGTCACTCCAGTTCTTCTCACTGGTTTTGTTCTCTTTCTAGGGGGGGAAGCCACATCTGGAAAATTACTGGTGTCCTGCTGTTCCCTATGGTCACCACTGGGAACTGGCATATGGTCTTGTAAACTGTGATTAGATCTACAAAGTAAGCTCTCATTATGACCTCTCTCAAGGTCTTTAAAAACACATTTTCCTAACTGCTATGATTATATTCAAATTCTTTCATTTTAGTAGTAACAATGTTGTCCACATTTTTCCTCTCTTCCTCAACTTCTGATCATAATCTTGTGGGGCACAATAGAAAAATCAGTTCACAATTCTTTTCTCCCTGTGGTCTCCAGCTCTTGGCACTAACACTCTCCTCCCATCAGAAAGATAATAAAAATACAAACAGTTCTGGGTGAGCTGAAACTGAAGTTTGGAGCTTTTCTGGAGCATATTAAAAAGTAACAATCACTAGTCGGTCATTGATATTATCCTAATATTATTATTGCTTATTTTAGAGTCCCTCATAAAGATGATAGCTGAGATCAAGGCCTGATGATAGTGCAGATGCTCTGCAGACAAAGTGTAAACGCAGTCCTGTCCCCAGCAGCCTGGAATAGAATTACACCAATGCTGCATGAAAGTGCATGGCATCGTGTGAAACGCTTCATCAGTGTGAGAACCAGAGCCCAGCTGAATTAATCCCGTGTCACTGCCACTCCTCTGATGTCTCTCTGCATAATCTGAATTCTTTCTTATGCATCCTCTAGTGATCATAAACACACCTGTAGCAAATGCTTCTTTTTAATACAAGGCACAAACCCCCAAATTGCCATTACTCAGCCCCAGGAAACAAGCTCCCAGCAACTGGGTTTTGCCCAATATCTTGCCCCCACTATAAGAACCGTGGGAGAATTCAAGTAGGATGAAGATTTCTGCCCCAAGTACATTTATTTCAGAACATAATGTCATGCTCCAGGCAGGCACGCAGTAGTCCTGGGTAACTTCAAAAGAGTTAATTCAGGATCATCTCTCAACCTGTAAGAGCCAAGAGGGAGAGCTGGGCCTGCTGACTCTGCAGGGACCAGTTTAGGGACTTCAGCACCTGGGAAAAAGGCATGTGACCACAGTGAGGTAGTTTGGCTTATCTACGTTGTTCTTGTGTCCTCTGAGGGATGACGTGCAAAACCTACATACTGGACAGAGGTCTGTGCATTGCTTATACCAAATTTATTAGAACTATGCAGTATTACTAAATATTTTACATTTTCTGACTGTGACAGAAAAGCCTGCTCAGACATACCGTGGGAACTAAAGAGGTGTACATGTCCAGCAGCAGTTTGTTTCACAGTGGAGACTGTGCATGCTGCAGGTCACAGTTCCCTCTGAAGTCATCTTCTGGATTGTATTTATTTGTGTGTCAGAAATGAAGACACAGACATAAGAACATAAGAACACAACATTTTCTTTTTTTTTTTTCCATCTAGATAAAAAGGGAATGGATTGACATCTCATATTTCTGGGGTTTAGTGAGATCATAACTGCGCTTTAATTGATTTAATTACCAGAATATAATATTACAGATATGTAATGTAGACCTGTAATGTAGTTTTACAATGTATGATATGTGTTATACATAATAAAATACCATAGGTCATATAACACAGTTTTCGTAACAGTTATTAGTAGGATTATTAGTAGGATTATCAGTAGCGAATATTCAATGAATAGAAATTTCCCATGAGTAATGTCTTCAGGATTCAGCTCTTCTTATTTATGCTTGTAAGAAGAACATATGTATGAAGAAAATATAAAAGTTTTGAAGTATGTAAATATTTGGAGGCTGAGGTTGAGTTTGGCTTCAGTAAGCTGGAGGTCTAAGTTTCTCCACAATGTTTAAGCACCTAATTGCCACTTCACATTTCCACATTTGCTTCACATTTTTTCTTTATGTTTTTCCACGTCTGGCTCAATACTCACAGTGGTTTTCATAATATATCTGCTGTTTGCATTTTGGAAATGGCTATTAACAGTCACACAGTGTTTTCCAAACATAATTGTTTAGATCTCTCTGGTGACACAGTTAGCATCTGGGAGAAACACAGTAGTGTGCAATTGTGTCTTTAATTATCTTTCCATTGTGAGAAGGGCTGGTACGTGCCAAGGCATTTATTAAACCTGACAAGGACAATGTATTTACAATGAGTGTTTATACATTAATTCTTTATAAAAATACCTTGACAGAAAGTGCTCCACCTGCCCTCATGTTCTCTATCGCAATTGCTAATTAATATTATTGTGCAGAAAATGATCCTATCTATTAAAGCTTCTGTCATAACTGCTGCTCCCTGCCTA
Organism: Perdix hodgsoniae; assembly: GCA_035772895.1. Classification (NCBI taxonomy): domain Eukaryota; kingdom Metazoa; phylum Chordata; class Aves; order Galliformes; family Phasianidae; genus Perdix; species Perdix hodgsoniae. Next base: position 14,980,437 of record JAPSGF010000007.1, read on the forward strand.
TCTATGCCTAATTAACCTGACACTGACTCACATGCTGGGAAGGATGTTTGTTAGGCAGATGTAGCCTTGCTGATCTGATTTCCACCGCTCCATTTGATTTCACCTAGAGCCCTCCATTCAGCTAAGTATGTGCCTCACCTGAAGGATGTCCAGTTGTTCTGCATCTCCACTCAGCATTTCTTTCACTCAGCTACCGCTGCTGATTAAGGTTTAATGCTATATTCCAGTACTTGGCAATACTCCCATTGATATTACTGGTAACAGGGCTGACCATAAGCATATATTTAAAGCCAAGTGCCATCTGATTCATTCTGCCAGTCACACTGGTTAAGATAAAGTGAGTGTGCAAAATTATTCTGAAAAATACTGTACAAAAAGATTACATCTGTCCTGAGTTTTCTGTGTATATGTCAAGCTAAAAAGATTTTAAAAAGTTTATATTGCTTGCATAAGTATGGGTTGATTCTTCAAAGTGAAACAGAATGCAATTGTTTGTCTGGTCTCTGGGAATTATGACAAGGACTGGGAAGGACAATAGTGAGAGCTCAGCCATTGCTCCCTGAAGAGCTAGGTTCAAAGAATGACTGCTGTCTATAAGACGCTTTGGGCTTTATTTTGGGCTCGTATCTAAGTACATAAAGATACAAACAGAAGTCTAATGTGATTGTCAAAAGAACATTACTCACCCCTCGGGAGGCCTCTTCTTCTGCCAAAGAGCTCCTGCCTGGCTCAGCTCAAATTGCAAAATCTCCATGTTCTTCTGTTTCCCATCTGTTACAAGAGAGATAATTACAGAGGTGCTAAGAGGATAAACACTGTAATGTCTGGGAGGTGCTCAAAAAAGGAGTACGTAGGATAGATAGAGCACGAGTAGTTACTCTTGTCTCAAGGCATGCCTGAACTCTGCAGTGACACACTTGTTAGTTGACCACAAACTCTGCTGTGATGTGGTCCAACAGGGCTGGGTAAGAACTCTCTGGTTATGCAGTTGTCCTCTCCAGGTTTGCTTCAGATTAGCTGCTAAGAAGTCTTAGACTCTGAAGACACTTTGGCTTTTTCAATGACTAAGAAATCAATATGATCTCCTGAAGGAGAAAGTTTTACATTAGATTTTTGGTATCCTTCTGTGCCATGGGAGATACTGCCAGTTATAGTGAATCACATGCAGGGAACAAAACCTAATCTCTTCTTCCATTCTCCAAGAAAGTCTAACTTAAAATACGGAGGAGCATTCCAGCTGGAAACCACTTCTTCATACATCCCATGCTGCGCTGGTCTTGGCAATAAAGCTGTTTGCCACATGTTTCTCAGTAGCACTACAGCAATTAAGGCAAACTAATGTGGCAAAGGGGGGAACCCATCTTGCCAATCTGGCAAGTGGGGGACATGCAGAAGAAAATGGTACCTTAAGAGAAAGATGGCATGTAGTGAGCTGTCTCTTTTCCTTGGGACCAGCTCTATGGTGTGTGTTACAGATGAAATTCCAGGCAAATGTGATGAAATCTTGTGGAGGGATGGCAAAGTGATGAAAGCCATGCACATGTGCCATCCATTAGGTAACACATTCAAACTTTTTTCTTCAACTTATCAGTAGCAGCTAAAATAAACAAAAAAAAAGGAAACAAAGCTTAAAAAGTGAGTATATCTTGCAGCATAAAAAATTAGTCAGTGAATCAAAAGGAAGAAAAAGCCTTCCCCCCTTCCAGCCCCCCCCCCCCCCATGAAACCGTGGTGTTCTTGTAAATAAAGGGAAAGGAAATATTTATTCACAGAGAAATGTAACCATGCCGCTGTGCAATGAAACAGGATGGCACGTTGGTGTCTGTTCATCTTCAGAACTAACCAGGATTAAGGCATGGCAGAAGATGCTCTGTCTAAGCCTGCTCCCAAAGAACTCCCATGGGTCCCCTACCCATGAGGAACACCTTCCTCCCAGACATTTCCTTCTCTGACAATCCTGACCTTTCTCCTGCACTTAGAGAAGAGCTGGATGGTGGGTAGAACTGACCATACTACTAGTACATTGTGGACAAATAACCTTTATGAGAATATTGTTCATCAGTGACTCCCACAGGAGTCAGGTATGAAGGTATGAGGCTCCTCACCAGATCATCACATGCTATTGTTAATAATAACAACAATAATAATAGAGGGCAGGGGAAGAAATAATACTGCAATTTCCTTTCAACTGTGACACCTGTGTGTCTTGGGAGAGTGAGGATTCCACAGGGCACTTCATTCTGCCTTCTTTGAAGCAGCAGTAAATAGGAATGTTTGGAAAGACTTAGTAAGAGCCATATAAATGCACCATATCCATATGTGGTTATGTAGGGTATATATAAGGAATATACACATATTTCTTTGAAGCAGGGAGCCCCACCAGCAGATCCCTTTCTGACTACGCTTTGCTTTGAAAGGAAAACATCCAAAGGAAAATGAAAAATGTCAAGACCACTGCAATTGTTCCACTTCAGAATTTAGAGCATGAAGCATTTGGCTTTTTTACTCTAAAGTTTTCATGTAGATCATTATGCAAGACTGTGAAAAGCAGTAGAGACATCAGATTTGGGCTCAATTTTTAGGATGGAAGGAAGATTTTTTTTTTCCTGGGGCAATTCCTAATCTCTAACGTGAAATGTTCAGAAGGCACAGAAGGATACCAGAAATCTGATGTAAAGGTTCTTTCTTGCTATGGGTTTCAAGCTCGTACATCATTTTGAGTACTGCTTATATTCCTGCCTATATCACCACCATCACCATAGCAGCTGCACATTGTTTCTCCTGGCTTAACAATCTTCACAGAACCAATGGACCACAAAGAGATACTGCTGTCCTCACAGCTCTGGAAATTCAGGCAGGGAGCAAGTACGTGAATGTTTAACTTCATCTAGAGCTTTGCTGACAGCACTAGGTGACAAGCTGGTTCTTATGAGACTGGGATCCACAGCTCTGTCAAAAAAAATCCCCCTCTCTGCTCTGTTTTGAGTAAGTCTGGGTACTGACAAGGAGCTTTTGTTGTTGAGGAGTTGGCTGTTGGTCTGAGCTCTCGCACTCTTGTTAGGGAGGCCATGAGGGGAGAGCAGAGTGCCGATCCCAGCAGGAACACATGTCCTAGGTTTGTCCGTCTGCAAAATAATTCTTCTGCATGTCAGTTAGGCTGAGAGCCGAGGCTGGGATCTGCTATATGGCTAAGTTCCCTCCTCACGGCAGCCAGAGCAAGCGTGGTGACAGTTCTGGGGAAGGAAATTGAAATGTTTTGGGAAGTTATGGCATGGGGAGTGACATCTGTGGCAATGGGCTCATTAAGTGAAGGATTTGGTGTAATACATATTATAACGAGGTCATATTCTCAGAAAACTAGAATTTGCCAGCAAAACAAACTAAATCAGTCAAGCTTATGATTCGGTTTGCTTCCAAACTCATCTTTAATCTAAATTCTTTTCAAGGTCATCACAAGCAGGCTTGTATGAATCTTGTGGCCTAATCCTCATCTGGTAAAAGCTGGAGTAAGTCCATTAAACTCAAGGGAACCTAGCCAGTTTGCATCAAATTGTGGTTATTCTTAAGGTAGGTCATTTAGAAATATTTAAGTTATTTCTAGTTATATTTTTCTAATAAAGCAATAAATCAGAAACCTACTAAGATACAGACTATCCAGTAGTTGTTTTTTTTTTCAAGTCACGGGACAAATATCCCATATATTACAGTGCCACAGAATTGCAGGAGTTGGAAGAGACTTCAAGATCACAGTCCAACCCCCTGCTAAAGTGTGTACCCTACAATACATCAAATAGGTAGGTGTCCAACTGGGTCTCGAATATATTCATAGAAGGAGACTCCACAACCTATCTGGGCAATTTGTTCCAGTGCTCCAACACCCTTACTGTAAATAAGCTCTTCCATAACTTTGTATAAAATTTCCTATGTTCAAGTTTTAGGCCACTGCTCTTTGTCCTATCACCACACGCCACTGGGAAGAGTCCATCCTCATCCATTTGCCTCTCACCTCTCTTTAGGTAAACTTTAATCAGATACCCCCTCAGTCTTCTCCCCAGGCTGAACAGATCCAGGTTACTCAGCCTTTCCTCATAAGGGAGATGCTCCAGACACATTGAGTCACTTATACTGTCATATGGGAAACCTGAAGGTAGAAAGGGCACTGAGGCTTTTGGAAAGTATTTCCTAGTCCATCTTCTGCCAAGAAGGGACATCAAGAACTGTGTGGGACTGATCACAGTGCTCAACAGTGGTGGCAGCCAAACATGCCATCAGGAGAGAAACTGGAGAAGAAACCAGGGGAGAAGAGAGAAGACACCTCTCACTTGCAGTGGCCAAGATTCCCGTGCCCCAGCCCTGCTGCATGTGTGCTCTCACCAGCTTCTCACAGGCTCACCTCACTAACTGAAGAGGTGTACCTCCCTTCAAAGAAATGTATTCCTCTTGGAGTACACTAGATGTGCATTTGTTTAGCTGTGAGATCAAACAAACCCAGGTCAGATGGCCCTGAGAAAGCATTTAAATGAAAGACATGTCTAAAAGTAACGAAGACCCGTGCAAACCCTAGTCTTATTTCAGCTTTTGAAACAGATCAGCATCAGCATCCAGAACCCTAAATACTGCATTCCAAAACGAATTTTGAAGCTTCAAGAAGGAAGACAAACCATAATAGGCCTCTATCATGTTATGACAGGCTGGCATGGATTGGCTCTGAATGGTCCCTTCACGGGAATGAGGGACAGATGAACTTTGTGAATTACTTTCAGTTTTCTGTTTTCAGAGAACAATAATTCCCCTTGCTGCAACCCAATTTCTAACCACAGTGAATTGCTCTGACTGAGGTCCCAGAGATTCCTATTTGTGGAACAATCCCCATCTTCAGAGAGAGTAAGATGGGAATGAATGAATGAATTCGCTCAGGAAGAAGAGACTATTTGGAAGCTTAAGAATGAAAAGAAAGATGGGTACCTGGATTGGAAGTGGCTCATGAGATCAGAAGCAGCAGCAGCAGCAGCTCTGGAAAAAGGAAACAAACCAGTCACATCTCTTTTAAAGAGAAAAAAGGTTAAAACCCAAAGATGACCTAGGGGCCAGAAGCTCTTTTTTAGACCATTACTTCTAAAGATCCTAGTACAGTGGCCTCTGAAAAAGGTCTTTAGATATCAAGTACAAAGAGTATGAATAATATCACCTAATAAGGCACTGAGTTGGAAAAACACCTATTTTGATCTATTTGTCGGTTGTGTTGTGTTTTTTTTTAACTTCTGCACTTGAGTAATTGTTTCCCTTAAAAAAAAAAAAAGTGTACATAATATACGGCAGAGGCAAAAGAATATTTTAAAGTAGTAATTACTTCTACTTAACAATTAGTAGTACTGTTTGAGGATGTCTTGAATGAGATTTATTCTATGTTTGCTCTTTTTAAATTTACAATTATAAGCTTAGCCCTGATTTTTTTTTCCGACCAAAAATTAAGAATAATTTATAGCACTTTTTTAATTTTTATTTTTATTTTTTTGGAGGGGGGGATGTGAAAAGAGGGATGCAAAACCAGGAAAAAACATGTAGGAAGGATAGTTTTTTTTGTATGTAAGCAACGTTTAAATGGAATAATTAAATTTACCATAATCAATAAAACGTGTGAGTCAAGTTTATTGAAGTGGCTATTTCCCATTGCATAATTTCCCTGGGGAACTTTCATTTTTAATTCAAAAATAATAATAAAAAATAATAAAAAAACCCAAGCCCCTGAGCACTTACTGTAAATATGCCAGCATATGTGTGAGGTTAAGAAAAGCACGAGCCTACACCCAGGAATCAAAGAGGGGCTTACCACTGCTTTGACACTAATTGTAAAAGCTAAACATTTTCTAGAAACATAATCAAATATTAACTGCCACGGGGGACTCATTCAGCAGTTCACAGTAATTCTAATAAGGTACAGAGCCTTTCACCTTTAGGTCACCAGTTCAAACCCACTTTGGGCTAGTTAGTAAACAGAGGGTAAATCCCAAGTCCAGTGGAGAGCCAGAGAATGGTATATGCCAGTGCATCTGTCGGGCAGAAGTCAGGAAGAAAGCGTGTTCCTTTTGTTTTCTTCTTTGCATCCCAGGTCATCCATGAGTCCCCTGTGTCTGATGAGGCCATCTCTTCTGTGGATTCACCACATATTCCTTGGCCTCAGATCCTCCCTTCCAGAAATGGGAAACTCCTCTTCTTGCTGCCTTTTCTCAGGGGCATCTTGCTGCGGTGTTTTTAAATATTTCTGTATCCTCCCTCTCAAGAAAACCTAAGTAGCAATATCACTACTGTCCCTCTTCTGTGTGTACAGTTCCTCCTAATGAATTATTTCATGTACTTGGAGCACCATGTGGAAAACACACTGATCTAACATGTGATTGAAAATAACCGGCCCCCACCCCCCTGCCTCAGGCTGCACAACAACCGGTTCTGCCAACAACAGCGCTATTTGAGAACAGAAGCAGAGCCCTCATTTCAGCTTTGCACCTGGCTTCAGGTAGGAATTCTCACACTGCTTGGAGCCACTGTGGCTTCTACATGAACTCACAACTCCAGCCTGGGCCCCTGGCACCGACACTGCCGACTGCCCCAAAGCAGCTCAAATTCTGTGCCAAACACCTACCTGTCTCCCCACTACACCAGTGTCTGGACAGATCCTTGCTCTACCATGTCTTTCATGGGGAAAGCATGAATTTGGCTCCTCTTTTTTTTTTTTTTTTTTTCTTCTTTTTTTCCAGCAGAGTGCCAACCAGCAGATGGCTATGTGATTGAACCAACCTAAGAACAGGTGGTGACCAACACAGTCTCCTCTCTTCCTCACACACACAATCCATGTCTTGTGTGCACACACACAGCGGAAGCTGCCTGAAAACAAATCTTGTTGTGTTTAATTTGTGGATCTCATTTTAGGCTGAATTAGTTCCCAAGGCTTGGTAAGGCCAACTTACTGCCAGGCCACAACTGCTTCTGGTGGGAAACAGCCTGCTGTGAGACGAGATCAGTTTGTGAATAGATCCAATTCAAGTGATTTTGATGCCACAGTCACATCGAAGCAGTGCTGCTGATGCATTATACACTGTGCTATAAATAGCAGCTCTTGCTGTTTTGCAGGATCTATCATCAAGTTAGGACCCAAGATCAACCCACAGGCAGGTTCAAGCTCCCTAGAAGCACACTGCTTTATTTATCAATGAAACATGAGTCTTGGGCACTCCTCTGAGAGCAGATGAGTTCTAGCTTGCTTCTGCTTGCTGTCTTTCCCAGGCACTCCACAGTTTCCTTCCTCTACTCAGCCAGGCTCCACACACAGTGAATCTGATACTTCAAGGTATCAAAATAATCAGTTTACTGCATACATACAGAAGACATGTCCTGTGCATGCCCAGATGGTCTGTTCATGTGATGGGGGAGGGCAAGAGTGGAATGACCCCTTCCTATGGCTAGAGGAAAGCTAGACAAGGAAAACTTTGATATATTAGGAAAACCAGAGCTCAGAGGGGATGATGTGGAGGCTGTTTTATGGTATTTAGTTATAGCATGCAATCCCATCTTTCTGGCTATGGTCATGTATATACTTCCACGTACGTGTGTGAGCACACATAATAGTCTGAGGCCTTAATTGTGTCTTATGCTAATGTAGATGAAAAGTTGAGGAGCTGCAAGGAACAATTCTTTCATTGTCCTTTACACATCTGGGTTAATGTTTCCTCCTTGAATTAGTCCTCACCAGAATGTTCCCTCTCTGCTCACCACAAGCTAGCAGTGCCAATTTCCCTCCATGGCAGCTCCAGTGACAGCTGTTTACTTGGAAGCTCATGGATTTGATATATGGGTGCTAGCCACAAATTAACAGAATACTTTCCAGATGCAAAGTCTTTAAACATTCAAACAATAAGCCAAAAGCACTAAGCTGTTTTGCCCATTTTTTCTCTTCACTCTGGATGTCACTTGGAGATGATGTAAACACAATTACTTGGGACAAGGAACAGAACACTTAATTGGTTTCGGAGTAGCAGCATGGGTTGATGGATGGCAGTCAGTCGATGGTGCCATTTGTCACCTGAAGCCAAGATCTGAAATGGCCAAGACGGACAGTGGAACATAGAAGAAAAAAGAAGTACCGAAGCTAACTGCTAGCAGGTGGCCTAGTCAGAGAGCGTGCTGGCCCAGCCTCCCAGGTTCAGGTAAGATACACTTGGCATAGACTCTAAAGAACAGTTCTCAAAATGTCTCTGGAGGCTCTCTGGAGCATTTCAGAACAACAACAGAAGCGTGTGGAGAATGATTACAGTGAACAGGGATCACTAAAGTGCCTCAAACCTCTCCTTGCCAGGTGTCATCTAGAAATCAGTCTGGAGCAGAGGAGCTAGGACCCTCTTCTAGCTTAGAAATGGAGACCCACATCAGTTCTAGACATGTCTCTCCTCCACACTAGACCTTCAGCAGATCTCAGCTTGCATTACATGCACCCTAATTCTGAAGACTGAGACAAGTCCTCCTGGCAGCATTTGAGGGCAAAAATCAGCATACGAAAGTGGGCTAAATTTCTTTGGGGCTGTAAGTTTAACTGTTGGTACCTTCGCTCAAAGATAACAACAGGTCAAACTGAAAACTTCTGTGAAGTAGAATGGCTGCACTGAAGCTGGACGGTAATGATTTATACCACCTCAGAGCCTGGGCCAAGAAGTGTAACCGACTTCTTGGCCAACTTACATCACTTTTTTCTTATCCCTTTGCATTTTCTTTGGCATTTTCTTCTTTGCATTTTCTCATTTTCTTCCCCCAAAATTTAATGTGATTTTGTCAGTTAAGCTACCAGGACATCGATTTTTTTTATCCAGACATTAGGGGGAGGAACCTTCTTACACACTTTTATCTACTTACAAATGCCAGCAAACACGAGCTGTGTGCCCTTGTATTAGACAAGGCTAAGACAGAGCTCCAAGCAGCCCTGTCTGAACTTGAAGTCAGTTCAAGCCTGAAATACTTCCTGTTTGAAGGTTTCTTCTTTATTCCTTCCAATGTTGTGATTAATTAGAGAATTAATATGTATTAAAGTTATCATCATCTTTACTAGATGGAAAAATTCAAATTCATTATCTAATGGGAGGAAAATAAGCATCATTTTACAAGGGCTTTAGAGCAACAGCGGTAATAACAAACCACCCCAAACTCTAGTCCACAGGCAGCACAGACATCTGCTATAAAAATACGATGATTCCCCCACCCACCACCCTCAAATTTAGGGATTTGTGGGGAATACGGGCCTTGCCTGAAGTTGTTTGGCAGGAATCCTCATGCGAAGTTCTTATTTAATGAAATCATGTGGTAGTAAATCAAACACAGAACCAGGAATAAGAAAATCCACCACATCCTTTGAAAAAAGTATGGTTTGATTCTGTCAACTCAAGTTGCCTGGGCAATGAATTATCTATATTTGTCAACTAAAAAGCCATCAACCAACAATCACCCATGTTTTTGGTACAATTTTCTAATCCTCAGTCTCAAAGCTGAGCTGAGAGCCAGCACACTATGGACAGGTTAGTCACATGAAGAGCTGCTAGGACTAGTGCTAAGCTGTTGTATCTTTGCAAAGTCTGTGCAAATGGCTCAAAAAGCAGAACTTGTGCCCTCTTGCAAAGTGTTCACATCTGAATGTTAAAAGAAAGGTGGCAAATTAGTGTCATGAACAACATGAGGGAAAGCAGGTAGAAAAGTGGACAGAGCACACTGACATTATGATATAAAAAATTAGAAGTTGGCTGATATAAAAAATTAGAAAATTAGGTAGTTATGCTGGTGGTTGGTGTTGATTATCTGAAGGGTCCTTTCCAACCATAACGATTCTATCTAATACCTTCTGATGTCAGAAGGAGCCTTAACACAGATCCACTTCACATGGCTTTCTCTGTGCCCACAAAGGTTCGGAGCCATGGAAAGGTGCTGAGTAGCTTTCTGATAAATTCATTATAATTAGGTCACAACTATTAAAGCTCAAAGGATCTCTCAAGAACTTTCTTCTTCTGAGACTTTCCATGGAAACTATGCCTACTGAATCAGCAATATCTGTGTACAACGTTTGAAGTTTTTAAAACTATGATTCAATTTTCTATGTTGTCTTTATTTTTCCCTGGAAAATTTGATGTAAAAAAAGGAAGTAGTAAGTTCAGTGAAATTTTCTTTCTTTCCTTTTTATGGAAACCTGCATTTTCTGTGGAAAACCACAACAAGAACAACCACTTCTTGTCAACATTTCCCTTAGGAGTAATAAAACATGATTTCCATTCACTAGTATGCCCAAGCAAGCAAGCAGAAGAGAGAACATCAGTGTCTTTACAAACAAGATTTACAGAGAGATTTTGTGAGGAAGCAGTTGGAAGAGGCATTGTATCAAATGTGCTCATTTTAACCATGATCCACCTGCTGAGACTGCTGTGCTACCTGTAGTTGCTGCTTGAAATTAATTCAATAACTTAATTACATGAGAACTCCCTTAGCTCTTCTCTCTTTAATTTAATAACAAAAAATACAAAATTTTCACCCTATCCCACTCCATAACATTATGAACATCTAATTTAATGTTATTATTTTTATAACTGAGTTCTTACAAGTATTGAGATGGTGGTTTTGTTCTTGCTGGTCTGTCCTGTATTTGTTGTTGTTTCAGCTTTGTGATTCATTATTGTGAAATCAAAATGAAATAGCTCTTCAGAAATCTTGGGATTTCCTAGAATCCCCATTTGAATGCCATTTAAGAAGATTTGGCTTTGTAATTAACCATTTCTGAGGGAGTTAAAAATATAAACAACTCAAATGTGGCATTTTTACAACCTTAATAAAACCAAATGCAACATTTACTAGGTACGCACTTTAACGAAAAGAAAAAGGTTGCCATAGCAAAACAGCAATCCTGGTAATTTTAAGTGAAACCAATGGTAATTGTAGAACAGCAAGGTGCACGTTATTGGCCTGAGAAAAATTCTGTCTTTGTCCTTAGCAGAACTAGATAAAAACAAGAGATTACCACATAGAAACAGGGTGAAGTGCTTAGCAAAAACCCCAAATAACTTTTCCACTGCACAGCAAAACTCATAGCAAAAATGTCCCCCACCAGCAATGATCTTCAGCTCTCCTGAATGCCAGTGACTTTCCTAGAATTACTGTGGACTCAAAGAGAAAAAGCTAACTCATAGATACATCCATAACGTATTTCCTCAAGCAAAATGGACTGCTGTAGGAATAAGCATAGGCTAAGAACAGCTGTGGGAAGGAGGCAGTGGTGGCTGCTATGCCATACCCAGAGAGAGATGACCTGTGTGCTCTCAGTAATTCTTTATGGTCCAATTTGCAGAAGTAAACTATGGAATGAACTACAGCCAGGTGATGTTATTTGAACTTCTTTGGTTTTGTTAAAAAAAATAAAACAAAACAATTCTGGATAACTAAAAATTTTCTTCTTCCTATTTCATAGCCCAGTTTGGGGAAAAAAAAAAAAAAAAGTAACATGAATTCTGAAATTAGGAAATGTTTTCATTCTTATACTTCCTTCTTTTTCACTAAAAGAAAACCACATTCCTTAGTGGTCCATCTGGGGCTGGATTAATGTTTTTTATTGTATTTTTTTTTTCCTTCCTTTCATTAACAGAGAAAATAAAACACCAGAAAATCAGACTCCAACACTGATCTCCTACAGAAAGTGCCTTGCTGTTACAAGTAGATAGTGCCTGTGTAGATATAGCTGTGTGTTACCATGCCTGGTTAGATAAAGTGCTCTGAAATTAGGATCATATCGTCATATGCTCTGTTTATTCTTTTCACAGTGAAGTAAAGATGAATTTGGAATAAGCCTTCCAAGATGACTTCAGTCCTCTTCCTTTCCTAGCAGAAACTGGTGCAGTTATCAGAGGCTGCAAGTGAATGCCATGTAACATTACCCATGTCACGCTTTAGATTGCTGCACACAAAGAGCATTACGTTTTATGGCTCCTGCAGAATACTAGGGGATACTAATTTTACAGGTGCATTCTAGCAAACTGCAGTCCTTAATATCAGAATGTCATTAAAAATAATGCACTCCTTATGCCCGGGCAGTTAATTTAATATTAAATCAATAAAACATTTACTAGGACTGGTGAGAGGCCTGGTTGCTGACAGGAGACTCAACTCATGGCAACAAATGTCTCCTCACCCTTTGCATACAGCTGCTGCTTTATTGTAGAAGACGTTTTTCGTCTTGACAAATCACCTCCCTAAGCCCTAATGAGTGCAGAAATTCAGAACATTTGTGGGACATTTATTACCAAGAAAATACAAGGGCCTTTTTGGAGATTTGGATCGACAGCAACAATCAGCTATGAGCTAAGCTCAGTCCAGCAGGGAACACAAAATGATTCTCTTGGCCACACTGAAAGAGATTGCAGCTCTTTCCAACTGGTTTTACCTCTGGGTATGAATGTTGGGGTGGGAGCTCTTCCCTCCATTGACTTTCCACTAGTGGAGCTATTTCATCCTCCATCAAGTTCCTGACAAAATCCTGAAATGACAGATATCTGGGATAGTACCCGTCACAAACTGCTGCCGAGCACAGCAAATCCCCTGGCACAGCCACCTCTTCTGCCCCAAGGTTACTTCCTGTTTTACAAGAGTCATCCCAAAAGTAATGCCTCTATGTCCGTGGAAACTACAACAGATACAAGAGTGCGGTAGCAGTATTTGACAGAGAAACTTCTCAGCTACAAAACACTATTTTTGAACAGAGTCATCACCATTAGCTATGCATTTTCACCAGTGATGACAAAGAGTTTGCATGCTGCACTGGTAACTATCTGCACAAGCAGAGGTGGCCCTCTGTCAGTCACCACTGCAGAAACTCACCACCCCTGCCTCACTGTGTGACATCCACTGTTTGGTCTCCATAAGCATTCAGCAATGTCAGTGGGCACATTTTTTTCCACATGGAGGGAATTCAATTCCCCCCCCCCCCCCCTTTTCTCCATATGCACTTTCATGTCAAATGCTATTGTGCCAGACTGCCCCTCTGCTGCCATCTGTCACACAGCAACAAAACGTGACAGGACATTAGTGGGAAGTTTCAAACTCTCCTGCCATACCACCACCACCTGCCTCTGACATCGTGGGATGACATCATAAAATGGGATGCATTACTTTTGGAACAACCCTCATCTTTGAGCACAAAATCCAGAATTCTGCCAGTAAGCCTGATGAGTGATGTGCTACAGTGACATTAAGGGGATGACTGGGGAACACTCACTTCCATGAGCAGAACCATTTTGGGTATAGTTCACCCAGAAATGCTCCCAGCAGACTCTCCTTCTCCCAGCTGCCTCCAGGAGCAAGGGCATGGGTACATACAAGGCTGGTGGAAGAGTCTGGTCCTTGCTTGATGTATCTGCCTGGATGATGAGGTACTGCCTCCTGTGTCTTCCCCAAGCCCTGAGTACTTGGGACAAGTCAAGGCCTGAGCAGCAATGACTTCTCCTGACACTGCTGGTGTTATTTGTGTGATGAGCATCTGTGTTACGCTTACAGGAACACTTTAGCTGTGACCCACAAAGCCAAGCCCAGACACATTTAATATTGAACTCGATCCCTAGTAGCTTCCCTTAGACATCAGCATTCCAGCACATGTAATATGATGAAAACAAATTTCGTGCCATGAAAGCAAAAATATGGGTAAGGTCTGGGAGCATATTTAGGATGTGGTTTTCATAAGCATTCAGCGCTGGTTTAACTCTACTTCTATTACAGTCAAGGGTAAGTAAACCCCATTGACTTCAGTGGGAGCGGAATTAGGCCAGCACAGGGTGGTTTTGAAAATCCCACCCTTAGCTTTTATATAACGTAGAAAATAAAAATCACATGCAAACCTTCAGAGGGTAATTGGCCCATTAAAGTGCATATCGTTATTTATCTTAGCCACCATCTTCAAGCTGAAGATCTGCAGCACTGATAGATGTGGGCTGGTGACTGCTGGGGAACACCCTCAGGCCTGGGGGGAATCACAGGGCCAGCTGAAAGCAATGCCTCGACACTGCTATCAGTAAATAACAACAAGGATTTTCTAAAAAACAAACATGCCTATAGAGCTGTCTGCATTGAAGGAATAAAAGAGCTTTCAATTGGAAGAACTAAAATCTTTATGTTCCACCTTTATGTTCCTTTGATCACCCTGATTTATGACAAAAATATGTCTGTGATGGGAAAACAAACCAACCCGTACATTTACCACCTGTCTTTTCAGTGAACTTGATAACAGTCATGCAGAAAAATGCGGATGAAAGCTTTTTTCACCAGCAGCTTTTGATGAGGAGGTGCTGCTGTCCTGGCCAGCTGCTGTAGTCCTGCCAGGATCAGAGGCACATGAAGATGGACTCACACGCCAACCTGGAACACACTGTTCACCTGCCCATGATTCAGGAGAAGATGAAGAGGAGGAAAAAAAGCCACGGTTTAAGGGGCTGTTCTCTGAAGCACAGCTTTGGAGCGTGTCACCGTTCACACAGGAAGTCTCTGTAGTAGACAGAGAGTAAGGTGGCCTTGGAGGGGTTGTGCAGGGGCAACCACCTCTGCTTGTTTCCCAGGTGTGCAGGACCCTGGTGTGCACAGCAGTGAGTCAGGAGTGACTCATGAAGGCGACAGACTTTTTCTCAGGCACCCAGGAAGTTCAGACACAGGGGCACCAGAACATGAAGGCATCTTTGTTGTGTAAGAGGTTGTGCTAGATTTGTTCACGAGAACTAGCAGAAGAAAATGAGGGGAATTCTGCATTTCATCAGCACTTTGACATCACTAGCGGTGACAGAAGGATACAGCCACCATGTTGTTTTCTGACCCTAAGTGCCCCAGCTCCAGCTGAACCTGGGAACTCCCCACGTGGTTTGAATGGGAAGTGCTGTCAGCTTAATCCTGATGCTGTCAGCAGAGCATTTATCAAGCCAAAGTATCAGGTAAGGACAAAAACAACATGTGTCCTTCAGAGCAATGCAGTCATTGCTCCCATTGAGCCCAAATCACTATTCAGCCCTCTCTGCCCTGCCCTGGGCCTAGGCATATTCTCCTAATACAACAGATTACAAGCACTTTGCTGATACCTTGGCATCTGTTGGCTGATTGCTGTTCACTCCCATTGTTGGGGCATAAGTGCCCCACCACTAAGGCCTTACACATTCCAGACATGTCAAGTCCTTGCTGCAGCAGGGCTCTGTGGCTCAGGCTCAGCTGCTGAACCAGCCACCGCTCCATGCTTCTGGACCACAGCTCTGGGAGTGCTCTGCAGAGACCCTGAAGTTCTCTGAGATGGGAGTAGGGGCAATCCCTGCTCCCGGCGTTGTGCAGTAAGAAAAAAAACCCTGTGCACAAGCAGTAAGCAGTGCTGTGAACAGGGACTGGAGTCCTGGGGTTGGTGTTACCATTCTACCTAGGTTGAGGCTCCTAGTTCACCCCAGAAAGTGCCATGGATGTTTCCCATCCATACCTGAAACTTTACGCACAGTGGGGAGACAGCGGTACCCAGCTATGGCCCCCAGCAGCCATAACCCTCACAGGCTCTTCATCTAGCACATGAGAAGTGACCCCTGGAGACTTTGGGCTATTGAGGGAAAAGATGCTTTTATCATACATTTTTGCCATAGCAGACACGCGGGGCTCTTTGCCAAGTTCCTTCATTCTTTCCCCTGCTTTATTTGCACAGATGTTTTTGCCAAGGCTTGTCATCAACTTGGGGAGGGGGCAGTTGAAAAAAAAAATTAAAAAAAATAATAAAAATGACCGAACAAGTTGAAGAAATTGCAAATAGTAAATCTGGCACTCGCTAGGCCAAGCCCAATAAGTTGCTGAGGTTGTACTTTTCAGATTTGGCTTTAGTCTCTTGTAAATTTTCAGTTATTTTTAACCCACCTCTCTGAGAGAGCCTAGGAATGAGAAAGTAATCGTTTCATCAACTCAGGCTATATAAATCTCCTTGGGGTTTATTATTTGCTGTTTCATTTTACTGGCACAAGTGCTCCTACGAAAGTACAATAACCTCCTCGTTGATTTACAACTTGGAAGCAGGCACACGCTGAAAAACCCAGCGTGCAGCACCTGAGGAAAAGTGCACCAAGTTAATTGAAAAGCTTCAGGAAACTGGAATTCCTCGCAGTGATACTGTCACATGCGTCAGTCGCCAGATGTAACTCCAATTTTCTGCTTTCATAATAAGAATTCAATTGATATCCCCAGAAATAAAAATCTGCAGCCAGAATAACAGCACATTTATCATCAGCAGGTTTAAGCCTTAGAACAGAGCTGTGTGCAGCTCTTAGCTGAAGGGCTAGTAAGTACTGTGGGTGCTTTATTTTCTTTTTTATGCATGTGTGGTTTTGTGCATGTACCTATGCATGTGCATTCCCACAGACATATACATATATATATATCTCCTGAGGAAGCCCAAGATTAGAAAGAGGATGTTGTCTCTGGAGAGCTCCCATAGTCTGAGTTCACATCAGTGCCCTCATGCCTTTTTTTTACCCATTTTGTTCTTATGCTGAGCCCACATCCCTGTCTTTCTCTCACAGATTTTCCTGCAGGCTGCCCACACACTTGAGCCATGCAGTCATTTGCCAGGTACAGGGGATATTCTCCAAGAAGCCTTTGATTGGAAACACAGATGCTGTCAGCTGCCTGCTCCTTCACAAATATACCTACATACATCCCAGTGATAATGCTTTTATTGTCTTTTGGATATCTACAGATTGCAATCCTGCCCTGAAGGTGTAGCACCACAGAGTGGTAGGGAAAACTAGGCAATAGGCATATATTAACACATCTCTCTGCTTTCTGGAGGTGGTAGATACTCTACAGAGGACCACAGCCAGACAGACACTCTTGAATGGCATTATTTTTATCCAAATTCAGAGGTTTCCTGGTTGGCAGATATCCCATGCTACTGAGTGAGGCTTTTATTTTACTGGGGTTGGATTCATTGTGCATTGCTGAATACAGTACAAAACCCCCACTTTCACGCTCCATGCTCACAATTTGCCTTGGAAGGCAACATATAGCATCCCTGAACACAAGGCCATTTTGATTTCTATATGTAAGAAACAGGCTCTGTGTCACACTTTGGTGAGACCTTATCTGTATCTACAGGTTTACTGGTATATGAAGTTCCCAGCAGGGATTTAGCTCTCCTTGTAAAGATAGCAGGCATTTGTCTAATGTGAACATTCCCATGCAGATTTCATGTACATTAGTGTGGAAAAAAAAAGCCCCTTTACTGTTTTCCAACAGCTTTTAGGCAATGTTTGGCTTTAAATACTTAGACCAGAGTTGATTTATGAATCTTCCTGTTAAAAAGGACAGCTTCTGGATGATGCACAAGGGATCATTTCCTCCCGTGTATCTGATATCTGCAATTCCCTTCCAGATTAAAAAAACATTCAATGCAATGGAATCAGTGTCCTCACTGAAATTTAAATTCTTTCATATATTTTGCATTCCGTACTGTTGCACTCATATGTGTGCACACAAGCATGTATCTATGTAGGTGAACATCATCTAAATAAAATACATATTATAACAACATTGTTTGCTAATCATGGAGGCAAACACAGAAGACCACCAAGACTCGTGGATACTTGCCAAGAATACAGGTTACTGCAGTGTTCTTTGCCCGAAGCCAGTGCTGCAGCTCTCCCTCTGCACTCCCATCAGTGGGCCACAGCAGGAACCATGTGCCAAAGGCACCCAGCACACAACAGTGGCATAGCCCTGACTTCCACCTATCTGACAACCAGCAGACCTTTGATAGCCATCAGGATTTCTACAGACCCCTGGGCTTCCTGACCCTTGAAGTCCCAACTGAGCGCTGGTCCCAGGAGCAGCAGTAGGCTCACACCATGGCTGCGTGGGAGATCTGAACACCTTCAACCAGGTCTTGGGACCAGAAGCAACATGCTTGTGACTCCGGCACCTTCCGAAACAAACCAGGTTGTTCTGCTGTTAATGTACACCTCTCAGCATTTGCTCTCAGTCTGCACAAAGCTAAGTTTAATATCAACAACAAAAAAGGTGAAAATTTATAGCAACTTAATGGTGTCTGCTAAATATTGCCTTATCACCA
Organism: Perdix hodgsoniae; assembly: GCA_035772895.1. Lineage (NCBI taxonomy): Eukaryota > Metazoa > Chordata > Aves > Galliformes > Phasianidae > Perdix > Perdix hodgsoniae. The sequence goes on from JAPSGF010000007.1 coordinate 14,998,576, forward strand.
CGTTAAACAGTTTAATCTCTGTTAGTAGGACACATATTGCTCTCAGAAGCAGAACAACTCAAGTATGAAAAGCCAAATTACTTCTCAGATTTATTAGACCTTTGATATGGACTGACTTCCCCAGGCAAACAAAGCCCTTACAGGTAGCACAAAAAGCCAGTCTGGAAACTGGTCCCTCCACATCACAGTCAGAAGATACCACAAGGCTGCAAACCTCCCCTCTGTCCACAAGTGCTTGATGAGAAATACCACTCTCCTGCTGACTATCAAGAGGCTTCTCCCACCAGCCGCCATGCACGGGCTGTGAACCTCTCCTACAGATGCAGAAGAATGACATCTAAGCTTGTTATGCCATTCAGATAAGTAGCATTTAGGCATTTTCCACACAGTACACCTCTCACCCCTGAGATCCTCTTCCTTCTTTAATCATTTGCCCAAATCACACTGGTGCCTGATTTTCATGAGGCCAGGCGGGTGAAACGCTGAAGGACGCATCTCACATGAACAGCTGACCTCCAGGAACAGAGTAATGAGGTGATCCTGCAGAGAGTGCCCGTATTGCTCTGTGCTCTGTGAGACGAGCTAAGTCACTGAGTCAGTCCAAAGTACTCTTCATATTAACCTGCCTCTAAAGTTTAGGTAAACTTCCTGATCACTTAGACTTTCAATTTTTTTTTTTTTTTTTAGGGAACTATTTCTAGTAAGTGGTTCAAGATGGATTATAGTTTAACTGGAAGCTTGGGAATAAAAAGATGGTCACAGGAAAGCCGGGTTCAATTCTTGCCTCTGCCACAGATTTCCTCTATAAATTTGGATGCATTGCACCAGGGGGGTATTCACCCATCTAACTCAAAACATCCAATTTCAATGTCTACATTAAGAGCTCAGGCTTCCATTACAGTCAGTTGAGCGAGCTAGGCTAGGCTGATTCAAAGGACTCTCAGGAGCAGCGCGCTTTGAGCTGCACAGGGAGTGGAGGCTTCTAACCTGAGAGCATAAGGCAAATTCCAAAATCCCCTTTACCCTTCTGGCATCCTTGGAGCTCAGCCATCCAACATTTTGCAAGGAAGTTTAAAACATGAGACTCCACGTATATCAGATTCAGCTCTGGACACTGTTGGGGCTTTTTTTTTTTTTTTTTTTTTTTTTTTGAGGACTATAAACTTCCCCTTCACAAAACATCCCATTTTGGATTGATGCTATATCAGAATCTGAAGATTGTGCTACTGAGCAGCTACTCAGAATCATGGGGTCATAAATTAAAACAGGAAATGGACCATTTCTACTATCAGGGTCACTGTTGTCAACTCCTAACAGGGCAATTGACTTGTCAAGCTGTCTCTGAAAGCCAGAGCTCAGATTTCATTGCCTTTCACTTTTTTTTTTTTTTTTTTTTGGAAGAATCTCATACAAGGGTCTCTGAGCCCGTCTTTCACCCAGCTAGTTGGGAAATTCCAAGGACAAATCCTGCTCATAAGTTGCAGAGCAGATGATGAGAGTCTCATTGAAGATACTGTGCAGAAATATTAAGTACAAGTGCTAGAGATGTGCGTGCAAACAGATGAGGGTTTGCTTATGTGTCATTATCAGACACGGACGACATCTTACATGGCGAGAGATCATTTGGAAAAAATCCCAGGATACCTCTAGCATCAAGAAAGAGAAAGCTCTGATGCTCCAAGGACAACAATCAAATCCACCTGTTAGAGAACCAACAGGAGAACTGCAAAGACCAAAACTCTTCCTACCTGCGTTTTTGTATATTTATGTAATACACACACACACACATATCCATACACATATGCAGACATGCAAAGCAGTTACAGACCAAAGGGAGATCAGTATTGCTTAAGAGCATTTGGTCAGCAGAAGAGAGATCCCCTGCTTTAATCAGCTTCCAGGCCAGAACATACCAAGCAAGGTAGAAAAGCAACTTGTTTGGATATCATGTAACAGAGTAATGCCAGATGGGAGAATCCATTTCAAGAGCATCACCGTATGCTTGGGTCATGCTTCTACCCAAATTAGAGTTTCAGTTTTCCAAAATGGAGCAGCGCAGAAACTCAAGTGATCATAAAGGGAAATGCCACAATTACAAAAATGCGCTTGTTCCAAAACCAAAATTGCTCAGTGGTCAACTAATAGATTTTTGCTGTTAAAGATTTCTTTTGCTGGTGCTGCTGCAGCAATTAAATTGAAAGGTTTCTGTTATGACATCGACATTCTTGTTTTTATTACTGATTAAAGTTTATTTTTCCTCTCCAGACAAAGCCACATGCACTTTCGATAGAATACCTGAGCTTCAGTGCAAATAATTTCTGGATGAAAAAGATTCTGTTGGAAAATAGCAACCAACTCTCATAATCATGGCTCAAAACCCAAACACACCCAGATGTGCTGTACGCTCATGTTATCTTTGGAGTAGCTTGAGTCTTTGTGGTGTCCTCATGTGATGGCTCTCAGGATGGAGAAAGGTGAAATGAGAATGTGTAGAGCTTCTCTGCCTGGCCCTGCAGGAATGCCTCTACTTCCCTCCACCTCTAAAAAGGCAACTTTTCCTCCTAGCTCCCTACCACCTCACCCCCAGTTTACCCTCTTGTCATTTCCTCTTGCCCTCTTCCCGCCATATCATGTTTCCAGTTCAGAATCTGTAGATCCACAATTGTTTAAAAAGCAGCTCAAACTTTCAACTTATAAACATTGCTTCCTCTGTCTCCTGAATTTATTTTAATAGCTGATATTTGAGCCCATGGGATTGTTTTAACTAACACTGTATAGTCAGAAGGAATCACTTTCCTCCAGGCTAGCTCTAGGTCAATAGCATAAGGCAAGACCCCCTCACATTTCATTACCCAGGGATCAGATCCCCTTTCCCAATCCATCACTCTGAAGCTCGTTCCTCCTATTCCTCTCAGATTTGCCTGCATGATTCATGCGGTGCCAAATCAACAGTATATTTGCTTTTTTCTCAGTTCATTGTTTTTATTTGCTTACATGTTCCCTGTCATAGTTCAACTCATAAATCAATGCTGGTTTATTTTCTACAAACCCGTTGAAAGTTTGAGCCAGTTTCCACTGTTATGAAAGACTCCCAATACTACATGTCCTTTAACAGGTGGAAAATGTCTTAAGAGGCTGTTTGGATGAGAATGATTTTCTAAGACAAAGCAGTATTTATTTATGACTTAATCAAATTCCAAAACAAAGTAACAGTTCCCTGCACCGAATTATCTCCTTATGACGCTATCCCACTAACATATGGGTTTATTACTTAAATCAAAAATGTAATATTGAAACCATTTCTAGCTATTAAACTTGAGTAACTGATTACAGTAAAGCAGCATTCCTGAGATACTTTAATAGAGAATTTTTCCTTAAGACGACCACTAAATACCTATCCAAGCTAAATTTTGAATTAGAAAAGCAAGCAAAGAAAGAAACAAACAAACAAAAAAAAATCAACCCCCTAAAACTCTTTACTAAACCTTTTTTTTTTTTGGTTCAGAAGAGCTGTTGATTACTGGATTATCAGTGAAACAAAACCATCCCTTCTCTGGCAATCTAGATTTGGAGAAGACATTGCAAAGAGGAACCCCCAAACCTAAGTTTGGTGTGCATTACCCAGGTGAAAGCCTGGCTCAGCAGGCAAAGCTCAAACAGTTCCTGCCAGCAACCAGGTTCACTTCTGCTACCTGGCCAGTATAAAGCACAACAGAGAGGAGGCCTGCCTTTGCAGCTGTATCTCACTTCCTCTCTGTATGGAACAGTATCTCATTGAGGTCACATTGCTGTTCTGAGGGCACAGAATAGGGCCTTCACGTGTCTCCCCACATCCTAATGAGTGGACAGGATGGTTCTACTCCTCTCCACATTCCATGCTGCAGTGGGATGCAGTTCCTGAGGCCGTTTGACGCCTCTTTCTCTCACTGGCTGACAGCTGTCAGCCAAGTGGAGTGCTTCAAACCTCTGTGTTTCTCAAATATTTCTTTCTCACATGAATGACATTAGCCACAGGAAAAAAATCCGTTTCTTGATTAGGACACTGAGGATGCTCACTGGCAGCTTGAATGATAACCGTGTGTCACAGCTTTTTCCTCCCTCGTTTTCTGTTCAGACAAAAAAAGTGATTGAAACAGATCCTTTCTTGAAGGCATTTCAGATTTGACATGTTTTAATATATTAACATATATTTTCCAACCGCAGCACGTTTACTTCGAAAAAAATCTCAACCACTTTGGACTGTTGCACTGAAAAGTGCTGTGGTTATGATAGCATTGTACAGGTTTATAGTTAGAAAGATTATCATGGTGGAAAGAAACAATCAAAAATGAAATGCTCACCCATACCCTAGGCTCAAAGTAAAAAACTCCAAAAGAGAAAGATCCTTCCCCAGTAGCAGTCCGCCCTTAAATGGGGTCTAAGAAAGGTGCAGCCAGGCTCCACCCCTTCTGCTCACACACCTGAATTGCCTTCACCTGTGCTCCCAGGGCTGACTGGTCCTTTCCCCAGGTGCTCAACCAGTGGTTCAGGTCATGATTTAACAGTTCCCATACACTTGCACACAAGCTGCAATCTGTTTGCTTGATGGAATTACCAACATGGATCCTTAACAAAAACACCTGAACTGATCTGCTGTAAAGTCAATAGAATTGGTTTCTTCTTTCTCATTACTAGAATTAGTGATTAGAATATTTTTATCCAAGTTAGCTCTGCAGTCAGACCAGGTATCTGCAAAGTCACAAGTTCACCTATACCATTCAATAAACAAGAAGACAATAGACACAACTGAAAATTAAGAAAACGTGAGAAATTAACATGCTCTTCATGGGCTCAGTTCTCATTTACTAAGTGCCATATACTAACACTTGTCATTGAGATGAATGGGAAGCAGTGTGTAAAAGCAAGACCAGATCCTTTCAGATGAAGGCAAGAGTATCTAGCAATGCGAGCAGACAGCCAACAGCCCTGGCTTCACTGCCTTGATCCCTGAGATGTGAAGCAAGATCAAGATTAGTATCTCTGGTTAATATGTCATAGTCAAATGCACTGGTACAACATCTAACGAAACTCTGTGGGCCACAACTAACAGTCTGTACAAATACACATTTCCTAACGTATATAACGTATATCCTTAAGTATATTATTTACTTCTACTTTCTGTTTGCCAGAAATGAAACTAACTCTCCTTTTCTAATTAGACCAGGTAGAACAGATGGAAAAAATAATCACATTTTCAGGCACACAGGCCTTTTCTGTGTAGGTCTGTACGCCCAAAAGCTGTTCCAGCTGTAGGAGCTGACCTAACAAACAAGACTGCCTTTACCTGTGAGCCTTGTCTGCCTTATGTCCATAGACAGTCCAAGCTACTGCAGCAGCACTGCCTTAACTGTGTTTTTAGACATTCCTGGCACAGCGAGACTTTAAGCTTAATTCTTACCTCTGGAAGTAACAACATACTGGAGGGCAATTAAAAACACACCAGAAAGGGCTCTTTCCTTCTATTTGTCCCTTTCTGAGCCTCCCCCACTGGAACCAAAATTTCATAAATCCAATTAGGAGGGGAGCTAGAAAGGTTTGGATTTCATACACTCACCTTAAAAGACTGGATTATTTGCTACAGCCTGAGACACACTGCGGGATGCCGCTGGTGGACATGGACCTGGGTCTGAGAATTCCTGCCTGCTACTATGAAAACGAGAGGTTTGTTGCAATGCGCACAGACCCACTATTATTAATTACCTCCAGCTTCTGAGCAATTTTTGAGTTGTTCGTCATTCTTTTTCAAAGTGATTTATGGGTTATAGGGAGAGAAAGAAGCAGGGGTTTTGTAAATAGTCCCTCCCTTTCATTCCATTTCAGCACATTAATTGCTCATTGTCTGTAATTGGAAACATAAAGTGCATTCCTACTCGGATCACATGCAGACAGCTGCCCTGATGTGACTCTTAATGTACAATAAACTTCCAGTGTGGTACCATGGACTTGCTTGTTTTAATAGAGCTAAATGTACATGGACTTGGCAATACACAGGAGTATGTCCAACACTTGCTTTTGGATGAAGAAAGATTATTTAAGTTTTCACTTCAAGAACATTCTTCCTCTCTAGACATGAATGTTTTAAGGAAATGACCTGAGTTCAAGTAAGTATCCCCAAGATCTCACCCTTCCAGTTTAAAGTCAAACTTTGGGGTAGTTTTTGGCTTTCCTTCATTGAGGCAAGTCCTAGAACTCCCTCAGAAAAGAGAGAAGGAAAGAAAAATACAGAAACATAAATGACTGTTACTTAAGCACGGAGAGTTTTCCACTTAACCAGGCTTATCTTTGTCTCTAAGCCCATTTAAGTGTAAAGGGGTCTAATGCAACCACATGATTTTATTGGCTTGACAGCCAATTTCCCTATATAGGGGAAGCAAGACTAACTTGCCTTTAGGAAATGTGACTAAGAAAGCCAGGAATAGGGCATTGACTTCCGCACTGCTGTGAACAAACAGCAAATGGATGGTTCCCACACACAGAAGGAAAGAGGAACAATTCCATACTCCATACCTGAGTTCAGTATTAAAGAGACTCCTATTCAGCTAAGAATCTCGCTCTTGATTTTAGTGGGAACTATTTATAAAGACCACAGCTAAATGAAACTCTTCCAGTAGTCTCAGAGGAAGTCAAATGAAAACAAGTTATTTTGAGTCAACCTTTATTAAGAGCACTAAGTGAAGTCTTCAGGAGGAATATTAAGGACTAGAAACTGAATCCCTGGAAGAACTGTGGGCATGTTTTGGAAGACTCTTTGTGCCAGAAGAGGCTCACAAATCACTTTGTCTGCCAAACAAGGTAAGTTCGGAGATTTTACCTGAAGTAGCACAGGAAAAACACAACTCATTTCTTCTACTAGCAGATTCATAGGATTGGAAATCTCCAGTGGTGAGTGGGAACAAGCAACTGGAGTGAGAAGCCTTGTCCCAAGCAGAATAGCTATTTGCAAAATGAATGCCTGCCTGCAGTGCAGATTCCTCCATTCAAAGAGGCACAGATCTCCCCTCTGCTCCCTAGAGGCATCAGCGCACCAAAAACAGCTTAAATTTTACCGGAGTCAATGAGTTCAGAAGAAGGGAGAAGTGCTCAAAATGGTGCCGTCACCTGAGTGAAGCAGAAGATAGAGAAGAAACTGAAATCCTGACTCTGGACCACGTGTTGCCAGATAAAGCATGTCAATGATCTGAGGGAATTTGAGAGAGTTAAAAGGTCCAGGGAGAAGTGTGTTTATTTCAAAGATCACAGAAGCCCTTCAAATGAAGAAATAAAGTTCTTCATCTCTGAATGCATACAGATCTGAACCTGAAAGCAAATGTTTTCAGAAACCTGTTATTAAAGTAGAGGCCACACAGTAAAGGCTGAAACAAAGAAGATATTTTCATTACCAATGCTAAATTAATGATCAATACTTCTGTCACTTGCAATACACTGCTCTTGCTAGGTGCTGTACAGATAAGCAGCAGATCGCTGCCCCTCTGCTCTGCTCAGTCTCTGCAAGGAATACAGAAATATATGCACTGAATGTCCACTTAGACCTCCCTCTTTTTTTTCTTAGACAAAAAACGCTACCTTATGCAAGTACCCTGTCCTGGTTATTTTCGACTTAGACTTTTATTCGTTTTCATTTGTTGAATAGTAAACAAAAACTGGCATGCTGCGAGAAAAATGATTGCCTCAATAGAAAAGTGCCCATTTATGTCATCCCACAATTATTTCAAGCACTATAGTTGAGGTTAGTCCCTCCAAGGCATGTACAAATTGCAAATACACACAAATAATAATGCTCCTACTTTTGGAAAATGTGAAGCCCTTTGTTTTGGAAAGGTTGTTCCTATTATTTGTGGCTTGCAACTGTCATCATTATTCAAGCCTTGTCTTCTTTCATGATTGTTCTGCAGCTACTGGGTGCTTGAGAACTTCCCAAAAATTAATATACTTCAAAGAACCAGACATTTTGTATATAGCTTAATTACAGCCTATATAATTAAGTTTTAAAATGATAAAAACTCTTTTGTGCCATATGTGTACTCAGGCTTCAGCTCACAGGCAAGCTACTACATATCATCCGATGGAGCAAAGGGCCAAGAAATTCCATTTCATTAATTGCTTCCTCCAAATCTCAAATGTAATTACATATTTTCCAGGGACCTTTGACATTTTCACACTGTGGCTTGGAATCTGATCATACCCTGAAGTAAACTGTCTGGATGGTCAGAGACTCAGGAATTAAGGTCTCTAGCGAGGTAGACTTGGCCTTTTTCAGACTTCAGGAAAAAAAAAAAAGGACTAGGCTGTGGTCTGGGTCAGATTTTGTTATCAGAGCCTTGAAAGGAAGCAGAAAGAGATGAAGAGCTGAATGCTTATCTCATGTAATTGCTCTTACAGGAATCAGAAAAGGCACCAGAATAAAGAAAAGTCTTTTTCAAATCAGTCAAGGCTGTCTTGTAGGAAACTAAAGGGATTTTTGAACTCGTTACTAATTAATCTCCTTGGATTTTGTGCTGAGGTTTCTGGATTCTGTTTTCGAGCACAAAGCCAAGCCATGGTGAACACACAAACGTGACCCAATGAGACATAACGTTCACGCACCAGACTCTTCCAAGAAACATCCCAAAAGGTTGATGCTGCTAGGAGTGGGCACCAGGGGCTTGATGCCATCACACTCATTCAGGACAGGCGCATCCATGCTCTATCATAAGCAACAGTGATTTTATGAATGAGCTACTCTTTACTAATAAGTAAACCATGAATTAACTCACTGCTTGAGAATCCACTGATTCACAGTAGTGGGCCCAGCCCACCATTTCGGTTATTCAAGAGAGTTTGATGTGCACACATGCAAAAACATGATATACATGCCCATCACGTACATGTTAGCAAACAGTTTATTTACTGTTTTGCAAACCATATGCCAGACATCAATGCAATCAATCTGGTACTTCTGCAAATGCAAAATTCCCATGAAAATACAATTTTTATTGTAGTGCCACATGCTGTTTTTTTTCCACCTCAAAACACTTTTCCTGTATTGCTTTGGATGACAAACCTCTCAGACAAAACATCTTTCTTCGAAATTTTGCTCTAGTTTCCTTTACCTCTGTGAACAGGATAGCAGCACCTTATTAGAGACAAAATTGATGAGCCTCCATGAATCATTACTTGGAGCATGGAAAGGAAAAAAGAAATTTGGCAAGCCTTTAGTCGGTAATATACGCTTCTAAAACCTATGCTTTGAAAGGGCCAAGTTATTACACTGTGAAAAGTAGTTACTCAGCACGTGCTGTAACTTTTCATAGGGATTTTTAGGCCAAATTTAAAGAGTGCTAATGATTTTGAATGCCAAACTTGAGACCCTACAGCAGGATGAGGTTTTAACAAGATTTGAACAACTGCCCTCCCTCCCCCTGGGTTATGCCTCTTTTGGAGATTTGGATTTTTGGTGCCTTAAAATTAAAGCGCTTCACATCTGCACTCATGGAAAATCTTGGCCTTCACATTCTCTTCAGCGCATCGAGAGTAAAATCCCACTGAAGGGAGTGGGAAAGCTGCTGTCATTCACCACAATATGATGGCCTACCAGGAACGTCATTCATTATTAAAAACAGGGAAAAACCACAAGTGCAAGCGCCTCGTGCTGCAATCTGAGCGCACGGGGCACACCATTCCACTGCAGACAGCCTCATTCACATACTGGCAGCGATCTGGCCACAGCAGCTCAGAGCTAATTTATTCTGCTTCCCATTTAGCTCATCTAAGTCAGCTATCACCAAGGGGAAACCTGCTGAGAGGTTCTCTGACAACAGTTTATACTGAATGCTTTAGAAGATGGCATAACCCGAGGGTGATCTGCGGTAAAGGCCAGCACCTACTCTCTTATCCCTCTTATTCATTTACGATTTTAATAAATAACTAAAAGTACTTCTGAAGGCAGACTAGAGATAACATAATTAATAATAGAACTTAATTCCCAGAGCTTGCCAACTACCATAAACAGGTGCTATTACAGGGAGAGCATGGAAGTTGAACCTGATTCCTCCATTCCCAGTACTCCAGCTTCCTGCAAGCCTGTAAAACTGAGCTCAACAGCAAAGCAGGCAGGCCAGAAATCCAGACTTCAGGAATGCCAGGCCATCAGTTCCAAGGCCCTGCATCACCTCCTTGCCCCCATTGGCCATCTGGCTCCACTGCAATTTGAGCCCATCTTTAACATTTCCCAAAGAAAGGAGAGATGAAAACAAAAGGATCATTTACTTCCTCTAATTGAGAAACAAGATAGGAAGACAGATAAGCCAAAGAAAATTGGCTCAACTCCACAGACTTCAACTGATCTTAGCGACGGGGTGATGAATGTGGCATAAAGAATATGAGCATGCTACTATTACTGCTTTGTGACAGCAATACCAGTCTGTTATTTGATGCGCTCCATCTCTGGATACAGAAACACTTATACACAAGAGAGGGCTATATCACAGAAATGAAATTGCATCAGCCTACCCAGAAGGAGGGACCCCAGCATTTTTTTCCTTGTCATTCACAATGCAATTTTTTTTCCTTGCTAAGACAAAAATAATATAGTGCTAGTTGTTGCCAAATAGCCACTTTTGAAACTTGGGCCCAGTCATTTTTAGCTAAGCAAACTTGGCACAAGATGAGTGCTGCCTATGGATGGAGTTTACAAAGCGGGAGGTTTGCCAGGATTCTACTGCAACTCACTTTGAGGTCTGGTGCCTCACCTTCTCACCCTACAACAAAGATTAAATGGTCTTCTAGCACAGGAAAAAACAAAAACAAAAAAACCCGATGCTATTTTTTCCTTTTCCCTCCTCTGGATTCTAGGAATTACAGTCCACAGGAGATGAACTTTGATAGTGCCATGAACAAAAATGTAGCTTCATCTGAAGCCAGAAGTACTTCCCCAGGCTATGATTATCTACATACACACACACAGATGCACATGCACACACACATCCATCCTTTACAGGAGCCTGGGAGGAGAGCTCTCCTCTCACTAGTTTGTTAAAGACACAAAGAAAAAAAACCTGCTGTTAAACACAAAACAAAACAACAAAAGACAAATCAATACTGTGAAATAATCCACAGCCATTGGGACCATGCCTTTTAAAAGGTCTGCAGAAACCCTGGGTTTGGCAGTGGCTGCTGAATAGTGACTCAAAGGAGGGACCCCAGTGTACACCAGAGCATGTATGTCACCCAAGTGGGGCCTCTCCCCTCCAAAGCCATTCCCTAGAGAACAGACATGCTGTGAACAGAGGAGTGAAAGGAGCTAGAGAGGCTGAAGCCACTCCTCCAAGCACTTTATTCTCTGCTTTGAATCTTCTCACTGATAAGAGAAAGAAGTGGAAGCCATGGCACTGCCTTCCTCGGTCCCTTCTTGCCTGCAGTCAGTGCATCCACCGCTTTCCTCTCTGCACAGGACAAACTAAAAGGAACAAAAAAACACAGCATGCCCCCAGAGAGGAGCTACCTCTCTGCTTGAGCCTGTGTGCAGCTTTTGTCTCAACAACCCTCATTAGGTACCTAGCATTTCCTAGGTGTGCTATGGGCCACAGGAACAGAGCAGGATGGGGACCAATTCTCCTCCTTTGCCTCTCTAAAAGAATTGCTAAAATGAGAGGGGAGGGTGTGGGTGGGAGGAACCATGGAAAGATTGATGTAAATTCATTTTTAAAAGCCAAACAGATGAAAATAATTTTCACAGCCCCACAGCTGTTCTATGTATTTTTTTTGGACCAAATCAGAGAGAAACGTGGTGCAGATAATAACCCTAAATTTGGGTAGATAAGCCCCACACAACCAAATTGTCAGCATATTCCCAGCTTCTCCCCATCCTGGCAGTCTGTGAGCTCAGTGAAAGATGAGCATCTCCATCCCTTCTCAGGGCCCTTGTCTCCTTCCAGCACGATTTCTCTGGGGCAAGATGCTGTCTTCAGCACACTGCCATTCACCCACTACTCTCCAGGTCCCAGCTGAGCCCCCAGGTGATCTGGAAAGGATGGGCAGCACTGTCCTGGTCTTTTCCTTGCTCTCTCCCTGCATCTTTTGACATGAAACAGAGGGGACAAAACACTGTGAACAGGCAGAAGCCCTAAAGCCATGGTCTCTGAGGTGACACTGTCAAGCTCCAGACCACAGAAACAGATGGACTTTACAGTTGTGCTTATCCTTGGTTATTTTCCTATAAATCAACCCTGCCAGCAGCCAGTCAGTGCTTTCTGCAACTTTCATAGCACTTTGTGGAGCAAGACCTTAGGTTGGCTTTGAAAAGCTACAAAATTCTCTGTTTTTGAGCCAGACAACACATGTCCAGGAACTCACTGTCGTGCTCTGGTCTGCACTGCAGTACTTGGTAGGAGGCTGAGCTGCCTTTTCCACAGAATGGCCCTGGCACCCCATAGACATCCTCAGAGTGGAAACAGGAGCTGCTATCAGGTGACAGTGTTGTTTTGGGTTGGTCTTGAGTGATTCTCCCCCTGGAGCGAGCCTACCCCTTGTTCTTACCAGGCTCTGGGACAAGTCTCCAAAAGAAATGACAGGGAACATAAAAAGCTACAATGCTTTCAAGACTCCAAGCTGGCATCTTTTCCAGCCAGAGGTTCCTAAATGACTTTGAAAAACTTTGCTCTAAATGTTTTCTTTAGGACCATTTCATTAAATTGAAGGGTTTAAAATGTTTTTTTTTATAAAAATTGCTGAGGCTCTGAAAGCAATACCTTGGGTAAATGCAAGTGGAGCATTCGAAAAACAACCACTAAAGGTGACACCAAATGGAATCAATTGCATACTTCAGAGCAGGCTTAGGACACCTGGGCTCATCAACTTCCACTCCTCATTATATTTAGCATGAAACCCCTCCTGAGGCCCTGAGGAAGAAGAGGTCTGGGGGTGCCCTCTCCCATACAGCCCCCTCAGCACTAGGTTATTGCACTATATATATATATTTTTTTTTTTAATATGCAGCAGCACAATATAAAATCCATTTAGAAACTGGGCTTGCTTGCTGCTATTAAAGAATCCATCAGTGAATTTCATTTTTTATTGGTTCAGTTACAAAACTCACAGCAGTGGTGTTGTGTTTGTTTTTCCAGAGCACCAATAAAAATCTTTTTGATTAAAAAAATTGAGAGAAAGAAAGAGAGAGAATGAAAAAAGAAAGAAATTAAAAGCTGACCTGGTATAACCCATGTGAGCACTGAGCCTCAGCAGTGTTATATAAAAAGAACAAAGAGGCAGCAAAGCCAATAGCTGAGCAAATGCTTGACTGCGGTTGCAACCAGCAATGATCGAAACTTGTTTATGACAGCATAAAAATAAGCACGATCAAGCTCTGCTGTATTAAACCAGGTTCAGTTATAGATTGATTACTGAAGAAATATGGCAGATGTACAACCCCAGGAAGTAAACAAAAGCTCTTTCTCTGCTTTTCCATAGTTCCACTCTTGCCACACACAACCAATACAGTTGGTTCCAGGTATTCTGGATGACACAATGCCATATTGCTTCACAGCTGTCTCTTTACAGGCTTTTCTTCCCCTACAAACAAACATCTCAAAATTTATTGCCTTTGTGACTTGCAGCTCCACCTGGCCTACACCCAATCTTGAAACCAAGAGGAAAATGGTGAGCAACAGATATTGTAAAGACAAATATCCCAAAGACAAAAGCCACATTGTATCAGGTGCTATGCAGAAAAATTGTGGATACATCCTAAGCCAGGGTCATTGCTTTCTGCAGGAACATGCACAGCAAAGTGACAGCCTTTGCATTGTGCATTGTGGTTGGGACCTAGGTTTCCAAAACGATGTCTATGAAGACGGAATCTAAGAAGCTCGGTTTTCATTTCTTTGAACTGACTGGAATTCTTTGCAAATCAGAATATGTTGTAATTGCATTATTAAGATACAGCTGTAACAGGAAATCAGGTTTTTTTTCCAGAATGAAAACAAACATTAACACACATACTTGATACTACAAGCCTAGGGAGTTAGAGTTAGGAGAGCTGCTTTGTTTAAAAAAAAAAAAAAAAAAAAGATTTTTCCTGCTCTTTTTGTAAATTTTTTCTCAAAATATAATTGGGTAAATATACTTATAAAGAAAAAGCAATTAAAGGAAAAAATGCTTAAAAATACATTTTTTCCCCCAGTCTCAACTAGGAATACTAACTTTCAAAATATCAGCTAGAAGATATTTTTATGGCTTAGTCTGTAGATGAAAAATGCAAGTGGGGTAAAACCAAGAATTTTTAACATTTCATTTGTGTTTCTAATTTTTTATTGTACGTCCTAGAAAAGTAAGAAAATAATTTCTATTTTAGTCATAGTTGTCAGATATTATCTGTTACAGTTTATGAGATGTTAATAAGCTGCCCAGCTTTGGTAATCATTAAGAGCTGTTGATTCTCGGCTGGCCCATGACAGCACAGGTGCTGGTGTGAAGGCGTGGCTTTTGGTATGAATTCCACAGACATTCATATAAACCAGAAACATCCTCACAGGCAAGAAAGAGGGGAACAAAGTTAGGCTGACTAAAACAGCTGTTCAGAACTGGAATTAATATTTGCAAACACTCTGTCAACTTTGGCTGTCTTTAGAAATGATCTTCAGAGGACCACAAATCCTGTGAAGAATCAGATGGCATATGTGTTGCTAAGCCTCTTGGATGCTTTCAAACATCTTTGCTCTACAGCTTGTCTAATTTTGAGAAGAAATTAAGGCCAGCTGTCCTTGAATATATACTTATCAATGTCTGCATGGGTGGATACTGATAGTGCGTTTACCAAGTCCAGCTTTATCCACTTGGGAAACAAGCCATTAAATAATCCCTAGGAGAGAGCTGAGCAAGAGCATCCACTCTGGGCATTACTGTGCTTCGCAGTCACACTCCAGCTTAGTCTGTATATGCAAGTGCTTGGACTTCAGATAAGGAGGTGTTAACTGAGTGGGAAGTTTGCTGCAGTCAAAAATCTCCTAACGCCTGGGAAAAGACACCATGCATAAGAGCCGGAGTCCACGTTCTTTTTCTGTCTCCTTGTGGGTGGGAAACAAAGAGACTGAGCAAATAGCATGCAGAAGGAAATCTTTGGGGATTAAAACATGATATGCTGTATTTCAAACAGGGATTTAGATAGGCCTCATGGAAGAAGGAATGTCTCCCTCACAGCCTCTATGTTATCCTGGTGCTTTTCCTGCTTTCTTCTTTCACCAGGACTTCTCTCCAAATGAAAGTTCATTTGCCACTGGGATGCACGTACAGAAAACAGCAAAATCAAACTACTATTTTTGCTGGGGCCTTTTTTTTTCCGCCCTGTCGGCAGAACAGATCTTAAACGGACACAAGAAAACTATTATGCTAAGACTGTTCCCAGAACAGGAAAAGTCCTCTCCCATCCTCATTAACATTGTAAAAAGTATTTCAGGCTTGCAAGTGCTATAGGAAAGGTTTGACAGACATGACTGTTGACTCAAAATATTAGGAGGGATTGGAAAACAACTGGCTGAAGCTTTCTGAACATCAGCATGACTGCCAAAGAAAGCATCAGCACCCATTACTTCATGAACCAACATGTGATTTGCAGAAACACTTACATGACTTAAAAAGTCTAAATCCCACTTTCGGAGGGGGCTTAGTCATCACAAAGTGATTTGAACATCTCAGTACATTTGAGATTCTGACTATTGAAAGTGCAACTTTCAGTGGAAATGAACAGTTGATCATAAATTTCGAAGTACGAGATTCCTACTACACAGGCTGTTGGGGGAGATCAAAGCCCTTGTGAAATACATTTCCTCCAGCACTAACTCTACACCTGCACTGAAGCCAGAAAGAACTACAACAGCAGTATCCTACATCTGCTAAGAAAGGCTGAGGTGGTACACATGGAGATATATATGTGGCAGCAACATGAGAGACAGCGTTGCTGGGAAGAGCTATGCTTTTATAGGAAGTGGGCAACTTCCCACATGTGTATGAAGTTGCTAAAACACAAACCTCTCACCCGTAAAAACACATTATACCTTCTGAGTTTGCATGCAAAATTCTTCAAACAAACAAACAAACAAAAAACAACCAACCAAACAACAACAACAACAAAAACACAACAAAGAAGAGTGCAGAATGCAAATAAACATTTTTGACTCAGTGAGCAAATAAAGATTGAGAAGCTTCAGTGCACATTGGCTGGATAGGATTGCAGTTCTCTTTCATTTTGTTAGAACCATGCAACAAGGATGTACTGCATCAGGCGTAGTCTAGGAGACTGTTTCGTTAACATGGAATCTGCAGTTGTTTGAAACAATCTTCTCACTTTTCGCCATCATAATCACAAGACATTATCCACCCATCTGCTGTGAATGGGTGAAGCTGCTACACCAACATTTTATCAAAGTCACAACAGGACTCGTACTCTGGCAGACATTATAATAAAAAGCACTGCAAAAAGTAACAATCAGCAGAGAAATCTGTGTCCTTACAGCATAGGATCTGGTGTATTAGTTTGGCACACACATAAGTAGAAAAACTGACCTGGAAATTTGACCTAAGGACTCTGGAGGGCAGAATAGAGGGGGAAAATCGCATCCCTTGCCTTGCTGGCCACTGTTCTTTCGATGCAGTCAGTCCAGGGTACTTGTGGCTTTCTGGGCTACAAATGCACAAAGTTTGCTCATGTTCAGCTTTCCATCCACCAGTACACCCTCAAGTCCTTCTTTGCATGGCTGTTCACAATGAGTTCTTCACCCAGTCTGTACTCACATCTAGGATTGCCCCAATCATATGCAACACACTGCATTTGGCCTTGTTGAAACTCATTCGGTTCTCATGAGCTCACTTTTTGAACACATCCAGGTCTGTTTGGATGGCATCCCTTCCTTCTATTGTGTCAAGTGCACCTCTCAGCTTGGCGTCATCAGCAAACTTGCAGAGGATGCACTCAATCCCACTTTCTATGCCATTAATAAAGATATTGAAGAGCACAGGTCCCAAGACAGACCCCTGAAGTACACCACTCATCACGAGCCTCTGACTGAACATAGATTAGTTGACCACAATCCTCTGACTGCAGCCATCCAGTCAATTCCTTAACTACTGAACAGTCAACCCTTCAAATCCATATCTTTCTAATTTTGTGATAAATTTAGTCATAATAATCATATATCAAGCTTCAGGCTAAACGTTTTGCAATTTAGAAGCCTTAGATCACCAGCTGAAGTGGTATTTGTGTTTAACAGGCACACAGTAAAGTGCTGCTTAATTAACCAGCACCAAACCTAACAGGAGTGTTTCAAAATATGATTAAAGTTCAAGAATTCTCTCTATGAAAATTTCCATTTTATTAACTAAAAAAAAAAAAAAAAAACACTGAAAATTTTCCACAGAAAAATGCCTTAAAGTAAAATATTTCATTTTTAATCAATTCAGTGTGAATGGAACACCTCCCACAGAAGGAAAGTTTATTTGTGATGATATATTACCTGATATAAACTGAAGCACCAAATAGTAAAACCTCTTTTTTTTTAGTGAGTTAGGCTGTTTGCTAGGACTACCCGAGATGAAGAACAGAAATCCTCCTACCTCAGTCCATGTGGAAGATGTCTGGAGACACGTGACTCTTGCCTTGTGATGGCCTCATGTTATCACTCACATCTGCAGAAGCCTCTGCAGAAACAAGAAGAAACAAAACTGAAGAGACCGTAAAGAAACCTTGAAAAAGAAACAGAAATACCATGTGATAACTAGAATAGCTAGAGGCTTTTTTTTTTAATCTATCTTGCCATACAAATGAGGCATCTGAAAATTAGCTAAGATCATACCGATGGTCTTCCTAAGGAGAGCTATGGCACAATTAGGGAAACAATGCAAATGATTTGCTAAGCATCACCATCATGACTTCCAAAACCATGGAAAAGTACTGTCCCAAAACGTCAAAGCATTGTTTTCATCTATAATGCCAGCCGAGCAGGCCAGTGAATTCATTCCTGCTTACCAATAAACTTTTATTTAGTTTTCCACTGTGAGATTAGATCATGCAGGAAAAGTTCAAAATAATACCGTAAAAAGAGATGAACTCACACAAGATTTTCATTGGTCATTGGAAAAAAAAATAAAAAAAAATAAAAAAAATCTGTCAAACTACTGAAAATGAATTAACTTTGGATACTTGAATACATAAACATTTCTGCAAAAATGCTTCAGGACAAAAAAATTTATTTACCGTGCCCTCCAGGGAAATGTACCTCATCAATCCCTTGTCACTAAATCACTTGCTAACAGTTATGGTGTGAGGTAAAGTGCTGTTTAGTCCCGATGAGTTTAAAGACCTTGATGCCTAATGAATTCTCCTATTCATACTGGAGGTTACATCTGTACTAGGCCCTTTTAACAACCTGGTGCTGAAAAGATCTGATGTAATTTTATTATTTACTAAACAGGTGTCAGTAATCATATCCAATGATGTCAGGCAGCTTGATGGGAATTTGCTTTAAGATGACTATCAGAGACAGCACTCCATAACCATAAAAAGGCTCTCCTCTAGGTAGCCAGAGCCCCACAGCACATTTACCTGGCTGACTGAAGGCTAGTTAGTGTCGTCATGAGCAAGAGCAGTTACTGAGGTAGTTCATGGTGCCAGAGTTAATTCTGAAAACCTCATTAACAAAGTTAAGACTTGCTGAGCTCATGGTGTTTGCTTTATTGAGGAGCCTTCGCTCACACAACTGAGCACCTCAGCAAGCACATAACCTGGGTCCTTTCTTCCACCAAAACACGCCTGTGGCTATCCTTCCATGTGCTCAGCAGAGCTGCACCCTTTCAATACAACACATGGGCACATCTCATTCACCCTGGTTATAGAGGGTGAGTACAAAGGTGTTTTTTTTTTGGCTTGGTTTCTTTTTATTGTTAGGAGATAATGAAAGAGCTGTCAGTGCTGCGCTGCTTTACTGCTATAAACTAGCTTGTAGGCTCTCAAATTGTTTGAGTTACTTCTTGAGTAATGCCATCACAACTCCTTCTGGGCAGGACAAATCCAAGCACAGGGCTGGAATTAAAACTGCTTTACGTTTAGTAACTTGTGCAGTAGGTTTGCAAAAGATTTTGGCTTTGTGTCACCATTCCCTTGGCATGACAGAAATCTGTGGCAAAAGGCAGAAACACCGTCTTCTGGGTGACTTATGCCTGGGCCATTTGCAAGACGAGGCTCCTCAACTTGTAGAACTTATTTTCCTTCTAACATACATTTGATCTAGACTATTAAATATTTCTACCAGATTTGCTTTTAAGACAAAAAAAAAAGTCTGTTTTAGCTAATTGAAACTTTTCACAGAAAACAAACAAAACATTCTACAACAGAAGGAAGACTTTGGCTGAAAAACTTTCTTGTTTCAGCCTCACACTGAAAACTTTCCAGGTTAGACTAAAAAAAAAAGTTTAGTCTTTAGTGACAATGTTAAATTTTCCATGGAAAAAAGAAATGTTTCCCAGAGATGTTAATAAGCTACAAGCTGTATTCCTCACTGCTGGAAATGTATTTGTTTGACTATATAATTTCAGGCACTAATTTTGCATTCATATGCCTAAAGTTTTAACAGCAGATAGCTTATTTTCATCAGAGCAGTAAAACAGCATCAAAACTCTATACAGGCTTTCACTGCAGATATACAGTCATCCTAATTTGTTCAGCTTGATACTTAAATTAAAGGCATTGTAAAGTGGCATTTGAATTCACAGCAAACTTGCTACCAGTTATTTGATCTGCACGTGGTCAGTCTACTTTGGCTCTACTAGATGTTGGTAGTTTGCTCTAACACACTTTTCAAAGCATGTTATATTAAATCACACACTGCTTCAAATTTGAAGAGTAGATCGTAAGCCTGGAAGTTTATCTACTTTTTCCAGCTACATCAGTTGTATCTCATAAAACACATTACTGAGTTCTTGTCTTGTTTACATCCCACAAAGGCAGTCTTAGTGTACAAAATGAACATTGACTCAATGGAATTGAATGGGCTTTGTCAAACTAGAATCCTGACAGGTTGTTTTTTTTTTCTTTTTTTGCATCCACCAATACACAATACCAGTAAATTTCAGTATTTTTGTTAGCTTAAATAGAAAAGTTTCTACTCCATAAGAACTAATTTTCCAGCTCTAAGACTATGTGTTTTTTAGAGTTTTTTTCCCTTTCAATTTTGTTACTAGGTAGTTAGTTCTTCCTTCCTTAATGGCTGTTTAATAAGACCCAGCTGATGCTCAATGAAGTGACCGAGCAGCACCTGAAAGAGATGGGATGTAACATTCACATAAAGTGCCTGAGTACAATCATTGTTATTAAAAGGATAACCAAATGAATTCATAACGATGGGACGCTCATTTCAAAGTGTTTCCATAGCTGTTACACATCAGGAAAAATAGGGAAGTTACCTCATTTTCTCCAATCCTAAATAACCTAATAAACTCACCAAAGAAATTAATTAGCCAATATTTCTTGAAAATTCATAACAAAGTTTCCATTTTTCCGTCAGATAATTCCTTAGTGCATTCTGGTTTTTAACTTCCTTCAAGTCTGGATCATTTTGATGTGTGAACAGACATTTTGTGTTTCCATGGGTTATTTCCACAGGTTCAAATATCTTATGTAATTGACATTTTCCTGCTTACAAAAGCTGTCAAACATAAAAGTAGCAGTTGATTGATAAAACATGGGTTTTGTCTGTAATTTAACTTCATTGTTGGGGCTTATTGCTCAAGCTCTGAATAACTCCTCTTTTCAAAGTGACATGCATTCAATTTTTTAATTTTTTTTTTTAAGCACCTATGTTTTAAAGCTTAAAAGCAGCAATTGCTTTTTCTTTTTTTCTTACAGGTAGATCTCAACAATTCACTTCCCTTTACAGTTGCTACTTTTTAAGATAAGGACTGCAACTTGACTTTATGTCCAAACTCAGTACAAACTGATTCACAAACATTTATTCTTTCCAGTCCTGACAATTATAAACAAGAAAACAGAAAGAGCACTACATCTAAGGCATTTACAGAGGACTACAGTTATATGGGCTGTAAAGCAAATGACAAATACCATTTTTAATAACAAAAACAACAGTTATGAAAAGAGCATTTCTTCTAGCTATGACAAATGCAGCTCAGTGCGATCCAGAGCCTGACTGGTATTCTTTTGTTGGCTTGCTGTGCTTTGGGTCTTGCTCTTAGTTGAAGACATGAACAAGTTGGTATAATTGAAACAGACATAGTGATAGTGCAGAGGAGTGTGTGGAGATGGCTGTTGCCTTTGTCTCTACCAACCATCCTCAGTGCAATGCTTCACGATGGGCAACCACCTGTGTTTTCCACCTGAACATCGATTTACATTGCAAACACTCAGCCGTGTCTTAACAGCACTTCACTGTTACTGCCCTTTATGCTCAGATAGCCAAGATAGGGATCACAGAACCCCTTCACGCCCACGATCTTCTCAGTAGTACTGCACCTGATTTCCTTCACATGGGGCAGTAAACCAGAAGGCAGAAGGTAACATCTGATTCAATAAAATGCTCTGCTTTGCCCCCCACAGGGCATCTTGCATGGTGATGGCCTCTGAAAGCCTTTCCTCCTCCTTGAGCCTGCTCTGCTCAGAGATGTCTCAAAACCACCCTGTCCCAGCCTGTCTGCTTTAATTCTGCACCACTGTAGGCAGTGCAGTCTCAGAATCAAATTCAATTGTCCTGAGCAGGGTTGGATTGAAGCAAGTGCTGATTTTATTTATTTATTTATTTAGAGTCAAGGCCCAGATACAGTAGTTTCACATGCCTTTGGCAAAAAAAATGTTATTGCTTTCTGAAGCAGTTGTTTTTTCAATGACATGACTTCCTGCAGGGGCGTTTTAATTATTGTTGGTGTATCACCTAACTTAGTTATGTATCGCTTTGAAGTTTTTCTTTGCATCTGATAGTAAGAGGATAGCAAATAAACACGACTGTGTTTAGTCGCTTCCCCCTGCCCTGCATAGGCTTGGTGCAGCTTCTTCTTTGGATTATGAAAGCACAGGGCAGATGGAAAAGGAGGTCCAAAGGCAAAATGCATGTACTGACACCTTTATGCTAGCAAGTGCTTTCTCTTAAGCTGCCCATATTAACTGTCTGATAGAAGTCACACACACACAGACTCCACAATGGCAGGTCAAACCTCTAAGACAGAAAATTGCTCGACTAAGAGGATGCACAAATGTGTTAAAGGACCATTCCCAGGTGAGAAAAAAAATAAAGTCACAGATTTTGAACCAAATACATTGCAGCAAGAGTTGCTGCACCGTGGCACAGTAGCAAGATTTGCAAGTGTTTGCATATAACTGCATGAAGTGATAGCCCAGCTACCCACAAAACAGATGGAAGGAAATCTTCCTTGTTGTACTGCCAAGGTAGGATGGAAGGGCTTGATGCTAGCCAGATGGCAGCAGAGTATGCACAACCTACAGTGAGCTGCTGAAATACATCCCAGCTCAAGTCTCCTATTACTTTGATGCTTCTAACATACTTACGTACCAAGGGCTGGGTGATGACACCTCACTGCACTCAACTTCGAGTCTTCACTTTGAACAATTTACCTCCTCCCAGTCCAGGTAACAGTTAAGTATTTTAGATTTCATTTACTTCTTCCTAAGTTAAACACCAGAAAGTTGTTTTCTACTTAATAACAGCAACAAAGCAATTCAGAAAAAAGCCGGTTCCTGAAAGGCAGCTTGCCAGCAGCCAGATAAAACACTTAAAACCACTGACTGCAGAGTACATGCATACCATGGAACTGTGAGCTGGGTCACTCATTCTGGGGAAACCCTCTCTCGTCTTGTAAGAATTTGAATAATTTTTCTAGTCAGATGGCAGAGATTTTCTGGGATCACTGAACTTTCTCCCTTCCTACCAAAAGCAGTAAGAGAAGGTACCATGAGAACAGCTTTTAGCAGAAGTTATTATTAATGGTTTCTTCATTAACAGGGCAATTTCAGTCCCATTCTGCCTCTCCCATTGAGGATGGAAGTTCTCATCTTTCAAAAGCAATCTGAGCAAGCCATATGAGGATTTCACCATTTGTGGCTTGGGAAAGTAGAGATGAAAGACTTCTAAAACCTTTTGCTTGGATTTGTTTTCTGCTCTGCGATGATTATGACATTACTCACCACATGTGCCATTCTCCCATCCCAGGAGACAGTTCTGGGGAGACCCAGCAGACAATATAACTCATTTCTTACTTACGGGCTTGCAGTTTCCATCTGGTTTTTGCCACCACAGCTGAGGTCCCAACCAGAGGGTTGTGAAGCTCAATAACTGCAGTGCTATTTACATTGGGAACGTCTCAAAGGAAGGTCACAATCCTGCTTCAGGACTACATGGAGCCATAAAAACTTATGTTTCTATAACAAACTGTTTTTAAAGGCCTTATTTTTTTGCACTGAATGCTGTGCCATGCTGAGGAAATGCCTTAAAGATGGAAGATGCATCCACATAGCCACTTGTGAGAGCTCTGTGACTGTACTCACTACTCATGGGAAGCAAAAGTCCAAACAAACAGAAGGAAATCCTCCAGCTGGCTCTCCACACCCACTTCCAACCCTGTACACTCGATGTTTAGCATTTTCAAAGAGTATAGACTTTTCCCATAAAATCTGGAGTACAGCAGCAAAACTGAGCAGAACATGAACCTGGAGATCCTTTGCGCTTTCAGGTCTTTCTGCCTCCCTCTTTGGTAAGGCTTGTTTAAAAATCCAAAGCCTTTCTGCCAGCCCCTAGTGAATAAACCTCATTTAATAAAAGGACAGGACTCAACACTCGGCTCATATGCCACAGTCACACAGCCTGCCCACACTTGTGGCCACAACACCAAATAATGTTCTGAAATTCTATTGCTTCAGATCCACAACAATCTTTGAACCTACACAGATGTCCAAAGATGAAAGAGGAAGCGAAGCTGCTGAGTTCCTTTCCTGCCATGACAGAAGAGAACACGCCAGTCAACTACTTCCTATAGTCAGCCCCACCCTCTGAAATTCTGAGAAAAAAGGGAAAAAAAAGCTCAGCTAATGAGAATTGCAGCACTGTTCACTCCACAGTAGTTAAGGTTGTATTCATTATAAATCCCCTTTTCAAGGTTTCTGTCATTCAGCCATAGAAATCATTCTAGGTTGAAATTTAGCATCCAAGCTTTCTGCCC
This sequence comes from Perdix hodgsoniae, assembly GCA_035772895.1. Taxonomy (NCBI): domain Eukaryota; kingdom Metazoa; phylum Chordata; class Aves; order Galliformes; family Phasianidae; genus Perdix; species Perdix hodgsoniae. The sequence goes on from JAPSGF010000007.1 coordinate 15,022,816, forward strand.
AAGGACAATATTTTTGACAGAATTTGGAAACAATTGGTTTGGCAAAGCGCATCTGAAGCTTTAAGCAGTGCAAAAAAGAATGGAGGCTAGTGGTGTCAGATGCTATTACTTTATGCTCTTATAACTTAAAAACAACTAATTTAGTTTCTGTGGTTGTTATTACTCCATAATTTCCTCTGAAATATTTGGCCCATTCCTAATAACAAACTCCTGTAAATTGCTAGCACTGCTCTAAATAGAAATATAATAGCATTCCTGGGCCAAATCTTCAGCTGCTATAAATTAGCTTAGTGTCATTGCTGCCCACGTTCAGCAGCTGAGGTGTTGGCTCCAGGTGTTCAGCAAAACTCATTTTGGTGTGAGCATGTTTCTGGCTGGCTCCATTAGTCCTTTGCTGGGCAGTTCCCAGGAATTTAGAAAGCAGATGGTTAGGTAATGTCTTCAGGATCTGACAGAAGCGGTACTGCTCTCATCAAAGCCTGTTGCTAAACATCACTTGACTTCATGCGCTGAAGTCAACACCTCCACCTAGAACATGCAAAGTTTTCCTGGGAAGCACTGTCGCACCAGGAAGTTAGGCTGGCTGCATCCAAACCAAAATCTAAGTCAGGCTCCTTCAGTGCGATGAATCACATGCACATTTAGCTTCTCTTGTTTTATCCTTGAAGCAGCTGCTACCTGAGAAGCAGCTGTTAAATTCAACCTGGTTGTATTTCATGCAAGACCATATGTTTCAGGTACACTGCATCCCGAGGCACAAGAATTGAACTATGTTAATGGTAACAAGTTGGTTCTTTCGTGCCACAGGGAAGTGCAGTGCTTGCTTCTGTTTGAATTCATGCAGCAGTTTTTTGAGTGGAATCTTGAACACAACAGGTGAGAATTTGGGTGTTTTCAGAAAGGCTGATCCCAACACCTCCTTCCCCCTTCTTCTTGCATTCATAGAAATGATATTTTTCTTATGAAAAACTCAAGTTTGGATAAACGAGTACTTTGGAAATTTCTAGCTAATTTCTGAATAACTTAACAGTTTATCTCCCATTTGAACTGATCTGCAGAGTAAAACCCAAACTCATCGTACCGTATCAGTATAATGTTTCAAATTAGCACTTCTACCTTCTGCAAGCCTTCTGCAGATCCAACCAGAAGTCACTGTGAAACAACAATGCAGCTGGAGATGGTGGATTCTCTTTCCATATCAATGAAAGCTATTATGTGATCCCACATCTATTAATTGTTCAGTGGCCATAACAGCATCCTGGGTCTAAAATGCTGCAAGTTTATGAATCAGCTTTTTCTTAAAGATTGTTTATCCAGACAGAAAAAAAGAGAGACAAACAAGGAGGCTCAACCAATGACAACAATGAAATGACGACTGCTTTCCAATCCCTGTAACAGCAACAGGCCCGAAAAAATATTCTGAAAGTATTATTTTCAGAATAATATTTGTTGATTCCTTACTTCCCTCTGCAATACCATCACATTTAATCATGAAAGTCAGCATAAGGTTTTACTTGGCATCTGTGTCTACTGTAGTGTAGGGAATAGAAATTTTGGGCCTCCAACAGCTGTGGAGAAGGGTCTTAAATATTACATCATTTATCAGCAGTGCTTCCAGAAAAAAAGGAAACATTCCACAAAAAGATAATTTACTTGTCTTAATAATGTAAGCAGAAATTAAAGTGGAGAAATCCCTTCTGGCAATATTTTTGACAGTTACCTTCATTTTCATCATTGCTGACTGCACATATCTACTTTGAAAATGAATATGCTTTCTACTTCAAAAGGAAAAAGGTACAGAGGAAAGGAGCATGAGAAGGACCTTATAATGCAGAAATTCACTGACTACAGTATTTTTCAGGAAGTTTACCTGCTCTGAAGTTCAGATTTTCTACCTTTGAGAGTATTAAGGAAGTGTTACATCATATTCACCAGGAGAACATGCTAGGGTTTTGGCTCAACCCCACCAAACTTTTAACTAAATATGCATTTAGGCAAAAAGATATGATATGTACAGCATATATAGTCACAACTTCTTCCTAGTCAGAATAATAGGAATAATTCAGGAAAGGAACCACTGAGAAGGAGAGTCTCAGTTTCCATGTTACGTTTACTGCCGCCATTAATGTCAGGTTCTAGGTTCCTCAGCTACAATTAGACCTCTTCTGTGCTTGGCCCCATATGAAATCAGAAAGCTAGTGTCCTAGTCTCAAACACTCTACTGTGGGTACAGCTGAATAGCACCAGGTCTAGGAGGTCCTGTCTTGCACTGGGATAACCAAAGGCCAGGGATGCCAACAGCTCAGTGCTAAGCAAATAGCCTCCTCGAGAACACAACCTTTGATAATACATGAAAAGCAGCACAGGAAGCCAATGACAGAGGGGAACAGAGCCCAGACCTCATCTCCCTAACTACGGCAAACTGTCCCACCAGAGGGAGATACACATGGTGTCAAACAGTGCCATGATCTTCACTGAGATATGTCCAATGAATGTATGTTCTCCCTAGAGTTGCTTTAATCCAGCTCTATTACAGCACAGGAAAGCTGTGCACATTCAGCCCAGCCAACCAAATAGGAGATAAGTGGTTTCCAAGTTCACTGTGGAGATCTCAGGCTCATTAGATGCAAACTAACTATGTGTGAAAGTTGTCTGACTGCTGGGTGGACAGCCTTGGTACTGCCACCATTGGTGTCAGGTACCAATAAGAACCTACGGGTGCACACTGTGGATAAGAGTTGCCTGACTAAACTTCTGTGCAGAAATCAGCACTGAGCCAAACTTGATTCCCTCGTCTAACAAAGACTTAATTAGTGCAGAGAAAATACCCCAAAGGGGTTGGGATGAAACAGATTCTCAGTCAAATATAGCTACACTCAGCATGAATTACTCCTTAATTCTCACAGAAATGACAACAAAGCAGATCCCAGTTGACACTAGCACTAATTACCGTTACATCAAGCCTGTAACAGTTGCAGAAGAGAGTGATCTTAGGACAGGATCTTTCACCAGGTTTCAAAGAAACCAGCCAGTCTCAACCATTTCCATGAATACCACAGTACCTACACGATTTCAAATTAATAAATACATGGCCATTTCAACATCGTTTAGAATTCAAGGGTTACATGCATAATTTATACCATGTAAACTAACTCTTATATGAGTGCAATTCAAGAGGACCGAAAAATACCTGCAAGTTGTCTTCCATTGAAATACCTCACTGTTGTTGTCAAAGGGTGGTTGGGGGTGGGAAACAGCTCACAGCCCTGTTAGATAAAAACATTGTTTGCACAATAATTACTATTAAAAAAAGTCAAGGCAGTTTTCATAGACCTGTGAGCCCACTCAGTTATTTGGGGTACATGGATGTACACTTAACTACTGAAGTAATAATGAGGTATCTAGTTTTGCCAGAAGGATGCATTCAAAAATTATTGCTTAGACACTGAAGGATGAGATTGGCTTACCAATAGCAATTTTTTAAGAAGACAAATTTATGTTTTGTTGGTCTGTACTGTGCTTGTTTTCAAATCTTCCTATGCAACCATAAGGAAAAGAAAGCCAAGTATAGAAGCCCATCAGACATTTTTTTTTTTTTTTTTTTTAATCAGGATACTCTGATTATTTCGGATGCTGAGATTGGCTTCCTCTGACATTACCAAGCACTGAAATAATTTTCTGACAGCTGCTCTGAAGAGGGTAGCATGATTCTGGCCCCAGCCCAGCAATACCATACTATATCAAACCCACACAAACACAAATAGAAAGCGAGCAGCCCAGGGGAGAGTGAAGGCAGAGAGCAGTATGACAAGTACATGGGGAACCTCACTCTGCACACAGCTATCAGACAGGCAGGAAGCTATACTTTCCTTATTTATATCCTCCCTAAAAGTGAGTTACGGAACATTGGAAGAGCAATGTAGCAACTACATTCCCCAGATTCACCTCCAGCACCAGATATTAAGCCCAGAAAGCACCAGATGCGCTGCAGCCTGATGAGCTGTTGGCAGAAGGTGGCCACTTCAGAAGTGCAAGGCTGAGAGACCAGCTCCCTGCACAGCCAGAGAGCTGCAGCAATACAAACACCTGCCCCAGTCCAACTGGCTCTCCTCACTTGAGCAGCCTCACCAGCAGCCCTGCAAGCCCCCGCACAGTCAAAAGCCCCAGCACCACGTTCCCCCTGCAGAGAGGCCAGAGTGAAACCCCACAGCCTCCTCCCACAAGCTTCACCTCAGGAAGGGGCATCCAGCCCCAAGTATTTAAATACGTGTACAATACCCCACACAGAGGCCCTTTATATGAAATCAGTGAACCACTGGATGTTTTAAATCTCAAAATACAGGAGAGTTTTGATTGCGGTCTGAAAAGAAAACTGAAAGGAAACTTTGGAAGGAGAGCAGATCTCACCTAGAGAGATCCCTGCGAGTGCTGGGGATTAACACACGCTCGCAATTCCTCTTGAATACAAACAGCTTTGTTACACTGCCTGCGACGGGCCTAAGAAGCTTTCATGTTTCAGTTCACGGTTTCAAACTCCAGTAACTTCTCATGCTCCTGAAAATATAAAAGGCCAGTGTGAAACAACCCATCTGACCTGGCTTCAAAAACTGACTCACACTGTACCAGAGGGAGCAATGTGAGGAAATGGGTAGTTTTCCATTGGTCCTACTCTTTGGTGCTCAGCACTCTCTCCAGACAGCAATATGGCTTTATGCTATCTGAAGAACCTCTCTCAGCTTGCTCCCATTCCCCCTCCATCCCCTCCCAATACTTGATTTGTAGCAAATCACAGCTTTCAGCCCCTTTCCTTTTCCGAAAGGCCGGGATCCAGCTGGAAGCTGGTTCAAGCTGGGCCACTGGGAAACAAAGCAAGGAAAGGGTAAACTGGCAGGGTAATCCCTTGGCAACCTGTGCTTCTCATTAATCCACAGCACCTCTCAGCTTCCAACATGATTGCTGCCCCGGAGTCTGCCAAAGCACCTTGCAAGGGCACATCGATGTCCAGCCGGGGAATGCTGCAGCAGTAAAGAAGATTCCGATGGACATCAGTTAACAAAGGGATGGCTGGTTTATATGCACTGCTGTGCAAAGCCTCTTCTGATAGCTTTGCTACCTACAACACAAAATACCACAAACAAAAAAGGACTAACTGTTCCCGGAAGAGCTGAGATTTCACGCTAGGTATTTACACTGTTCTTTGCCATAGATGAAGAATTACGATAAGAATTCAAGTGATTGTGTTAAAAAAAAAAAAAAAGAAACAACAACCAGGAGGTTTACAGACTTAAGAGGTTCCTCAGGAAGGAGATCAGGGGAAAAAAAAAAAAAAAAAAAAAAGGCAGCTTTGGTGTTTTAAAAGAAGGGACAGGGACTTTGGATCCAGGTTGCCTCTCCTCTGGTTGCTAGCGTGACTGGATGGCTGCAGCTCACCTTTGTGAGAAAGAACTGAAAAAATAAAGAACGGTGGTATAATAAATACTTCCATGGTCACAAGTCTCTAACCACTGAGAAGAGGACATTTTACAGAATGAACTTCAAGCTGATATTTGGTACAGGTTCTGGGAAAAATCAATCACAAACAACCCACAGGAATCACACTGGTGCTTTTTGCTACCACTAGACAGGGGGCATTGCCACGTTTTTAGGTTGCCTGTGTGGGAAAATGTGAGGACACCAAGTGCCCTCAGTCCAATACTTCCAGGGCTACCTCACCATACGCACCCTGCCCTGGAGGGCACCAACTCCCTTGCCGTGATGTTCTCAGGGATCCCAGAAAGATCTGAGATCTGACAGCTACTGTAGATGGATTTAGGAGACCCTGAGGGTCTGCTCCTTCTAAAACAAAACAATAACAAAACTAAAAGCAACCAAAATCTAAGGGTTCAAGCTGCTAGCAAAATAATTCTTGCCAGAGCACATTTTGAAAGTCCTCCTCTTTTTACCTTGGACCATAATGCAAAGTTACATAAATAACTAAACGAAAACTGGGCAGCATTTCAAGTAGGTCGGAGATGCCAAACTCCATCAGCTGCAGCCAGGCCAGGAGGAGCCCTGGAGCTTTCCCACACCTCCTGGCTGACATCCATGAGGACTGTGGGGAGCCATCTGCTCCACAGAACGGTGTGGGGCACATACTGCTCTCCTCTGCTCTGGGGAGGGAGCAGAGAAGTAATTTTGCTCCCAGGGGCTTGTCTGATCTTTAGGAGGTGCTAATTTTAATATCACATTCCTCCCTTCATACCTTCCTTCTCTTTCCAGGCCTTTGCTGTTCTTTTCACAGAGGAGATAGCATCAGCTCCACCGATCCCTTGTGGCAAGTACAGAGATAGCATGTGCTTCCCATCCTTTCTGCCTTTTGTGATGAGACATCTGGGTGATGCCTGGAACAATGGTATCTAGCTTTTGGTTTGAGCATCTGTGAGCAGCTCTTACAAGAATCACAATGCCTCTCAAGAAACGAGAAAGATTTTGACCTAGCATAGCAGCCCAACTACCTTGACAAACTGCTTTCCCCCTCAAGTCGCATTCTGATTTTAAGACGCTCTTGGCATTGCACAGGAACAAAACACCCAGCTCGAAATCAAACAGCTCACAAACAGCTCACTTTGGACTTGAAGAAGGCTGGGATTTCAAGCCCAACCTTCCGGATCCAAGTGCTCTGCAGTGAACAGTAAAGAGCAAAGTCTTCTGTTTTTACTACTTGTGCAAAGAAAGCTTTACTTTTCAGGATTCTGTGCACATCCAAGTGGAGCAGATTTCTCTCTGGCTCTGCAGAGATTCTTTCCACACTGCCATCACTTTTTTTTTTTTTAAATTCCCTTCTCTCCTTTTCACTGGCATTGGCATTCCTTTGGAAGACATTTAGTTGCATAATTCAATGACCTTCCCCATCAAGAGCCCTATTTGCAAGTGTCAGCCCCAACTTGGAGTTCAACCCTCAGTCAGAGGAGCAGTAAAGCTGGCAGGCTTAAGTACTACAGGAATGCTAACACTGCAGATCTGAGAGAGTTAATTTGGTCAGAATGCACTCTAGTAATGTTTATGTTTTAGATAAAGTGCCTACAATGTTGCAGCTTGCCCTTCTGACCCCATTTCCTCGTTAGTGTGCAGCTCAGAGAAAGTGATACTTAATTCCAAATCTTTGCTTTTATTAGCTCCCAGAGAGGGATAGGATTTCATCCCAGCCTTATCTCTGTTATAAACATCCTGTTACCATTCATATCACAGGGATATCTTTGGGAAAATGATTAAATATGTTCCACCAGACACAAACGGCATCCCCCGATCAGTTTTGCGCAGTATGCAGTGACTTTGTGCTTGTGCGTGTTGTCAAACAGCATGAGTCTAATCACTGCTAAAGGGGTGGAAATTTTACATACAAGTGTGAAAACAGGTGGGGGATCTTCTACTGCAAACAACTATCTGTGCATTTAAAAGACACGCCCAAGTGCTGTATGAAGTCCTAGCATCACTTATATTCAGAATTTCAGCCAGGGATTTCTGAAAGACGGTTTAGCCGTGATGGTAGCCAAAAGGTCTAGTTCTTCATTCTTCTTCATTTATGAAAACTCATTTTTCCAGCTGCTGCATAGCAGCTCTGATTACTTAAGGCAGGCACAAGCATGACCTAAGCGGTGCTTCTGCAGCTTCACAACAGTTTCAGCATCAAAAAGTCTCGGCACATTCTTGGAGCAGCATTTATAATATTCAATTCGTATTTCTGGAATCTTTTAAGCAAGCTGTTCTGCAAAGCGTGGTGTGCTCAGGTGGGCAGACTCCTGGAGAACCCCTCATGCTGCCAGGTTAGCATCTCATATCACAGCTTTGTAGCAGCAGCTTTTGAGTCAAGGTCTGCATCCATGAACTCAACTCCAGGGTTCACATTGAGACTAAGAAAGCAAGTCTATTTAAGCTGTTCAGCAACAGTTGATGTTTCGAGAAGTACCTATAGCCTGTACATTTCAAAGGATTCACAAAACACACTCAATAACCTCACCCTAAAACACTTTCTTGATATATCTGTAAATTAACCAGCATATACAGTGAAAGAGAGGAAAAAGTACCAGATGATTTATTACAATTAGCTTATGGCAAAATCAGATATGCACAGAAGTGCAGGAATGGGGTTCTCGGCTGGTAAGGAATTTGCATTTCCTAGATTCAGTGGGAACCAATGGTTCCTGTAGATGCATGGGGGGAGGGGCGGGGGGGAAGAGCTTTGTGCAGGGCAAAGCACAAAGCGCAGGCAAGCACACATCCTGAGGCTCACTTTGCTATGGCTGAACCAAATGCTGATGCATCAACTAACTGCAACATCTTGAGAAATTATTTTCTAGTTCTACCTTTTGCGCTAAGGACATTCGTTGGTTTCTTCATTATGAGTGACCTTGGCCAAGATCATAATCTTCATAACAATCTTCATGTCCAAACCTATAAACTTTTGAATTCAGTCATTTTGGAATATAATTTCAGTGTCACAAAGGGCAGGCAGGCAACCAACCAGTTGTCCATGACTTTCCACCACAGCTAAGTGCCAAACTATGAACACTTTTGATCTATGAAATTGGTATCTTACTTGAACCCCTGGATTTCCAAGCTTGTTCAGCATGCAGCAGGACTCCTCAATTTGGAGCTGCAGCTCAGCCCTATGTTCCTGGACATGCACCCACAAATACTTCCATTTAGCAGATATTGCTTGGAACTGGGGCTCAACCCAGGTCCCTATCAGAATGCATCCAAACTCTCAAAGTTTAAACCTGAATCTAAATATATTTTATAGCTTGAACCTGTCAGACAGATTTCTGTATTAACAGATACGTGGAATCCAGAGCAAAAAAGCAAAACTGTTCCCAGTCCAATAGCTAAAATATCACTAACTGAAAATCACAGTTGTTTCATGTGGAAGTTGAAAAGTGTGTAAATACATACCCACCCACTCAACCTCTTTTGGGAATGCTTTTCCAATGAGTTACTGATAACACCAAAAAAAACCAAAACAAAAACGCCAAGAAAACACACACAAAAAATTTTCTGACATGTTCTGTAACCAGCTTCTAATTCCTTCCCATTTGGAGCTTTGACTTAAAGCAATAATTTTGAGAGGTTAACAAAAACAAAATGCCCAAAGTGAAAATTTTAAATGCAAACTGAATTTCATGCATAAAGTTAATTTCAGCTTTTCTTTGTCCCTGCCTCACCAAGGATTGAAAGATTAAAAACATTTGAGATTTCCCCTCATATTTGCTGGAGGCCGTTATACATCAAGTAGCTTTCCAATTTAATCTTTTGATTTTAACAGCCTTTGGATCTAAATTAAATGATATATCCTCCAGGGGACAAGGAGAAAGAATGGCCCCTCTGTTCTCCAGCCATTTCAAATTTTCCCTTTCTCTTTGCTAAAGCAGGAATAGGATGCTGCATGTACTACGTGATGATAGTGACCAGGGAAAGGTTTGACTTCATGCAGACCTGGCAACACCTTCCCTGCAGTTCTGTTGGCTCTGGCTCAGGGGTGCTGGAGCACTGTGGCGTTATGATAGCATCAGTTGACATTGGGACTGTCCTGTGGCACAACATAGCCTGCTGTTTTCTGGAACACCTGGAAAGGATCACTCTCAAGCAGTCAAATAAGCCACTGAATTATTTGTCCTTGAGCAACTTTTTCAAAAGTGCATCTCCACTAGAGAAAGCAGCCCCAAATAACAATGCAAAACCATGCCCTTTGGGATCATCTTCCTCAGCTCTAGCCTCCTTGGGAGGAGGAGGTGGCAATGTGGGTTCAGAAAGGAGACACACACTCAGGAGGGTGCAGAGAGTACACGCTTATCTCCCCAGCAGCTACTCCTCCCATCCACAAATGGGGTTAAGCTCCTACAGCAAACTCCGTTCATTTCCCTGCTTGGCATGCAGCCAGAAGCTTTTGCCTTCCAGTCATGTGAACTTTTCAATTTGTGATTCCTACAAGCTGAGCTTACATGAAACTGTTTCCTGAAATAACTGTTTTCATTCTCCCTCCATCTCTCTCTCTACCTCACCATTCCTGCTAGAGCAAAACCAAGCCTGTTTATCGATCAGCCAACAAACAAATACTCTGGAAGTCCAAGGAATGAATACTTTAAAAACCTACACTGACAGTCTCCTATCAGATTTGAATAGTTTAACTACACTTCCCTCAAACATTACATCCCTTAACATGTATTTAAACAAGTCTTGGCCTCTTGGGTACACTTTTAATGACCTTTTTTTAACTCTGTGTAAATGAAGTGCTGAGTCATGAGTTTTGCTGAAGTGGGTACTGGATCACCAATTCCAATAAAAAGAAAACATCAGATCTAGAAAGGAATCTGTTTGCAGTTTTTACCATAGCTGAACATAAGGAGCTAAGGAACATTACGCCCTGGGACATAGTTTGCAGCATGCATCACTGACACGAGCAGAAGGAAACTACAGCATGCAATTGTTTCATTCACTCAGAACCAAGACACTATTAAGCAGTGAGACATTCTAAAGGAAGATGAATGGGTACAGGATAGGAGATCTGCTGCCAGTTAAAGGCAGATATAGGACACTAGGTAGACTGAAGTGATTCACACATAGTGGAGTCAAAAATCAGCAGGAGCAAGGAATCCCTTCCTACAGGGAAAGCAGCACACTTTACTCAGCAGCAAACAGGGATGAAAAAAAAGCCACGAAAATGTGAGGTCAGGACAGTAACAAGTCTTATTATTTCACAGGCATATGGCAAAACCTCATCTGGAATAACATGTCAGCATCTGCTTGCTTTTCCTGAAGGTGAAGTAGATTAGAAAGAATTTAAGACATTGAGAGCCACAAAGTGACAAAGCAAAAACTAAAATAATACATTTGAGAGTAATAGACAATAAAAATGGTTGGCCTTAAAATTTCTTCACTTAAAAAAAACCAAAAGAAAAAAGCCAAACCAAGCCCCCACAAAAACCCACCACCACAAAACACCTCAACTCCCCCCCCCCCCAAGAAACGCATACCTTCCTAAGAGATGCCTCCTCCTTGCTTTCATTTCCATCTCTTACTTTTATTTAGAAAACTACTGTCTTATTGAGTTCTTCAGTGTGACCTTAACCCTGACATTCTGAATCAATGCCAGGTCTTGAAAGCATATACTTAAGTTTCCCTAATTCAACCGGGATTTTAATATGCATTGAAGACTGAGGTTTTCCAGTATTTGGGCATCTCTTTGGCCCAAATTTTGCTCAGAAAAGCTGAGCAAAGCATTATGTACCAGTCACTCACATCAAGAAATGCAGCCAGATGACAGGAAGCACCAATGGCCAGAATTCTGAGAGATGCACAGCACTGTTGGCTGGGTTTTGACAACCCTAAGAGACAGGAGAAAACAACCACCACTTCTGAATAAATCCATTAAGATAAAACTCTAGTGCACTCCAAGGAAAATGTAGGACCCCATGGGACAGGAGCACACCATACCAAGCACATGAATGCAGCAGAAAATATTTGAGGATCTTCTGCTGTCTGACCAGCCCTAGGGGCTGATCCGGCCAGCTGATGTACGATTTGACTTATTCAAATTACAGAAGGATTAAAGGTGGTCACTTCACCTTAGCACAAAAGCCTAAGCCCAGCTTTCTTCACAACAAACCACCTTCCTTTAGAGGCATGCTGATCACAATCAAGAATGCACAAGATTTCTACAGATAGAAAAAGAAAAGATTATGCTCTGCTCTTCAGTGAATGCTTTTTTTGTGTGTGAATGTTTTTCCAATTTAATATTTGTTTTCTGATCTACCTCTTCCCTGTATTTTTTCAATAAGTAGTTCTGGTGTTCAACCCAAGGAACTGTCAGGCTGGGTTGGAAATGCTGAGACTTGACATTTCTAGATTAAATGTCAACCAGATGTTTGTGCACTTCCCTTACAAGCCTTTCAAGAAGCTTCTCAATTTAGTATTGTGTTTCACTATTAGGGGAAACCCAAGTTTGTACATTACTAGTTTGGGCTGAAAGAGATTGAAAGCCTCAGGGAGGAAAAGAAATCACTGGTACCTGAGCAATAGGAAATATGATTCCAAATTGCAATGTGCAATAGCTGGTGTCCTTTTTTTTTTCTTTGCAACATAGTTGAAGTCCAACTGAAATAAATTAGCTTCAAATCCAGAAACTATTTTTATATAATACTAACATTTTCCCTCAACCACTGAAGCTAGGGAAACACAGAATGGGATGAAGCCTTTCCCTTAATCCTCTCAGCCACAGTGCCAGAGGTGGCACTGCTTCTGACAATGGAGAGTAGGATACAAGGGAAAAACTGAAGAGATTTATTAATGAAAAGAGACGAGAGAGAGAAGTATTGCAGCTGTAATGGTCTCTAGAGCACCCTGGGTTTTCCACTGCCCTCTCATCTGCGTGCAACCTTGGAAACAGCAAGTCTCAGTTCCTGCTCTGTAAAATGGGATTTATAGTGGGATTTCTTTTGTGCACGTGCTGCATCTTGTACGGTCTTTAGGGCAAAGGACTTACTACATTTCTCCCATGTACTGCAGCAGGGCCTCAGGCAGAGATGGGGAACTCTAGGTGCCAATGTATTCAATAAATAAGGACATAAATAATGCACTTACAACATGTGGCTGAGAACTGGCTCTCATCCCAGAAATTCAGAGTGAATTTTCCTGTTTTTGTTGGTTTAGTTTGATTCTAGTTTCTTGGTCAAAGTAACAATATTTTAAACAGAATTTTCAAAGAGAAATCCACAAGTAGACCTGGACAATGGCACTATAAATGAGCCACCAATGAACATCAGAGCAGTAAGGAAAGCATCAGCTAATTACAGTTCATGGGGTAAGAAGGATCAACAGTCCCATCCCCAAGCCATATCTTTATTTTACAGCTGCATCCAAATCCCAAGATCCAAGTTCTTTTGGATCAAGCCTCTCCATAGAAATAATAGTAATAAAAAACATAAAAGGCAGTTATACTTGCAACATTCTCTGCATGTGACAGGTTCAAAAAGTAGTTGTTAGAAAAGAAAACCACCCAAGCCTCCTGGGGTAAGCATTCTGCAAGAAGCAAAACACCTCACCAGTCTGAGTCCGCCCTCCCTGTGTGCAGTGGGAGCCGTGCTCATCAGCCAAGAGCTGGTTCCTACCCATGAAAATGCAGGCAAGGTTTCCCACTGAATTTCATTACTGAGAAAAAGGAGCAATTCCACTAGACTGAGTAAATGGCTTCCAGACTGTGGCGTGGCACAACCAGCTGAGAGACTGACCTCGCACACTAGTGCAGCAGGAGGCTGGGAAATACACTGGGTGGGATCCTGGCTCTGTTGAAGTCCATGGCAAAACTCCCACAGACTTCAGGCAGGTCTGTGACTTCACCCATTACGTTTTTGTATGTGAGGGCAGCAACCCAATACTGGATCCTGTTCCACCCTCCCAGGTCTGGTCAGAGCCATTTGTCAGAGATCAATGACAGAGCTGCAACATTTTCCCCCCATAATCAGCCCATGAGCCCAGGGGAGGTGAACAGGTTGAAGGACTCTATAAATGCATTGCTCAAAACCAAGCAGAAAGAAAGAAGTCTGATAATATGGAACAACAACTGTGTTACTAGGACCTGGATTATGCTGCTTGTTGTGGGGGAGCTTTGCTGAAGACTTTTTGAAAACAAATATGGTTAAGCACTACAAGGGCTAGGTGACTCATTGTCTTGGGAAAGTCTCCTTAGACACACAATGGCATCTGAAAAGAACAGATAGAGATGCTCTGAACAAAGAGATGTTGAAGAGAATAGTAAAAGGAAGTGAAACCAAGGCAATTAATCTATCCACAGTGTTACAGAACAATTCCATGGTACTATCTTTTCATTAGTTCAGAGATTGAGAAAGTGCTAAAATGAGTTCATAAACCTCTAGGAAAAGAAACACAAACAAAAACCACCAAAAACACCAACACCTCCCCCATGGACTCTATCCATCACCTGCTAAAGTGAATGAGAGCTAGTTCAGTGAAGCAATTACAGCATGTAATTTTGACTTTTTTTTTTTAAACAAGCAGCAGAAAAATATTTTCTCTTAAGTAAGTGCTTAAGTCATAACCATATCCACTGCTGAGGACAGGTAGGGAAGCATTCATTCAGGACCAGCCTCAGGTGACAGCTGTTCTCTGGGAAGAGCTGCTACCTGCTCCTCCGCCATGGAGCAGCACAGATAGAAAAGAGTTCAGTTGTGTTTACAGAGGCAGCAGAAGTGGTAGCCTAGCACATAGTTTCTTCAGGGTTTGCAGAATAAGCTTTTCTCCAGGGCACCCAGTTCCAAATATGACAGCATGACATAGAAAATACACAGGTCATTGTGATCTTGTTTGAGTACTTGAAATGAAGAGGCAAACGATTAGTTCTGCTTTAACATGAGTAGCATCGACAGATAATATACATAATACAGCATCTAAATCACAAGACATAAGCCAGTGCTTCCATCACAGAAATGGAGAACATCCAACTCAGACAAGAGAGCAGCAAACCTCAAATAAGAGGACAGCTGGTTTCTCACTGAAGAATCTAGATGTTGTTTAATTCAAGAAAAATTTCTAGTTATCAAAGCCACAGCTAAATATCACTGTGCAATCACAGACAAATTTTTTTACTTAATGCATACTTGAACAGAGGTGTTGCCTGGTTTTGTTTACAAATAATTAGAAGCCCCACCTGTAAAAACCACCCTAGTGAGCTTACATTGCTCAAATGATTTTCTCCAAACCTGACTTCTTTTGTAGTGTTCAGGCCTTAAGTAAAAAAAAGTTTGTTGTGTTTACAATCAACAACTCCTAAGACCAGCTCTATATATGATCAGCCCAACACACACACAGGTAAGAACATGCAGAATCAGAGTTCATCTCGCAAGGCAAGAGGTGCAGGAATGCTCACACATAAAACCAGAAAACACGTTCATATGTACTGAAATAGTTTCACTGTTCAGGGACATTCTTACACTCTTCAGAACTTTGCTTAATTAAAATCTGAGAAGAGGAAGGTTGCTGAATTGCATTGTTAACAGTTTATCAGTCTCTGACCTAGTAAAGTGATGGCAAGAAATACACCACAGTTCCTTTTACACCCCGTCTGAACCGAACAGCAGCGACACTTCTAAGCATTACATACTACCAAACCCACATGGCTAAACTTTTTCTTCACATCTTGTGTTAAGAAGAAAAAAACAAAACCAGAAAAGCAGGTCTTAAACCACGTGCATCAATACTGTCCAAACACAAAGTCTCCCAGATACGTGTTGTTAACACAGGAAGCACAAACAGCATGACCAAACACCCAGTTTCACTTGTAGGTTGTCGCCTAAAGAGATCACAGTAAAAGCTCCGTACAATTGCAAGTCATGCTTGGCACAGAGGTGGTTCTCAGAGATGCCAAAAGCCTAATACATGCAGTAACAAAACATTCATGCTTTGGGGCGACAACTGCAGAACTTTTGACTTGTGTAACATCTATTCAGACTCAAGTTACCCACTTCTGTTAAGCCATTTTCCAAGACTATTTTTTTAATGGATAAAACAAAATAAAAGAAGCAATAACACACCAGCGTTCCCACAAGTTACATGTTTCTCCAAGCTTTCTAAAGGAAGCTAAAAAGACAGTGGTCATTCTCAGTGAACGATGAACACTTACTGTTTGCAACTAGTACAGTCATCTAAACCCCCCCTTGTCTGAGTGCCTGGCATGGTGCCACAGGGCAAACACTGAGTAACAGGTGACCTTAAGACCTAAACAGACAAGAGAAAAAAAAAAACACTGAGAAACACATCACAAATGCCACCTTAGTAATAGAGGAATAAACCACAGAGAACAATTTGCTTGGTGGCAAAGAAGGAACAGCAGGTGGAAAGCACAGCAAGCCTCAGCCCTCCTTAGACCAGTTAAAGCATATTCATGGCAGAAGACAAGGTGTTACAGGATAAGTACTCAAAGCTCAGCCCCATGCCCCTAAAAAAGTCATTTCTTATAGTACTTACATAGGCACAGAAGGATGTATCCCTCAGACAGGCAAACCTAGTCAATATTGTAGCACTATTGCATTATGTACACACACAGCATGTGATTCTATTACACCCCAGGAATGCTGTGAGAAACCCTGTGTTTAGCTGCATGAGCCTCCCATTGCTCAGTGCTGCAGGAGAGCTTATAGCCAAACACTACAGGCCACACACTTTCAGAGCCCACACCACCTGCACCAGAGCACCCATACTCCTTACAGCAGCTGAAACAAAGCTCAAGGTGAGCACAGCCAGACCAAAAACCCTTTACTGCTACTGCTTTGTCACCAAATTCTAAAACTTACTTGTAACAAAGATGCATGCAAGGTTGCATTGTATTTTACCTGCTGCCCCCCAAGTCTCAGGCTTGGAATAGCAGAATATCAGCAGCATAAGACCTCAAACACTACCATCAACTCCACACAAGAGGATTTAAGAGCAACGCAGAGCTTCACTCTCACTTTTAAAATACAAAAGGCTCCTCTCACAGGTGGTCTCATCAGTGGCACAAACTCCCAGCATTCCCATGGCCATCAGCCTTGAGCTGTGCCGTCTGCAAATGAAATTTACTCTGCAAGTGATGATTTCTCACTACTCTGAGATCAGCTGCTGGATAAACTACAAATCTAGTTAGCAGTATTTGTTCTGCTGGGATAAACCCCAGACATTTGTCCTAAAGGCACAGCACTACAGTCAGTTGCTATGGCTTTTACCTAAGTACCATTTAGCATGGGGTGAGTACCCTGCACCTGTGGTGTGTGGGTGCGTGCATGGGTGGGTGCTTGCACAGCAAGTGCAGCTGTTTCTAACGAGAGCAGTGAGTGAGCCAGGGCACTACAGGGGACCTCCTGCCTACCCTCACTGCTTTCTTAGGTACGAAGCAGGATTTGGTCTGTGGATCACGCTTTGGATGTCTCGGAGAAACTCCCTTTGAAATGCTGTTTTCACACAAATGAATAAATGAAAGCATTTTAAAGTGGCCTCCCATTAAAGCAGTACATAATATTAAAGAAACAGAATTGATGGAAAGTGCTCATTTTAAGAAAAAGATATGCCACTGTTTTACATATTTGACTCAAGTTGATATTCTCAACCAATTAAGAAGGTCTCAGCTATAGAACATCTCCTTTAAAAATGTTGATGAATTTTCCTTAACATTTGCAGAAATAAAACTCCTTTTCCTTCCAAATTAGTTATAGATCAACCTAGATGACATAATAAAAAACACACATATGAAAGCATACAACAAAATTCAGCAGTCTTAGCTCCAGTGATCCTGTAATGTGCTATTGTCCACCCACTGACATTTCAGAATGAAAAGTGCCCTCAGAACCTCTAATGCTATCTGCACAGGAGATCACTGTATATTAGCGTTTCTAGATACACTATGTCAGTCCACCCTCTGCTTGTTTGGAGTAGAGAGTAAGCAAAGTTAGATGGCTTATGCAGACACTAACATGTTCCGAACTAGGTTTAAAGTCTTTGGACAGTAAAAGATGCTTTATTTATAGCATAGTGCTTCCTTCACGGTTCAGGCATAGTTCAGTCCCAGTCATATAAATAACTCGGACTATTTTAATAGAAAAAAAAAAAAAAGACTATAGTCCCACTTATTACACCAAGCACGATAAGCCCTTTAAGGCCAAAGTAATTTATTGACCTAGCTGGAACATTTATGGGGTAATTTGCCAGAGCTAAATTGATAATGCATTTTATGGATACTGAAGAAAGTATGCAGATGAGTTGCTGGCAAAACATTTGATGCCCCACAGCTCTGAAGACCATTCATCCAGCACTGGAACAATGCAGCTGCAAAGCAGGGGCATTGCTCTCCATGGCTGGGGTTTTGCAGGCAGACAAACAACACAAAGCAGTGTCTGGCCCTGTGCTTAGAGGGACACAAGGCAGATTCTGCTGCTGGTCTCAGCCTCTGGTCTTTCCTGGAAAACTCCTGAAGACAGGAAAACGTTAAGTTTATTTGGATGGCAAATGGCTGCCACTGAAGCACAAAGGCACCAGCACAAAGAAGCAAGCTTAAGGCTGCTTGGAAGGTTCCTAATTCTCCCATATTTCAGGAGTAAACTATTATCTATCCTGAGCTTAAAGAAACATTAAGTTGGTCCTGACTTTTTAGGTATGAAGTTAGTCAAACCTTGATCTCTTGGTAGCATTGGTTTCATGGTGACCTTTGAGAGTGAGGCAACATCTGCTTCTGGAGGTACACAAGGGGTTGCTGGTAGGACTGGGAGGGGGGCAGCAGGTCTGGCCTAGGCAAGGAGAGAGGCTCAGGAGAACTGGTTGATTTTCAGGGATCACTTTCTCTAAATGCAAGAACCATCCATCCCCTCAAGCAGGAAAGTAAGCAAAGGAAGCAGGAAACTTGTATGCTCAACACAGGACTTCTGTCAAATCTGAGAGTTGTAAGGAAATGTACAGGAGGTGCAAGGACAATTAGATGAGCTACAAAGGAACACAGAGAGTGACTGGACACTGGAGCAGGTTGCCCACAGAGGTTGTGGAGTCTCCAACCATTCAAGAACTGAATTCCCAACTGAACATGGCCCTAAGAAATCTGTTCTAGTTGTCCTTGCTCTGAGCAAAGCAGGTGGATACAGTGATCTCCAGAGATCTTTCTAGCATTGGTGAGTCTGTGGCGTTAGTCAGCAGAAACTACTGAGGGGAGAGAGGCATGTGAACCATCACACTGCTGGTGTGCGGAAGGTCTCTGAGTCAGTGCAGCTGGGGAGCTGTTTCCATCCACTTCAGACCCTCTCAGAAGATCAGTGTTTACAGCTCATTTTCTCCTTTACATAAACAGGCACTGTTGCACAAGTCAGAGGTCTCAGCTGCACGGAGGGAGTTCTCCCATGGCTGCTTTCATATTTGATGATAAACAGTCTTGGAATAAAACAAAGTAAAACCCAAAGAAAATAATGTCAAATGTTTGGATCAGAAGCCAGGCAGCCTACCTGCTAGCTGGGTGCTCTTTCTCTTCATACCTTGGCACTGCAAAACTGCATTCAGTGCCACACTGCTGCTCTGTCTCCATCAGACGGGTAAGAGTGCAAGAGCAGAGAGAAATGCTCACGTTTCCTTCCTGTCCTCCTCCTCCTCAGGGTATTTTCCTTCTGAGTCAAAATGGAGATCTTCCTCTTATTAGGCCCAGGCTTTGACCTCAAGGTCATGAAACAGCAGGTGATGGACACAACTAGTCTACTTCTGAAAGAGAACAGCCAAGAAGGCCAGGACCTATGCTGAACCTAATAGTATGACTGCCCTTTGAATGTCTCAGCTGAGCCAGATCCTTCAAAAGAGAACATGTTCCAACACTATATTCAGCTCTTGGCCATAAACTGACACAAAGTAGGCTAAAGCACATGTAGAGCTGCTCCCTGGGCACTGTGATCAAGGACAGGAAGGTTAGACCCCATTTAAGGGCCGACTGCTCCTGGGGAAGGATCTCTGGTTGGAGATCCCTTCCTTGTGGAATCCCTTCTTTACCTTAGATTTTTGGAGACAGATGACCAACATTCCCTTTGTAATCCCCTTTAAACTGTGCCAATTTTTCAGATTGTAGCACTGTTCCATCTGTGCTAATCTTTCTAGTTATAAGACTTCCTAATCTTGTCTATGTTCTGTTTTCCTATCTTTAAATGGGAAATAAGTCCAATCCCATGCAGTGCAAAATGCTCCAATAGAACGGAGTGCCTTATGCCGTCGAGAATTCACTCAGGATGTCTAAATGTGAATAAACATGTTACACCTTACATCTGCTGAGGTTATTGAAGGTGCTGGGGAAAAAAAAGCAAGGGTTCTCTTATGGATCATGCTTCCACATGAGGTCCCTGGGATTAGACCCTGCCAGGTGAGCCATTATGCGGCTGGTAAAGATGGTGGAGCTGTTGGGAAGACGGTGTATGGGCACCTGGAAGCAACCACCATGACCATGGGAAGAGGAGAAGGTCTATGCATGAGTAGGATAAGCTGAAGAAACTGGACCACTAAAGGACTCAGTAATATATACATCAAATCTTCCGTTGCTTTCTTTCTCTCTTTCTATTTGCTTGCATATCATATAGCACATTTCAGAGAAAACAAACAGCAGGGAGATCTCTCTTCTAGCTGCTGTTCCTGTGCTATTATCTTGGGGTTGAAGGTCTGGCTTTGCAGCTGTACATCACATGTCACACCTCAGCCTATTGATTTAGCAAGAGCCTCCTCTGAATTATGGGTGTAACAGATTAGAAGAGGTTTCTGTTCCAAAACTACATGATGAAACGTAGCACAGTCAGTAGAAATTAAAGTCCCTAAATGCCGCCAGGAATATTTTTGTGCTTCTGAGTCAAACACATACTCCGTGGATTACAGGTATTTCTAAGTGCAGCTCAGCTCCCTGCTGCTCACATTAAGTGATATTTTTAAGGGTATTTACCCAATTACAATTGTAAACTGAAGGTAAATGTGACTTTCAGAATCTTCTAAAACAATGCTTTCATAGAACCTAGATCATCCAAGAGCTTTGGGAGTTTCCTGCGACTGAACCAGGGGATTTAAACCCCAAAATGAACTGGCTTGGGCATACAGAGCTCAGAGACTTGATTCCTGAAGCATCCAGACCAATGTGCTTTCCCAAAATCTCATTCTGAGACAGCCAAGAGAGCTCCTTCAGGCCAGGAGCACACAAGTATTAAGCTCCAGGACTTTGCACAGATTCTTCCCCTGTAGTGCTACATGGATGGCATGGATCTAAAATAGCAAAGAGAAAATACTTGACCTAAAATCTGTACTTGTTAGGATATAAATTTTGGGCCTGTTAATTACTTTGAGTCACAACTAATTATAGATAGGAAAATCGTGTGGGAACCATGCCAAATTGCATATCTCTACATCTGGGTTCACTTTCCAAACTGCCTTCATGTCTGGTGAGACAAGGCTTTTTTATTAATCCCATTTCTCTGCACCAGGAGCACCAGGGCACTTCACACATGGTTCAGGGCATCAGTCTCTGCAGGTGGATATAATCAGGTGAGATAAACTCCCTCTCTCCTGCCATACCCTACTGAAATTAAGCAGGGTGAGATGCTCTGATGCTAAGAGTATCCCACCAGTCTCTACCATTGATTCTTACACATAGCAGTGTAAGACTTGATCATTTGTCTTTGCACGAGTCTGCTTGGTGTGAGGTTTTCTGGGGCAGCAAATGATATAAATGATATAACAGCATGGACAGAGCTGGCTGAAATTTCTCATGAAAGCACCTGTACATCAGACACAACAACCTGTAAATATATGTGTGCATTAAAACAATTCAATAAAAAATAGAAATCCAAAGACAAATATCAAGACTATCGATTTTTTAAATGAAATTTTGCACTTTCTTTCACTTTTTGAAATACTTAAATGATTTTTACATTATTATTAAGATCTTTCATGTTCTCCCTCTTTTTTTACCAATGGTAAATGTGGAGAAGTTTAAAATAATCTGATGGGTTTTGGTCACCTTTCACATCTCATAGTGTTTTCCAGTAAAAAATAAAAAAAAGATGGAAAACAGGAGAACCGTACATGAAATACAGGAACCTGGAAATGCAGCTAAACCATGGCAATGCCATAACTGAATAAGGAAGATGAAATGCATTGGTTTGTAGAAACCAAAATATATAAATCTTTCATTGTAATGTTTCATTTTAAAAAAGAAAAAAAAAAACAAAAAACTTCCACTATTTCCTCCTCAGTCTGACTGCAGATGAAAACTCCTGCTGTATTAATCCCTTCCTAGATTAGGTATGCCATCTGCGAAGGAAAGGTGTATGGAAATGTGCTATAAATGGCCTAACATTAATTGTTGTAATTTCCCCATAGCTAAAAAACGGGTGTTGCATGGCCTTTTATTCCCCTAAATTCTCTTCATCCTTTTCTTTAAATAGCTGAAGTGTGAATGTCACTTGACATTTCTTATTCTTTGGGGTGCATTTATACCACCCATGACCCTTGTCTGCTTCTCCCAGAAGTGACAGTCATTTTCAGTTAAGGGTAATTGGCAGCAGAATACACTTTGTTCTGTATAGTGTTAAAAATGGGCTACTTTGTTTTGCCAACCTTCCTGAACTTCCTTTCAGTTCAATGAAGGAGTGCAACATTTGTGTAAGAAAGAAATATTGTCTTCAATGGGAAATGTATTCCATGTGTGTTATAATTTATATTATGACATGTCTTTCTTAGCTTACAATATTGTTATTCACTCTCTGGAAAGAGACTTTATCAACTCCTTTCTTTCCTTTTTTAAAAATGTGTTCTGTGAGGCAACCATAATTTTTATTTGCGGAAATATGTGATAAATTTGAATAATAAATTTATATTAAAACTCCCACTTGTATTCAATATCCTTCATAAATCTGAGTAAGATGTCAGCTGAGCGGTTCATATATAAAATATTAGAACAAACATTGCCTGTCTAATTGAAAAATCTGTCTTCATCAAGGACCTGGAGCTGAGCTTAAGAATGAAAGATGGAGGCTTTATTTAATGCAGTTCTGCCCCGACTGTCATGAATGCTGTCTTTTTCTTCCCCTTCACCACCTCAACATAAATAGCAAAGCTCTATTCCCCAACTGATCTTAAAGGGAGCAATACAAAGATACGCAGAGAAAGGCATGGTCACTGCTGTCTGTAGAGTAGTTTAACATACTTATGCTGCCGAGCGTTAATCCTCCTGCACTTAAAGGATGGGAGTTGCAATCCCTACTGTATTGGCTGGCCTGGGTTCAAAATTTGCAGTTAATGTAATAATCTTCAAGGGTCACCCCAGGGGGTCACTTCTGCTATCATCAGAGAACGTAACTACAACAGTTGTGAAAGATGAAGGTGAAAGCAGGAAGGGAAATGAAAAAAGGAGGCTGGGAAGCTTTTGCAGACCATGAGAAAAAAAAAGAAGGAAAGAAGGAAGGAAAGGAAGGGAAGGAAGGGAAGGAAGGGAGGAAGGAAGGGAGG
>JAPSGF010000007.1:15045937-15099076 GCA_035772895.1 Perdix hodgsoniae
AGGAAGGAAGGAAGGAAGGAGGGAAGGAAGGAGGGAAGGAAGGAGGGAAGGAAGGGAGGAAGGGAGGAAGGGAGGAAGGAGGGAAGGAGGGAAGGAAGGGAAGGAAGGGAGGAAGGAGGGAAGGAGGGAAGGAGGGAAAGAAGGAAGGAAAGGAAGGAAAGGAAGTCCTTGAAGCCACTTCAGTGTTCACATGATAAATATATGTATGAGGCTTTTCTTTGCCAAACTCAGGAAGCTCAGAGGTGAATGAATGAAAGACAACAGTTTTTTACAGAGCAGTCAACACAGGAGATAAACCCCTACTTTCCTACAGCAGGATTCTCCCCAGGACCTAACAACCACATAAGCTCAAGGAGGATGGGGACCACAATGCCACAGACAGAAGCAGAATTCAGATATGGAGTAAGCTGGCAGCAGGCAAATTTGTGCAACACTTGGAGCTGGGTCAGATCAGAGATATGGCCCTGGCATCTCCTGCAGATGTGAGCAGCTGCTGGAGTGCCAAACTGCAGTTTTGGAAAACTGGCGTCAGTTTTTGTCCCATCACGCACTTACTCTTTGTTCAAAGCAGTCAGCTCCTCCAAAATATTACCACTTCACTTACTTCTTGTGGTGACCCTGATGCTACAGCCACAAAGTCGAGGTACTTTGCACTGACCTCAGTGCTGCCTTGTGCCCATTCCTTAGCAAAGGAGTTGGCAGGAGACATCTGGAGGAAGAGGGTTTTTTTGCTTGTTTGTTTGTTTGTTTATAAAAAGGGAAACTGGCTTCACCTTCAATAATATGAAGGAATCCAAGAAAGAGGAGGAACAAACAACTAACACAGAAATCTATGAAGATGCAGCATCCAGAAGAAGCAAAAACTCCATGTTTGTGGTGATCATGAGATTACTCTGATGAACACTAAAAACAGACATAATATTGTTACATTAATTGTTGTCACAGACAACAATGACACTTAGAAAAAAATCAATCTGGATTAGGGGCTCTTTCAAGAATCTCACCGACACCTTTGGGAACAGAGAAGGCACACTCCATGGCATTCCCACTAAAGCATTAGAAACATAGGAACAGAGCAATACCTTGTTTCAACACCAAAAACACAACCAGGGTAAAAGAAAACCACAAACTTAACCAATCTGTCAGAAAACTATCAGTCCATCAAAAGCAAATATACTTCATTCTCACAGATCTCTCAGAAATGAAGTCAATTTCAGCCTAAGCTTTTGAAGTACTGAAGAATATGTTTCTCTTCATGGTAGCTGGAAATTCATCCAAGGCATAAAGCAGGCTCATTAGTCTCCCATCACAGGTTCGTGGCCCTAATGATTTTTCATGTAGGCAGCACTGCTGCAATGGAATTACAGCCCAGCAATGCCTTTCACATTTCAGAGAAAAATTGAAAGGGAGGAAACGGTGACTTTCTGTAGAAATATTTTTTCTTCAGCCAAAAAGATAAGTTTTTAAAAAAATAATAAATTAATCCTAGCACAAATTTTCAGCATGAACATTGGAAAACTGGAATGAACATCCTTCAACTCCTTAACAAAATTGCAAATTAAATTGTCTCGTTTTCTTGTTTTGATGAAAAACAGAAGCGCTCCAAGGAAAGTAGAAAGATTTCTGTGATTTGCTTGCTTTGGCATAAATGAAATAGCTTTTGATAATAATTTTTATGAAGACTATTTTTGCCGGCCTTTGCTCTCACCTTTGCTTTATTAAAAACTAGGGAAGCTTCCTATTAAAATATGTGTGAAGAAACAAGCTAAAAGCAAATCATCCATCCCTATTTGCACAAGACATTAAAGGATAATGGATACATGAAGGTGGTGGGTTCCAACCAAAGATGTAAGAAAACTCCCTATGTCACCTGAAGGAAAATTCAGCAAACAGTAAAGCAACAGCTGATCAGGAGCCTCATGGCAGAGACAGGGATTACTTCCTTGCTAAGAAAGCCTGGCTGAGGACAGGGCCCACCCTGTGTGCCTCTCATGTCTCTGTCCATTGCCTAGTTCATGCTCAAGGGGGAGAATTTCCTGCAAAGAGAAGTGCTGGGGGCATAAGCTCTGAATTGTGTTTCAAGCACACCACTGTAGAGTGAGAGGTGAAATGGCTATCAATTGTTCCTCTTCACCCATACAACATCCAAAACGTGAATGGTTCAGTGTGAAATGCAGCATCACTGCATGATTTCCAGAGCTCATCGATGGGTTGTTTCCTTCCCAGGTCTTCTAGCTAAGTGCATAAACTTTCTATGAATGAAAGGGATGGAAGAGGTTAATGCTGGCTCTGGGGGTTACTGACTGTGAAGATACAGTTGCTGATGAGAACAGTGTTAGCAGTTCACCATTTCAATATGATACTGTAATTTATGTAGTGACCTACCTATTAACCCTGCCCCACTCCCACCGCATCGGCAGCAATTCAGGTTGGGCTGAATAGCCTCCATCATTGTCCCAGCCTGCCATGAGGTTTCTCAGCTCAATGCCACACTTGAATGACACTCTGTCATTATGCTATATTTAGGTAATGAAAGGTGTAATTAGCTTTGTTCTGCTGCAAGCTGATCTGACCCTGTATGCATTATAAAAGGTAATAAAATAGGTGCACAGATATAAAAACCTGAATAAGCATATTATTCAGTGTAATTTCATGAGCCAAAAACTGATGAAAGAATTGGGGTAGGTGAGCCTCAGCTTCTTCAGTGCCCAACCTGACTTGTCATGAGAAGCCAAGCAAAAAGTGCAGCCAAGGTACGTTGAGGCATCAACTGGGGCATATTTAATCAGTTCCCCAGTGGTGCAGCTTTTATATAATTGATGGCATTTTGTGATGATTGCTTTCTTATTACAGTACTGTATCTTATCTCTCCATTGTGAGGAGAGCAGTTTTATGCAATTGTCAGCAGCCCTGCAGAGCCAGCATTATCCAAGGCCCATGCCCTTTGTGAGGCTGTTGGCTTGTCATTAATTGTTCTGCCTGGCCTTTGTCTGGGACTTCGGCCATCTGCTTTATCGCACTCCATCAGCCTTCTGTAGGAATGAATGGAACTGATAATATAAAAGTTCTGGCAGAAGAGATACTGGGCTAGGAGCTTGGGATGCCAAATTAGTCAGTCCTTGGGACATCACACATTTTCTTAGCATGAGTAATACTAGCTGGGGAAAGGAGTTTTGCAGTATTTGCAAAAAAGTGATGATGTGTTTGATATGGGTGTTATTTTTTCCAGCAGATCTTCTGTGATTTACACCAGGTGAACAGCACACCCAGTTTTGGTTAGTGCCTTAGTTGTTCATGCAAGATCTTCAAAGCTTTGTTGGACTCTAAGACAGTGCAAAATCATGCACTGGTTCAGGCACTCTCCTGCACCCAAACCTTTCTGCCGAAGATGAGATACTCTTCCGTCCTTGTTTCCAGCTGGACCAAGGCTATGCAGTCAGATACACTAGCAAAAAAAATCCCCTGCCTGCTCTACCAGAGGCTGGTCTGGTACCTGTGGGTGGTGAGAGCACGAGAGGCTTGAGCAAAGGACATGAAGCCAAGAAACACATGCACCCAAGCCACTGGCTCCTGGCAGGGTGGCCAGTTCTCCCAGCTTGCACACACCTGCACAGACCTACAAACTCCTGGGCAATCCTGGTTTTAATGTGGTGCCTCCAAGGAGAAAGGGAGAGGAGACAACCCACCCACACCACTGTCACAGCCCTACCAAGAAGAGCAGAGTTTCAAATCCAGCAAGACAAGGAGCTCCAGGATTTTGAAACATCTCACACACACTTGGGACTGTGCCATGGCTTTGGCAACTGAATACATAGGTTCAACCACTTGCCCACCTCAGATGTTGCTTAATGGATGTGGTTGCTCATGGATGTCTCATGGGATGTTCACCTCACATGATAGAGGAGCTGGGAGTGTCTGGCCAGTGTACACAGAAAACAGACCTTGGAGGAACTAAATGAATGGTCCTACACCCTTTTCACATAGTGGCAATGATCAAAAGGCTGTTGGAGACATGGGAAAGAAATGTACATCTCTCCCATGGACTTCAGTGGGCTTTAAAGCCCGGCTTGTGATCAGCAGCATATGAAGTCTCCTTACAGAAGTCTCCCACAATAAAGATGTTCCACCAGATGCAGATGCTTGTAAAACATTTCTCAAGCAATTATAAACAGGTAATGTTTAAATTGCGTGGGAATATATGTACATAAAGTGAAACAGTTCTGCTTTTTTTCACTGATGAACAGGAATATAGGTGTTTGCTTGTGGTGGGAAGAAGGAATTTCTCAGACGTATTTCCTAGGTGAGGCGGGAGCTGTTGGTGAATTTAACTGAAGTACAAAAGGCAAATATTCCACTCATTGCTGTCTGGAATGGCTGTGACCACCAAACAACTCTTGCAAACCCATCCTTTCCACCCTGCTAGACCACCACCTGGGATGTCTTTAACCCCTATTTTGTTTGCTGTGTAAAAAGAAATAAATATATATTTTTAAATAGCATGAAACTAGATCTCTCATGAAAAAAAAAGCACTGACTCCCACAGAAGTGCATAGACAGTACTAAATGCTTGTAAGCATATTGCCCTATGGCATGGGTGTCCAAACTTCTGGCTTGACTGGGCTGCACTGAGTGAAGAGGAACTGTCTTAGGCCGCATATAAAATATATAATGTAGTTAATATATACAAGTAACAAAACTTCTTTACTATTGGTTTATTAATTTCTTTATGAAGTAACACGAATTCAGTTTTAATAATTAAACAAGAAAACATATGTGTCTTCTTAATAAGAGAAAACACGTGTCTTCAAAGGCACACACACACAGGTAGGCTGAACTATTACTACGGGCAAAACCTGTGCTTTGCTCACCATGCAGCACAAGCACCCCTAACATGTAACACACACAGAGTTCATTTGGCTGTGTGCATGTTGCAGTTATCACCACACCGCTCCCTCCCTTTACAGCGTCTGTTGTTACCCACGCAGTCCACACTTGAGCGACGCACAATCAACTCATGAAAAGCATCACTAAAAATCACATTACAACATTATCAGTTTATGATCTTGTGAGGCCTCATTACTAGTTGCCACGGGCCACATGCAGCCCATGGGCCACAGGGTGGACATGCCTGCCCTGTGGTAACATGACAAGAATGACAAGAAAAGGAGCCCTTTAAAGTTCACGGTATTTTTTTTTTTCTGTGTGATGTTTAACCAACTCTTCCAATTACAGATTCCCTCATAGCACATCACCTTTATCACAGTAAATCAGGTTTTTCTACCCACATGCCCAGTTCCCACATGCCAGGACATAGGACTGAGCTCAGGAAGGAGCCAGGAGCATGAAGGAGCAGGGGGGACACAAAACTAAAGCCACCGCTGCCATCAAACACGTAGCCCAGGAATTACAGGGAATAAAGCCCCGTGTTTCTTGGGAGGCCAGAACAGATTTCCTAATGATCCTCTCAGGTCTTTTGAGTTATTTCATCTGGGGTTTAAGCTGCTACCCAACCGTATCAACAGACTGGTTGCAAGAAGTTGTAGCACAGATTTATTTTTTTCTTTCTTTTTTTTTTTTTCCCTGAAGAGCCAGACAAAGCCACAGCCAGATCCTCCATATCTACAAGCCCAAACCTGCCGTGGGCCCAGCTGGACACAGCCTGGGAGCAACCCACAGCAAACAGCTCACCAGAGCTGCCGTGTGACATTGCTGCCACCCACACTTTCGCTCAGGAATGCCTCTGGTCTCGGGAGATGACGGATATTTCCTCCTGATGCTACCCCGTGGAAAAACAAATACATAAACCTTCTGACAGCCCCATAACCTGCCTGCTACCGGGAGGTGGGAAGCCACACCCTGCAAGCCAAAAATTACCCCGGGTTAGGGCAGGCGCAGGGAGCACTGGGTACCCGCTCTCATGCATCACTCTGCCACAAACTTCCTCCTTGAGCTTGGGAAAGTCACTTACTGCCACCGTGTAGGTAGTAATAGCAGCAAGGCATGTAAACATTTTTCCATTTGCTGTTCGTAAAATAGGGTGGTGCCAGGGTCCTGCCCTGCAGAGGGGCAAGAGGAAAATGCACTGAAGGTGCTGATGAAGTTGGAGTGCCGGGCTGGGGGACACACACATTCCTGAAATAGATTTCCTTGGGGTCAACTTTCTCCTGAGGTGGTGTTTCAAAAACGAAATATAAAGCGGTAGTGAGTTACCTCTTGGGATAAATCTTGTTCTTAGTTATTCATAGCTTCGATATGTCTCGTAATGTTTTTATCAGGGCTGGCTCCTGTGCTTATTAAAAATGCTAGTAACGTCCTGTTTGACTGGGTTTCTTTGTCCTTAAGTGATATTGCTTGCGGAATACAATGAAAATGTGACACTTAAAAATAAATGTGTTCTTTCCAAGGAAATCTGGCTCGGCTGCCTGATAAATCCTACCATTCAGTCAGTTTCTGGAATTTAAAGAATCCCTCCCCATCCTTCAGCTGGTATTTTCTTAAAAGTAACTATCAGGAATTATCAAACGTGGGGAATTCCCAAAGGCACTAACATCCCAGCTGGATCAAAGCGTGGCAGCGATAAGATCGGTGACTGCATACATCCCTATTCTGTGGAAGGTAGGTGGGTGGAAGAATAAATACAGTAGAGGCCATGCCAGAAGCTAATGCAACACAAACACTCAGCTACCCCAGATGCATTTTCATCAGGCTTTGTCTGTGACAGACCGTCTTCCCACCTGCGGAGAGAGGAGCAGTTCAGTTGGAGTTAATCTGGCACCGGGTCACACTCAACATCTGCACTCCTCTGCTAACCCTGTGGCTGAGAGAAGGGCTGCTGCCCAAACTCCTTCTCCCTTCCCCTTTCTGAGCCAGGCAAGTAGGGCAAGAACCATCAGAAATACTGCGCATACTGATGGGCACAAGCCTGATGATAAAAAAGATGGCATGGGACTGAAGAAGATGCACCGAATGTGGTTTTCCACAGTTCCTGACAAGTTTACATTCCTTTACAGATCGCACAAAGCCAAAGTTCCTTTATAGTCCTTTAAAAGATATTGTCTCTGATGATTTCCTGCCAAAAGGTAGGCTAGACTTCACATTTCATCCTACAGCAAAATAGTTTTAGTGATTTCACATTTCTGCAGCAGATGTTGGTATCTGCCATAAAAATGTGCTTTAGGAGTACAAGAACCATCTTTACAGTCAAAGGGGTTCAGGTAACTTTTGCAAACATCAAAATATGTATATTCAGATTCATGCATTTATTTAGAATGATAGAACTTTTAGAGTTGAAAGGGACCTTCAAAGGTCATCTAGTACAATTCCTCCTCTGTGGCCCATCCTTTCTTTTGCAAAAGCTAGTTTTGCGGCAAAATTGTCACAATAACACTGCACATATCACATATTTGAGCACTAGCAGAGATACTACAAGTGTCCTATGCCCAGCAGCCCAATACACACAGGCTTTACAGACAATCTGAAGGCCATGCAATTAGTCTTGGCTGCTGCAATTCGATTTCCTGGGGTACATTAAAAGGAGAGTGGCCAACAGGTCAAGGGAGTTAATCCTCCCCCTCCATTCTGCCCTGGTGGGGTCATATCCAGTTCCAGGCTCTCCAGTTAAGGAAATACAGGGAACTACTGGAGAGAGTCCAGAGGAGGTCCGCAAAGATGTATGGGGGCTGGAGCATCTCCCTTCTGAGGAAGGCTGAAAGACCTTAAGCACCAGGTCTAAGGCACCTCCAGCAATGGGGCACCACAGCTGTCTGGGCAGATTGTGTCAAGACATCACTACCCTGCGTAAAGATTTTCTGTGTAATATCTTACCTAAACCTCCTCTCTTAGTTTAAAGCCATTTCCCCTTGCCCTATCACTATCTGCCTGTGTAAAAACTATCCCTCCTGCTTATAAGCTCCCTGTAGATACTGGAAGGCTGCAAAAAGATTCCCTGGAGCCTTCTCTTTTCTGGACTGAACAATCTCAGCTCCCACAGAATGTCTTCATGGGAAAGGTGCTCCAGCCCTCTGACCATCCTTGTGGTCTCTTCCAGGCCCACTTCAACAGTTGCATATCTTTCTTGTGCTAGGGCCCCAGGCCTGGATGCAGTACTTCAGATGGGGCCTCACAAAGGCAGAGCAGAGGGGGACAATCTCCTCCCTGATCCAGTGCCACCCCTCTTTTGATGCAGCCCAGGATGCAGTCAGCCTTCTGGTCTGCAGGCTCACACTGCTGGATCATGTCCAGCTTCTTGACCACCAGAAACCCCAGCATGTTAGGGCTTTGCCCACTATGGCTTTTATGACTAATTTTACTGTTCATTTCATTGCCAGAGTTTGCATTTTCCACATACTGATTGCTTTGAGGTACATCAATTCATAAAATACCAGTAGAGGATGTGCTTTTAACATATTTTTTTTTAGGGACTGGGAAGAGATTGTTAGGATCATAGAATCAAAGAATCGTTTGAGTTGGAAGGGACCTTTAAAGGTCACCTAGTATAACTCCCCTGCAATGAACAGGAATACCTACATCTAGATCAGGTTGCTTAGAGTTCCATCCAGCCTGAACTTGAACGTCTCCAAAGATGGTGCATTCACCACCTCTCTGAGCAACATATGCCAGTGCCTCACCACCCTTAGTGTAAAAAACTTCTTCATTACATCCAATCCAAATGTCCACACTTTTAGTTTGAGATCATTTCCCCTTGTCCTATCACAAAAACAACAACAGCAACAACAAACAAACAAAAAAACAACAACAACAAAAAAACCCAGCTAATGAGTCTGTCCCCTTCTTTCTTACAGCCTTCCTTTAGATACTGAAAGGCTGTTATCAGGTCATCTCACAGCCTTCTCTTCTCCAGACTGAGCAGCCTCAGCCCTCTCAGCCTGTCCTCATAGGGGAGGTGTTCAATCCCTTGGCTCATTTCTGTGGCTCTCCTCTGGACACGCTCCAACAGGTTCACATCTCTCCTGTGCTGAGGACTCCACACCTGGATGCAGTACTCCAAGTGATGTCTCACAGCTCAGAGCAGAGGGGCAGGGTCACCTCCCTCACCCTGCTGGCCACACAGCAGGCATGTCAGCCACACCACACAGCTTGGTGCCATCCACAAACTTGCTGAGGGTACACTCAATCCCACTGACGGTGTCACTGATGAAGATTTTTATGCTCTTTGGGGTCAGTCACAGTGTTGCTCTGTTAGTGTTGCTTTTCCATTTAGCTGTTATAATTCATCACATTAGGATGCTAATGCAGTGAATTAATAGTATTTAAAATGTGCTCAGTTCTTCACAGGCAAGGCACGCATCATCTCATAAATGTGACAAACATCAAAGGAAATGACAGCACGTAATGATATTATCATGCTGAAAGTTTGTGTGAAAAGGCATTAAAAATTCCCCCTGATCAGAAAAGTGTTCTGTTATTTTTTTACATTCCAGTTTGTGCAGAAAACAAGAAAGCACTCGTGTTCAAAGACAAATGTCGTTCTTCCAAGATCTTGTGTCAGGCTGCAGTTTTCTGCAAAATGCTTTTCAGAGGAGGAATGTGCGTGGAAACAGCAGTGATAGACAGGTTACTATTAAAGATGACAGAAACAGGATATGGTGCCAGGAAGTATTTCAAAGACACAACCAGCAAAATAAGAGTCTGGCAGCTTTAAGCCAAATTTGCATGCATACTCTAAAGGTAAGCGTATGTCTAAATAGTGGGCTGAATAAGAACAGACTTATGCACATATTCAAGTTCTTTGATGAACAGTTTCTTATTAGCGGGTTTAATTTTACGCAGCGGAAAGTGCCGGAGCAAGTTACTAGGGTGTTAATAGAGAGCGTAGTTGCTGACCATGCTCAGCCAGTGGCTGGAAAGCCTTGTGGAATGGTGTTAAAGAGCATACCACGGCAAAATTAGCTCTGCTGTGAATTAAATATATTTCAAAACATAGCCAAACTGTTAATAACAAGATGAGACATCAAGGAACGCATCAAGGATAACGAGTTAATCATTAAGTTATTCCTGTCTGTTTGTATTGTCAGACAAAGAAGCAGTCAAAACATTCAGAATGTTGCCTCGGTGCTAGAAAATCCACGGGGAAAATACCTTTTTGGCACTTAAAATAACAATTTTCATGCTACTGAGTCATCAAAATTAGTTCTGCATTGTTAAACTTTAAAGGAGTTCTACAGATAAATGAGCCAATGAAGTGACTTTGAGAAGTACAGAATATTCAGTGCCAATTGTACTATGATGGAAAATAATTTATGATGGAAAATAAAATCCCGGTACTATTGCTTTTAGTACTTTCTTGGCTTCCCTAACATCAAACACTACTGTTTGTGTGCTTGACTAAAGGATATTTAACAGACTAACAAAATGAGATGGGTCTACTTAACACCTGCACTGATTCAGAAAACAGATTAGACCTGCCTCCCTGTCTCAGCCTTTGGCGAGGACATTCTTCCTTTCCCTTGTTAGGATCAAGGTATCTCAATCAGTGCCATGGGCTTGCCAGAAAAGGTCAGAAATTATGGGGAGAATATCACAAGCTTTCTCAAGAGTCACATTCTCATTTCTAGTAATGTAGCTGGCAAGTCAGAAACCAACCTATCCAGGTGAGCCTATTGTTAGCACAGAAAGCTGTAGAGGTAGAAGGAGAACAAAGGGAAACTACAGATGTCTGCCCTCTGGTGACTGAGCAAAACCACTGGAAAAGAAGTGCCCATAAAAAGCTGATTCCCAGTTTGGTCATAGATGTCTTGCTGACTGCTGAAGAGTTATGGAAATTGGGAAAATCCTTATAAAAAGATATGAGTCTAGAGAATTTTCTGTGTTTCCTTAGGGGAACTTTACAAATAATACCTACTGTGTTACTCCCACTTCATGCGAGCATAACGTCCCTGACAAAGAGATCCAACGTGTTTGGGCAAAACACTGCAAATTATTTTTATCAGTCAATGTCCTCATTTCCTCAATAAAACACTCTCCTAATGAGCTCCTTAGATATTCCCCTGTTATTTACTCCATGAATACTGGACGCTACCATTTCTCATTTTATCTTAAACCTGGTATAGCAGCACAGCTGGCTGTGAGACACTCACAGATGTCTAATCCTCTATGATGTCAGAGCATTTCAAAAGCCCAGGCAGCATGCTGCACTATCACAGGCTACAAGCACATATCTGAATGCAGTCACCTTTCCTGGGAAACTCTATTGTGTGTCAGAGATCCCCAGCCAAATTCCTGTAGACATGATCATTTGTAACTACAGCGTTTCAGCCTACCAGCAAAATGCACCTCTGAATCTAACGTGGTAGAAACAGCTTAGACTCCTGTCTCTAAGACGCAGAGAAGTGCACGTAGCCCTTCATCAGCCCCTTGGTCAACATGGATTTTCCTGAAAGGGTCAGTGGTGGTGTGAGCAACACAAGTGCGCTTCAGCCTTCTGCACTCCCACAGCTTCTGCACAAAGGCATTTCTTCATCTTGCAGACTCCTCATTACCTCCCTGCAGGGCCGTGTTTCTGCATGCAGGGTGGTGGTTCCCCTTCACCCTCGTGCAGGGCTGCAGAATGCGGATGAGATAACTGGTCCCAGGCAGCCTCAGGCAGCCACGCAGGTATTAAGCCCTCAGCCTGCAGTTTTTCAAGCACCGAGAGCAGGTTTGTGATTATCAGCAATTACCTAACTGGGTTGGGTATTTCCACTCCTACCCCTCTCTTGTTTGGTCACAAGATGTTTAATTAGAGAGATGAAGAGAGTTTCATTATATCCTCATTGCTGCCTTTCAGGGGAGAAGAATTGCAGAAATGCAACAAGACCAATTTCCTTGCAATCAAGATTAATTTGAAAGCTGTCCAGTGAAAGTAGACTTCTAAACTGTAACATACTTGCAGCTACTGGGATAGTGGAGGCTGTAAAAGTTCTGGGATGTAAAAAACAGAACAGACAAAGTTTATTTCCCTCATGTAAGAACACTTTCAAGAAAGCTTTCAAAAAAGTTAGCTGCAGGATACAGTCACTGTCAGTGCTACGTGCTTCAGTAGATTCCTTGATGATTATGCTTAAACATACATTACTTGGTATGTTCATTTACTGGGCATTTCTGAGTAATAGCTGTGACAAAACAAGAAGTTTGTTGTTTTACTGGATATGATAAGACTTTTACACTGAAGTGAAGAGCAGTGAAGTTCTCTGTTTTTTTTCAGAGCTGCGTGGACCTGCATGTCACAGGTGGAAAGCAATCTGGTCATTACTACAGAACACAAAGGCAATTTGCAAAAGAATGAATTTGGAACAGATTTTCAAATAGAATTATAAAAGAATGTTTGGCAACACCAATGTTGGAAATAATCAGTTTTTAAAAATACTTCTAATTATTTTGAGTTATTTTCTACAGAAGTTATTTTGAGCACCTCTAAGACTGTCACAGAAGTTTAAAGAAGATTGAGAAGATAATTCCTGACCTTTGAATATCATATGCTTTTACTTCACTCAAGAATGATTCACAGCAACTGCAGTAACCTACAAACAGGATCCTTGTGTAATCACATTCACAGTGAACACTTCAGCAAATCCACTGGTGCATAGCTTCCTATGATAATATACCACATTTCACAACATTTTACATAGTGCTATGCACATCATAGCCCAGTGAATGGTGCCTGCTTTGAAGCAACTTTAATCACCAGAGACCAAATCCGTGAGCTCATGGCAAAACACTCCAGTGGTCTAGAAAAGGATCCACACAACACAAACAAACTGCAGAGCTTCAGAGCCCAAAGTCAATGAGATGCAACAGACATCTGATATTCGCATTGTCATCGAAATCTTTAATAATGGAGTGGGCAAGTGCCCATGTGTCCACAAGCAGCCAGGAGGAACCAGAGGAAAGGACCAGAGCCAGATGTGGTGTCAAGCACATAAGCTTTATGTCCACATTCTTTTTCAGATGATTTTTTTTTTCCTTCCCAGTGCTGCATCACTATCCCTCTTCCTGTGAAGCTGTAGCTTAAAGGACATCATTTTATCAGAAATAATTTGGGGGGCAACAGTGCTGTACTGCCATCAGGAACATTTCCTACAGAAAATACTAATTCACTTGTACTGATTGCAACTGCAGCTAATGCAGCAATTAATAAGTCATTAAGACAAAACTTACCACCAAGTACTTTTACGCATAACCCCAACTTCATAATTGTTTCAATAGTAGTTGGAGAGCTTAAACCTAATTTTCTTATCTGTTGGAACTGAAAAATGGTATTTCTACTAGCATATATTTGTTATTACTGTTTTTTGCAGTCTTACAGGAACCGGAGCCCAAAAGAGCTGGGTGCTAGATGGGGCTCATTGAGAAGACAACAGTACTATGCCTGGATATCCCTTTCTGAAACAGAAGGAAGAAGTGCTGTTCAGTGCCTTGAGGAATCATGCCACATTTTATCTCCATCTTCTGAGCTGTTATGGGTAAGTGTTGACAACTTTTATAGTTCATTTTATGGGGGCTGCTCTGAAAGTAATGCCTCCTATTTTATGATGTTGGCCCACAGTGTCAGAGGCTGATGCTGGTGGTATGGCAGTAGAGGCTGAACCTTCCCACAAATATCCTATGGCATTGTGTTGCTGTGTGACAGATGGCAGCAGAGGGGCAGTCTGACAAAAGGTGTCTGACGTGGAAGCATGTATGAAGCAAAGGAGTGGAACTGAATTCCTCCACGTGAAAAAATTTGCATCCACTGACATTCATTGACACTTGCTGAATGTTTATGGATGGATGCTGGCACCGTGGGGGAGTGGCGGCAGTGCCATGAAAGACAAGCTATGTTCTGGACAGCTGCACATAGCTGTCCCACCACAAAATGAAGAGTGTCTCTATCAGCTCATCTACTTAAATCAGCAGATTATGACCAGGGAACTGTGTGTGGAGCTGAATACCAGCTTGAGTGCTTTGGAAACAACAGTAAGAACACTGGAATATTGCTATGTTTGTGCTAGGTTGGCCCCACAAATGCTCATACAGGAACAGAAAGAACACTGTGTGTCAGGATCTACTGAACCAACATGAGACTGAAAGTGATAGCTGGATCTCACCATTACTGGTGACTAGACATAGTGTCACCATTATGAGCTGAAGTCAGAATGACAGTTTACAGAGCCGCAGATATGTCAGTTCCTCATTGAAGAATAAGTTCAAGGCAAAGCCTTTAGTGAGTAAAGTGGTGTGCACTGTCATTTGGGATAGGAAAGGGGTGATCCTTCTGGATTTCCTGGAATCCAGACAAACCATCAACTCTGACCACTATGTAGTGATGCTGATTAAGCTGAAAGTTTGAACTTCCAGAGTAAGGCCAGAGAAGAAGACAGTCTTTCTCCTGCAACACTGTAATACCAGACCCTGTATCAGTTTTAAAACTACGGAACACATTGCCAGTCTTGGCTGGAGTGTCCTACAGCACCACCGCATAGCATGGATTTGGTGCCTTAATTCCATCTGTTTGCATCAATAAAAAATGTATTTTATGGGCAACTTTCTCCTAGGAATGATATTGTCATAGCAGATGTGAAAGAATGGGTCACCACTGGTGGTACAGATTTTTGTAAGCATGGCATGCTCTTGCTTATCGCTGGTGAAAATGCATAGTGATGACTATGTTGAACAACAGTGTTTTGTAGCTGAGAATTTGTTCTATCAAATAGTGTCATTGTGCTCTTTGTATCTGCTGTAGTTTCCATGGAATAAATAGGAGGCAATGTTTTTAGAGGATATGTGCTCCTACATATAGGAGAAACTCTAAGACATTGGATTCCTAGGCTACAAAGCAGACGGATGTTCCTTTCAAAAACATACAGGTAAAGCAAATGCTCTTACAGTCCTACAGGATTACCAAGAGAGCGTTTCCTCACTCTCCTTAGTGCGTTTAGTGTTTCTCAGCACTGAATTCTCTCTCTATGCAAGAAGTACTTGTGGGTGATTGAATCCCAGTCTTTTGCAGCAGAACACATTGCCTTTTTCACTCAATCCATGGGATTTCATGTTACAAGGGCTGCAGGAACCAATGGCACCTTGAGTGGGAGCGAAATCCCTGGTTTTGCTATTCTTCACTTTTGATGAGATAAGACCTGACAAAGCTGATCCCTGATTTCCGGCTCTGCTGACTGCTTCCCCAGCCCACCACGAGGATGGGGACAGTGCCCTGATCACCTTCCTCCCCACACCACTCTACACAAATTCAGACACATGAGAGTTATACGTTACGAGTGGAAACACCTTGCAAGCTGGTTTCCCGCAGAGGTTATTTACTCACTTGAAATGTCAACTGGGCTATTTCGCTCCCCCTCCTTTCCCCTCCTCCTCCCTGATCCTCATCTAACAAAGCAGATGAAATGCCAGGAAGAAATGTCACTCCAGCAAGCAAGTTCGCTTTGGGGCATAAGTTGCACTTTGATAATGGTATTTGTTCTGTGGGTGGTCAAATTCCCCTCCAACTCCCCCGTTTGGTCCCAACCATTATCTCATGCAAAGATAAGGTTCATTAGTAGCTCCTCTAAGCTGTGGACACTGAGGAGCTCATGAAGAAGCCTGTTCATCGGCCATAGTGCTTATTAATGATTGCTGCTTTTGTGCACCTTTTAGATTTATTTTGCTGCATTTTCTGTATGGAAAGTCTTTTAAAAACTTTCAAAAATGGGTACACCTCTGAAGAGTGTGTATGTGTGCTACACATGCATACACATAAGCATACGTATATTTACTATTACAGTTAAAACTAATGAAGCACTGTGTATCCAAGTACAAACAAAAGTTTACTAAAAACATCAATTTCTAAAACCTAACTTAAACACAAGTACATTTATACCGTTTGTATTTTCCCAAGTTAGGCTTTAAATTCATATATCTCACTTCATTGCAGCCTAATCAACTGCACTGTACTATAGATCTGGTAGCAGAAATAGATCCTCCTGTTTCTGTTGGTTAGAAGGAGGCTTTTCAATTCTGTAGCTAATGAAAATAAC
The DNA here is from genome assembly GCA_035772895.1 of Perdix hodgsoniae. Lineage (NCBI taxonomy): Eukaryota > Metazoa > Chordata > Aves > Galliformes > Phasianidae > Perdix > Perdix hodgsoniae. Next base: position 15,061,945 of record JAPSGF010000007.1, read on the forward strand.
ACCAAGAAAATGTAAAGTGATTTGCTATAATTTCTCTTAAAACTAATTCACACTTTAAAGTTTCACTCCTCAAAATATTTACTAGCTTTATACTTGCATAACTTATTCCATATGGAGGAAAAAAGGGGATCCTGGAATGCATCCTGCCTCTACTCTAGGAGTAAAGTGTAACTTTTAAAATACCAGCCCTGTCCTGAAATTTTGTAGGTAGGGCCTATATGAAAAACAGAAGATGAAAAGGAAGATTTAATATAAGCACACAAAATAAGGAGCAGTACAGAGAAAGTAGGCTGGAACACCTATCTATCCTTTTTTTTTCTAGAGCATGAACAACAAACTTTCAACATGAAAGGAATACTTTTCCACATAAAACAAATCTAGATAGCACTGCTCTTCACCACAAGATTACATTGCCATCATTAATGCAGAGAAAATATATTTAAAAAATGGTCTCTATAGGAAAATAAACAATATAATAGGTACAAAGGGTAACATTATAGAAATACAATAGTTACAAATGTTAAGTATTTAACAAGTAAACAAGAGCTTTTGAAAGCATAAAACTTTCAGATTTTCCATTATGAAATGGGATCAAATTTTGTTCTCAAATTTATTTCATTTACCTTGCTAGAGGTAGTTTCAAGGACAGACATGAACGCCATTTGTTCTGTATGACAAATTTAACTTACTAGCCAGAGTCTGGAAATTTCTGTTATCTCAACATTAATTTTTACTCTGAGAAGTAAAAAGGAGAAAATACACATTTAGTGTCTTTTCTGATGCCCAAATTATGAGGCCATACAGCACTGAGATCCAAGCACCTTCTCCTCTAATTCTCTTCTCTGTTTACACCATCAGTGAAGTCTTTTGGATGGAGAGCAGGTTCCAGTTTGCCTGGAAGTTGAATCTTTCAAATGCAATCAATCTGGTGGTAAAACTTCAATATATAGCTAAGTCTCTGAGGATCAATATATGAATTATGCATATATGAACACTCAAATACAAACATATGCATGTTTATCATGGGCTTATCTATCCAGGCTTTACACAATGATGTTGGAAATAGGGGAATCAAGTAAAAAGCAATAGCTGGCAAAATTTTAACTTACCCTTTGCCTATATGTGTGTGTAAAGCTTTTTTGCTTTAAGTGACCTCCCCTCTCTTCTACTTTTGACAACCAGCAGCAATGTTGCCCTATCTTATGGAAACAATCCATCCTCTAAAAAGTGAAACTGATATAATCAGCAATAAAGCTGACTTATCTCCAGGAGGTGACAAATACCAGTTTCTCCCTATGTTCATGTGGAGCATAAACTTTCTGGAGTATGGTCATAGAAGACAAATAGTGGAGGTCCTTCCAAGCCAACCAAGCGCCTCCTTCCTGGCAATCAGTGTGAGATGGGCATCTAAGTACCCCGATGATCTATGTCACTGAGTCAACACAGAGATCCAGTTTTTTGGGTGCTAGGAAAACAGAGATCTGGCTGAGAAAGGGTTATGACTGATTCATGCCATGCATATATACACACACATACATATATCCCTATATATATATATCTATATATATCCCTTTTCCATATAGGATTGAAGAAAGGTAGGGGAGAGCACAATACAGTGAGAGCTGTAACTGCCACCCAGATTGCAGATACACATACTTCTGCGCTGTAAGAGTGCTCTAATGCAAATGCTATGGATTTGGCTGTGGAAAGGCTCTGTGAGGCAAGCTCTCATGGAAAAAAAAAAGATTAAATGAGAGAAAGATAACTATACAAAACATGAGTGCATGCAGTTTTGAGACCACAGTGCCTATATTTTCAGTGTGCAAGCAGATACGGTTAATTCCTTTGCTTCTGACAGTTAGAGTCAGCATCAGTGTCATGGCAATTCTTGGAAAAAAATAATAAGTTGAGGTTTTTTCAAGATTTGTTTGCTACAGTGATCGCTCAACTTGCCTGGGGTGCAAGCAGCCTGGTTCAGCAGCCTCCAATGCAACAACATGGCAAGCCCAGCAGCACCTTGCTCTGTGCAGAGATGCAGCAACCAGCCAGGCTGTGCTGCCCCAGTGCAGACAGCAGTGATGGCCTGACAGCCAAGCAGTGGCTTGTTGGCCCTGAGGGTGGAGCCAGGGTGGTTACGCTGTGTGGGGCTACAGAGTACAGCCTTCTTGGTATAGCTGTGTATATATATATGTGTATATATATATATATGTATATATATTCTATTCTATTCTAGATGTAACCTTGGTCATTGGCATTATTTTTACTGTGTACATCTGCATGGGTTGGCAAAAGAGGGAAGAAGAGAATGGGAAACACAACTGAGCAAAACATTAGTTTCTTTAGTCTTTCCCACACATGCCCCATAGACCTCCATCAGGAAATCCCATCTAAACTTGAAAGCAATAGATACACAAATGGTCATTTTGACAGAGATTCAAAATGATTGTTCATATGGTTTGGGAGCAATCACTTATCACGTTTTATTCTTTGCAAGTATTGCAAAGAATATGCACTGAGAGTTTAAAAAGAAGTTTGTGGTCATATCACTATCTGCAAGGACAGAAAATATTTCTCCAAGTTCTCACGAATTTTCACTGTTGTCTTCTCCACCAGCAACATAAGACTGAAAGCTTTACAGAAGATTTCCTTTTCCTGCATCCATGTGGAGAAATTTCTATGAGATAGTTCAGTCTACGAGATATGGACACCAAATAGAATAAACTCATGCAGGTCCCTCAAGTGTTGCACACATGTGCCAGCCAACAGCCTTTCAACTTGGAACCAGAAAGTGTCACTTGGGAGACTTAACTTACCATGTGTTTTAAGCAGTCCAGTATAAGGGTGGCAGTGTCCTAGGATGCAATAAAGATAAAAAGGTGAAAAATTCTGTTTGGCTGACCATAAAATACTGCACTGCAAGAAGCTCGTGGACAATGCTTTTGAACATTTTTACAGGCTTTGGGGTTAGTTATGAGCTCACCAGTTCATGAACTCCATGTTGGCCAGGACCCAGAGCTGACACCAGCTGGGCACTTTTCAGTCTTTATAAAGTAAATTATACTTCAGGAGGCTGTCACTTTTTGCACAAATAAGGAAAACCTGAGATCACGCCATACCACAAAATAACGTGCCAAAGCAGAGTCATTGAGGCAAACCCTGCTGTACTCATCTCCCAGCTTTGGAAGGCAGATGCCTGGGTGCTGCTCATGGACACAGGCAACACACACAGTGATGAAACAGTTTGAAAGTGCAGGGCTTGCTGGTGTAACTGGTGTTGCTGTGTCTGTTAGCAAGCAGTGCTTGGTCTGCAGGCTCGAATTTGAGGACAGCCTCTGGTCTACATTGTAAAGTAATTTGAGATTGAAGGTGCTGGCTCTACAGGAGATAAAGAGATAAAGACTCCACGAGTCTTGACATCCCAGGGCTCAGTTTCCCCAGCTCTCATAAAATAAAAAAAAATACACCTGGACCTTTTCATTTTAATACCCTGATAAGTCACTGTTGCACTGGTGTAACTCTATTGAGTAACTTCATGAGGAAAGTGAAAATTGTGTTCTTGATCACTATTTTATGAAAAGGGATATTCACTATCCCCTGATTAGCCAATGAAAAAGAGAAAGTGAGTTCAGTGCAATTAATAAAAAGAAGAACTGAATTTGAGAAGCAATCTCTCAGTACTTTGTGGGCTGTCAGACCTTCAGCTGACAGCACTATATTTTTCATTGTCCAACCAACACTTCTATAAGAAAAAAAGCAATGTAAGGTACCACAATTGGATTTGCCATGCAAAAATGAAGTAAGTGAGGACATCAGGAGGTTTGTTGCCACTTCTGTTGGTAGTTATAAACTTGCATTTAGCAAGCACTGTAGTATTCAGAAGTCTGGATCAGACACTATAACTTATCATCTGTGCTGTAATGCTACCAAACAGCTCCATATAGGTCATTTTTGTTCTATTTAAGGTTCTTTCACGTAGACATATTGAATAGTCTTTCTTTTAATATAAAACAGAGAATTATGTCTCTCTGATGGCCAGCACTCATAGCAACCCCATGAAACACAAGAAAGGTAGGAATGGGCTAAGAAGCAAGGCAGGGCTTTGCAAAATTCCATAGAGTGAGTATGGTGGAGCTGAGCTGGACATCTCGCACCTCTCAAGGCTTCAATCTTGCTCCTTTGGACTATCCCCACCAAAAAGCTTTTCTCTGATATCTGAGCAGAGACAAGGTCCCATTACACAGCCCGTTAGGCAGTAGAGCTCTGGGCTTAGGTGCAGTCCTAATACTATAAAGGATTCTTACTCAGAAAGACTTTCCAATCCAATTTGTATATTTTCACACAGATGTACTTTCTCCAGAAATGGGTCAACACCAGGATGGCAAAATTTGTAGGTGGAGCTAGTGACTTTATATCATTAATACCAATGAAGGCTATAGGGAAACTAAGAACAATCTGGGGCAAGCAGTTGAATGGGAAAATCACTAATGGCAAGTGTAGGTAATGCCTACTACAAAGTACAATGGAAAATTACTCATACTTGCATTTGGTGTATACATTACCTGTCATTGCCTGTGGCCAGGGAGAACTTAGCTTAAATAGGTGAAAGAAAAATCTCCATAGCTGGTACAGGGAGCCAAATAAGAAAACAGAGTATTAACAAGTATGAAGGATGTGACAGAAAACCAGAGTGAACATATTCTAGTAATGGAGTTTTTTTAATGTTAAAGGAACTAATTGCTGCTTTTGACTGAGTCACTGGTCTACAGCAAATATCAGCTCTGCAAAAAGCTAATGGGTGTTACATATCTCCTTTTTGTGTGTGAAAGGAGAAAGTCACTTATAAGGTAGCTGGAAACAATGGGAGACACTGTCCATGCCAAGGTCCAATCCAGAGGCAAATGTTTGGGCAGAGGTGACTGCAATTGAATGGGTGTGAACATTACTTGGCAGTGTGTGTGTGTGTGTTGTGGCAGAGCAAGGAGAAAACCCAAGAGATGACAGGCTGAAGAGCCACAGAGCTCCCTGCGGCTTAGAAATGATTGGCAGAACAGACACAGAGGTTGCAAGCAACAGGACTTTCAACTGTATGCTCCTGTTGTGTTCATGGCTTGAAGAGTCATGAGCATTCTTTGCAAATAAACAGGTTATGTCAATGCACGGATCTGGTTTATGTCATCCATTTCTCCTCCTAAAAGAAAAAATCCTATAAGGCCTTAAATAATGATTTACTTCTCAGACCAAAGGGGAAAGTGTTTACTGTGCTTGCTAACACACTATTAAATGTGATTGAAGAAGAAGAGTAAGTAATAGATACAGAAAGAGGGTATGTGGTTCAGGAAGGAGAAATGGAATGATTAGCAGTTGGTAAGTTTTTGCAGAGAATCTGGAAAGTGTAGGGGTGCTTCCTTTGGCAAATAAGCAGAGGTGGGATAGGATCAATCCCTCTAAACAGTGGAAGAAGACGGGGAACACTTCATATGTATTTTGTATTCCTTAACACAAAGGCAAAAGAACATTTAGTGAAACAAACAAACAAATAAAGAAAATTAATAATCTGTGCCTACATAGGTAACTAATCTGGAAGAAAAGCATGGTGACTAAATACTGAGAGACCACTGAAATGGGATTAAACTGCTGTAAGAATGAGGACATGGAGATGACCAGTTTGTTTCTATGGTGATAGAAGATCCTATATTTCCATACATAAACAAAACATAGGCTGGTAGAAAACTACCCATAATTATATACAAGTTGGATATTTTTTTTGTACTATCCTGAAAACATCTAGAACTGCTCAGTACTCAATAGATTAGAGAAGATACTGGTCAGAAGTACTGGATGAGAATATATTTTGGGGCATGCAAGCTAGCCTATGGCTTTCATTAGAATAGCAGAACATCTATAAATGTAGGCACCTTATTGTTCAGGGATAGAACTAAGTTATAGTGAGAGAGATATCTGAGCAAGTACCTCTAGTCCTACTGCATAACCTACTCTCACGTTTTGTAACATGGTTACAGTTAGGAACCAATCCTGGAGGCTTCCTGACTTTCTGTGGTGCATTCACCAGGTCCCAGTACAAGAGATGTCTCTTGGAGAACAATACTTAGCATAAGCAAAAGTGGCAGAACCAGATTCAAAGAACAAAGAGAAAAAAAGAAGCAAGGGGTTTCTACTTCATGTACGTTCAACTGCCTGGTAAATCTCTTAAAGATCTGCTTGACTTTGGTTTATTCTTCCAGACTCATACACTAGGGCTCTGGAAACAAGAAAGCTGCAAACAGCAGCTGGGAAATAGCAGCTGATGTAAAAGTAGCAGCTAAGCTTAACATGCAACACATGCATACATTCTGTCTGCAAGGAAAACCTCCACAGGACATCTACTGGGCTGTGGGATGAAGTCCCACTGGGTATGAAGGTCTACATTCTACTGGCTATTCTGGCTAGAAAGTCCTTTGGGTACTCTCCTCTGTTCAGATAGCACGAGAGCACAGAGAACTTGACAGCAGCATGTACAATGAGCTGCAGAAGAACATTCCAGTGAATCACAGAATCACCAAGGTTGGAAAAGACCTACAAGATCATCCAGTCCAACCATTCACCCATCACCAACAGTTCTCACTAACCCATGTCTCTCAACACAACGTACAAATGTTCCTTGAACACCTCCATGGTCAATGACTCTACCACCTCCTTGGGCAGCCCATTGCAGTGCCTGACCACTCTTTCTGAGAAGTAGTATTTCCTGACAACCAGCCTGAACCTCCCTTTGCACAACTTAAGACCATTCCCTCTGGTCCTATCACTAGTTACAGGAGAGAAGAGGCTAACCCCCAGCTCACTACAACCTCCCTTCAGGTAGTTATAGAGAGCAGTGAGGTCTCCCCTGAGCCTTCTCCAAACTGAACCATCTCAGCTCCCTCTGCTGCTCCCCACCAAACTTGTGCTCCAGACCCATCACAGCTTCAGTGCCCTTCTCTGAAAAGGCTCCAGGGCCTCAATGTCTTTCTTGCAGTGAGAGGCCCCAAACTGAACACAGTTCTCGAGGTGCAGCCTCACCGGAGCTGAGCACAGAGGTACAATTACTTCCCCAGTCCTGCAGCAACACTATTTCTGATACAAGCCAGGATGCCGTTGGTCTTCTTGATCATCGCAAGAAAGCATCTTTCCTTGTCCAAAGCAGAGCCGACCACAAGGAGTTCTTCATGGGAAGGGTGAATTACTTTCAGGTGATGAACCACCTTGGGCAAAATGCTCTCACCCCTCACTGCAACTGTGACTCAGACAGTGCCAATCACTCTCCACAACCCCAAAAATATACATGGAGAAGAAGCCCTCGTCATGTGCTTGGAGAGCAGCATAGCTCCTGGCGTGACGGACTGGAAGTGGGTTTGTCCCTGTCAGGGGTGGCTCTTCAGTAAGACTTGCTCTGAAAGTAGAGCTGACCTGCAGAGCAAACTGCCAGCTAAGTCTCATCCAGCAGAGAACTAATTTAGTCTCTTGTACAGTTGATGAATGAAGAATTTCCTCTTGGGACTAAATTACAGGCCTCGTCAGGGTTGCTCTTTCATGATCTGTTATTTAGATGTAATTTTCCAACGGGGCTGGAACACATAGCCATGAGCGAGAATAGTATTTGCTGTGAACAGCTGCCACACACCGTCCTTCGAATCCCACACCCTTTCCACCCTCCTCCGTATCCCCCCACCTTCCCTCCCTCTCCTCCATACACACATGCAAGAACCACTAGGCACAACTCACACTGCATTTGTTAGATCCTCACTGAGGCCCTTAATTAGACCATAAGAATGGCATTTGCCCACCTTCCCTGCACCCCTGTTGTACAAAGAGTTACGTCTTGTTTGAACATGCTTAAAAACAGATGAGAAGGCTTTTTTCAGACACTGATGATTACAACCCTGTGTCAATCTTTTTCCCCTTTGGCTTGAAGATAGACCTGTGATCCTGCTTTGGCTTTTTGAACTGTTGGAAGCTGTGTAAACACACAGCATGTTAGTAAAGCTCTGTTGACCTAATGGCTTCAGAGCGCAAAGTGATTACGTTAAAACTCCCATATCTCACAAAGCTGCAGTCTCACCTGTTTTGAGGTCATTAACAATGAGGTCTGAAACTGAAGGGAGGAACATTCTAGCTAGTCATTACCTAACGAAGAAATGGCTGGGTAGGACTATTCAAAGGAGTTTTATAACAGTCCAATAATTGTTTCAGGCTTTAATCCCAGGATGCTATCTCCAATTAAGAGGGTGACTATTTTAATGCAGAGCAGTAAATCTGAATGCTGAGGGAACACATTACATTGCAGTCCATAGACGCATTTGGCAGTCACTCTGCTAGACATGCATCATAAATCCACAGGGCATGGAAGTAATCCAAGATGCAGGGCTCTATTCTATCCACTTGCACACAGTCACGCCTTTCCTCTACACAAACTGGGACGTGTACTTAGAAGAAAGCTGTATAGCCTGCCTAACTGAAAGTTCTGTGGGTGAAGAGCTCGGATCTATGTTGTATAAGTGACAATGACCAAATAGCCATAAGTAATTTTCAAATGCAATGGTAGTGGGGAATCTATACAAATCAAGGAGTTGCTGACAGAAAATTATATAGTTTTAGAATAGAATAAAGTAGCTCAGTGAAGAAACTGCTGAAGGATGATTTCTGAGCCCATCTGCACACATGAGTAGAGAAAGGGCTTTATTTTATAGTTTTGCTGATGGCAGTGCTTTGACACTATCTGAATGTAAGCCCTGTGATGGCATGACGCCGGTAGGATGGGTGTGTGCAGGATCATGAGCCTGGCTCAGTAAACATCCTTGACATGGCATGGCAAGGACAGGGCCCTAAGTGCAAGTGCAAGGAAGATGATGACCCCCTGTGGGACTTCCAGGCTTTCTTCTATCCAGTGGCCTTTTCTCTGCTGAAATCATAGCAGTCCTGCACAGTGCGGCTGGATGAGCACAGAGCAGGGTTGGAACCTTTCTCTTGCCAGCATGAAGCCCTCATTCCTCTGCTTTAGCCCCAAGGCCATGCTGTGAACCAGATGGAACCATGGAGCTTGCATTTGACTGCAACGGAGGCAAGATCAGACTGCAGAAGAAGAGTGAGGATGACAGATCAGGCATATGGATGCTCTCCCAAGAGAGGTGCATAACTACCATGGGTGCTGCTCTCTGGAAAAGGGGATTTCTATTTGTACTTGGCCTCTAGGCTTCCTGACTCCAGCTGCCCTCACCACAGGTGCTTGAAATGCTGCTTCTCGGAGAAGTACCATTTCCGTCCTCCTAATACTCAGCTTTATAGGGACCTCTAGAAAAGCAATGTGGCCATCTTTTTGGACTGGCAATAGAAATAGTGCCATCTACTGACAAGTAGGAATATGTAGCTGTAGAGAGTCAATGAGGTTATTGTGACTGCGACATGTAACATGCCATCACAACCCACATTTCATATTCTGGGATGAGAGGGTGGGAGCATAAATGTTACAGTGCATTTACACCCACTCATGATTCTGAACACCATGTGTTAGTGTGGCAAAATCCCTGAAAGAGAGCACCAGGATCCCACCTGCAAACCTATTCCTGTTCTTTCTCCATGCATAAAACTTCCACCACTGTCATTTTCTTACATGTGTTTGTGATTTGAAAATACCTTCACAGTTTTTATGCTTTGGCTCACTGGAACATATACCAACCCTCAGCACAAACTGGTGTCCCACTTTCCTAAACAGCTGTATGAGCAACACAGTAAAAAAGACAGATTCGGATCCTGAAGTCCACCAGTATGAGCAGACTTCTTAACAGTGTGGAGGCAGTTATATCTCAGTGTTATAAAATTCATTTGAATGCTTGTCTTTCAGTTTCCACAACTGCCTGTGAGACAACTCTACCTTTTCTATTTGCTAAAAAACATCCTCTGCCCTCAAAGAACCAAGCAGGAGACTTTTTTTTCTATCTCTTGAGCTCTCATGGCCTTTTGTGTTGCCTGATGCACTCTGACCTGTTTAGTAGGATACCAACATCAGCTCCTGCACACACCTAGGAGAGGATCAAAATACCGGCTGGCAGCTTTGCACAGAGTGCTGGCTTTCACAAAGCCTGGGTCATGCAGCCACTTACAGTGCCTCGGTTAGGAACAAGATTTGTCTTAGCACTGCCTCCTCCAGAACTTTCTTTCTCCTAGCCCCTGGGAGTGTACCTGCTCATCAGCAGGAACGGTTGTTAGCTCTCCTTGAAAATAAATGCTCCACGTGATGAAGGGTCTTCATCCACCACTGATTTCCAAGTGTTGGCTACAGTTGGGCTTTTTGTACACAGGTACCAAAACAGTTCGTGAATGGCTGCTTGCACCCAGACGGGAGAAGGAATACCTGCAAATACTGACAGTTGTGCCCTGAATGCAAATGAAAAGAGCACCAAACTCATTTTTCACATAGTTTCACTACCAGCAACACCCCGCCATCTTACATTCCTGCATCTCCAAACTTGGGGGAAATGAGGCTCCCCCAGGGCACGATACGAAAGGATGGTAGAGAGGTGAGGGAAAAGCATTTTGCAAGCGCTGCTGGGTCCTCATTGCTTCTCTGTTTCGTACACACGGTGCAGGTAGACAGCTCCCTGCACCCTGGACAAAGCTGTCTTAGAACTCCTCAGCAGAGTTTCCAACAGCAGCTTCTGGTGGCCACAACCACAAGGATTCCTAAACCATGAAGCCAATAGAAGGCACAATGCTTGTCATGATGGAAAAAGCAATGTCAGGATTGAACAATCCTGCAAAGCAACCCCCTAAGTCAGCTGACATATCATGAGAGACCACTGCATCAGTAAGATGGGAAAAAAAACTTGGATTGTTTTATATCCTCCTGGCACACAGCTCAATCTCCTTCCCAAATAAGAGAGCTTTTGACCAAGATGAGAATGTTCTCTGCACCTCTTCCCTGCCTGCATTCTGCTTGTGCTTAACTGCTCTGTACTGCCTCCTTTGACACCATCAAAGGTGAGAGGAACAGCACTCATCCCTGCCATGCAGAGGCACTGTGGGATGCCAACCCTGTGGGCAGCACCAAGGAACTGAAAAAGTCTTTGCTTCTTTGAGTTGAAAGAAAGGTAGGCCATGTTTCTCCTCAGCAGTGTCCCCAGCTCTCATTCTAGGTAATGCAAGGAATTTCACAGAGGTGTTGGTGTTTTCCTGAGAAACCAAAGGATTATGTCCTTCAGAATGCTGCTGCTTTTTTTCATGCTCACTATTTTTCCACTTGAAGTCTTCAGGTGATTTGAAGGTAGTTCAGCATAAACTACCAGAAAAAACACCTTCAGATATATGGTTTTTTTTGTTTAATCCCACCACTTCTAAGGCAGTCTCAGAACCAACCAGTGCCTGTTAAAGCACTGGCAATCCTGCTTGGAGCATACTAGAGCAGCTTTGATTCTTTCCATTAATGGCCTCTTAAGAGCTACACCCTGCAGCTGCCACATTTTTTGCAGGCATAAACCCTGACATTTAGCATTTAGCACAGCTTGTTTAAGAGGGGCTTGTTCTTGCTCTTCCCCATCAGCCTCTGTTAATAATTCTGTGATGATTTTATCTCCTTTTTTTATGTGCTGCAAACCTCTGGGTGCTTGCTGCGTTTCCCCAGCTAGCAGCAACGCAATCAATGCCAAATCTTTTAAGCTGTCAGGACACTACTGAACCAAAATTCCTTGAAGCCTTGGTAGTCTAAATGTGAAGGGTTTACCTGTACTGCATCGGGGTTAACAACCCTGATGGCCTCTGTATAAGCGTATTGCTGATGGCCAGCTGCTGCTGGTGGCCATGTGAGGAGAGTGTTTGCATGGCCCCTCCTAGAGCTGCTCCACCTTCCAGCTCGTAACTGGGAACAGGAGCCACTGGGACTCGCTGCCTTGCTCTAGATTTCTCTGGATTTTCCTGAAAGTGTGATCTGTGATGCATTTTTTCATGCTTCTCAGTTAGTCTCCAGTAGGAGAAGGGGTGGAGTCAGGTCTGTTTTTAGCATATTTTTCCTTTGGTTTTAAAGTTTATTTAAACTGACTCACATTTAATTGTCTTAAGGTAAACAGATGAATCACCCAGGGGGGAATACACCTCCAAAGGTCAGGGTTCAGAGTAAGTTTTTTTTCTTTCTTTCTTTTCCTTGGGTTTAAATAAGGAAAACTGGGTTGGTTGGAAAATAAAACTATTTTATTTGGTACTTTAGCAGACAGTGACTCAGATTTTTTAGTTTCCTGAACTTTTTACTTTTATATAAGTAAGTCCCTTGATAAACAGGTATTGGGCCCACACCTGCCATGGAAAGAGCAGCGGGAGTTCAGTGCAGTGTGTTAACAGAAGCTCTCTTGTTCTGCCACTGAAATTAGCTGCTTGGCTACAGGGAGGTTCTTGATAACTCCTAATTCAAGCCCTTCCGACCAAGCACGCTGCTGGGCCCCTTTTTTCCCATTTTGGAAAGATCGTAATCAATCAATGAGAAAACACTATTAAAAAAATAAAGCAAGTAAAAAGACACAAGTTAATTTTGCTACTGGAAACTTAGCTGTGATCCCCTGAAATCCCTTGATAATCTGCTGCTCTAATTTTTCTCTGCCACTAAAAGCCTTTCACAGTAACGGGCTGCTATTTCTAATCTTGCTTGTCTGTGCAGGACATGTCTCCACATCCCACATGTATTGATAGTGTCAGCAAGAGAGGCTAGCTGGTGTGGTGTGAGGTTGCCAGAAAACAGGCTGTGTATTTGTATTTCCCAGCATTTTAACTTTGATCTGGTTTGGGGGCTCAGAGGTTGCTGGAGTCTATCTCAGGTCATGCTAACAGCACCCACATTCCTGCAAGAAACACCTTACTCATTTGGGTTTTGTTGTTGCTCCCTTTCCTCCTCTTAGTAACAGAAAAAGACACCCATTGCTAGAGACATGTGGCTGTAGAAATCATGCTAAAGTAGGAGTCCTTCTGGCTCATCATATCTTTTCCCCACTGAGCTAACTAGGGTTAGGACCATCATATAATCTATCAGATTTGTAAATGAAAGGATAAACTTATATTTTTGGAGCCCTTGTCCCATCTAGCTCTAGGACAACTGACAAGACTCTTTCAATGTGCTGCCTAGACCACAGTCTGGGAATCTGGGACACATCTATCTCCCTCTTGTGCTTCATCAACAGAAAGGTCCCCAAAGTGCCTCTCCTTTCAGCACGTGAGGCATATCATTCTGCCAGCCTGACAGTCACTTGGATATGGCAGGCTTCCCCCACAAGTTCCTGATTTGCATGGCTGTGAGTGCACACTCCTCTCTGTAAAATCAGGAGGGGTAAAAATACTTCCACTGAGATCCCTCTGAGACACTCAACTACCATGGCTGTGGTTTGATGAGATACATTTCTCTGTGCAAAAATAAGGTTATAGTTATTTTCCCACTGCGTTTCTCTTGATGTGTTTGAGGGTTCAAGACACTGGATATAAGAGGAAAAGAGTCCATGTTTCTAAATCATTCAAAGTGTTCACAGAAATGAAATGCTCTCACCATATGTTTGCATAACCAAAAATGCATTTCATAAATTTATTTTGCTTTTTTAATTACCGCATTCTTTTTCTCCAGATTGCTAGGAATATTTAAATGTGAACTGGTAACTGAATTACTTGGGGAGAAATAAAGCATTTGTGAAAGTAGTGACTGTAGGGGCAAATGCTACATTTTGCTAACACTTAGGGAATGAAAGATTAAGGATTTCACTGAACAATTACTTTGGGAGAACTCACTTCTGCTTCTAGTTATCATTTTGATTGTAGTGTAAATCCATGAACAGTATTTCAGTGTGTACATGTGTGTAACTGAAAATTTTTCCCAATTTAATTTAGAACTGATGTAATTAGCTTTCAGTTGTTTAATTTTCAGTAAATTCTTGAGTAAATTAGCAGAAATGATCTGGAAGTACCTACAAAGAATGTATCTGTATTTTTCACAAAGTCTTTGATCTGCTATGGGAGCCTGATAGTGTTGAGCTTGCCTTAACTGGGAGCTAAAATTCATTCCTTGTGGTTTTCTTTCCTAGCAAGCAGTATTATCCACTCCTGAAATTGTATGGGGTTCGGTCTGGCCGTGCAATCTCACTGGACTTTGCAAGTGCCTTAATACTCATGCCCATACTGTCACTGAGGAATTTTCAGTGTTCACAGCTTTTCAAATCTCAGTGCACAGAGAAGAAGCCAAGGTTTAAATTTACATTTCTCAATTTTGACAGTAAGTGGGAAGTTGGAGTACAGAAAAAATTCAGCTGGAGATATAGCTCGGTGCTTTGGATCATTTACATATACGCCTAATCTATATTCAGCATAATCTCTGTATATGCAGTGAACCTTGCAGACCAAACCTGGAATGTTGTTCTGAGCTCCCATTAAGATGGGTACGTTGATAAATCAGAACGATTTGATGGAGAGCCGTCAGGGGCTTCAGCACTCAGCCTGTGGGGGGAGGCTGTGGAAGCAGGGGTTGTTTAGGCTAAGGGAGGGGAAACAGCAGCCCCCAGAACTCACAGGGAGGTTAATGAGTAAACAGAGTCAGGCCAAAATAAGAATACATTGAGAATCTGATTGGACATAAAGACAGAATGTTCCACAGTGAGGACACTGAACCACTGGAGCACAGTGTCCAGCAAAGCGACTTTCATTCTTGGAGATTTTCAAAACTAACCTGGCCAAACCCTATGATACCTTCCCTTTGCTCACTGTGACCCTATCTGGAACACGAGGCTGGACTGGAGACTTCCCATGGGATGTGCCAGCCATGGCAACTCAGTGATGCTATGTACAAAGAAAAAATAGTAGAACATCAACCTATGAAGCAAGATTGACCCTGTGATTAGTGTATTGAGTTCTAATTCAGAAGGTCTGAGACAAACTCTTGGATTTTTTGCTTGATCTTGTCATCATCCATTTCATATGTTCTTAGGGATTCAGCTCAGAGACATCCAGGTTATTCTTAGCACCCTTTGAATGCTCCTTGGAGCATGCAGGATTGCATAATCCATCTCTGGTTAAAATAACTCCAGGAGTAAAAACCCAAGAAAAAGATCAGGAACATTATTTCAATGTGCAGTTTTAGACGGGATGTATGGAGCTGGTTTCAGTACTTGGGCCCGAACCACCAATGTACACTGAGGAAAATTCCTCGTTTCTTTCCCCTGTTTCACTTCTCTCTGTGACTACCAACTCTGCATGCAAGGCACAACAGATGTCAGGCTAAATATTTTGAACTCAGCTGGCCAAAAGTAGACATCACCAGCAATTGGCTTCACAAAAGTAAATCCATGGCGAAGATGTACGGAGATCCTTAGGGAGTTTTCAGCCGTTCAAATCACATCAGGATCTGGACAATTCCTCAGCTGGAATCAGTTGAAGGGCTTTAAGACTACCTAAACAATATATGCTTGGCAGGTCTCTGAACATCCACAAATAGCCCCTTCTGGAAACAGAAGACAGGTCCTCTGCTATAACACAGTATGGCCATTTCCATGCTCTCTTGTCCCTCTGTGCTCACACTAAATGCCTAAGTGACAGCACTTTCAACAATCAACCTAGAATGGAAGCTTTTAAAATTAATTTTGTAAATGTAGAGGTTAGGAATCCAGTTTAAGGGTAGCAAACCTGGAAACATAGTCCCTAAATCCTCAGGAATTTGTCTGCCTACTGTCTTTGGCTTTGAGCAGCCCCAGGTGCCTACAGGCACTGAAAGAAGTGGAAAGTCACAGCCACAGTTGGCTTAGTATGTTCTGCAGTGGTAAGCATTATTTATTACTGAGTTCAGAAATCTCCTTCTGACTATACATGAAGCCGAGCTACTGTTTCCATGTGAAAAAAAAACTAACAACTTACCTATTTCATCCCCTAGCCCTGTTACGTTGCTCAAAGCAATCCCCGAAACCACTGTATCTTGCACCCGAAAAGAACCATTTGATTCCAGACCTAGTGAACATCCTTCACATAATGTGTTTGTATTTGTTTTGCACCTCTTTGCTGTTTCAAAACATCTTAACCAAAACCTTGGGAAGACCCTGTGGTTTTTCCTTCCTTATGCAGAAAGTGTTGGTCTTTGCAGAAACACCTTAGTCCTTTTGCAGCGCTTTTTCTCCCGGAGAAAGCAAAAGCCAAAAGCCAAGATGTTTCAACATTTTGGAAATCTAAGGGAACACATAGCAACATGGGGTCTGTTTGTATTTATGCTGTAGTTACCAGAGCCTCCTCAGGCTTTTTCCCCATGTTCTCTCCTTCTTGCTCTTGCTCTTTTCTTTCAAACAGTGAATGTGTATTTGGTAAGACTGGAACTGTTCTGTATATTTCTTTAGTTCTGCCTCTATTAGTAACTTCCGTTCGCTCTTCCAGCCCCAAGACCTGGCAGTGAAGAGATCAAACAAACACAGCTGCTCCTGTGTCCTTCCAGCTGCCAGCCGGCTCGCCGCTTGCCCAATCCTTAAGCCCAAGGCAGCCAGGGTGCAGGTGGAAGCGGATGGCTTTGAGGTTGAGGTGTAAATACCCATAATTAGACATGAATTATACTTAATGCCCATGACGGGGTCTGGTGGGAAACAGGTGGGGCAGAAAGCTGAAAGATGCACACTGGAAAAAATTCTCCTTACTCGACTTGATCTCAAGCCTGTGGAAGCACATGGAAAGAATCCCCCGGAGTTATGATGGGCTTCGGACCAGGGTTTTGTGCAAAAGCAAGGGGAATGAAGTAGGAAAAGCTGTATATACAATATGGATTGGCAATTTTAGCATCCTTCTCCTTGGCAGGGAAAGTTAAAGGAAAAGGGGTTGAGGGGAGGACATTAAAAACAAAAAGAACAAAGAAAAAAAAAGAATAAGACTGGAGGGCAGGGGGATAGCAGATGGATGGCAATGTACATCTTCATTTCAAAGCTGCTCACATGCTCTATGTTGACACACCTTGCAGAAAGTAACAAAACAGCCTGGGTTGCCAGAAATAAATAAATGTTACGGCTCTCATGTTCCGAGTTCATCTCATTTTTCCACAGAGCTATTTCAGATATTTCTTACAATTTGACCCTTGAGCTGCTTGGAAGATTTACTGAGTGCCTCAAATACAGTCATTTCTGCAAAACTGATGTGTTAGCTATAGGAGAGTATTCCAGTGACGTGCAAATAGGCTAAGGAAAAAAAAAAAGTGAACCAATAAGGTAACCAAACAGGAATGTAAACTGAATGGAGCCTTTTATGCAAAGGTGAAAGGTTCAATTTTTTCCAGAATTATAAAATATTGAAAAGCTTGTGTCAGAGCTCCCATGTGCAAAACCTTTTGATAAGTAGAGATGTTTTTAAAGCTACCCAGGCTTTAGTGAATTTGTCCTTACAGCTCTGAAAATGTTGCTCTTGGAAACTCATCTGTAAGTATAAATGCTTAGTTGGAAAACATAACTTTATTGTAGCAAAAAATCTACAGTAAATCTTGAGTAATGTTTGCGTGACATAGTTTCAGGACTGACAATGTTATCTGTTATCACTTCTACCTGGTCTTTTTTTTCTTTCAGTAGAAAGCAAGTAATCTGCCTCATGCTATCCTCTCCTTAATCCCCTGCACTTCCATCTAGTTTATCCACACTCCTCCTTACAGTACCTGTGGAGGCAGATCCCCAGCTGATGTTAACTGACACAGTGGTTTTGATACTTACTGAAAATCTAACTTAATCTCTACCCGAGTAACAGCCATGAAGACCCCATGCTCATAGGTTTGCCTTAGCAATAATCAAGACTCAGTTTATGATTTTTCTTTCCAAGAAGACTCATGCTTATGAATTTATTTCTCCTTTTTCATGACCAGAGTGCCATTTTTTTTCACTTGACCAGTCAGGCAAATCCTTCCTGAAAGTTTGTGTTCATATTTTAAATCCCTTTGATTTCTTCCACTCTCACACTTGAAGTTTTAGAAATTCAGTCAAGAAACACAGGTGACATTCAATGACCCAAACAACTGAAAACATACCACCAACACCGGAGTCAAAAGAAACAAAAAGGGATGGATACATGGAGTAAGTCACTACTTTTTTTCCTCATTTTAAACGATCTGATAATTTCAAATTAATGCCAAATATTGAAAAGTGAAAGTCTATTCAGAAATATTTCTGAAATCATAACTGGCTTGATAAAGTATATCCAAACAGTGGGTTCTCTGCTGTACTGTGTTTTGTTTCTCCTTATGGAAAAGCACCAAAGGGAAAACAAGGTAAAGACACATCATGCCCACCTACAATCCCCTCTTCTTTTCAATGGATACCTGTCTCCAGTCACAGGTAAAAACCTTTTGTGCTCCACTAAGTGCCACTGAAAACATGCAATTCCTATTAAGAAAAAGCCAGTTTTTGTCATCAAATTTAAGAAACCTAACTGTGCTTATGATACATTCATTTTTTTTCCTACTGAACATTGACTTTTTTTTTCTAAAATGGCAGTGCCAGAGAAGCCAAAGTCTTTACAGGTTCTTTAAAATATTTTGACCCATTTATGGTGGACCCTGCGGTGCCTACATCTGACATGTAGTTTGCAAGGAGCCAACAGCTACTTAAATAAATACATAGTTAACCTGAACCTGCCCTGTGAGACTCTGCAGCATGTAGGCATTGCTAGAGGCTGACAGGCACTCTGTATCTAGAGATGGTCTCTCTTGAGAAGGCTGTAGGCTGATTCCTGCTGGAGAAGTAGCATTGGGTTTCTGCACCACTGAGATGCTTGTCTTAAGGGAAACTTGCCTGGTAACTGGTGTAAGCAAAAGTAAAAAGTCACTGAAAGACTCCGCTGGCGTTTCATTAACACCAAAGAGTCAAAAATTTTCATGACTAGCCTTCTCATGGCTTTTAGTCATACTTTAAACCAGAGAATAGAAATGCATGTGATAATTAAAGAAAAAAGATTTTTTGAACATTAAAAGATTTGAGTTTGACTGAATTTGAATTTTAGAGAAAAGTTCACATGGGTTTTTATTTCATCCAAGCCAGTTTATCCGCCCTTCCTTTTCAGACAGGCTTAGATTTTAATTCTCAATACCCATGAAGTTATTTATGCTAGCCTGTTTGTTTATTTGTTTCCAACTAACTTTTAATTCATTTTGGGGTCTGAGCAGGATATTTATTTTTTTTAATGTTGGGTGTAGTCATTTATATAAACAAATCTGCCTAATTTATTTTTTCCATTGCCTTTTGATGTTGGATCTGTTGATTTCCATTACATTAAGCACCATGTGTGATGAAGGACTCTTCTACATGATATCCCCCTGATATCCCCGCTCTTAAATACCCATCAATCACTTGATCTATTAAAAAAAACCTATTAATTGATCAGAGCACACAAAAACAGAAGTGATGAATGATAGCCAGGACATTTAGAGTTAGAAGCAGCTAGAAGTTGAGCCATGTTTAGATTAAAAACGTCTTTTTAAGCAGTTGAATACATCTGCAAAACATGACTGGTTTCATCAATCTGTCTGTTTAATTTAAATCTGAAAACAAAATTCACAATTTCAGCCCAAATGGACAATTCAGTCTAGCTTTCTAGATGAGGGTATGAGAGTATTTTTCATCTCACTATGACTATCAGCCAGCCTTTACTGTAGCAAATTTAGGAACAGACTGAGGCCCCTCCACAAGGCCCCCAGAAAAAGCTGTGTGTGTAACACCCCTATCTACAAGGATAAAGAGCAGAAAAATGCACCTGGTCCTAGTATAACCTCAAATGTCTCTATCTGCTACCTCCATCTAGGAAGCTCTGCCTAAATAACACTATTGAGATCCATTTATTTAGAAGATAAAATTGTATACAAGTGGTACAAATTGATTTGAGATTTATTCACACATGGAAGCCAGTGGAGATGAATTATCCCTTGGGTATGCAATGCACTTTACAAATGCAAGGCACCACATGCACTAATTATCATTATTTCTCTCTGTTTGCCTACTAGCAGGCTTTTACATACCAGCTGATAGCCAAACTATTGTAAAGAAACTAATGAAGTTTATATACTGGGAATACAGTCATATTTTCAGCTGTCCAGGGACCTCCTTTCTATCACAATCTGTCTCAGGCTGAAGCAGTGCTGAATTGTTAATTCAGGTTCAGCCTTTTCTTCAGCTGAAGGATGACTCATTCCACCTGCCAGCAAATATTTGGTATCTAAAGGCAAAAGGTAGCCATCAGCCACTACAGCTGATTTGTCCAGTGCTGCTGTGATACAGATGAAGGAGCTCAGACACCAGGAAATGAAGCTTCAGGGTAGCCTAGCTAGAAGTGACACTGAGTCACTGAAAACATTCTGCCTCTGAATGCTAGAGTGATATATGCATATCATTCCTCAAAGGACACTGACACGGGGAAGGAAGAAGGCTCCATACAGAGCCTTGCATGAAATAGCTCACTAGTTTTTTTTAGTTTTTCAGACACTCAAAATCAGACTTAGTTCTCCTATGAAAAAAAATAGCAGTAAGGCTGAGTAGAGCATGTACAAAACTCTCAGTTCCCCTTGAGAATTGCTGAGATCCTTCATATTCATGAACAAACGTAACAACTTTTTTGTGATACTTCATGGTTCCTTGCAGATACAGGTCTCAGCTGTATCCTTGCTGAATGGATTTGACAGGACACTGTGCCACAGGCATGCAGGGATTGGCTTATTTGCTAAGACAGGATGTATATTAACACCTAATGCCTTGATTACACAACTAATTCCTTTTCTTCTGGCAGTCAAAAGGGGACAACGAATTGATACCGGTGCAATTTATGACTACTCCGCAGCTTTGGGAAAGGGAATGAGATCCACAGATTTGAAAGTTCTCAAATCCTTAAGCTTTAAAAGGTGAATAGTTCTGGCTTGTAATGCTTAAGGTTTTCACGAGTTGTGGTGAAGAAGGTAGGTATGTAATAGGTCTGTTTGTTTGTTCTTTGGCTACTTGAATGGTTCTGCCATTTTCCCAAGAGTTGAAAGGCCGATACTATCATAAAGATGACTGTGAAGGCATACGAATTTCATATGTGCTGGTGAATGAAAAATTCACTTCGAAACACTGGGTGTGTTCCTAACCTCTCCACACCTCCCAGATGCGGTCAGGAAACCTCATAAGAGCTGACTACACTGTAAATGGTCTGAATCCAGTTGGGCCACAAACATCATGAGAAGAAAGTTTCTCATGCCACGATAAACAATTTTTCCCATGTAGAGAAGGCCTTAATTAATCTTTAAAGTGTTCTAGTTTTAATTTTAGGTCACAGTTGGGGCTGGTTCTTACTGTGGCTCTCATCCAGCAAAACTCTTAAGCACATGCCTAATTCTAGGCATTTAAAGTAGTCTTGTTGACTCTTACAGGATTGCTCACATGCTCAAAACTATGCAGATGTTTAAACTTCTGCTGGGTAAGGGCCTGCTTCTGAACTTGACTGTCATCCTCCAGTCACAACAACAAGGCAATGGAAGAGAAACTGCTCCTAAGCCAACCTTCAAAGTTTTGTCTGAAGGCATACTGGAAGGGCCAGACAGCTGGAAGGCTTTGCATTAGTTTTTTTCACCACAGTATAAATTACCTCCGATTTGCTTAATGACTGTTTGGAATCAGGATGTCTCAGCCCCAATAATACAATGCCCCATGGGCAATAATCCTCTTTTTAGAAGAGTCATAGTCAAAGTACATTTTCAGCAGAATAAATCACTTCACACAACTCCAGGTGAACTATGTGCTGTGTAAGTATCCTGGCCCCGGTGAAGAGTGCAACAGCAAATTGGTGTGTGCTCGCTTTATGTGCTTGTTTTTAAGGAGTGTGGTTTATGTCTTGCTAAAAATAACATTTCTTAATGAGGATATGCTGGCCAAAACATTGATTAAATGTGGATTTTAACAGCTTAGTCAAGAAGGTATGAATTTAATAAGCCCTCATCAAAGTAAAAAGAATTAGTGTGAAGCTGTTTTATAACTCAGTTCTCCTGGCTGGGGGACAAAATGAAAGGAATCATTTTTTAAAGAGAATGATTGGAAAGGTGATTAAGTGATTCTGTCATGTTTGCTTATGTTCCAAATAAAAAATTTGTTTTCTAAAAACAGAAATATAGAAAAAACAGTTGTTGAAATGCTGAAGGTCTCAATTTGTCATGCTGTGGATGCCGTAAGCCCTGATTCTTCCACTTGCACTATATTAAAAGGCGTCACGAAGCAACACAACCAGTTAATGTGAATGCAAAGTTCAAACAGAAGTTATCCTATTTGTTTAGAGGTCTGCCAAATGATGTTCAAGAGATGCAAACTAGCTGACTTCAAAAAAACACTTTTTCTCACCTAGACAAACCATCCTTTCATATTGCTATAGCACATCCAACAAAACAAGCTGTATTCCACACTGTGAAACACTAACACCAGTAAAAATCAAATCAAAACCTGAAATCTAAATGAGACTTTCCTTTTTTTTTTTTTTTTTTCCCATTAGTATTGCTCCTTGAAAAAGTCTTGGAATTTTTAATCATTTTGGCATCATACTTCTAAAGATGTACTGACGGTGGTGAATGTCCTCATGTAAGCTGACAAATTACTGTCCCTCCTGTCTTACTGAACAATCCCTACTAGTTGCTTTCATTACCAGCTAAGGCTCTATACTGCGGTAGGAGCTGACCCACCTCCTGTCTGGGCCTCTCTGAATGCCCCTTCAGAAGAATCTTCTGCCAAAAGTGAAGCCAGGTGATACTGCCTGCATGCTACCAGGACTGCATGGCACCAGCATACCTTTCTCTGATGACTCACAACTTGCCCAAACAGTGTACATAAAGAGATCCAAGTGCACGTACCTTGGAACTTCAAAATCTAACCTGTGATGTTTTTGCTGGTTGGGACCAACTTGGTTCTTCTTCATGTCAGCCTCTTTAGCCTTGGATCAATGTCACTAATTTAAAAAATAAATAAATCACAGTGACAGAAAAGCTGCTGAGGAGGGGCTATAAGCCTACCGAAAGTAGGCTTCAGAAAGCGTATAGCAACAAGTGGGAAGGAAAAAACAAAAGGAGTAAAGACACTAAAATACTGAAGTTAAAAAGGGTAAGGATCTGGAGTCGAAGGTTGCACATAGAAGGGGGAATACTTGAAGTATTTCTGGCAAAAAGGCTGCCAGAACCAAAGTGCTTCCACTTTCAGGGGCCCCCAGGGCTGGTGGAACATGCTAACACTGTGCTGAGCAAAACCTGGAGCTTTTTAGGACAATTGTGGCTTTTCTGGTTGATGTATAAGATAGGCTGAACTCTGCAAAAGTAATTGAAAGCAGTAGCATACCAAGAGGCAGATCCCATTTTCAAATGATTTATTGTTATTATTCAAGATATACACCTAATTGAGAAAGGTATGTGATCTTAGATGAAGGAAAGCTTCTAGCCCTGGAGATCATACCATGGCAAAAAATCCACCACTGTGATTTATTTAATCCTTCTTATCCGCAATGAAATATAAATATGGTGACTTCCAAGAACACAGGCAATCCAGCTTGGAAGAACAATAAATGTAAACAGTCTGATGGTTTATCAGGATTCACCCGATGGCTCTGATGTGGAATTGGCCCCTTCCAACTTCTCCAGCCCCAGGCACAGGACAGGAAAGCTGTAACTGAAAACGGCATGCTCTCCTCCCAGAAACGCAAAGAAATGCAAAAAGGCCTTGGTAAGCAAACGCCCAGCTGCTCATGTAGAGTCCACATTGTGAAATGGGAGGCTGTGGAACATCAGTGTGAAAACAGAGGCAATGAAAGTACACAGTGTAAGTCCGACACAAAAATCTGCACCATTGTACCAGTGCTAATTATTCCTAATTAGGGTAGGCATCAAGTTAAAGTGTTGCACTTTTGGAAGCAAGGTAATAGTCCTGTAAATGTCCACATGCTGCCAGGTAAGTCTTACTTCTACAGCCATTTATAGCAAAAACCTCAATATATACAAACCCTATAAACAGAGTCAGCCAACCTCCTTGTGCTGATTTCAGATGCAAGTAAGCTAGAGGAACTCTTTTATAGGTGGTTACGTCTTTGATTAGTTGTATAATGGCACACTGTCTTTACTAAATGATCAACACACAAAAAAAGGAGGATGCATATAAAAAACTCATATCGACATCTGTGAGCTGAAAACCCACAATTCTGCTACTAGTCTGAAGACTCTTACAGTCTATAAAGTCACCAGAAACCCTAGGAATTACAGCCCTATAATGCAACACTTACCTCGTTTTACTCTGTGAATGTAATCAATATTTTTATATTAAATATAGATCAACATTTTGGAACTAAGCCTTGTACTCCCTGCAGCTGCTTCAAGCTATGACTACACCAACTTTTGCCTTCATGATGGCTGCTACCTCACCCTGTTCTTCTGGGAGCAATGGAAATGTGTCCCCTGCATAACACCTACTCCCTGCGCCAGTCTCTTTCCAGCCTGCTCACGCGCTGTTTCTCACTCTTGTTCCCCTGCTGAGTACAGTACTTCTGTTTACCTCAGACCAAGAGATGTCAGAGCAGTGAACTGCTGTCCTGGATACATTTGCACAGTTTATCTCTTTTCAAATGCAAATATTCATGACGTAATTCCTAACCTCATGGATGCTGCTGCATCTTTGCCTCACTGCAAGAACTGAACAGATGGTGTTCTCCCTGCAGCCTTTCAGCCCAAGTATTCGAAGGCTAATCTGTCCCTATAGGGTCATGAACACAAGGCAACAGCCACAGCCAAGTAAGAACATTCCGTAAGATCTCCAGCATTGGTTGTTATTGGAATGGATAGCTGAAGAAATGATAATTTCTGAATTTCTAATTTCTAATTTTCTGAAGAAATTATAACACGAAATACCACACTTACCAGTTACTTTTATGAATATGTATGTATATTTACATATCTATGTTTACAGATATATATATTTACATACATAGACTTATATATGGCAAACAAAATCATATTAGCTAGCCGAATCCACTCGTCTCTTTATTGTAATATTAAAGTGTCAATAATAATGTATTAAAACTTGTAGCCAGTTGAGCAATTCCCATCACTATTTTTTTATAGGATACCTCAGGTTTTCTCCTTCCAAAATAATCATCCATTGCCTCAAAGACTCAGATATCTGTGTGTTTTCATCTGTGTTTTTGACAGCAGAAAACTGGTCCACTGTAGCTGAATTTTAAATTTTAATCTAAATTCCCAGTAGTAAAATGACATGGTTTGGATTTTGTAACAGAAAAATTTCTAGAATCATAAGGCTGAAAAGCTTTTGTTTTCTTTATAAATAAGCCATATTCTTCTACTAAAAATAGAAACTTCACATTAATAAATAATGTGACTGACATCTTTTAGCTAATGTATTATAACAGTAAGGGTAATTTCTAAGGGAAAATGCTCCACACTCCACATGAATAAGACATGGTTCAAACACTGGCCCTTCAAACCAAAAAGGAGTTTCAAAAATACAAGCCTTGTTAACCATGTCGGCACAGCTCTTTGATAAATATGCTGTGTACTGTGAGTGTCTTTTCTGACCATGCACGTCCAGCAATCCATCTTCCTCAGATCTGCTGCTCACCCAAGGTCAAATACCACATTATCCAAGCAATCAACTACTGATGATTGGTCTGGACTCAGGACATGGGCAGTACAGGTGAACTGTGTAACAAGCTTGCCCTTCCACATATACTATGATTTTGACTTGCTGACAATGAGGAATTGCATTGTTCAGTGACTAAGTAGCCACAGAGAATAAGCTGGAGGTCAGTGTTGCTGGGAATGGTCCACGGCAAAAACGGAGAAAAAAGTCCTGCAGTGACATAAGAAGGAAGAGTAGAGGATTTACAAGAATGAGAGATGAAGAGAGGGAAGAGGGAATTTTTAGTCTAATAAAGATGTAGTTTTGTACCAATGAACAGAAAGCAAACAATACTGATAGAAGTCAACAGTGATTGTCATTACTAAGCAAATGCACAATCACAGCCTTGGTGCTCCTTCATGCATGGTCACGAGGACCCCACACAAAGGATGACATTACATGGACAACTTCTCTATGCAGGAGCAAAAATGGAGCTTGAGGGGAATGTGGGCTGGACCAGCAGCCAGCCATGAACCACTTGGTGAGTATTTTGTGACTTCAAACTCTGTACAGTGGAAATCTGATAAACCTCAAGTATCAGCATTATGGACTGACACCTTTTACAGCCAATTCCTGTTTCCCAACACCCACAGCCTTTCCTTGCTTACTTTATTTCAACTGGGTCTTTATAATGCACTAATAATTCTAAAAATATAATTGCAGTTAAATGGTATGTTAAAAAAAAGAAAAAGCAACAGGTGACTGAGTGTAAGCCATCAGGTTCCTGCTCCAGGAGTGTTGTCCACTCAGGTACAAAGGCAGTTTCTTGCAGCAGGCATAATACCGTTGACTTGTTTTTCTCTGCCTGAATTTACAAAGCAGCAATCAGCAAACTGATTAAATGAATGAGAAATCTGTGTTTAAGATCACTATTTGTCTTTGAAAAATGACCCTTAATGAATCTCAATAATAATGTTATTATATGCACTTACAAATGAATTTTCTGGGCAGCAGATCAACACAAAAAATAAATGCTATGCTATCTGCTTTTACTATCTAGCTCAGTACCTATCTCAAATTGTTCTAATATCTGGCCTATATTAATGTAATATCCACACACCATTGCTTGTTTATGCATACACATTCCTCAGTTCACAGAAACCTCTGGTGTAGACTTTCATATTAATCCCTTCTATTATACTGAGTGAGGATCTATAAAAATGAATTAAAAAACTCATTTTTCTCCCCTTAAGAAGATTCCTTCTTCCTATCATTTTGCCATCAAGGTTATAATTAAAGACAGTGGCTGCTGAGGCCTGTATACATAATTGCAATATATGATCAAGGATCATGAACACCAGGATAAATGCATTATCACACTAATTATTGTGTTATCTGACCGATGGGAGGCTGTTTTATCTCTACCTAGAGATGAAGGACATATCTGACAGACACCAGGACTTTGCTTTGATGTCAGATTTGTGTACAAAAGAATCAAAGACTCAAACCCTTTCCAAAATGGTTCCAATGTGGTTTAATCCTGCCAGATGATTCCCTGCCTCCCTGCCAGAGCCTGCTTTGAAGTGGTGCTGCGCAGCGCGTGCTGCTGGTGTGTATTCCCCAAAGCTGAAGTGCTGTGTGTAGCCGAGCAGAAGGCCATGCCCTCCATCTCACACTGCTGCTCCCTCATTTACATGATCACAGGGCAGAGAGGGGATGCGATATGGATGGCAGGCAGGGCCAGCTGAAGCGGCACTGGTCCCTAGGATGCTCCTGGGGCACGTGGCCAGCCACTTCCTGCTTTTGGCCTTGCTTCCTACAGGAGCACAGCCACTCTGGGCTCATCACGCCACCACTGCCAGCGCACCAGTGAGAGCATGTCTGATATCACCTCCACCACGTGGACCTCCATGTTCCTAATGATAGGTCACACTGTCTGTTCTGCCAGTCCTTTTCTCTACCAAGCGCTTTGCTGCTTGCTGCTGCTTATCTCCCCGGTGACCTCCAGCCACTGCACTTCAGATTGTCAAGTAGCTCAAGCCCAGGCAATGGCACAAAGGTTAATTTTGTCATCCTGGGCACATGCATTGTGATATAATCCCTAACTACATGATCCCTTTAAGTGCACTTATCCTGGGTTGTCTGGATGAATTTTCAGCCCATGGCACTAAAAACAAATGTGCATCCCCACACATCAGTAAAGCCCCCAAGATTCCTATGTCAACAAATCATTTCAGAAATGGCTTTTATTATTTGACCAACTGCATAATTATGATGAGATTATGAACCTGGTTTGTACAATTTTCTTTTTTTTTTTTTTTTTTGCAAAAAAGAAACCATGCCAGGAAGCTGGAAATAGTTTCTAACCATTTCTAGAGTATAGGAATGAACAAATAGTTTTGTTGTCAGGGATTTTGTTACTTAATTCTGTGAGTTTCATCCTCCTTAGCACATTCTTTACACACCCTTTGGCCACGTATCAATCTGTAGAGGTGGATGAATCCTGTGGAGTCCAGAAATGTCTTAAGTCTGAAGCACCTAACTTGGCAATGAAATATTTTTCCAGCATGAGTTTTTTTTGTATGTTTAATCTTTCGGGGTTTCAAGTGCAAAATGAACTAACTTTCTTGACCCATGACAAAAATCTCACAATTTCTCTGTGAATGTTCAATTTCCTACCATCCTTGGTAAAATCCAGACGAAAAAAAACAAAAACAAAAACAAAAAAACAAATCAAACACCCAACAACAACAAAAAAACCGGAACACTTCCAGGAGCAGAAAGGAACAGTTTCAGCACTGGGGCACCTCTCCAGGCACAGGAGATGACTTCTATCCCATCTGCCCTGTACCCTTCCCGCCTTTCCTGGAGGGTAGTTATGGACATTTCTTTTGTGGGATTTTAGCTGTTTGTTGAATCCATTCCCACTATTCCTATCACCAGTTACTTGGGAGAAGAGGCCGACTCCCATCTCACCACAAGCTCCCTTCAGGAAGTTACAGAGAGCGATAAAGTTACCCCTGAGCTCCTCTTTTCCATACTAAACAATTCCAGCTCCCTCAGCTGCTCCTCATATTTCTGTCTTCAGGGATATGTGTGAAGGGCTCCCCTGGTTTTTATGCTGTCATTGTTCATTTGTGGTCTCTGCTTTCAGTCCTTAACTGAGACCCAGAGGTGTTCCAGGTGTGTAACTTTGACTACCGGGAGCAAAGCATCCCAGCACCTTTAGGGATCAGAGCCATTGTGTGTGATACACAAACAGGAAAAAAGAAAGATGTGGAAGAAGTGAAGCCACAGCAAAAACAAACAAACGAAAGACCTCTGGATCTTCCTACTTAAAAACTGTTTCTCCCCAAGTCTCTGTGCTTCAGATACAGCCACAAGGCTTCTTTCCTTGCAGGTGCAGGTGTAGGAAGCTCATATCACTCTCTCCAGCAACAACAAAAAACTTCTACCATTTCTCAATGTGCCCTAGGAAAGACAGCAGCTCCCACTGGGCTTCTACCACTCAGTGAGTGTTACCATGCAGCCTACAGATAAGCCTTCTAGTGCCAAGTGCCAAAAATCCTTTTCAGCCATAAGCAACCTCCTGCCGGTACCACAAGTTCCTATAAGCACGTCTGGGATTATATACATGACAGCAAATGCCTGCTTGTATGCATAAAAATCAAAGCAGAAAGAAAGTGCAAATCAAGCTTTGTGTCTTACATTACAGGTAACCTCAAACTCTCTAGGGAGCCACTGACACCAATACGAAAGGGGTTGGCTCAATCTGTCAGATCTGCTTTCTCCTAGGGACATCTCTCCCAGCCGAGAATATTTTAATCACATTATTCACAATTAAACACTTGAGAGATTCTGCTGTTCTTCTCCAGATGTACTGCTAAAAGAATCTGGGAATATTTACGTATACATGCGAACATTGTAAGACTAACTCTTTTGAAATACTTTGAAGATCTTCATAGATGGTCTCAGCCCCATGTATTTAATTTATTTATTTATTAATTTTTCTCTCCATTACTGGCTAAAAACCATCTAACTTCGAAATTTTTATGGCATCAAAGTGCAGTTTCCCTTACTTATAAGTTGTACTTGTAGAACCTGTTGGTCATAATAAACTGAGGTATGGCTGCATTTTGTTGTCCCCTGCATTTCTAGTAATAGAAGTCTGAATTCTCCATACAGGACCTTGTCTTTCAAAGCAAAGTGGAAGTAAAAGGGGCAGCAATCAATACATTTTATTTATTTATATATGTAAATATAAATGTGTACGTACCCACTGGCATACATGAAGAGGCTAATTATGTTATAAATTTGCACTGTCTTTACTGTTATTTGATCTGCCAATGTGTTTGCTTCACACTGCCAGACATTCATTACCACCTACTTATTTTTAAAAGCTTTGTTTGTTAAATGATAGGAATCTTCTTTTCTCCCCTTGAGCACATAGAACAGGCCTGTTTGAATGAATATTTTGATTTCTGAAAAAAGCAAGCAAAAATATTCAGTTTTTAAGAAAAAAAAGTGAAAAGCCATTGAAATCTAAGACATTATTTACTTCTTGAAGAGATATATTTTTACTCAGTTTTGAAACAGCCATTTACTCATTTTAATTGAGGGACATAAAATGTATTAGGTCAAATGTCTGTACCTATTGCTAAACAAGTACAAACAAGACAATGTTATCTAAATAAATCAACTATCACTTCATGCTAAGCAATCCCAATGTGTTCAGACAGCATCAAAACTACAGAAATCTTTTTACATCTTGAGTGAGGTTAATTTTTACTCTATTTTAATCAATACTTTAAATTCATTTTCTGTGTGAGCTACAAAGGCTCACTGCTGAAGAAGTGCCTTCTCTGCCTTTACTCTTTATCTGATTAGCAGCGCAGAAAAGGAGTTACAAATATTTAGGTAACCAAGTAGGGTGACCACAGGATTTCTTTGTCAGAGGTATCCCAACTATTTAAATGCCTTAAATAAGACAGGGTTCATGAGTGACATCTAGAGGTAATTCCTTAAGCTTACTGGGGCAACTGCCTACTGAGATTCAGGATTATGCCCTAAGAGCTGACGTCTTGCCAGTACAGGTAGTGCTGGTACACACCAGGAGAGCTGAATTGAATACAGCAACACAGACTTTAACGAGAAGTTCAGGCCAGAAAATTTTCTGATGAATTGTTATCTGTAGAACCTCCCACCCGGTGTTGCAAAAGAAAAGTGAAGTAGCTTAAATGAAATCTTTCCACTTGAGTCAAGTATGAGATCACTCTTCCCTGCAGAGCAATTGGAGTTCAGGTGTCTCCTTCCTCGCTCCCTTCTGCAGGTCTGATATGTCTGGCCAGACCTCATCGCCTGAACTATCGAGTCTGCCTCTCTTTCCCACAGAATATAGAAGAAAAGCCAGAAAAATAAAAAGTACGAAGGAAGAGTGAAACACGTGGGCTACAACTCACAAAGGTCATGAGAAGTCTTAGAGGAACATGGTTTAATATAAAAGGACGTAAATCTAAACACAAATGCCTTCTTTTGTTTTTCTGTTAGTGAAAAATGCTGCTAAAACATGCTATCCCACTTTCAGATTGAAATTGTCAGGACCTTCTCACTCCTGTGGCTTTTAAGATCCCAGCAGTGCAGGCAGAGTTTCAAGGCAGCTCCCCTGCCCATGCTGCCCACCCATAGGGGAAACTGAACCTTCTGCTATGAGAGTGAGGGCTCGTCTAGGTGCCACTGCTGGGTCATCCCAAAGTGACACTCAGACCACACCATTCAAAAATGGAACATCTGCCTCTCTTAGCTTACCTGTCCTGCTTGGAGATTCCCCCCTGCTGAGTTCACCATCCCTCAGCTGCCTTCATCTCTGTACAGCACAATGTTTGGAGGTCTTATCCATGCACAGATTTTAGTATCAACAGAAAGGCCAACCTGACTTCTTGTCATCACTGAGTATGAGAAAAAACATCGATATATTTGAACTTCTTGCAGGACAGGTATTTTCAGTCCTCTATAGTGAAAGGCAAGCTACAATTATACATTGAGCCAAAGATAACTAGATAAACTGATATCAGAAAAAATAACAGGACAAATAATTGTGCTTCAGCTTTGGCTATTTCGAACATTTCCAACAAGAAGAAAGGGTGAAAAGGCTTGATACAAAAGAAATGAATGCAAAAGCGAGGAATATCAATGAAAAATGAACATCTTGTGCAATGTCATATATGTAAGCTGCTCTGCACAGGAAAGAAGGGCCAAACAGATAATGGAGTCCCTGCCTGAAGTCTCATGGATATGCTGCTGAGCATTACAATATCAGCCTGGGTGTGCCTGATAGCTGAAATGCTCTGGAGAGCAGGTGGCTCTTCAGCAGTTAATCTTTCTTTTTCATCATCTGCATTTGCTTGGCATGTTTGGACACATGCATCTCATTTTTGTGCCATCAGGGAGCTCAACTGTGGTTCACCTATATCACATACCAGGAAAATGGTGGGTCTCTTTTCATTTGCTCAGTATGGAAATATTTGAGGTACCTACAGAAAGCCTTTAATCTGTCAGTTAAAATCTCATTGTGATTTAATTCTTAAGGAATAATGTTATTTTCATAGTGTGCCAAGAGCGCTATTGGCAGCAGTGAGGCAATTATTTATGTGGGTTATCAGTTCACAGAACTGATTAAGTAACCTGAAATGTGATGATAATGGCTTCCAGTAATGGCTCCATATCAAAAGGATAATAAATATTATTTGCTGCTCTTTCTTATGAGAAATGGGATATATTTCAGTCCTGTTGAAATAAAAGCAAAACTCTTATTGTTCCTTGGAAAAGTCTCCCAATAGCTCTAATTTTACATGATGTCTACTTCAATACGCTTATTTTTCTGTGTAAAATTATGGATGATATATTGAATATTACAGATACATCTGGGTAACTGATGTTGAATTCCCAAGCCACTTTCAGAGAACCAGAACGACCTTTCCAGGGTAGTGACTCAGTTTTTATTCCACTGTAAGGTACAGAGAACCAGCTGTATCCCTTTTGCTTAGCCTTATCCACATAGCATCACACCCTGACTCTTAGATACATTTTAGAAATACTCAAAAATTATTTCCTGCTGTGCTTTACCAAAGGAAACTAGATCTACATTTTCTTATGATGGGGCTTGGTAAACTGGAGTTATTTAAAATAGCCTTGCCACAACATTTCTTATGATGATTTGTGGTTTTCTCCATTGTGAAGTTGCTCTGACTTATCTTGAACCCACAGAGGGTCCAGTTATGAAAGTCTTGCGAGGGACATTCATCAGCAGAGGTTTTTCTCACTCATTTAATTATGGAATGAATAATGCATAGCCTATTCACAATTGCCTCTGATGTGCAGATTTGGATCACTTGCAAATGGTTTTGTTTCAGTATTAGATCATAACAAGGAAGAAATACAAATCTGGATTAATGTGGAACTACAGGTATAAAGCAATATAATTATTTTAGAACTTATTTTAGAATGGTTTACAAAGTTTGGAAAAGTTTCTCAAAAATATCTTATCAAGGAAAATGAACACATAGGAAAGTACTTTGGAGAGAGGGATGTTGCAATCACTGCAGAGCTCTTCTGCTCTGAGGGTTACTAAATGGGCGTTAGGTGGTTTGAATGAGTGCCCACAGGCTTTTATTAACATTTCACCTTATATACATATATAACATGCTTATATATATATATCTACAGTTATATATATACACACATATATAACATACTTATGTAATACCTACAGATTAAAATGCAGTTAAAAAAATAAATAAATAAGCTACTCTAGCTGCTGTAGAAAGTGTCTGATTTTCAGTAATACAAAAGAGCAGGATTTCCATGAAGTCATGGTATTGGAATACTGTTCCTATAATTTTTAATGGTAAAATCCTTATTAATGATTTTTCACACAACTGCCAGAAGCTTGGATGTCAGTCTTTGTGTCTTTGTGCTTTACTTGGGAGAGCTTGTCCTGAATGAAGGGCCAGGATCTGATGATGTTTAATGGAGAACACTGACTGGGGTATCATAGGGATACAAAAAACACAAAGATAAAGACAATGGCAGTTGAAAACATCAGACAAACTTTTATCTCATAGTAAAGAGCAAAAACAGGAAAATGAGAATATGTCTGAAAACGTTTTATCTACAAGGCATGCTATTTCCAAGGTCAAATGTAAGGTTGATAAAATTACTTCAGTATTTTCTCTGTAATGCCTTTTTTGACTGAAATTGAAAATTTATTTTTAAAGAAAGCTTGTGATTTTGATTGAGCTTTTGAAAAGTGTTACATGCTAAATGTTAAGGTTGTAGGGGCATATTTTGGAACCCAATTCAGCATTCAAATCAATGGGAAGTTGATTCAGAATCTGAGCCTAAATGTGGTGTTTGATTTAACCAAATCTTACCGATCACATGAGGGGAAGAGGGGAAGACAAATGCCCATAAAACTACATGACGGATTGTAGGAAGGATGCCTCTGCCCTTCCTGGGTACGTCAAATGTGACCAATTGTGTGTGTAAAAAATTCTCAGCTCTTGGCTCTGGGCTTGTGCTCTATCAGTGGAAACATGTAAGATATTACCTACTTGTGGTAGGAAGGCTTATTAGCACAGGGTTAGACAAAATGAAGTTGTTACCCATTTTTCTGTGACAGCCTGAACCGAAGTAATCACTCCATGTTTTATACTTCTGTTCAGTGCCTGTGTTGTTGTCGGTAGCTGCATTGAAAGCAAAACAATTCCCACACATCCCCATGAATAGGGAATACAGACACTTGAACTAAAGCCTGAACTAAGCAAAGGTGAGCAGAGATGAGCTTGGAGGCATACCTGCAAGCATCTGACTAGATCCATGCTCAGTTCTAGCCTTCTTTCTTCTAATCCATTGTCTGTGGTAGTATTAGCTGTTTTATCACAGGAAGGATTGCTGTCAGAGCGTCAGTGTGGCTGGATTAATGAAGTGTGTCACAACCAGTTATTTGACATTACAGTACAACTGCAAAATAGGTTCAAAACGTCCTATCTTGTGAATCCTACACTGTGAAGCTACAATACAGGTTGCATTTCATTGAAAATCTCTGCATGATCTGCCAGGAAAGCCAAGACTACATGAGGTTTCTGGAGGAAAAAAATAGGGTATCTTTTCTATGTTATTTAGCTGTGCTTAAGAATAAGCTCTGATAAACCTTTGTGAATACTACCAATATTTATGGTGACAGTTGAATTTCATTCAGGTGGTTTAAACTATGAACATCAGAAGCCACAGGTGACTGACAAAGGAGGCTTCACTTTAGAGACCAGGGAACTAGAAATGGAATAGATGGGTGGCCTTTTCCAACCTCCAAGCACTTCTTATCAATGAAACTCCACTGATAACCATCTGCTAAGCTACTCTCTATTGATGCTTGCCCAAACAATTTCTTAATCGGGGTCCTGATCTTTATCCTCCAGTTACCACCATTTGCATTTAGCTTAAAACAAAAACACCAAGGCATGTTCTCTGGGTTCACAGATCACCTCAACTTCTCCCATCTCTTGTCTTCATCAGCATGTATCCACACTGCTCCCATCTCACTTCCATGCCTGTAATTCAGTGATTCATCTGTCGCCTCTGGGAAAGGCACCTGACTTCATTGCT
Source organism: Perdix hodgsoniae (assembly GCA_035772895.1). Taxonomy (NCBI): domain Eukaryota; kingdom Metazoa; phylum Chordata; class Aves; order Galliformes; family Phasianidae; genus Perdix; species Perdix hodgsoniae. Next base: position 15,097,221 of record JAPSGF010000007.1, read on the forward strand.
TAACTGCTGTTACAAGTTGCTGCACAAATCACCTGGCAATGCAGGATCAGGCTGCCAACAACTTTCTAATATAGCTACGGAGAGCCAGTTTGCAATGCCAACATTCTTAAGAAAATCTCCTTTCATTTTACTGAGGGGTTATTCCAAGAGTATGACAGTGTTGTCCAAAATGCCACCTTTGGTACTTCTGCATCACCAGCAACTTCACACTTCTGAGTATGCACAAACAGATCTGGGTAGCTAGCAGAAAGCACAGGAAACTTACTTATTTCCTCTTTCCTCTTACAGAAAAAAAAAAAAAAAGCTTTTTATCCATATTTTTTTCAGCTTAATTTCCAGTTATTTAAAACTATCTTTTAATTAGGAATCTCTTTTTAAAATGTTGAGTCAAGTTAATGCCATTGCAGCAGTCCTTAGAATAAGTCCACATAGCATATCCAGGTATTGGGAACAAGCTGGCATATGGCAAATCAAGCCAGTTTTATGAAGAGCATCCCCACAAAGATTCGTCTCATGCAGTCCTTGGTTTCTTTGCTAAGACTGTTAGCTGATGTGATTTTTGAGCCCAAAACATTCATGTAATCCCTCATGTCAGCTTTTATTCACTGCCATCACTGTATGACTTCTGCTGCCTTCTTTGCTCCCATGTCACTCAAATATTGAGTGACTACTTTCAGAGAAGGGATAGAGAGGTTAAGTGGCCAATTCATATGACATATGAATTTCCTTTTTTCCGCTCCTTATTCTGACATCACTGCAAAGAAGCAAAAGTCTGCCCTGTGCTGGATGCTGCCAGAGAGTGATTGCCCAGGGAAAGGTGGGAAAAGAATGTCTAGCTCTCCCATAGCCCATTCTACCTCAAATTAAACATGTTTCAGGCACAGAAAATGAAGAAGTTACAGGATTATAAAGGAAAGAAAAAACATCTTTGAAAAATTAATTTATCTATGACAAATACCAGTGCAGAATGAATAACACCAAAGTGTAAGCCATAATTTCAGTTCAGACCCAAAGATGGAATGAACAGCTCTGCCAGCTGAGATATGATTGATTGCTAGAAAAATAGGAGGCAGACTCAGAGTCTTCTTTCACAGTGAATAGATCCATGCTGGGCTGTGGCACCTTATGTTTTATAAGAGCAAGAGTCTTGTCCTGATATAAATCACACTGGTGCTGTTAGCCTGCTGCAATTGTCCAGAAATAGCTGTACACTGAAGGATGCTTGTTTCAGAGACAATCCTTATCTCATTTACTACAGGATCCCACTTTGTTTTAATCATTCTGACAGGGTTGCCTTGTAAAGCCATTCTCTTGTTTATCTGTATGAAAGTAAAATAGATGTGAACATCCACCCCCAAGGACCTAAAGCTGCAAATGCACATAAATAACTTCAGCTGAATGATTGTTCTCATTGAGTAAACACCAGGGAGGAAGAAGAGGTACTTAAAATATTGACACAAGAACAAACTGGTAAAAACCATCCATGACTAACCTGAGGCTGAAAATGAAGCAAGAGTTTTTAACTAGCAACTGAACAAGGTAATGGAAAAGCTTTCCAATAGAAGGGATGGCAGGCGAAAACTCAAGAAGCTTTAGAATAAAGCTTGGCCATTTTATGAGAAGCACTATATGACTTGCTGTCGTACCACAGGACTGGAATTAGTGACCCATAAGACCTCTTTAGTCCCAGCGTTTGTACGTGACTGAAGTTACTCAGAAGCGTAAATGTTTATAGGATGAGCCTGAGCTTGCGTCAGTATAGCTGGCAAGCTTTCATGGGTGTTTCATTCAACCCACTGAAATCACAGAAACACTGAAGGACATATTCCTAGTAAAAACGCACATACATACACACT
>JAPSGF010000007.1:15099086-15111918 GCA_035772895.1 Perdix hodgsoniae
ATATTTCTGGTGCAAATTATATACACATTTATTCACACATGCTAACAAGCAAGCCAAATAACTTTCTCTGAACTCTAACACGGATTATATTAACATTCTTGTTAAAAGAAACTGAAGAATTGCACAGAACAGATAATTTCTTCAAATACCCATAGGGTATTTAGGAACATTTAAAGGTACTATCTGAGCATAATCTGGGCACTGTGCCCCACAATTTGCAACAGGGATTAAGCACCAGAGCATTAAGGATACAGACTGTTACAGTTTAAGTCACATAGAAGAGCAATAGGAATTAGCCCTATGGCAGTTACTACTCCATAGGTCCCGTCATGACTCAGGATCTTTGACAGTGTTACTGGTAGTATATACTGAATCAACAGTTGAAAAGAATATCTGAATGCACAAAACTAAAGAACCAGAAATGAGAATATGGGAATATTAAGTCTGAGCTGGTAATCTGAACATTATATTCATATACAGAACTTCATCCTGAAATTTCAACAGTCTTCAGAACACTGTACTAACTTCTAAATCTGCACTTCAGCACTTGAGAAAATAACTTCTTTCTCCCAAGACTATTTCAAACAAAACATTCTCTTAGTTGTATAAGAAAACATGTTTCAGGGAGATAATAATGAAAAAGATACTGTACATCTAAGACAAGGGTTGACTTCCAACAGGACAGAAAAGCTTTCCTGGAAACCAGATAAGTTGAAATATTTAAGAAAATACAACTAATTTTACCATACATAAGACCTGCACTTAGAGTAAAAGAAGCTGAGTTGTATGAAAAAATTATGCTAACAATTTTTAGGAGAATGAGATCATTATTCCCACAAGGTAGAAAAAGATAGGGTTGATAATTATGAATGGAGGGGGATTTCCCCAACCATCATTATCTCTAAATGCAAAGATTTATTCACTTGTTTACTTTTATTCACCTTTGTGTCTGTTTTTTTGATCAGTGGAAATGCTAGCAATGCAGGCAGGAGAGTCTGTGAGTAAGAAAACCGTTTACCAGGTCTCTTTCTTACGTTAGAGATTCCCTGAATGACATATGAGTTGCTCCCAGAGAACTAGTGTGGATGGAGGCCTTTTGGCATGGGTGGTTCCTGTAGAAGAGGATTTCTGGCTCCTGTTATACGTGGAACTCCTACTCATCCTGTCCCAAGGGTAAAAGATACTGCCAGGGAAGTACAGAAATAAAACTCCAAGTCCCTCTCAAGCTCCAACCACCCCAATGAGTTATTATTCCCCTAGGACTCGAGAGACCTCAAGGAGATTTAAAAGTCCTGCTTTTCCTACAACTGACCCAATCCATAACAGCAAGGAACAGGCAGAAGAGCATCCTTTACCAAAGCCAGGTTTGGAAACAGTGGGAGCCTGGTGAGGCCACAGGGCGGGCAGCTCAGAAGGCTCCTCTGCCCCATCTGGAGGCCGGTGGTCCCCACTGCAGTGCTTGCCCATCAAGGCATAGGCTTTGCAATCAGGCCAGATGCAGGCAAATTAGAAAACAAACAAACAAACAACAACGAAGCATGGAAACATACTCTCTGAGCTGTTGGGACATCTCTGCACCACATTTTTCATGATGCTCTGATGATAGCAATGCCTTAAACATACTAGCGGTCATTTTTACTTTACCTTTTTTGTTTTCTCCACCTTTTATAAAGTTTTCATTTAGGTGCTTCATGCAAAAACCCACATTTGAACACAAAAACTATGTTAATTTGAAGCTGACCCTTTGCCTCGCCAGATGTCCGCATAGCAGCAGTAAGACTATGCTCATGTATTTGTAAAATAACAGCAATACTAGACTGAGCAGTCAAACAGACAAATCTTTCTGCAAGAGCTTACACAGATAGACACACACCGACCTCAGAAAAGCTCAGTCTCACTGAAAGCGGGATTTTTTCTACTCTCCTGAGAATTCATGAACTTCACCAATCTGCCTTCAAATAAACAGAAACACATACAACTACTGAAGGAAAACCTGAGCAAAACTTTCTGTAACCACTTAAGATTCAAATATGCCAGAGGTTCCTAAGTCATCTGATACTAATTTCTGAAGTATTCAAACAGGACTTGCACTATTTTATATGCCAGTAACTATAAATACAGTGCTTTCTCTTATCAATATCTTCTCTTGCTTAAGGTGGCTTGATAACATTAGCTCAACCTGCAGCATTCCTCTTTCCTTCTTACAACAGGGTTCAAGGAATCTGTGGGACTTTTCCGCTGGTTTTTATTCCAAGCTCAAGGTGAAACTGCTGTACTAGAAATTGCTCCAGTTGGGAACTAGAAATCAGGCCACACAGATTTTAAGGGAAGAAATCACAGAAGAAGGGAAACACAAGAGAAAACTTTGAACAGGGATAAATTAGTAAATGGCAGAGCTTACCAAAAGGTCAGGCTTGAGCACTGGTCTTTGTGTTTACACGCTTGTATGGATGCAGATCTACTCTGATGTGCTCTTGGTAGCTGGGGCTCTCAGTCCACACTGTCAGAACTAGTCTGATGAAAGGAATTTCAGGTAGTGAAGCAAATAGAGAGAATTTAGAGTCATAAAACTGTCCAAATATGCTGATGGGTGAAATAGGTGACACCTAGAGCTGAATTTTAGCTTTGGAAAAGAGTGCACAGTTCAGTACTGTAAGTTTCTGAAATGCTTTAAAGATTTTCATGTAAAGCTAAAACCTAGAAGTCCATTGACTTATTAAATCATAAGGCTAGAGCCAAAAGGTATTTAAATACTTCTCTTTGTACCAGACTGGAATCTACAGAGCAGTTTGCCTCCCATGAGGCTACACAGGGACGTTTAGTCTGAAATGAGGTATCAGGAGAATCAGCTGAGTGTGGGTACACAGGAGAAAGACCAGCCAGTGAACCAGACTTGTAAGATTGAGTCAATCAGACTCACCAACTGCCTTAAAACATTTCATGCCCCTCAATTCATATGGCTAATTACAGCTGAGTGATAGGGATGTGAAATAGTTGCTCTTAATTTTTTCCAATTAGAAAAGGATTTCTTTATAGAATCTTATAGAAGAATTCAGCATAAACAAGTGGTTGTGTTATCCAGTAAAGGAAAATAAGATATAATGAAGCTTTCTACTATAAAGTTATATAAGAATCTGAAGCAAATTTTTGTATATATGGGAAAATACTGCTGTGCTATCCCTGGGTAAAGCAGATTTCAGGGGTTCCACTGTTAAACCAAAATGCCTTCAGAAAATACTAAAATAAATTCATGTTCATTCATGGCCTCAATTGCCCTGTTTAGTTTCCTTTCATGTTACTTAACTCTTCTAAAAATCTCTTAAAATTTAGGCTGCTTTTCAGATAAGAATTTCATAACAAATGATTACATATGATCTTTTTATAAGACTGAAGTAAAACACTGTGTATTTACCTAAAGGATAAACTGGTATCTGACAAAAATGGACTGTTTCCATATTTGTAAATGTGTCCTAAATTCTAGGTAAAACTTTGAAAAAACTGATTTCCAACGGCTCTAAAATATCATTGTTTAGGAATTCTGTTGTTCAATGTAAGTATCCTGTAAGAAATACAACGACGTTTCTATTCAGTATTATAGTCACTCCAGCAGATGCTAGATGCATAAATAAGAACAACCAAACAACTGTCATACCATCAGGAAGATATTTTCACTGTTTCAGGAACTGAAGTGGCTGGAGAAACTCCCAATAGAAGGATCTATTTCACAAGACTTCCAGCCCAAATCAAAAACAAACTTTTTGAATCAGTTTCAGTTAAATATCTGAACCGAAGAGGTCAAGATTCATTAGATCTACTAATCTACTCTCTTACTGAAACTTATCCCTCTTATCTCTCTAAAGCCATTAGCATACTCTCTAGACACTAGTATACTTAAGGTGCTAGTATAGCTAGGACACCTGAGAACACCTCAGTGGCACTTTAATGAGCACTGTCTCATAAGTTACTCTGGCAGTGAATATCCTCAGCAAAGTGATTTTTTGTTTATTTGCTTTTTTTTGCTTAGTTAAAGGCAAAACTCGAGAATGGACATTTACAAGTAAAAAAAAAACAACAAAAAACAAACAAAAAAAAACCCACCAAAACATTCAGTTTCAAATTAATTAGACATTTCTTTGTTGTAAAAAATATCTACCAAAATCATATTTGCCAGAAATGTTTGAGTCACCACAGTGCAGGCAAGCAGAGTTTAGGACAGAACAGAAAAGAAGTATAGTGGCAACAAGAGCTTCCACCTCCAAATACGTCTCAAGAAGTCCAACATGGTAGTAAGCAGCCCTGTTGCAGTATTCTGCATCCCCATCTGGTGTCATTTAATGGTTTTAATGAAAGCTCTTACACATTGTTCTTAAAACAACCCATCTGTTTGCTGGGGTGAATTAAAAGATGTAAATGCAGTGTAATATGCCAAAGAATATAACAGTCTCAACACAAGATCTTACTGTGTCAACCAGCAACAGGTTCCAGCTGGGGCAGCCTCATGGAACAAAGACAGCCCTGGGCTTAATATGAGTATATGCTTCTGAAGTCCCAAACCAGGCAAAAGAGAAATAATGCTCAAGACCTTGACCAGATGTGCAATACCCAGCCAACTGTGCAGTAAGCATGCTTCCACGGCAACCTCACTAACAACATGGACAGTCCCGATACAAGTAGACATCTGTTTCGGATGGCTAGTACAGGGAATGTAGTATGCAATCACAGATAATGCTTCAGCAGAACTGATACTTTGAACCGCCTTTTCCCTCTCTGCTGATGCTGGCCACAAGTTGAATTAGCTCATGTTCTATTTTAGACAAACAGGGACAGAGACACAGCAGCTAAGCTCTGAACTCTGCAGTTTAGGAAGGACCATATTCCCTAAAGTGCTCCAATATAGCACCAATATGGCCAAGGTTGCAAAGCTCATAGAACACCAGTTGTATATACTTTTCTGAAACCTTTCCAATCTCTTCCCACAAAATTACATAAACAGATGAAAACGAATTAAATCTACAGATTAATAGTTATCATACTAGGGTCCAGAATGAGAATGTATCACATTACAGTGTTTAGTACACATTGTTAAGAGCATAATTAAGACAGATTCTTTATAGTCATCACCTCTTGACCTAATGACCACTATATATTACTCAAACCACCTAGATACACAATGACATGTACATTCTTCAAGTCTTCTAATTCACAGAAAAAAAACTAGGATTATCTCAGTTTTCAGAGCTTCCAGTTCCCTGCGAAGATGAGGTCAACTGCACATCTCATGAACTTCTGTAATCATGCAATGCAACAAACATGCACAAAACAACCTAGATAAGACACCACCCTTTTGGAATGGCTTGTTTGTTTGTTTGTTTGTTTTAGAAAAGGACTTGCTTTTTGTTTTCATTTCTTATTTATCACAGCAAATTCCTGACCTGTAGCTACAGCTTGCAAGGTGTTAACATCACACAAATTATATAACATTCTCTAAATATGGATTAAATCAGACATACCAGAGGCTCTCTTGCGAGGATTTTCCCTTGAAGGTTGATTGAGGTGACAGAAATCTTGGAGATGATTACTCCTATCTTCCTATTAGTGCCTCAGTGCTCTGAGAAAGATTATAAAACCGCAACCATTAAACCTCTGGTCCCCGAATTCCCCTTGAGTATTTTTCTTTGAGATCACCTAAAAGAGATAAATAAAGATATGAAGAGCATGTGATAGAACTGTTCCAGCATCAATACTGATAATTATACTTGGCTTTGCACTTATGCTAAGATCAATTAAGCAGGTTTAATTAATAATTTATATAATTGCTTGCAAAGTAATCAATCCACAATATAAGCTTTCACTTTGCACTTAAGAAAAAATGAAGTTTTTGCACCCTGCATTCTGTATCAGCAGGCTAGCAAATGCAGCATTTGAGAGACTTTTATCAGACAAATTAAAGTAGAAATGGAGGAAAATATTCTCACACATCTATACCCCTAAACACTGGTCAGAAATTTCATGGAGCTTAAGTTGTGTATCTTGAACAGTAACTGACTCTAAATCTGCATGGGGTAGCTATAGAAGTGTTTCTACCCCTTAACCTCAACTAAACAGCACTCAGACTAAATTCAGCAGCTACTGATAACTTTTGTCTTACTTTTGTTTATCTGTAGAAAGTTTGCCATTTTACTGTAATTCCTTCAAGTGTTTTTCTGTCTGAAAATGCTGGGCCAGCATCCTTACAATACTATTGTTGAAATAAAGTTGCTACCTTTCTGCTGATAAAATCAACCTTTGCTAGCAAATAGCATCTACTTCTCCCTGTACTACATGCACGCTTTTTACCTTCCACTGGACATCTCAGTTTACCTTCCCTTCTCCTAAATATATCAAGGAACCACTCTGAACTAATGTGGTCCACATGACAAACAGAATAGAGCAATAGAGATAACTGAGAACCAGTGATAAGTTAACCCTGCCAGAAGTTTTCTCTTGTAGAGTGCTTATCATTTACCATATACTGAAATTGAGTACTCATATGACTGATGGTTACTTTTGCCTTAGCAATAGAAAAATAATATGATACAGTGTATTTTAAACTTCTGTAGCTCCCATAAGCCTTCTGTGAGCACCTCAGAGGTTTTGGCCTACAGTGGCGCTGAAATCCTCATCAAATATGGAACACTGAGAAGGTGAATGACTTTTCCATAATATGCTAGAAAATCTGGAGCAGAGTAGAGACCTGAAAGACATATTAGAATGATAGAATCATAGAATCATTTGAGTTGGAAAGGCCCTTTAAAGTCCATCTAGTCCAATCCCCCTGAAACAAACATGGATGCCTACAGCTCCATCAGATTACTCAGAGTCCTCCCCAGCTTGACCTTGAAGGGCTTCCACATCTCTGCACAACCTATGCCAGTGCCTCACACCCTTATTGTAAAACACTCTTTCCTACATCCAGCCTAAATCTCACCTCTTTTAGTTTGAAATCATTTCCCCTTGTCCTACCACCCTAACCAGTGGAATATGAATTCAAATCCAAACTATTCAAGACTTCAGATTACAGCCCTGCTGGATATTCATGTTCTCTTGCTTAGCCCAAAAGCATACTTCTCTGGAGACATTCAAGACCTACCTGGACACCTACTTGTGCAACCTGGTGTAGGGAACCTGCTTTGGCAGGGGTATGAAGTCGATGATCTCTGGAGGTCCCTTCCAACACCTACGATTCTGTGACTCTGTGATTCTAAGACACACCAGCCTGGTATAACTAAAATGTAGATACTCTGAGCTTTTACTGCCCTGCTCCTCAGAGCTGTCTTGCTAGCTAAAATTTATCTCAGCTATAACATTTTCACACACTACTTTTCAGGCATAGCTTTATTTTATCATGTATTTTCTTTATAATGTACACAACAAGCACTGAGACATGTTATCCTCCCAAATGCTCTAGGTTCACTTGAAATCAGCTTTCCTGAGCTCACCTTAACTGTGTCCTCGTGACTCTTCATTAACTTCAAAGAACAATGTGAAGACCACACAGCTCTTCCTGCAAACAAGCTAGCAGGACAAGTATAACCCCTACAAATATTGTCAAAGATGCTAGACCACACAGAAGATTCCTGCAGTGCCCTTTGGGCTTAAACATGTAGGGGGTCTGAACTACCTGTTGCTTAGACCAATTCACAGCAGCTCCAAGAATCCCCTGTGTAAGGTGTGCGGGGAGTTTCATGCCTACATGATGAGTATAGAGCTATAGATCTTCCTGTTGATCAGATAGCCATATTAATTTTGCCCCAGCTTGCAACGTACCCTCCTCAAAGTTTAATGTAGCAGAGAGAGAGGTTCACACCTAAGTACCTGACAGTTTGCCAGATAAGGCACTCTCTCAGCTACTGTGGAAGTCTCAGGTCCTGGGTGCAGGACCTGCAAGATTGGAAATTTCAGCCGTATTCATTCCCCATGGCAAGAAACTACAACACCGCTTTTTTACTTGAACATAGTAAGACACACAAAGCATAATGACACCCGTCTTCAGAAGATTCTTAAGAGAGGGAGGGAGGAATGGAAGGATGTGAAAATGTCTGGTTTAGAAGCTCTACTGTTTTCAGGACTCCAAGTAGTGTAGTGCAGTACAGTCAAGATTTAGGGAATTGGGAAATGATGAACTATGGAATTTATGGACTAATGAAAAAAATACTGATGCAAATGACAAGCATCCAAAGAGGTCTGACAGTGGTGTATAAGTGTCAAATTTTTTGCTTTTGGCTTTTCAGTTCAGCAAGTTCCTGCTGCTGCAAAGGCTCCAGATTTGGTTTGTGAAGGCAGAAGACTGATGTCCTATTTGTTTTGGGCCAAATGAATGAAAAGTGCTATTCATCCTTCTTCACTTTACAAATTGTCAACAGGTGTCTTGCAGTTGTCTTAAAATGAGTAGTCACCAATTAAGTTTTTGTGACTGGTAATAAGTAGTGATTGTCTGAGCATTTAGCACAGCCAATGCATCTGCATCATGGTCACTGAAATTCAGCCATGGAGCTTGGGAGGTAAGTTTTGGCTGGACAAACAAGTTATAGGTAAAGTTTCTTCAGTATGTTCTGAATTTCTGACCAATTTATAGTCTGAGCTAATCATCGTTTTCTCAGTGCCCTAGTTTCAAACAAAACTTCTTCTTGTTTGAAATTGGCATTTTATCCAGGTTAAATGAAGGCAACTGAGAGGAGAAAGAGAGAGGGTTAACATTTTTCATAGGAAAGACTGACAGAGCAGGACAGCTTTGTTAGGGAGGTCAGGAAGAAGTGCTGCTTCAGCTCGGGATTCAGAGGTGCATGGATCTGTTCAGCCTAGGGAAGAGAAGATAGCGGGGGATCTGATAAATGTTTATAAACATGTGAAGGAAGGAGGGAAGCAAATGGATGAGGCTGGGCTCTTCTCAGTGGTGTGTAGTGATAGGACAAGGAGTAATAACCTAAAACTTGAGCATAGGAAGTTCTGTACTAACATCTGGAAGAATTTCTTTACGGTAAGGATGACAGAGCACTGGAACAGGCTGCCCACAGAGGCCGTGAAGACTCCTCCTATGGAGATATTTAAGACCTGCCTGGACATCTACCTGTGTGACCTACTGTGGGCAACCTGCTTTAACAGAGGGGTTGCACTCGATGGTATCTTGAGGCCCCTTCCAACAACTCCTGCGATTCTGTCATTCTGTGCACATCTTCAGAGCACTAAGATGCTTTGTGGAAATCGCAGTTCTGGACCACTCATATGCTTTGTTCACCTCTGTACACCCCATGAAGCAAGGTGGGTTTTTTTCTTGCTGTATACTTATTTCCTCTTCACATCTCCCAGAGCACAGATGCTGATACTTCTGTTCTTTGTCCAAATTTGATATACTCTAATTAACCAAAACACTGAAATTTTGCAATGTTAAAAATACCTTTTCTCCACTCGTTTCCAGTGCTGTGTTGCAGCATGCATTGTCCCTGAATGTGACACAAAGGTTACTTAACCTGCTCAATTACTTACTGGTAAGGAATCCAAAATAAATCACAACTGTTGCTAAAACAGATTTGTCTGAAAACATCTTTTTTTTTCAGTGCAGTATTTATGGAAAATGTTGACATACGCATTTATCTCTAGGTTAGAGCCAACTATCCTCAGACAGACAAGGAGCCATAGTCACTTCTTCCTGCTATTATGAACAAGCCTTCAGCTTTCTGAGATGGTAGTACAATGAAAATTGAATTACAAAAAAAAAAAAGAAAAGAAAAAGAAAAGAAAGAAAGTTCTGCTCAAACAGAAGTTGCATTTTGTATTCCAAGTCCTTTGCTACAGAATTTTCTCCTTGGCACATAAGCCAAATGGCAGACCCTGAATGAGATCCCTGCCAAAACTTGATTAAAGACTTACTCTCTGCACCTGCCTGTTATTTCACTGCTACACACCTGCAGACAGGTTTCAAGAGCCTCATTATTGCTCACTAGTCTCCAGCCTCATTCTGACAAACTTCACAGACAAAATACCACATTTTCCTTCTAATGACCATAGCAATAGTTCCCTCTCTAAAACAACTAATAATTTCTCCTTTTTTTTCCTGCTCTCTGCTCACCAAATATGTAATAGTGAACAGAGATATGGTAAGCTGTAATTAGAGTTAATGCAGTTCCTAGAAAGAAAAAAAGTCATTAAAAAAATCATAAAAATCCATGACAATAGGTTAAAAAAACAACAGAAAAAAGCCAACAAGTGTACAAATGAACATAGTTGAACTTTTCACAATCCTGGAGCTTCTGTCTAGAAACTCCTGAATACTTCTGCACCTGGAAAGGCCTCCTCTGAAACCTTCAGCTTACATTGTGTTTCACCCCCAAATTTCTGTTCAGGGTTAAAGAGAAATGTGAAGGAATCTAGCACTGATTGTATTCATTGCTGCTTCTCCTGCAACTGGCCAGACTAGAACCCTTGCCAGAGTCAGGCAGGGAACAAACTGCTGAAACTCACAGATTTCTTTCAGTTCTGGCCCTCCGTGTAAACTCTCCCTGCCCTTAGAGGGAGAATAATAAATAAATTAAATATATTCCTTTTCTACTTGGACCTGTGGTATCTTGGGCAGAAGACAGCCCTGGTGTGCATACACAAGTGGCCAGTGCTCTCCAGAGGGCTTTGATTCATACTCCAGATTGTTCTTCACCCAAGGAAATATAAATATGACTAGTTCTGCGTGCCAAGAACTTAATGGCATAACTGAAAGGCTACAAGTGGCCACAGCAAAAATCTCTGCCTCGATCCACTGTGCCCAAAGAAGCGCTTCTGCACCCAGAACTTGAATATTTTCTGTCCTACAGTTTCACTCATGCTTGCAAAAGTGCTCCTTCCAGTATCAGCTTCATGGTGTTGCTGAAGCACGGGTGGGCAGGAATGTGAAACCAGCTGGTGTTTCAAACAGAAATCAGTATGAAACTGTAACAAAGAAATCAAATACTGATGCCTTTGTTTTGTTCTATTTTGTTAGAAAGTTGTTCTTTAATCCTCCAGACAGAGGGCACTCGAAGATATTGTTCAACATGCACTACCAGAGGGAAGCACAGAGGAAATATGACCAAGTTCTCATTGGCTATTTAGCCTAAGGGTAGCAAACCTTCTCCAGAAGAATGGTTTGTGTGCAGCTGTGGCATACACAAGCGACTGTTCAGTTAGAGGTGTTGGACCAGACTGAAGCAAACTGTTTAGATTCAGCTATCAAAAGCTCTAGAGCCATTAGTACAAGCTTCTGTGCTATAAACCAGGACCAAAATGGGAGAGGAAAAATGCAGACGTTGGATCTGTACCATCAAAGAGAGAATCAAGTTTACCCTGTGAGTCACAAGTCACAAACCAGTGTGTATTAATCTTTGCCCTGACACATTTCTTCCACCGATCAGATCTAGCATTGTGCTAGTCAAACAGCAAGGATACATCATGTCATTCATGACACATGATGATTCCCAGATGTTCAGGGAGCAGTGTTGCCCAGTGGAACAAGTGGGTGTTTACAGTAAAGTAAGTATCAAATTTAGCAAAATTGAAGACCAAATTAGCAATTAATTAGTGCAAGAGACCAACAACAAAAAAGGTATATATGGGAGTTCATATTTCTTGAGTAGGTTCACAAAGGGACTCAGGTGCTTGTAAATGCAGTCACATGGAATAATACCAAGACTGATTTGGTGATGCTTCAGAGATGCTGGAGCGAGAGCCGCAGTAGGCAAAGAAAACTAATTGAAATTCACATCAGAGAGACAACGTCCACACTAATGTAGGGAGCGGAGAATGAAACTCTCAAACCAGACTAACTTCTGCTAAACCCCAGTGAGATTGAAAGTGAGTTAACTCCCTGTGTTAAAGGCTGTCCGCCTAGAATTTTTAATGTGCTCAAGAGTCATTACGACTCTCTGTGTCTTCTCTTAATGCATTCTTATTCACACAGACATTTAAGCCAGTGCTGAATGGAACCATGCAGACAGTAAGCCCATAAACCCACCCTACTCTATAGAACTCCACGCCAAAACCAGGAGGCTTGAACAGCCTATAGAGGAGACTGCGCAGCCCTGCAGTGGGGATCCTGATGACCCAGAACTGCTTGCTGCAGCCAGAGCTCACACAACTGCAGAGGGCTGGACACCAGCACTGGCCCTGGATACTTTCATTATTCTGTGCTAGAGAAACAAATTCCTTTTCCATGAAGCACAAACTAGGCCAATTTTTAATCCAGATTGCGGTGCTGAAAACAACCTGCAAAAAACAGGTGGCAGTCTCCTACACACAAGCCAAAAAAGAGATAAAAATAGACTTGAATTGCCATTGAAAGTATGGTAAAATAATCCTTTTCCATCTGCTAAAGCAAACCTTGGGAGTAAGTGAATTAACAGATCTGCACTATCAAACCTAGTGAGCTAGGCATTGTTGGTCTGGTCATTAATTATTATTAACATGACAGCAATGGATTGCCTGCATCTCTTGCACACATTAATCAAGCCAGAAGTTTGATTGCACCTTGTGTATCACTCACAAACCCTGCTGACACATTGCCCATTTCCTTCCTAAATGTTTACAGAAGAATCTGCTTGCTGAAGATCCTTTGCATTGTGAACACACTGTAGCAAAGTCCTTTCCTCTCCTGCCATCTCAACAACTGCATCTATTCCCCATTCAGACTGTGCCCAGCACACCATATCATTAAATGCATAGTGCCATCTCCTCTTTGAACTCAGCCACAAATGACAAATTCAAGATGCAAAACCCAGGTCATTTACAAAACGGGTTTTTAGATAGAAAAAAAAAACACAACCTCCCCCCC
>JAPSGF010000007.1:15115204-15220041 GCA_035772895.1 Perdix hodgsoniae
GTGGATGAGAGGCACCATTTCATCTGTTTGACCAAGCTGTCTCTCTTAAATGAAGGATTCCTTACTTAAGTAATAATCAACTGACTACATCAGTATAATAATAAGCCTCACTATGCACTAGCACTATTACTTTCAGACAGTATTTGAATTACACCGTTTTAAGCACTAAGCCAACATCTAAGGGAATTTAAATTGTTGTGTAAAAACCAAGTAAAATTATTTTAGGGGAGAGGATACTTCATCTCTTATCTTTGAAGTTTTTGATGCAGAAATATCTGCAAGAAGTGGAAATTAATGCAATGGATGAATATAATATATACAACACTTTTTTTATTTTGGCCCAGGGAATCCAAAAGAGTTTAAATTATTAAGTCTACTACGTCTTCAAGTAAATAAGCATTAATCTAGGCTGTCTCTGAATTTCAACTTGCTTAAACTCACATATATTCACCTCCGAATTTGGCTCTTGGGACGGCTCCTACTACACAGCATTTTATGATCTTGTGGAAATAAGATGAACAGGCCTTGCTAGTGGTCTGTTTTCTGTAGCTCTAAAATACATTCTGCTAGGGAGCCACCAAGCAGGAGACAACCTCATCTTCAAGAGCTCGTGGCTTCTGCAGGAGTGGGACTGTCGATGTATCAGAGGGAAGAATGCAAAGCAGACTGGAACCATGGGTCTTGTATTAGGTTCAGATTATCCTACCATGTGAAACCTGCACCGTTACTATGCGTTCCCATCTTGTCTGTCTCCTCATGCCATCTGCACACTAATGAGAAAGGAAAGGAAGCCCTATCCCTCAATGAGGTAGCTGGTGTACAGTAAGAGCAAGAAGATCCAGGAGCCAGATCTTTTAGTTTGCAAGCTGTGCAGCCTTCAGAAGCTCACAGTGGCAGGCAGGGCCATGAATCTGAAAACTGGATAACTGGAATCATTTTGAGTTCAACCTACAGTCCCATATCATCATCCTCGTTGGAAGTACCCTGACTTCATTTTCCCACAGATAGGAGAAATAAAGTTTTACGTCATATAAAACTAGAAGCCTTTCACTAAGTAGACTGACAGCTAGCTTCCTGGTCTCTTAGGTAAGCAATATAGGAAATTCTACTGTAATTCACAAAAGTCTGAAATAAAATGACTTTTGGCAATGCTTAGACTTGGTCTAGTATCAGCACAGTAATTTTTGTGAACTTTAGAGTATCAAACTGCAGCCAATTATTAGAAAAAATAGATGAGATTTAGTCAGCTGCTCTGGGATTTTCTTCCAGTGTTTTCTCTTTGAACTTTTCCTAGCCTATATCATCTTGTAACGCTACTGCCTGTTATTTCCAATAGTTGTTAGAGCAGAGCCGGTCCCACTGCTATTACGAGGGTCAGTCAGTATTTCCACTATAAACGTTCTTTACTGCAGATTCCATGCAAGTGTGTGATTTCAACTTACTCTGGACTGAAAGACAGTTTTTCTTAACCTGGAAATGGCTGTGTTTTATTCTGTTCTTTAAATCTGTATGGTCATTTTGTTATTAATGCAAGACACCTTAAAATAGGAGATCTCTAACACTATTACATAAAGATTTTGAGGATAGATCATCCCAACTGGATAACAGATTCCTTCATAGCAACGAGCAGTGATTTCTGGTTTTGGTCCCAAAGTAATATTGGCAGCTCCCTTCATGCTATCCAAGAAACTATAGTTATCAAGCCTTATTATTCAATAGTGGGTGGATCACTTCTGAAAAATGAAAATCTGAAGGGAAGGTATTATTAACTGGAACAATTTCAGTTTTTTAAAAAACCCTCATATTTCAAAATGGGCTGTGCACACAACCAGTGTACAAGAGACAGCACAGTCCCCAGGGCAGATTATGAAAATGATTTCTGACACTGGGCAGGAAACAAACACATTGAAATCAAAATCCTGCACATCTGAATTAATTTGATCTACAAATTAAGTACTCCGTGGGATATCTCTAAGGCAACTGAATGCCCCTTACAATGAATAATCACCAAGGAATTATTTGTAAAGTCCCCTCATTATACACCCACACACATCTTCTTTCCCAATGAAGCAATAACTTTCTGCTGTCTATCTTTTGCTTCCCTCTATTGGAAAGAGGCCTCCTCCACAGGTAGGAGAAGCAAAGTGCCATGCTGGTGCCCAAGTTCTGATGGCTGATTTATTCACTGTTCTGCAGATGGGACACGGTCAGCCTTGTAAGATCTCCCCTTGCAAGAAGAAGGGTCAGGGAGATCCTTCTCTCCCCACAGAAAACAGCTGCCATCAAAGAGGAGGAGACCAAGCAGAAAATACAGACCTGATGTCACATACATTTCACAGAAGGGTATAAGAGGAGACAGCGGGGGTTCCTAGCATGCTTATGAATTTGAAAATGGCTTTGCATTACATATAATAATTCAAAAACCTGCAATAACTTCTAAGAGGAAAAATCAAAATATCTCCTGATTGCTTGTGGTTTAACTGTCAGATAATAACCAGGTGGAAATGAACCAATTTGTGAAGTTTCACAAGCAAAATTCTTTTTCAACAGCTATTTGCCCATCCCTATTTCCAGCTTTAAGACTCAACACACGCACAACACATGTACATACATTTGCTCATACACACACCCGCACACCTGGTACTCCATTGGGATTGACTTGGCAAGGCCCCAAGAACAGTGGATTTTAGAGCCAACACCCATTTCTCATGCACAGGACAATCCCACACCTATGGCTATGCTTTCAACCTACCTAAACACATGAGGGATCTGCAGAGCTCAGTTGTATCAGAACAACTTGCAGTGTAAATTTATACTGGTAACTATCTTGATGAAAATCAAATGAAATTCTAACCGCATCAGAAGGACTGGGTTTTGTTTTAGATCCTTTGGAGGAGGCTGAACTAAAGCAAGAGGCCCTGTGTGACTTTCAGAGACAGAATGGCCACACAGGGCATTATGCTATCACAAGTGCACTGGTAACTAAAGCAGATTAGATGCATCTGTGTATCTCTGTTACTGTTAAGAATAACCTGCATTTTCATCCTGATCTTCCCAGACAGGAGGACTGGAAACCTGGCACTTCAAACCAACAGACAAATAAGAGGATATCTCCCAGGCTCTCATGAGCTGACACCAGAGCGAGCGTCCAGCAGATCCTAAATGTTAATGCATCCATGCATGTGCACACAGCCCTCCATTTTATCTAAAATCATAGCTCTTCAGTTTCTTTGCACCCCATATTGGCAAGAAACAAGTTAGCTCTAGGAGCCAGAAAGTCATATCCACGCAGTTCCATGCTTAAACTAAACCATCATGTATCTAGGAGTGATTTGCTTGAGTTGTAGGTAGTATTAACATGGTGATGATGAGCACAAGTAAGACTGGGACAAGTTTGGATCACGGTCTTTCATTTACATCTGCCAACATCAAGCAAAGTGGCCATGTCTTCCCATCATAATTAATTGGTATTTTACAGATAGGATACCAAAGAGACTTTCCATGCTTTCCATTTTGAAAAATACTATCTTATTATTTAATTTACCTAAAAAAGCGTGACTCTTGGAGGTAAACCCTCTTAAGGTGGAAACATTTCATCCTCCATTTGTCAAAGGCTTCTCCCGTTTGTACTTTTGCCTCTCTCTATAGGACGAATAGCCCTCTCCCTCTGAAGCTGTCATACACATGGTAGGAAAACCCTCTAAAACATCCTAACAGAACAAGCTTAAACAAGGCCACCAGGATTTTACTATTAGCTTTATCAGCAGGTTAGTTCTATTGCGTAACTCAAATGACTGACAATCAGCTATAGAAGAACAAAGGATGTGTTCAACAAAAGAGGGGAATTTTTCAAGTCCTATGACATGATTTTCTGTTGTTTTTGGCTCAAACTCTTAGTGCCATAACAACACAGAAAAAAAGACAGAGAATGTCCAAGAGCTAAGGTAGCACAACTGCCTTGATGGAGCAGAAACCTTTCTGTCCAACTGCTGTATGACTGATGTCACCTACCCTTCTGCTTTCTTGTCCACACGCTAACAGCCTGACACCATCCTAATATTTCTCATTTCATATTTCCTCTCAAAATGCAATAGATCTTGCTTTCATTCACTCAATTTTATTTTATTTTGCAGATGGAAGCTATCTGGAAATAAACCATTAAAAAGAGAAAACATCAGGTTGTGGAATGACTGCAACTGCTTGGAAAGAATAGACTCAAAGAGCATATGCTATTTATCTTGTATTACTCTACTTTTTTCCAAATGTGTTTTTATATAACATGACAGGTTATCACTTCTTGCCTTTGGCTACAGATGGGTAGGACTGCAAACAATCAAATGCAAATCAAGAATAGTCTACAGCAGACGCACTATTGTATTGTCATGGCATCACTCCTACTCACTCCGATTAATCAAAGCACTCCCTTTGGTTTGGTTATTTGGATGGAACAGCTGGGTGGAGGAGCGTGTGGGTGGATGGCTGGTTTCCAGAAAAGCAAATGTTCTCCTTGGGAGACGTCCCTTACGACAAGGAATTCCTCATGACATCATGGTCTGCTTGACACTGGAGTGATGTGCTTGAGCTGGAATTCCTCCAACTGCATTTTATAACAGCCAAAATAGGATGAACAAATCCTACAAGAATAATCAATACAGAGGCGTGTCTGTACTTATACCTTCCTTTCTCAATAGTAAGCTCTGCTTCAGTAAAAGCAGCTTCTAACCTCGCAGAAACTGCAAAAGCCAGATACACATATTGGCCATGATCAACTGAGCTTCTATAAACAAAATACTAGGTCCAAATTTTTTTTTCTTTTGCAAGACGAAAACAAATCACTGTCATACAACCTCATGACATAGTTTAATTTTCTTTAAGAAAGAATTAAGTAGTTTTAAAATCAAGTCATGAATAAAATCATGATACAGATTTGAAGATACTATATATTTGATATCTAGAAAATGGCTGACACTTTCTTAAATTAGTGGGGATAGGGTGTGATAGTAGAAGAAATTGCCAACTTGGGCTCAATGAGTTAAGGAACTCTTTGTCGCAGCTAATCCATCCGAACCCAAGAAACATTTCAATTATTTCATTATTAATGAAACCACTGAATTGAACATTCTGGGCTGTCATCATTATCAATACAGAACACAGTGTTAAAGCGTAACATGTTCTAGAAATCATACAGCAGGCAACATCACATCCTGGCATCTCTGGGATGAGAAAAATCTTTTGCAGTTTTTGTCTAACTCAGCAAAGCAGCCACTGAGCAAAATTCCTAAGCTACAGGACTAGTCACACTAAGTTGTGGATACACGATGTTCTCTAACTCCTGGGTAGAGCTATAGGGCAGGAGCTTTCATTCCAACTGTCTGTGGTTCACGTGGCTTAGGACAACTATCACGAGTGACTCCCACATACTCTGGTCATTTCAGTTAAAGCATTTTGGAAAGAACAGGTGGATACAGCTACACATACCATATCTGGAACTATGAAAAAATATTCTGGGATGAAATTATGAAAGAGTTGAAGTGCACTGGACCTGATACAGAAAACAAAAAGCAATAAACAACCTTGTGTCAGAACGTTAAAGCTTCTGTTCTCTGGAAAGGACAAATTTAGGGCAGAGCACACAGGACTTCGCTGATATGCCATAACCTGCTATTAACAAAATCAAATTTCCAGGCAAAATATTATGTACTAATAAAAATTCTGTATAAAAGTTTTCTGTAAATGAGCAAATTATGGGAGCATGTGCTGTGACCAAGTCTTTGTCTAGGATTTGTGCAAAACAAGTTTGGAGAAACAGATGAAGAGAAATTTGGCTACTGTTGAAAAGACTTCCTTATTCTACAATTCAAAACAGACTGAAAGCCCAAACACAAAGTCACAATATGACAGTTTCCTGTAATAAGCAAAATTACAACACATAATGACCTGTATCACTCAGTGGCCGAATAAAATGAGCCAAAGTATTTTCTTTTCCTGAAAGTTTCTTCCAGGATAGTGATTTCAAAATGACCCACACTAGCCCAAACCTGAAGCAACTAGAAACGGTTCCTCTTAATCAAGCTATTTCACATCATACACAATAGATGTGCTCAGAATTTGCAGGAAGAAGCAAAGTACAGCAGAACTTTTATCTGTGTAATTCACCTTTTCTCCTTGCCCTGAGGAACTGAGGCAAACACTCAAGGCTGACAAACAAGAGCCTTTGATCCTCCTAAAAAACCCAGAAGGTTCTTGATTAGATGCAACTACCACTTACTCTAAGCGTATTACAAGTCACTGCGATACCAGTTGATGGAGGTTATTCTCTGTCTACAGAGTGCCAAACACTGGCTTCTGAGTGCTACCTCTAAGCAAACCCTGGAACCTGAAAATAGCCAAAAAGCTGACAGTAGCAGTGGCACCTTACAGGTACAGCATGATTTGAATATTCGCTCTCTTCTCATGCCAGTTTTCTATGGACTGCAAGAAATGACCTGTTTGGTCCTACATATCACACCATTTCTAAAAAATATGTTTCTTTATAAAACTCAGAAGATCCCAACAATATTTGGGTCAGGAGACATCCTGCAGCAGTGTATCAATACCTTCTGGGAAGTTATCACAACTCGTGTTTATCACTTTCATAGAGCACTAACTGAATCCATCCTGCAAAACAACACTACTTTCCCCCTCACTGTTTTCCTCTGTCTATCTCCCCAGAACCCCTGTCATCTTGGGCCAAACCCCTCACTTGGAATACATCAGCAGGTTCCCAAGAAGATGAATCTCTGCTGCACTTCTCATGACAGCAGAACAGATTTGCCTTCCACTGTCCTCCACATCCCAGGCTGTACTGTACAGCTCTTCAGCATCATGCTACACAAGCACACCCCCAAGGCCCAACCTTTTAGATTATGGTTTGAAATGAAAAACACACTCACAGTCTCACAAATATGGTCAAGAGCCTAAAAAGTCCCAGAGGAGATGCAGATCCTGTGCCGTGCAGGAAGAACACTTTGAGCCAGTCGGCTCAAAAAGAAACTTGCTTTGAGCAACACTTGTTGGATGAGCTGCAAACCAGGGGAATCTCTTTATATCTGAGAAGCACATATTTGAGAGGTGCACCCACTGCTAATGCCTTCCCCAGCTGTTCCCAGGTGTGCCTAGGTTAGCTATTTAGCAGCCCCAGAAGATGAAAACAAACTCTGGCATGGGAAAGAGGTAATGCCACATCACTAAATTCCTTTCTTAATCCCTGATATTTAAGGGATCGCTTTAATCCCTGAAGCATAAGATTTTTGATTCATGACAGCATACGCTCTGTACTTGGGCTATTTGTTTTATTCTATCCATGCACAGAGTCATACTCTCCCCAGTAGGAGCTCTATGAGCAACAAAAGCAGCGCGGGTGATTGGCAATTTGAAGCAACGCTTCATCCTACCGTTCCCACCTCTCCTCATTTAATCAGCTTATTTCCCTGCCATTTTCTCAGCCTGCTATATCATGCTCTACTCTCCAAGACACGCTATGGCTGAGACTCACCTACACGCTGTCACGGGCACCTTAAATTACGTTCTGGCTGCGGGGCGATGGGAGTAGCGGCATGTACCAACTGCCCCCACTAAACCCGGCAGAGCTGCGCACAGCGGTTGTGCAACCCCATTGTCTCTGCTGCGTGATCTCAGGCATCCCCATAATCTCATTATATGACTTCTGGGCGGTTCGCGTGCGTATTTTCACTTGACTTCTCAGCACTGTAGGTTGAAAGAAGTGTGTAAAAAAGTATTACACGGTACTGGGAGGGGATTAAAAATAAATACAAAGTGACGTGAGGAGCACCGGAGAGCAGAGCCAACGCTGGAGCACGGGTTTCTTAAGAAAAGCTGTCTGTAACCAGTTCCTGCGAAGATAATTCGGGTTCTGTTTGTTTGTTTGCTTTGAAAGGAGCTTCGGGTGAAGCACAGGTTCTTATATTTCAAGTCTGATAGAAACCGAAGCGAGGCCTTCGCTCCCTTTTCACGGAGCAGAAGCACACTGCGCCCACCACAGAGCGTGCCGTGCCGTGCATGCCTACCTCGGGGATCCTATGGTCCCGCTGTCCCTCTGCTGACCCGCAACACATCTCCCCATCCCCAGAGAGAGGTCAAGGACCCCCCGCATCCACCAGCCCACCCGCAGGCGCCGCTGCGGAACACGACGCAGTGCCGGGGAAGCAGCGAGCCGCGTCCGCCCGCAACGCCATGCGGTGAAGGGCGCGAGGCTCCGCCTGCAGGGCAGGTGCTGCTCGTGGAGCCAACGGCTGCCGCGTGGCCGCTACGAGCGGCGGGGAGCCGCCCGGCTGCTGCCTCCTGCGCTGCGTTGCGCTGCGCTGCCGGCTCGGGCTGCAGCCTACAGGTGCTGCTGTGGGGCAGGGGAACCATAGGTGGAGTATTACCTGACACGTTGCACAGAGAGTTACCACGCAGAGGAGGAGGACTTGGCTGGGTGGTCACACTCAAGAAAGCTGAGATCAGTGTTCGAGTGCTCTGTGTTCGAGTGGAGGCTGGTGACGAGCGGCGTGTCCCACGGTTGCCTTGGGACCTGCGCTCTTCAGCATTTTCATCAGAGACATGGATGCTGGGGTTGTTTGCTCACGCTGAGCGGGTTTGCTGGTGACACCAAGCTGAGTGCTGCAGTTGGTAAATGAGACAGAAGGGAAGCCATCCAGAGGGACCTGGACACGCTCAGAATGTGGACCACAAGCACCTAATGAGGTTTAACAAGGCCAAGTACAGGGAGTTACATTTGGGTTGGGGCAATCCCAGATATAAGAACTGACTAGGAGAAGAACTCATTAAGAACAGCCCTGTGGAGAAGAACTTGGGGACTCTTGTGGACAAAAAGCTGTACATGAGCCAGCAGTGTGTGCTTGCAGCCTGGAAGGCCAACTGTATCCTGGGCTGCATCAACAGGAGGGTGGCCTGCTGGGAGAAGAAGGAGTCTGTTCCCCTCTCGTCTGACTTCATGGGCCTCATCTGTAAGCACTGTGCCCAGACCTGGGACTCCCAGCACAAGAAACATGTGGAGATGTAGAAGAGGGTCCAGAGTAGGGCCAGAAAGATGCTCAGAGGGCTGGAGCACCTATCTTATAAAGACAGGCTGAAGGAGCTCACTGTGGCTGTGGGTGCCCCATCACTGGAAGGCCAGGTTGGATGGGGCTCTGGGCAGCCTGGGTTGGTGAGTGGCAGCCCTGCCCACTGCAAGGGATAGGGACAAGGTGGACTTTAAGGTCCCTTCTAGCCTGAGCCATTCTATGATTCTATAGGCAATTTCACATGAAGAGACTTGTCAGAAAGAGAGGAAGGGAAAACAATAAAGAAGTTGATTGTGACAGTTTCTGCATATCAACAACATAGGGACTACTCAGTGTTTTGAAAATTTGCATAATGTGTCTGGAATGATGCATACGAGCAAGCCTTGTAAGATTACAAGGAATTGTGCCTGCTACTGACTCCTAGAAAAATGCTTTTGTCAAGCAAATATAGTTGCAAGCAAGATAAAAGGAAGGATTTAAAGGAATCCTGACCTGAGGAGAAAGACAGCACTCTATCTCCAGACCTTGAAATTGTGCTGAGTTAAGCTATTGGCAACGGAAGTGTTAACAACTGGTTAAGACATTAACAGCAACAACAAGGTACAGGACTTAGATTCTCAGCATTATTAGTCACCATCCTTCTTTAGAGAATGTGGCTATGGCATCTTTGAGGCTTCATAGCATGGTGAAATTTACTTACGCCTTCCTCTAGTTTTACCTGATTGACCTGAAATAAAATGTATGTGCCTCAGCACCAGTTTAGGAGGAGACCCAGACCGCTTTCCACTTCATTCTTCTTATAACTCACCTATATTATTTATATGTACGTTCATTTACGCAGACGTATTTACATTTCTATTTCTATATGCTTTTTGATATAACACGCATACATACAATATACACGCATCCCATAGATCTAATGGGACATGTGGAAGAAGAGCCAGATATCCCAGGCTATTTCTATACTCCAAGGCCTTATTCACCCCAGCTCTTGGCTTCTCCATGAGGACCTCCAACAGAGGCAACAGCTGAAGACAAGTGCAGTAATTTTCTTTGGAATCCAAACAGGCCTATGAGGAATTCAGCAGACACCAGTGCTAGAGGGATTCTGAACAGTAGATTCTGCCAGGAAAATCTAGCAATTTAGGAGGCGACTTCTGCTGTTTTTTTTCCTTCATTCCTCCACTTTTTCTAAGGAAAAAAAGCTGTCCATCAGATAAGGTCATCAGAGCAAAGAAATATTTAAGTCAGGCAAGAGTTATCGTGCATCAATAGCATAGTGGATTGCAGTAGTGAAACACCTACCAGCGGACTTAGTTCCAGCTCTGGGAAGCAGGACGACCCCCTCCATGCTCCCATCCCTCTCAAACAGACTACATGGCTTCTTTCCTGTCCCTCTCTCCCTTCCCTTTTTTGAAAACATTGGAGAAGTAAAGAGCAGCAGCAGTCATGAAATTGATCCTTTTTGTGGTTTTATGTCAAAGTGTGTGATCTCAGGCAAATTAAAAATACACCATTTTTGGTCACAAGTTGGCAGGTACAGCTTAAATGAGGCTGCTGCAGTGGAAGTGAAATAGACAGTCTAAAAGGGGTGGCTGGCACAAATGACTTAAACAGAAAGCCTTGTGTTTACTGGTCCAGGATCAAGCAAACCTTGTCGGCATAGACACTCTCCTATACATATTAACCTACTTCATTACACAAAGTCCTTGACCATAGTAAGTGAAACATTACCAAAGGGAAATCCATAAAAGTTGGAAGTCATAAAGTGGAATGTCTTGATTTATTTTTGCCTCCCTTCTCCCAGGAGTCAATTAAAGAGTAAACAGTATTTTACCTTTACTGAAATTAATTATTTGTAAGATTTCCCCCTTCAGACTTCCCACTCAGTGCAGAATAACATACCTACCCTCACGAAAAAAGAATCTTTAAATTCCAGAGAAAACACTTTAGCACCTTTTGCCTGGCCCAAAGAAAATAGTTCATAACCCAGAAAATCTTTATTAAGAATAATGGGAAAGGAAATGGCTAGAAAAGTAGTTTCTGAAAATCCAACAGCAGAACCAAACAGGAAAATGTCTGGGTTTTGCATCTGTATTTTACAAACACTCACTTTCTAGTCAACTGTCTGCTTTCTTGACATGTGAATTTCAGGCTTTATTTCCTCACACAGATTAAGCCTTTTGGGTTTTGGGGGCTGTTTTCAGAAAGAAAAACATGGAGATTATTTACAGATAGAGAAGTATGACAAGAGTTCCCTCTTAGTACAGAGGTTCCAAATAAAATCACTATTGAGGGAAAT
Source organism: Perdix hodgsoniae (assembly GCA_035772895.1). Lineage (NCBI taxonomy): Eukaryota > Metazoa > Chordata > Aves > Galliformes > Phasianidae > Perdix > Perdix hodgsoniae. The sequence continues at coordinate 15,126,572 of JAPSGF010000007.1, forward strand.
GACAACGTGTTCATTAGTTTCAGGGACTTTGGAATTCTTGAATTTTTTTCTACATCATTAAAACTTAAGCACATGATATTTTCACCAGCACTTATATTGTAGAAAAAAATTCCTATACTTTTATATAGCAGCAAGAATACACATAGGCATTAGTTTAATAAACATAACCTTTTTGTACAAGGAAGTTAGAATCCAAAGTCGTGATAAAGAAATTTAAATGTGAATAAAATTGGAATTAAAGTGTGATTAAAATTGAGAACAGCTAAATATATATATATATACGGGGTATTTTTTGTTTCAGAATGTTTTAAATCAATACAATTTCTCTTTTGCAATTTTTCACTACACTCCAAATGGAAATATTTGAAGGTATGCACCTTTTCTTTTATATGACATGCATTATCATGTTTAGTTTTAAAAAAAAATCATACTTTTTTTTAAAGCCAAGTCTTATAAGAAGTCAAACAGCAACAGTGATTTTGTTTTCTTTCCTGAAACATTTAGTGTTCATTAAGATTTTTTCCTAAGAAACTTCTCAATAACTTCCTTTCATATTCTATAAAATCTATATCAGAGAAGATATATGCTGCTAGAGGGATGTGTAATCTAGCAGGCAGGACAAGCAGAGCTCCAGACTAGAAGCTGAAGCTCATCTCCTTCAAGTAGGAAATACTTTTTGTTTTGTTTGTTTAAACAAATGAGAATAACTTCTCCTGGGTCTTGTAATTCTATCATCACTTGGAATCTGAAATCAAGATTGGATGCCTTTCTAAAAGATGCACTCATTGCTCAATTGCAGATTAATGTCACTGATATTTCATGTACTTGGTAGGGGAAAAAAATGTAAAAATAGCAAGGTCAAATTCTTTGGCTTCTTTTACACCACCGGTCAAAGCAGACAACCATATTGGTCCCTGAGGAATTTTGAATTCATTGCCATCATCAAAAACAACAGCAACAATTAATTAATCTGTGTCTGTATTCTTGAATTTAAATCCTGTTTGCAGTCAATGAAGGGGACGTGAATAGCATGAATACCATCAGGACAACAAAGTGTTTGAATCTTTGCACAAACCGTGTTTTAGCAATTCTCCCAGCTCTGATTCCTTACCCTGCTACAAAGCAATTGGTATCATTACCATAGATGAGTTTCTCCTTAGATAGACAACAGATATCTACCACATATTTTGCACACCATAGGAGATTCTTTAGCTGTATCTGCCAGATTAGGTTCAGACATTCAGAAGTTTCTGGAATGAAGATCATCCATCTAACAATTCATAAGGGTAGGGATATTGGAGACCGCACGAAAATTAAACTTCCACAGGTAAGCTTTTCCAACAATATATAATTCAGGCCAGGTTGCCACTGTGCAGTAAAGCACAGGGCAGAGGTCCCCCATCTAAGGTGTACAAGCAGTAATCAGGTTTGATGCTTAAGGAATGTAATTAAATCACAGTGATCCTGAGAGTAGGCTTGTTAATCCTGTTGATAGAGAGAGCTATAAACTTGTGCTGCAGAAACAGAGCTTATAATGTTGTTCCAGGTAGATGAATCATCTCCACAGATGTTGGCTTGGGAATAACAACACTTACAGGCTTGCTTTAACCTCTGAGTGAGCTTGTTGTTTAGTACTAGGTTGAGCAAGGTATTGGTTGTGATTTATTGCTAACCTCCTCCAGAGAGAATGGAGATTAATAGAATCACAGAATCATTAAAGTTGGAAAAGACCACTAAGATCATCACGTCCAATCATCAACCCATTCCCACCATGCCCACTCATGTCCCTCTGTGCCACATCTCCACATTCCTTGAACACCTCCAAGAACAGTGACTCCACCACCTTCCTGGGCAGCCTGTGCCAGTACCTCAGCACTCTCTGAGAAGAAATTCTTCCTAACGTCCAACCTGGCACAACTTAAGACCATCACCTCTCATCCTAGCACTGTTAGGTGGCAAAAGAGGCCAACCCCCACCTTGCTGCAACTTCCTTTCAGGCAGCTGTAGGGGGTGATGAGGACTTGCTCCCCCTTGACACTGAACAATCCCAATTCCCTCAGACACCCCTCTTAAACAGTGGGCATATAAGTGGGGTGAGAGGTGCTGAACCTTGTATTTTTTCTTAGATTTCATTTTTCCCTTTCTTGAATGAACAAGGTGAGTCAAACACAAAGATACCATGGAGCCAGAGTTTTAGTCCAGCAGCAGGTAAGTCAGCACATCAACCACCTCTACCATAGAAGTGCTATTGTCAGGCAGTATGAATAACTGCGATAACACTAGAACTGCATTCAAAATCATGCTTATCATGCAGATTTCTTCAAAAGCAGATTGAGGAGACAGCAGAGAGCTTTGCAGTATCAGATCCTCTATCATGCAACATCGCTAGCACAGGGCAGCAGGCAGCAGTGTTTCCTGTGGACATCAAAGATGCATATGTCTCACTTTGCTATTTCCTGCTCAGATTCAAAGAAAGCATGAAATTCTGGCCAAGCCACTGTGCCACAAAATGTGCTGGCCACAGAGTTGCTGCACTTTGCTGGAGATACTCTGAGTCAGCTGCAGGTGCCTGGAAACCTCCCCTGCTCTCTGCTTGTGGGAGAAATAGGGACACACTGCAGTGACAGTCTGTTCCTGCAGGAGAGGCTCTGAAAGCCAAGCAGCTGCCCCATGCCTTTAATGCCACATGCTACCTACTGGCAGTCTCCCAAGAAAGCGACTCAAACAAATTATGGCCTTACCTGACCATAAGAAGACTAAAAGTCTTCTGACCAAATCTATCTTATAAAGCAAAGCCAGGTTCTTACTAAATTATTGGAGAAATTAAAAACAAACAAAGAAACAAACAGCACTTCATCCTTGATGACCTGGTATAGATTTAAGGGGAGTCTTCTGAAATTTGAGGATTGAGGTCATTGTGTTTGTTTTTAAATAGACGTCTTCCGTTGTTTAGTAAGGACAAAGTTCTCAAAATCAATTGAGATCATGAGATTCATATTGGAGATTTAAAGTCTTTGTTCTCCTAAATGCAAAATAAATAAATAACTGGAAACAAATACTCCCAGAGTCTGGAATTTTGGAAGTTTGTGGGTTTTTTGGAGTTGTTTTTCTTGAAATCTCACGCAGGATAAGAAAATAGCAAACTGGATGTCAAGGCCGGGAGGGGAGAAAGAACAAAAAAAAAGTGCACATCTGTGAGGTGGTCCTCACAGCCACACAGCATCTGTGTCCCCTCTGACTCTCACCTGTTCCACAGCCATGTTCCTTCTTCTGGGAAAGCATTATTTTTTTCTAAATTAATCTTAACATTTAAAATCTAGTTTTGTCAAGTTAAAACCTACTTCAACGTACAGGCATGCAAGCCATAAAACCAGTGGAATCACCCAGAGTTCTCTGATGTTAATTTTTGAACCATATCAACTATCTCCTATATCCACACCAGTTTTTGAGCCTCTTAACTTCAGGACTAAATTTGCAAGGAGTTCCATAAGAATAAATCCTTTTGGTTCTGGAGAAACCACTGGGCTACATACATTTTTGGCAATATAAAAATTGCCATAATGGCCAGCTGCAGCTCTGAGTCTGCCATTTGAGAGGAGGATAAAGAAGACTTGGGTGTTGTTTAGTCTGGAGGAGAGGAAACTGAGGAATGAATGTGACAAGAGTCTTCCAATACGCAGGGACTTCTAAGAAGAGACGAATGATTGATTGATCCTTACAGTCAGCGGAAGAGGAAAGATGAGGGATCAGCATAATCTCTAGCAAAGACAACTTAGATCAGATATTAGAAAAACATTTCTGCTTCGGTGGTGAAATACTGGAACAAGCAACATAGGAGTGTGGAATCTCCACTGAAATTATGCAGACAAAGTTTAGATAAATACCACTTGAACAGGCAACCTAGAAATGTGGAATTTCCTTTGCCAGAGTTTTAAAGAAAATGTTAAGACAAATGTTTGGTGAGTATGGCTTAGCTATATTTGATCCTTTTTCAACCAGCTCAAAGACTTCCAAGAATCCTCCCAGCTCTCCATTTCAGTGACTCTAATTTATAGGACGGCGGTTAATACTTGTACAATGCCTGCACCCACACCCCACTGCATGTGGCACTGAACGCACCCACCACGAAGGTGCCCCAAGCTAAATGAATGTGGCTATTAAAAAGCAATGGAAAACAAAAATGAAGGTTTGACAGTCTTTGCCTACACACCAAACTAGCAGCAGAAAGACAAATATCTCTTGGATCTCATAACTCACAGACCAGTCACCTCACCACTGGGTCATTTCCCATCAGCCAGCAGCACCTGTAGTAGACTCTCACCATAGACTTTATCAGAGCCTTGTTACCTTCGTCCTCTCATTTTCCCTTCAAGTAACAAAAGAAAGAACTAGGTACTAGACAGCTGGGGAGCAATCAGTTGCATCTTTCCTAGCATGGCTGAAGTTACATATTTGCATTTCAGTTTTTTTTTTCTATTACAGACCTCCCTGCACTACCATAAAAAACACAGCTTCTAATCCCCTATTAACTGTATTTAGCAAACCTCAAGTGTTTCCTCCATTTGCAATCTGGCTGGGCTTCAGCCCTGAAGCAAATTTCAGGTGGCTGTGGTCTAAACATTAACTCTGGTCTGGAGCGATTTGAATTACAAACCAAACAGACTGTAAATGGAATCCTAAAGTGCAGTCAGAACTCAGTCTGGGAACCTGGCTTTGTTCTCCTGAGCCTGCAAACCTACTCTTGCACTGCTCCTCAGGCAGTCAAAAAATGGGTCGTTATTCACAGAGAGGAAGCACAGGTGTTACATTAAAGGACTGCAAAGGGAGCCATTTGGTACCAACAATATAGATTTATTACTCATAAATTTTTAAAATTTCCTTGTGTTTTGTGATTAAAAACACATCATACTTTGATTTCCTAACCACCTCCTGTGTTTTGCTTCCAAATTTTTGACAGCCAGTTAATTATGAAGTTTTGAACTTGTTTGCCAACGTCTGCTGCGCACGCATTTTCTGTGTTGCAGTTAAGAAAAGTATTCAGCCACAAGTACAACCCTTTTATAAAACTGCAACGGCTAAGACTTGATGTGTGCTTTCATTATTCGTGTCCTTGAACAACGGAGAAGCATCATCTGTTACACAGGAGACATTAGTATGCCTTCATCCTCATAAAAAAGCGAGGACCAAATTTAAGCTTGTGTTAATACTTCACTCATGCTGAAAAGTTAGAAACATAAAGGAAGTGGAAAAAGTATGTGATTTTATGCAAACATTTGGCATTGTGTTTGCTTTTAATAGGATACAAGAGGAGATCAGATTAGGCACTTAAGTTACTAGACCTAAGAAAAGTTTTAAATAGGAAATGAGCTACAATTGTAGGCAACAAACCAGCTATTATTTCTCAAGAAGGAAGCTGCTTATATGATAAAATACAGTTGGACACATTAAATTATCAGTCACTGAAGGTACTGAACTCAGGAATGCTTCATAATCATTATGATAGTAACTACCTTTATATTGCAGGTTGAAATCAATGGCACTTTTCAGGTACTGGAAATCAGGCATGTCGCTTAACAGCCTCCCAGATGTCAAAAAGGATAAAGCACATGCTGATATAAATCAGCATGCTGAACAATGTCCTCCACTACTGCTGTAGCTATGGGGTACCATGAATTTACTAGTAGGCCCAAGGTGTCTTTGAAGCATTCATTCTATTCCAGGTTTATGTTACACACTAGTTGTTCTGTTTTTTTATAGCACAGGAAATATTTTCTGCAGAAAATGGGGAAGAATATAACGATCCCCTTTGAAAGATCCTCCTCTCTTTCCATCTCAGCTCTAATATTACACTCATATGCTGACTGCTCTTGGACTATCAGCTGTTTTCTTCAAAGGCACCCTATTGCATTTACGTAACTCTGTGTCTGAAGTTTGCTAACCTTGAAGGATTTTCCACAGTTGCACAAGGCATGACTGAGCGAGGTTGCTCTGCAGATACTACTTGAGGCCAAAGTCAACAGAGAATAGTTTGATTTCTTTCAAGATACACAAAGGTAAAATGAAGCCTGTGTTCTCAAGCAATCCACACTGTAAGCACATCTAATAAATAAATAAATGTGAACTACTTTGTTTGATTAGCTTCCCTGTACAAAGAACAGGTAGCGACTGACTTGTAGTTGTGGGCTTGAGACAAGAGTTAGATTCAAAGCTTGGCTCCAGTGCAAGGAAAGGACAATATAAACAGGACCAGACATCATACTGGAGGAAATGTAAATATTCATGAACATTTGTGTTCCAAGCACTTGTTTCTCTCAACAGACCTAAAGGCCTTTTTTGCTTACTATGTGCCGGGATTACTCCTTAGAATGTTTTATATGTGGGGATACATGCAAAACACCTGATCTCACATCCACATTGTAGAATCATAGAACATCCCAAGTTGGGACGCACCCATAAGGATTATTGAGTCCAATTCCTATGCAACTACAGAAAAGGTATACTTACATAAAACAATTACCTTATTTGGCATTCATTGTTTCCTGATCCTTCTATATCAGGTGCTCCAATTAGATGTTGCATAGATGGAAATACCACCACGCTATAAAATTGGAAGACATATTATGCACTGCGAATTACATTTCCTATCAGTAAATCTCAGAACACTTCTTGACGGGAAGGTTCAGTCTAAACACTTCACAGCCAGCAAAGCAAGTCACAGAAGCTGCCCTGCATCTCCAAGCAGGTGAACAACAGGGTGGAGAACAGCCCCCTGCCTCCCAGCCTGGCATGCTCAGCAAGAGACACACTTGCCACCCTTCCAGCCTGGGTTGTCACTTAACTAGGTGAAAAATCCACACATGGCTTCTTATTTGCTTGAGAAAACAACTGAAACAAGGCAGTTTGTTCACTACATCCATTCAACTGTGTTAACTACCTCTGGTAAGAACCGTCAAAAGGCTGTTGCTCAAGAGGAAATTTTACATTTTCATGGACAAAAGCAGAGAAAATAAAATGAAGTAATATAAAATGAAGTAAACTAAACAAAACTAAACTAATTCAAAGCAAAATAAAATGTGTAACAACAATTCTGTAACCTTGGTGGTGAAGGTTTGCTTAGGCAGACAAGCTGAAGAGCTTGCACTCTACCTTGTGAAGCAGCTGAGCCTGGGTGCTTGGACGGGCCATTCAGAGAACATCAGACCTCTTGCAAAATCCTACTGGTCTCCTGTAGAGCAGTGCAATGCAGTGCAATGCAGTGCCATGGAAAACATGAGATGGGAGGGTATCTCTGCAGCTGTGCCCTATAACAATAGGACTGGGCACAACACCTTGGTACCTTCACAGAGACCTTGGCATCTCTGACCTCCTCTAAGAGGGAGGAGCTGGAGCCTCTCTGGCCTGCACTCTGTGTGCAAAAAATGTCTTGGAGAAAGACAGTTTAACTAAAAGTGATGCTGTAAAGATGGTAATCATAGAATGGTTCGGTTGGAAGGGACCTTAAAGCGCACCCAGCCCCAACCCCCAGCCACAGGCAGGGCTGCCCTCCCCAGCTCAGGCTGCCAAGGACCCATCCAACCTGGCCTGGAGCACCTCCAGGGATGGGGCACCCACAGCTCAGGAATCAGGGCCTCACTGCCCTCTGATGGTGACTCCCAGTGATGGTGACCCTTTTCCTCCTAATAATTACCCTAATTATCCCTTCTTTTAGTTTTAAACTGTTCCCACTAGTCCTATCGCTGTCAGTCTCTATAAAAAGTCAGTCTCTCTCCTGTTAATAAGCTGCATCCTGTTGAGTAGAGCCCAGATGCCATCTATGTTAGTGAACAACAAACTAATAGTGGGAAACTTGATTAATATCTCCTTACGCTGATTACACCTCTTTCCACCCCCCTGCTCCATGGCTCTGTGGTTACTGGTAACAGCACATTCATCTCTTTCATTCTGAATCTCTGCATGGTGCCCAGTGGTTCTGTTTCAGGATAACTTTCCTGTTGTGTAATCAATGGATACAATGATATTTAGAGCATAACACTGCTTTTTCCCCCCTCCCCGTGACTTCTGTGTTACAATTAATCTAATTTATAGTGACCGGGCAAGAGAACACTTTCCACATAATTTGGCAATGAACTGTTGATCCAAAGCATTCATTTCTACACGCCAAGAACCGGATTTTCTCAGCTTGGTCCAGGTGCTAACAACAGGATGCAATATGACCACCAACACCAAAGACTTGGTGTATTTATAAAGCATGGAAATAACAAGTTAAAGTAGAATTTTCATTCTAGATTATTCCAGTTGTTTGAGGTCTTGGCATGGCAGCTAATCTCCAAACCCATGCTGATTTTGCTGTAGCTCAGAATGTTTTATAATTATTTCATAATTCATTATCCAAGTACCATTATTTTTAGCTTCACTTTGGATGGGGATGAGGACATTTTTCGGTGAGAAGCCCCAAATGCACCTGGAGATTTGGGGTACCAGGGGCTGGGTGACACCAGTGCAGGACTTGGGGAAACAGCCTTTCCACCCTCAATGTTGTATTTCTAAAACATTGTAACTTTATTTGGCATACAAATTGATGTGTAACCACAGCCCAGACTTCTAATTTACTTTCACTTGCTTGATGAATTAAGGAATAAATAATATTTGCTGAGAATTCATTCCCTAAATGCCTAATTCTTCATTCTCAGGGCACACACTTGAAAGCTTGTGTTTAATGCTCATGTCCGAACATAATAGACTCCGAAATGGATTTCTTTCTACAGCTGTGCAAAGCTTAGGGATTTCAGGTCACAGCGGGCTGTAAAAATATTTTCTTCAGTTTCAGTCCACAGTGCTTTTGAATCCCCAAACTCTCTTCACATTTCAAACAAATACTGAAGCTAATAAAAAGCCCTCAGTTGTACAGAAATAAGCCAAGCTGATGTTTGCATCATTTACCTGCACCATCACTAAAGGAAAGCTCCAGGCTGCCTAAGCGTCTCCAGGAACCTAAGCATGCAGCATATTTGGTTTCCTTTATATTCAGGACCAACATGAGTATTTGGGCAGGTTTTACATAGTTTAGGTTCCACTATGATCATTTTCACAAAATTCTTGCTTTATTTTCCTCATCAAACTTGAAGAGAAGAACTTTTGTAGGTCTGAAATATTTTTACTGACACACCTATAGACTTTTTTCTTATTTAGAAACATCAGTCTTCCACGTACTGTGAACCAGGGGAAATAACGAGACTCCTACATATGGCCCACTGGGAAGAAGCAAGAAAAGGAAAGGCAAACAGAGAGGCAATTTCACGGCAGTTTTCCTTCATACACACTTGTCTCTTCTGCTCCCCCATTAGCCACAATAGCAGAGCTGACACAAACTGTCAGTTAGTGGCAATGGTATTAAGACTGCTTTTCACAGAATCACAGAATCACAGAATTATCAAGGTTGGAAAAGACCTAGAAGATCATCCAGTCCAACCATTACCAATACTTCCCAGCTAAACCATATTCCTCAACACAACATCCAAACGTTTCTTGAACACTCTCATGGTCGGTGACTCCACCACCTCCCCGGGCAGTGCATTCCAGTGCCTGACCACCCTTTCCGAGAAGTAATATTTCCTAATGTCCAGCCTGAATCTCCCCTGGCGCATCTTAAATCCATTCCCTCTAGTTCTATCACTAATTATACGAGAGAAGAGGCCGACCCCCAGCTCACTACAACCTTCCTTCAGGAAGTTATAGAGAGCAATGAGGTCTCCCCTGAGCCTCCTCTTTTCCAGGCTGAACAATCCCAGCTCCCTCAGCCGTTCCTCATAAGGCCTGTGCTCCAGACCCCTCACCAGCTTCGTAGCCCTCCTCTGAACACGTTCCAGGGCCTCAATGTCTTTCTTGCAGTGAGGGGCCCAAAACTGAACACAGTACTCGAGGTGCAGCCTCACCAGTGCAGAGTACAGGGGGACAATGACCTCCCTGTTCCTGCTAGTAACACTGTTTTTGATGCAAGCCAGAATGCCGTTGGCCTTCTTGGCCATCCGGGCACACTGTTGGCTCATGTTCAGCCGAGCATCAATCAGTACCCCCAGGTCTATTTCCTCAACACAGTCCTCCAGCCACTCTGCTCCAAGCCTATAGCGCTGCCTGGAGTTGTTGTGGCCAAAGTGCAGGACCTGGCATTTGGTCTTGTTAAACCTCATCCCGTTGGCTTCGGCCCAGCTCTCCAGCCTGTCCAGATCCCTCTGTAGGGCCTCGCTACCCTCAGGCAGATCGACACTCCCTGCCAATTTGGTGTCATCTGCGAACTTACTGAGGGTGCACTCAATGCCCTCGTCCAAGTCATCAATAAAGATGTTGAAAAGGACAGGCCCCAGTACCGACCCCTGGGGGACTCCACTCATGACTGGTCTCCAACTGGATTTGACTCCATTTACCACCACTCTCTGGGCCCGGCCCTCCAGCCAGCTCCTTACCCAGCCGAGAGTGTACCCATCCAAGCCACGGGCTGCCAGCTTTTGCAGGAGGATAGCATGGGAGACAGTGTCAAAGGCTTTGCTGAAGTCTAAGTAGACCACATCAACAGCCTTTCCTTCATCCAGCAGACAGGTCACAGGATTGTAGAAGGAGATCAGATTGGTCAAGCAGGACCTGCCCTTCACGAACCCATGCTGGCTAGGTCTGATCTCCTGGTCATCCCACAATCCCCACACTTTTGACATGTTCCACAGCACACACAGCTCTGCAGGGGACACTGTGGAAGAATTTCCAAAAAGGGCCCCAAGATTGGAGGGGCAAGGTACAGCTTTGTAGTCCCTACTGCATACAAGGCTTTGCAGAGGGAGCATCCAGGCACATAACAGCCTGGATTGCTCCTGAAAGCCTCTCACTACTCAAGGTGATGTTCCTAGCTGCCTTGACATGCTTTTCTACAGACTGCCATCTGCCTGATCACAGAGAGCCTTCTGTGTTAAGAAGACTAAAGCATGAAGAGGCAACACTTGTCTTACATGAAATCATACAGTCACAGAATCATAGAGTGGCTTGGGTTGGAAAGGACCTCAAGGATCATCTAATTCCAAACCCCCTGCCACTGGCAGGTTTGCCAACCGTTAGATCAGGTAGTAGTAGATCAGACGGTGCAGGGCCCCATCCGACCTGGCCTTAAACACCTCCAGAGATGGGGCACCTACAACCTCTCTGGGCAACCTGTGCCACCACCTCACCACTCTCTCAATAAAAAATTTCCCCCTGGCATCTAATCTAGTGGAAGGCAAATACAAAGTCAAAATAATGCTATAGCTGGTTTACTTATATAATTACGTCTACTTATGGACACAACTTTATTAGCAAAGGGATCCCCCTTCCCTTACATGAAACACATACTTATTTCCCTCACAGGTATTTCTGCAAAAGCACTTTCAAATAGAATAAGTGATTGTTTTTATCTCCTCTCTCTCTTTTTATTTATTTATTTATCTATCTATCTATTTATTTATTTATTTTGAGATTGCTGACTTAATATCAGTCCTCCAGCTACTGACTATAAATTGTTTTACAGAATTGAAATCGGCAGGTTCTACAGGATGTTGCCATCTGGGCAACAGATCTAGGGCTTTGTATATTTACCATATTATGAAGATTTAAAATTTTCATGCGTGTGCCTCTCATTCTTGGTGTTGTAGCCATCCTCCTGCAGAATCTGAAAATGTGAGCTTCATGGTGAGAAGGGTGTGTGGAAGAAAAGCGGGGCTTCAGATTTAAAAGATTTTGGCACCATTTTCAAGGTCTGTGACAAATTTATAAAAAATTGTTTTATTAACCACATTAACAGTGTTGCTGAGTGAACTACTGATTTATTTATGTCCTCTCCAACAAATTTTCAAACATAAGTTCAGCTATGAAATACAATATAACCTCAACAAGTAAATTACTTGTGTCAAAAACGGGAGGAGGGAGAAGCTGTCATGGAACAGGTGCTGATGTTAAAAATGTATGATCAGTTCCTATACAACATTACCAAGTAGAAAAGGAATCTTTAATTTATCTGGAAAGTGGGCACACAAAACCTTGTGGAATGAACACCTTGATCTAATCATTGAAACAGTAATAATAATAATAATACTTCTATGATTACAGGTGAACGTTTATAGACCAGGATGCAATAACTACAGCATAGGGACTCTTTAAGTGGCCATCCTGATGCCCAGAGAGCAGTACCAAATGGGTGATACACATATTGCATATTTGTCTCAAGAAAAGGACTTCACAATTAAACTACACTCATCAAAGAATGAATATCCTTTGCATCACTTTTTCTACAGCACATACATCCTGGGAGTAATGAGACTTGTGCTCAAAAAACAAACAAGACAAACTTCAGTATTTTGGAAAACTCTCACTTCCAAATATTTTCATATTGCACCACGTTCTCTTATGCATAAGAATATCAACCAAACTTGACCATGGAAGCTGATGGCTCCTTTCCCACTGAGACTATTGCTCTCCCAATCTATTTCCACATATACATAGTCCTTCCCCAGGTGGTTTACCGATACTGGACCACTGCATCACAGGTGGCTGCCAACACATTCATGTGTTTGTCTGCTCTGTGAGGAGCCCTGGCTGATGGCACTTTACAGTCTTCTAATTAATTCAGCTCTTCCAAAGCCCTGCATAAAAGTTAAAACCAATTTACCTGCTCCCAATAGGAGCAAAGACATAGGTCTCTCTTTTCTACCCTGCTTTCAGCATGGGGAAGAAAAGAAGACTTCTTTGGGAAGACTTCAAACCTCTGGAGTTCTATGTGGCTGCCTGCTGGAACCCCCGACTGATGCTTCCTTGGTTGACACCAGAAGAGCCAGTATCAAGTGGTAGCATACATCAAGCCTGTGGTGTGGTCTGTTTGCACCTTTCAGACATCTTGGATGAAAATCTTGCCCTACTTCAACTCACAGAAGCTTTGCCTTCACCTATGCTGGCCCCAGGGTTTCACTTCTCACATTTTTCCCCCTTGATCACAGACTTTAATTTAATTCCTCTAGGAATCAAAGGAAAAAGAAAAAGAAAATCCACAACAACAGTAGAACTGCAGCGGCCACTAAAAACATAGATGTTACACAACCTGTGTAGAGGTGTCTGGCAGTAATAACTGGTGTTAACGGCAGGGTTGCATAGGGGCTACTTAACAGGAACTACTTAGCCTGGCACTTCATCCACAGAGCTATTTCTGCCACAGACATTGGAAAAACATTTTTGCCAATTAAAATAATCCAAGCAGATCTTTTATACTGAATAGAGAAGCAAAACTAAGGAAAAGGGCACCTGACATTTTACACAAAGAATCACAAAACCAGAAAGTATTCCTGATACTGGGGGTATTTGGGGTAAAATTCTCACCTCTCTGAAGTCAACACCGAAATGCCCATTGAGTTGAAGAGGGACGGGATTTCACTTTCAGATTCCCCAGCTAGTCTTAGACTTCTTTGGCTGTGGATGAAGGACTGGGACAGCCAAGTAGGCAGCGCAATCCATTTCTGAATAAGAAGAATAGGCCAAATTCAACAATACTGTGAGCCCTGCAAGACTTGCTTACATCAGGCCTGGACAAAACCCAACATCTTGCCTTGCTCCATAGCACTGAGCAACATCTGCTCTTAGATTTGTGATCATCGTTCACAGCCATGCTGTGGCTAAACCTGACAGGAAAGCAGGCAGTTATTTTGGGGGCACAGGCCACCATGGGGATGCCAAATCACGAGGACATTTTAGAGCTGGAAGACAAAAGAACTGATCAGAAATCCTGCGTTATAAGAAACTGTTAATCAAGATATTATTTTTCCATAAATGACTGCCAGGAGTTTTTGAGTGGAAGCTGTGTTTCCTCAGGGGAACTGAAAATATTGCCTCTGCTGTCATCATTCTCTAGTGATTTACTTAATGAGGTGCTTTTACAGATGACATCTCAAAGCGCGCTGTTCCCATGGTGCTGAACCACCGTCTGCTTCATTGATTCCCAGGATGCTGACTCATTTCCTTTGCCACTGTCATCCTGCATGCTATCGCACTGGGTCATGTGAATACCAAAATACTTCACTTTAAGAGCAGTCTCTGCTGGCACGTCTGATACCACTCCATAGCTGAAGTAGACAAGAATGTTCCCAATAGACTTAGTTGTTTCTTCTTCCTGGTGTATCAAACCCCACTGTAGGAATCAAATATCAGTAGAGGGTCAAAACAAAGTATCATCTGAGGTAGATTTCATGCAATTAGGCCAACACAGTGAGATCCACAGACTTCACAGAGGTCTCTCCAGGAACTCCGCAAGAGAATTTCAACAGCAGTCAGAGTCTCCTGGTCAGAATCTGCTCAGCTCAGTGTGCAGCTATCTTATTTCCTCCTAGTCCAAGGGGCTGTGTGGCTATGGTTGGGATTAGATTCCTGCTTGACCTCCATAACTCAGCTAGAACTGGGATGGAAATGGTCTTGGCCATAGCAGAGATCAAGTACTAGCCAGATGCCATAAAACCAATAATTCAGAATGACAGTTATAACTAAATTTACTACAGATTAAGAAAAGATTGGTGGAAAAAATGTTAGGTGAAGAAGTGAATGAGATGACCAGGAAAGCTTTCTAAATTCTCTTCCTTGAAAAAGAACTAATATTCAAATTCTTGAATTATATTTATTCTATAGCGTAGCGTGCAGAAATAATGGGATTGGTAAAAAGAAGCAGAAACTTCTTGGTTATGTTTGAATAGCATAATATTCCTGAAATATTTCTCTCACATTAGTAGAAAACTTTCCAGCTGCAGTGGCACTATTTTACCTGCACCACACAGACAAAATATGTTGAAGATTTATTCTACTATCAGATAAAAAACAAACAAGATAAAAATACCTGTTTTCTGGCTTTCTCTGTCTTTCCAGTAGGGAACCATCAGAGTTATTTATGTACTGGACAAAAGGATTCCAGCACTGACATTTACTACACTGATAATTTCTGTAATAGTTGGAATGTCAACAGAAAGTACAGTCTTGTGAAATGTGAACAATTCCCAGCTCTGCAGACATGTCTCTATGCTAGGCATGGACTGTACTCAGCTCTACTCCCATCCCAAGGTTCTAAGCAAAGCTCCCATCCCCTCTATGTGATCTATTTTGATTGCATGCTTGTGAAGTGGATCTGGACGTCACTGGAAGTATACAATGGGATCTCATTTTCAGACACAACCTCTGACTTCTGCTGGAAAATGAGTCATAATGATCACAAACAGTATCAAAGGAAAACATTAGAGCAATTCCCAAGCATTTGGCAACATGAGTTCAGCTTCATTTATAAAACCCAAGTCTGCAATATTTGTTCTTTGCTGCTTGAAATATTTGCTGCTTGAAAGCAGCAACACAGGCACTGTAGTCAGGTTTATATCACTGAAAATTGCTGTTAGGATGAAGCATCTCTCCAACATTATCACTAATGCATGGTTCTGGGCTGTTTCTTAGCCTGGCCAAAGTGGGAGGTACAGACAGACTAGAGTGAGCTACTGGTGTTGTGGTAGTATAATACTATGATGCCTTAGCCCAACACAATTCACATTCTGGCCACTGCTAGCGATAGACAGGAAGGGCAAGGAAAACCTTTCTCTCCCTTAAATTATCACCTTTAGCTGCAGCCCTTTTTCTGTGACATACAGTTAGAGATCCATTCCTGTCCCTTCAGTCCTGCTACCTGGTCTAGGTTAGCAGTGCAGCTGAAAGACTTGACTTGGTGGTCTTTGACAGCAAGTCACACCATGAAGACCCACGTCAAAGATGTCTTGCTCCAACCACTCCACAAAGCCTTCCCAAAAGGCATCCTGCCACAGCCAGGAGGTCTACAGAGCCCAGCTCAGGGGTATGAGCTGAAGGGCAAGCAGAAGGCTCTACCTGGGAGTCTCCCAACTGGCTTTGGGGGTTTTGCTGTGCTTCAGATAAGCACTCAGCCATTCTGATACTTGGAATAATTAGAATTGAATCTTCTAAGCCTTTTGAGGTTCAGCCACCTCTACGCATAGCCATGTAATAAACAGTGCCTAGAAACCTGCCAATGATAGCAGTGATCACACAGCACTTAACTTGCTGCAAATGCTGGTTGATGCCTCCTATCCTAGCTGCTGAGGAAACCCACAGAGACAGGTATTCAGGAAAAGACCTTCTCTTTGCAATTAATTCACACAGTTTGGTATATTGTTGTTTAGGTTCCAACCACGCTCTCTGCATTTTATCTCAATTGACAGTTAAAATATAAAAACCAGCTACTGTAACTACTAATAGAGGAGTACAAAAAGTCAGCATCTTAACCTTCTTTACTGATCAGGAGAATTGGTCTTTGCTGCTATTGCTGATTTAAACAAGAAATCCAAGTGGTAGCTTTAAAAATACATTACGTTTAATTTCAAACTGTTTGTTAAACACACACAATTTTGTTTCTGCCAACTGATCTATCATAAGGATAATCTACACATGCCTTTCCATTTATCCTGGAAAAAACACATGACACAGTTCTGGATCTGTGGGTGGTTTCTCACCAGTGCAGGAGAGATGTCAGCACTCACACACATAGGAATAGCTGCCCTCTTGCAAGTGTGCTGGATTCTGTTTTTCCAGCCCTGGCCTTTGTGTCTGAGCATCAGCAAGGATTTTCCATCCTGACTTTCCATTCCAATAAAGTCCAGATGGTACCACTCAGAATCAGCACTATCTGGAGATTTCTCAGTGAGTGGTAGAGCTAACTGGACAATCTGATATCCTGTAAGATACAAGCTCAGCATACTGTTCCCATGTCAAAATGATACTCAATAGCTGAGGCAGAGAAGACATTTAAAAATACATCCTATCTTGACTCAAAGATCATTAGTGCAGCTGAAATGAACTGATTTGGACAAAAGGATTCAGTAAATTAATCTTGCCTTGACTCACACCAATATTAAAATACTGGCTCTCCCACTCAGCCTTGCAGGAGACAGTCAGAGTCTCTTGTCACCTCCCTGAGGATCAAATGGAGTGGAGAGGCTGGGAAAAGCTCTCCCTCATACCATGAGGGACTCAAAAAATAAATTGATGAAAAATATGCTGAGGCTTTTTCCACTTCTTAAGGTTGAAACCACAAATAATCTCATCTTCTCAAAGTATGTGTGTTTCCATTCTGTGATTTTGATTTTCCTCACTTCTGTTTTTTTTTTGTTGTTGTTGTTGTTGTTCTGCTCAGTGAAAGCAAATACTATCCCTGTCCTTCTCCACATTTTTCAGTTTCTTTCTCCAAGGATTTTTCCTTTAAAAAAGCACTTAAAGCTGCTTCATTTTTTTTCTTTCTTCCTTTCTTCTTTTCTTCCTTTCTATGTTTCTGTCTTCCTTCCTTTCTTTTTACTCTTTCCTCTCCCACTTTGCATGTTTTGGTAAATTTTGAAAAGTTACAAGATAACAGCAGAAAAAAATACTGGTGATATCACCCTTTGTATGGAAATAGGAAAATTGAAATCACGTAAGGAGGCGCAGTGCATTTGCAAAACTAGAGTCTTTCTCCTTCAATATAAGAAAATCCATCAGCAAAAGGGAAATACATATTACTGCCTTTTTTATATAAGCTATTGAAAATCCTGTAATATTGCATCACTTTATTCATATGCAGTTTCAGAAAGTTCATCAGAAGTAGCAGAGATGACCAGGAAAACTAGATGGACTGCTTCCTAATCCTGTCTTTTACCAGCCTGAACAAATAAACGATTTCTGACCCAGTTATTCTAGTAATAACTCTGGAATATAGGAAAGAAGCCAGAAAATTCATGTCATGACTTCACACAGAGGTAGGAAGTGTTATCCTATGATATGAAAAGATAAAGTGAGGGTGACTGGACCTTCTGCCTGACTCTACCACAAGCATCTGTACAGAGGAGCATTAGCAGAGCCATGGGCACAAGGCACTGCGTTGGTGTTACTCTGATAGCAGGTTCAATGGGCAACTTGAGGTTGAGACACAGGGCTTTACGTCAGAGGAAAGCACTGGAAGAATGCATGTAGTGCAATGGAGTTCTCGTGTCATGATGGGTCTGCGCACAAAATTACCTAACACCGTGTTCTACACAATGAGAGCAAGCTTTGAACAGCACCTTCACCTTCCTCACAGAAGAAAGGAATAATCAATTTCCCAAACTAAGATCATTATCTAGGTACTTTTCCCAGGTCCTAGTCAATCTATATCAACCTGCCTCCCAGCTGCATTTCGGCCAATGGTCCAAGTGTGTTGGAAGCAGGGACACCAAAGAGGCAGATTACTAGTAGCCAGGGCAGTTAGGAGGTGCTTCCAGAGATATCAGCTCTCTGCCTGGCCATGGGACCACCACCTGAATGATGAGAAACTGCAGGTTCTTCAGTATAAGCACCCAAACTCAGTAGCTCACATGCCCTTCGCTGTGCGTTCCATCAAATGCCTTTTAAGGTCAAAGGCTTTTCAGAAGACTTTGAAAGGTATACCTCCAGCGAGAGTTTCCTCTGGCTACATTCATTTGGCTGTATATCAGAAAGAATAAGATCTTGACCAACAATTTATTTATTAGTAGTTCTATTCCCCAGTGCAAAGAGCTTTAATTCCATTATATTTTATTTTCTAGGAGAAAAAGATTTTCCACATGAAAGCATGGAAATTCTCAAAAAAACCCCCAACATTTTCAACATGAAACATCTCCTTCCTTATCAGAGCAGAAGACTTAAAAACATGTTTGATGTTCAGCACATGCATAGCTCACAGGACGTAAAAGTTTAAATTAACCCATCTGCTTAAATGTATTTCTAAATCAACATCAGGATGAAAATTCATTCTCAGCTGAAATTTGGCAGAGACAATTTAAGCCTGGAAACAAATTTGTTAACAGATTTTGAAAAATTTAATTCAGCTATATTTGACTTTTATAAAACATACAAAGAAACAATTAAATTTCCAGACTTGGTTCTTCTTTTAGTTCTTATATGATTTAAAAACAGCCTCGCTTCTTTGAAATTGAACTTGCTAAATGATTAATGGAAGACAAAGCATTGTCCCAGCTTGAAATAATGTCCTAAAGAAAATTTATTTTAAAATTAGTGTTGTTTTAAAATGATGTTCTTAGTATGCAGAATATTGGTTTGAATCTTTTTGATCCCATGCAGTGCAAAAGATGGATTTTGCACCTATAATCAAATGGAAAAAAGTTTGTTTCAAATCCCCAAGGTGAAATATTTCTGTTCTAGGTGGCCTGGGTAAGGACTTCATGAACTCACTGCAGGCTGCTCTGCTGCTGCTGTGCAGTGCTGAATGAGCATGTATCTGGGACTGCCATGGCAAATGTACAACCCAGATATCCAGTGGTGTCACACCAAGCTAGAGAGAAAAACTGCTCCCACAGGGGCAAGGGAATGATGGTTTTCTGGAAAGAACAAGAGCTCAGCAGCACTGCACAGGTAAAAGTAAACCATCTGAGATGCTAACTCTTCTCAGCTGAGTATCAAATAATAAATCAAGTAATAATAAACAAATAATTCTAAACCGTCTAATTCCTAAATTACTGTGTTATTTAGAAGTACGTGCATTTCTCTGTAGAATCTTTATAACTCACGATGTGCATATGGTCACACATACAGCCACATGCATGCACTTAAACCCCCTCTGAAATCCGTTACTCCACTGCTGTTGTGCTCTTATACCCTGCACTGAGCTGCAGACAGGGACATGGCCAGGCTCAGCAATGTGTAGGGCAGAAACACATGAGGTTAGAAGGCAGCAAAATGCAGGCGTGCACATCCTGGTAAGATCAGGCTTATCTGATTTGATCTTTCCCCAGGTCACGTACTGACTTTTGTTGCGTATGCCATTCGTTGAACTGTGGTTTATGAGTAACCCTTAGGATTTAACTGGACTCATTAATGTTAAGACAACATTTGAGCATAATGTAATCGATTCTGAAGGAATCGCCGTCCACAGTGGAAACGCCACAGGCAGAAAGCTGGTCCTTGTGGCTGCAGCTCTGAGAACCAGCTGAGTCAGCAGTTCTCCGGCACTGCTAAAGACTTCCTCTACCTTCAGGCACTAATTTGTCTGAAGACTTTTTTAAGGCTCTTGCTAAAGAGAACCAGAAAGACTATGGAAATGTGCTTTACCGGTAACACTTTCCATCTGTTCTCTCTAAGGCAACAGGCAGGGAATGGTGTATTTGGAAATACCTCAAACCAAGTGCTGGGGCTGTCAGGTCTGCCCAGGTCTTTGCAGTTGTCAGTGACTTCACTGGGTGGTAAACTCAAACCTCTCCACCTCTCAGAAAATGTACTTTTTTTGCTCTTTACCCTGCACCCAGATTTCAGGGGTTTATCCATGGAGTCTTCGTGGAAGATTTCTGTGCTGTATGCATGAGCAGCACGGTTGGTGCCATTTCCCCACTTGCTGCTTGGAGGAGTATCAATACGGATTCCTGGAGAGCAAAACTGCTTTGCTTTCTTTTGCAACAATATCCTTGCATCTCCCCTCATTTACAGCACTGTCAGCCTGGAATAACTGTTAAAAGCAGCCACATTTGGGTGGGGAAACTGGTCACCAAATTCCTGGATTTGGAACAGAAATTTAAAACAAAAAATAATCAGTGACACTTCTCTTTTCTCTGGGAATTTGCTTCCCTTTTTATTTTAGCCTGTAAAGCTGTTCGCAGTTTCTTGAAGATTGGAGATTTCACCTTATTTTCACTGGCAATGACAAAATGCTTCAAAAGAACATTTAGGCAAAAGTTCCCATAAGGACTAGATAGCAATATATTTCATCAAGGTGAATTCCTGAAGCAGGTAACCCAAAGGCAAGAGAAGTATTCCTATCACTCCTGTCCTTAAAAGCAGTGTTTTGTTCTGAATGTCCCAAACTTTAAAACAAGCTGTTTATTGTTGGAAATCTTTAAATACTATTTAACATTCACAGAGGAGAAATGAGCTGATCAGTAATCTAATTTTATTGCTCTGCTCCAGTCTCAAAAGTTATTACTTAAATGGGTTTATTACTCAAGCAACATTCTTAGCCTTTCCTGATGATAAATAAACTAAATCCTACAGCTGTAATTCCTAAACAGCTATTCAAAAGAAAACTAATATATATGTTCTGGTATCCAAAAGATAAGGAATTACTGCCACGTTCACAGAACCAGGTCACGAGTACTTCCTTGATGTGTACAAAGCCAAGACTATGAGCAGGAGTATTTCTCATCTTGTGCCCACACAGAGCTCAGCTATTTACAGTCCTCTCCTAACACATGTCCATTACAATCATGAAGCATGACATTCACAAGTGCATATGCCTTCTGATCCAATCCTTAAGAGATCTACATCATAGTTATTGCATCGTTATTTTTAAAGCATTTGGAACCTACACCGGCATGTGTAAACACAATTTCTTCAATCTACAATGGCCAGCAAAAAAAAAGTCAAAGCTATACCACATCTTGCAGTAGCTGTACCTGAAGCTAATGCCATTAACATGCCAAACTACACTTGAAATATGATAGTTTCAAAGATACTTTCTTTTTCTCTATTGTTTTGGTAAATCTGCATTAGCCAGAAATCACGGAAGGAAGTGGCTTAAGCCAAGCTATGTTTTTAGCAACCAGATCTCCAGCTGTTACACCAGCTGAAGACAGTTGCTGTGCTTCACAACGTTAGGCTACTGCTGTTTCAAGTTCAGTACAGATATGGCCTTATCCACCAGGATAAACTGGTAGAGCAGCAGTCACTTGTTCTTTTTCTCACCTGTAACTGAAACACTGAAGAGATCTTTTAAAGCAGTAAAGAACAATAGATCACAAAAAAAAAAAGTTAGTTGACCTTGAAAAAGAAAGATTTGGAGAAAAGAAAGTTGATGTGATCTGTGATAATACCCAGCATGAATTTAAGTTTCCAAAATACTTGCTCAAAAATGTATTAGATTGGGCTTTTTAACTGGACTTACAGAATTAGTAGCTGAAAGGAGCAAAAGACTGGTGAGGAAGACCTGCTGCTGATGCACCACACTGCAATCAGATGTGGACTTCAGAGGAATTCCCAAAAGATTTGTTCCCCATGCCAGAAGCCATAGAAACCCCCTGGGAACCTGTAGAAAAATCTGAGGAAAAGGATAATAGCTATGACTACATATATATATATATATGAATGTGTATGACAAGTGATGCACACTGCTCAACAGCCACTGACTGATGTCAGTCAGCCCCCCCAGCAAGAGGAAAAAGGAAAAGGATAAACAGATCCCATGAATTATTCCCATTTCTAGAATTGCCTGGTTGTCATACATGGCTTTCAACAAGCAATGCTCCTCTGCTAGAGGAGAACCAGGTGTGTCCAAATCACAGTTACTTCCACCTGGACTCCTACCTGTGCAGCCTGCTGTAGTGAGCTTGCTTTGCAGGGGGACTGGACTTGGTGATCTCTGGAAGTCCCTTCCAGCCCCTACAATTCTGTGATTCTGTGATTCTCACATTGACACCTACTGAATGAATGGCTGGTCTCTGTTTTCATTTCAAGTCCCCTCTATTTTTTCTCTCACTTTGCCATGACCAGGCTGCTTTGACCTTAGAAACCAGACTGAGCATGTTAGATAATCCACAGATATGACATGCAGTCATTTTTCTCTTATTTCTGTTATCCCCTTTCACTTTTATCTATCCCCATTTATCCTCCTCCCTCTTCCCCTCCTCCAGTTTGCTTATTTTGGAGTATGGAAGGAGAGATGGAAAAACAGAAGGGTAGGGTCAGCAAAGACAGGTTCAGCTTTGCCACTCTGTTTTCCTACAAACTTGAGGCTTTTCCTCCCACTGCTGAGCTGGTGGTTCAGGTTCCAAAGGCTGCACTGTGCCACTGTCCCACTGCCAATGCTTTGTCTGCCAGGCCAGTCCTCATTAATGAAGCCCAGCTGGGCTTCAGTGACCCTGTACCAGGTACCCAGGGCTGGCAGCAGCTCCTCGTTAGGCACTGGCTTTGTCCAACCCACTCGAGGGTGAACACAGCAACTGAGAGCCATCAAGCCCAGCACGCAGAGGCTGCTGAGGCAAGGAAAAGGCAGAAATACACAATGGATGCTGGTGGCATGATTTCCTGCATGTCACTCTTGTTCTGCATGGTTTCCCCAAACATTTAGACGTGGCACAGAAATAGAGTTACAGGCACCTGTAGCTGATGATTCAGCCTCAATAGCGGAAGCTTATACAGTTCTGAAGTAGCAAAGGAAACTAATCACACTGGCTCTAGGAATACAAATAAGCACTGAATAGGTGCCAAACATGACTTGGCACTTCCAGTCACCTTGCAGTTCATATCCAGTGCAAGCTGGGAGACAAATACAAGACTTTTTCTTCCTGTTTTGCATGTGTCACCTTGCAGAGAGGTCTTGAAAATTGTACAACAACAAAAAACAAAGGCAGCAGATGAAGCAGCACAGAGCAAGGAAATGAACACATCAGTCCTAGAGATCCTTCAAGGCAGGCAGAACCAGAGCCACTTCTCTGGGCACCAAAACCAGCACTGCCTCAGCACATGCCAACTTTTCCCAGCCCCAGGTGTAGCAGCCGCGCAGAGGGGGACAAGCAGGGAGCAGGTGTGCACCAAAACTTGTGCTGCCTGCAGGAAGCCCTTGCTGCCAAAGCTGTCTTCAAGTGTTAACGCTTTAGTTAATAATGCTCTAGAGGTTCACACAGGGAAAGTAATACAAATGGTGGAAAGCTCAGCGTTTAACAGTAGAGCAGTACCTCAAAGAGGCAGCTGGGTTAAAATCAGATGACTTCAACATAAAGTAAATAAATAGGAAAATATGAGCTGCACTAATGATCACAGAACTGGAATACAAATTATGATGGGCTATTGCTAACGTTGATCTTGCTTGCTTTCTTTTTCTTTCTTTTTTTTTTTTTTTTTTAATCCGCTGTGGAGGACAGAAATACCACCTACTGCCTCGTCCACCAGACCAAGGACCGAAGCTATTTTTGGCATTCGTTATGGTCCAGGTGGCCCATCTGGCCTGATTCACTTGGCCAGTTTTCCTTTCCATCTGGGAATTTTGACCCTCCTGCTTTCCAACTAATTGTATCACATTATCTCCTTTTTGTTCCCCACTTCCCTCGCTGCAAAAGGTTGCAAAAATCTCATGCGCTGCGTTAGAAAGTCTCAATTAACCTCTAACCCCGCTTCAGTGCATGCGGCTTGGGTTACTTCTCACACCCAACCGCGGGCCCATTAACACGTTGTCGTAAAACAAAAACTGTTTTGACGGGCTGTAATTGCTGCTAAGTGCTGCCGAACAAAGGCTCGCTTGTCCCGGGGCGGCCGGGCCGAGCCCCGCTCTGCGGAGGGGAGCCCCGCACCCCAAAGCGGGCAGCGCCGAGCACCCAGCCCCGGAGGACCGCAGGAAGCCGGGCTCCCCCCCCCTCCCGCCGCAAATATAATTAGTTTATGTTAACTGGAAAGGGTCGCGGCTGACCAAAGGGCAGGGCCCTTTTTGTTTTTAGGCAAGATAGTGGAATAATTGCTTGACGCTCGGAACTGCAGGTGCTTTATGAAGCTCATTTGGGGCTGGCAGCCTGCAGCGAGAGCTGATTTCCCTGGAAAAGGCCGGATTCCATATGACAGGTCTGATTTGCTGCGACAGGAGTGATCGTCCATTCATGCCATTCACAATTACACTACCTGTTCACCAGCACTTACCTCCACCCTCCTGCTCCCCACAGGTGCATCTGCAGCTGAGGTGGGACCGAGCTGTTCTCCCTTTGGAGCCCCTTGGGTTGCAGGGGTTTGTGTTTGATAACTCTTTCCCTGCCCAGGGGGCTGAGGAAACCTTCCCAAGCATCTCCTTCAGAGTGAAGGAGGATTTTGCCAGAAATTTCAGTTTCACTTGCATTCATGTTTCAAAGCAAATACATCCATAGGATAGACCCATCTGTTTGAAATGGTGGATGCTACTTATCCAAAAGACAAAGAGCCCCCAATTCTTGCTGACTGGCCTGCCCCATGCTCCCCTTGATCCTTATGAGTTCTTTCCAACTTAGATATTCTATGATTCTACTCCAAGACCCCTTACTGCAGCAGCTGCCCAGGACACCGTGATGGCTGCACAAGTTCTCTGCAGTGCACTTGCCCTCAGAAGCATGTCTCCTGCTGGTTCCAGCCCAGTCCTCTCTCCCCCTCCCCACCCCCATGGCCACAAAGGCCAGGGCAGCCTCTCATGCAGGCATCTGCTAGGAGTGTCCGTGAGAACTGGGACAGGTGTAACCCGTGTCTTGGTTTCAGCTGGGACAGTGTACTGTTTTCAACCAGAAAGTTCCTCCTGCTGTTCAGCCTGACTCCTTCAAAGCAATTTAATCTTATTACCATAGGGATAACAGAGCTTTTCCTTTCTGCAGCAGTCTGCATGTGTTAGTAGATCCTCATTGCACAGTATCAATAACTGGTATCAATGGAGATCACAACCAGAAACTCTTTGCCATGATGTCATCTTGTCCCTTCACATGAACCAGTGATGCTCAGTTACCCTTTGTAATTAAATAAAAGCCACATGGCTTCTTCAAGTTCCTTCTGTTGAAACTTCAAGTTTTCCTTCAAGTTTCTAGTTATCTTTATTTCTTTCTGTAAGTAAGAGCTAAACACCTTCAAGCATTAGCATTTCAAAGCAATCTGCACTTGGAAACACACCAAAATGGCTATTCCAGACTATCTATAATAGCTGCTTTGGTTAATTTCCAGGCATAGACAGACCTGACCAATCTGACCTCCTGATGCTGCTTGCACAGGGTTGCTGACCCCAAATCCCAGCGCTAACCTTCTGTGCCTGGAGGTACCACCTGGCCTTTAGGAAATGAAACTCTACCACAGCCAACAATTACATCTCAGACGTTTCCACATCAATATGCATTTCTGGCCTATTGCTCTAATCATTGGTTTATATCTTCTTTAGCTATTTATCTTCTGGCTGAAGAACATTATCCAAGCCCTGATTAATAATGCACAGATATTTCCTAACCAGTGTAGACTGGCACTTCTCCATCAATTTGCACAGAGCTACTTTTATCAGGTGAGGATCTGGCATGTTTAAAAGTGTGTTAAAAGAAGACAAAGCCTGAATACATTTTATCTTCAGTGATAAACATTGCATTATACAGAACATGTAGAAAATACCTTCTCAGAAATATAATCCTGGCAGTGGCATGTACTGGGCACAAAAGCTGGAAAAGTTTGGATGTTTTGAAGTAGGGGTGGTTAGAGGTTGCCAAGAGCTATCACTGGAGGCCTGGATTTAGCCAGTTTGATACTGCCATAAATAATAAGTGCCCAGATCTAGCTGGGATGTTTAAAAGAGTCAAAGTCAGGTTTCTGGATCAATTCTGCTGTCAGAGGAAGAAGCCTTTGAGGGAAACTTACCCAGATGAAGGCTGGGCTCCTCAGAGCACTGCAGAACTACATACGCTACTGCTAGCCAAGGAAGGGCCCATGCACAAAAAGCCCAGAGAAAGCACCACTTCCGTGCCTGTTTTGGAACTGGTATTATATATGCAGGGAAGGATAAGATCTGAAAAGCAGGCACAAAAGAAATTGTAGTGCCCAGCAGATGTGCAGCCCCAGAAACATCTGTGTTCTGAACCAGTCAGTAAAGTTCAGCACCCAAAGTCACAAATATCCTGCCAGCCACCTAGTCTCACTATTCAGGTGTTAAGAGTGCCTTATAGCACCATTTCACTTGTGAGCCCTAAATCGTGCCAGATGAAAGTGGCCAACTGTACCATTCCTCCTCCTACAGATCAGGATTTATATTGTTGTAATTCCAGGTAGTTCATTTCCTGGCCCTGCTGGGTGACCTGGAGTAAATCTTCTTCGTTTCTGCTCCTCCTTTTGTTTTCTCACACTTCACTGTCTTTAGGATGGAAAAGTTCTGCTCTAATACAGATGGTTGATGGTAACTTAAACTATATGAAAAGTCACTTTTTCAAGAAGACCTAGTGCCATGCACTGATTACAGCTGTCAGCAGTACCCTGCATGCCATCAGTATCATTATGAAGGTTGTTCTGTGACTAAGGCCAACGAAATAACTTAGAGGATTCAAACAGACAAAATTAGAAGAGCAATTTAGCAATGTGGCAATAAAATCCCAAAGCAAACATAAAATAAATCATTTGTATCTTGAACTTGTTTTATATATTGAAAAGTTCACCACAGAGACATAGGATATACAATTCTTTTTTTAACAAGGTCCATGTTACAGATATTTCTGCAATTAGATAGTGCTGTTTGTATACACAGTGAAGGGAAGCTATGTGTTAAATGCATTTTTTATCCCTGAGAAAGGTCACACTAAATTCTTCACAGGGAATCTCAGATTAGTGATATTAGTACGATCATGGAGAAAAGTTAAGAGTGGTATTTGACTGTCATACCCTAACGTTTTTCCTATATGTCTGCAGAATTCTCCTCTGCTCCTTTCACCCATGATTCACCAACACGTTCCACTGAATTTCTGAAGTAAAGCTTATAAATACATTATTATGTTTACAGAAAGAGTCTAATTGTAGGACAAATAATGCCAAATACACAGATTACTTGAGTACCGTAAGCATATGACAATACCTTCCAACACATGCTCCTTTTCACGTGCAGAAAACTCAGATTGAGCCAGTCAATCTGTCTGAAGCACTGACAGCTTCATGAAATGACATCTGGAAGTAGATTATGTCACATATTGGAAAGGAACAAAAAGATAGCCACAAGAACAACATGATTTTCCCATGAGTGAGGGAAAAAAATCACAACAAAAGAATCCAGCTGTATAGAAAGTAGATTTCCAATCCAGAGGTAAAACACACGAGAACCAATAGCAGAGGCAGGACAACTGTGATACCAACGATGTGAGGAGTTAAGTAAACTAACAGCTGCAGGAAGATGAAACAATTGTCAGGCAAATAGTTTTGTTGTGGTCTTCCCCCTCCCACTCCCCAAAGCAATGATTACTAGTTAGTTGATACAGATACCAATTAATTTGCCTCAAATAGATCAGAGAAGCTTACCTATGGATTGTGCAAGATCTGAGTTGACAAAAATAATGCCCAGGCTCTTACAAACAAAGGCTCAAGACCCTGAAGCCCAGTTCTTTGGAATAACAACTGATGACCCAGGGCATTGATGCCTCTGGATTCACCAACATGCCTCATTCCACAAGAATTCAGACCAAATGACCTCCGGGAAGATTTTTCAGAGGCACAGAGCTTGAATTAATCTCCTCAGTCCACAAAATCACACTCTTCAGTTCTGTCATCCCTAAATTCAGTGAGAACTTCCAGGAGTCCTGCCCTTAAGAAGACAATGAATATTATAATATGGAATTTGAAAACCAAGCTTGCTGGTTTTTTAAAGCTGTTTCTTATGTTTCCAGTAACTGTCAGAGAAAACGTGATGGTTCCACTGAAGCACCTTGGCTAGAGTGCTTGATGTGGTGAGGGGTAATTAATTTTTTCAAAATCAAGGCTATTTATTGATGCCCCAAATCAGGCCAACTGGAAGCAAAGCTAAGGGAAATTTCATTTCTTGTACCAGAAGAATCACCTATTCCATTTCTACAGCATTTGACTTGGTGATCTGCTACAGCAGTAAGATTGACAGAGTAACTAAAACACTGCATGGAAGAGTACATCAGATATTCCTCTCTTTAATCCACACACCTCACAATTCATACATGAAAAGCAGTAGTTTTGTCCTTCTTCTCTGCTGAGATTTAATACTCTTTGAGGAGGTTTCACCTTACTAGAAGTTCAAGAGTATTACAAAACAGGCTCCTGAACATTTATTCCCGCACATGAAGGATGAAGAGAAATCATCACAAAGTCTACTCACACAATAATAGACTGAACCCATGAGTTTCATTTATTTCCTCAGCTGTTAGTATGAATTATCAAAACTTTGTTTAATTTTGTATTTCTTACCCCATCTAAACAAGCTTGGTTAGTAATAGACATCATCTCATTGTGAAAGGAAAAACCAACCAATTGCTAATGTCTCCTCCAAAATTTGACAGGCATCAGGAAAACTCCTTCTGGATTTTCTTTTCTGCAAAATTAGCTCATGCTGTAACTTGAGTTCCACCTCAAATAAAAGTAGAATTCGTAATTTGAATGGGTGGGCTCCTTAGCTTACATTGGCTGGCCCAGAAACAACCACTTGAGTCGTGACCAGATGAATACTGCTAATTCTCCAGCGTTTTCCCATAACTCCTGCTGGGAAGCCGGAAGGGCAACAAAGTTTTCCTGGATCCAATAAAGAAAAAACCAACAGCTTTTAGAGCAGCCCAGTATAGCTGTCGTGAAAACTGGGAGCCTATGAATTAATTCTTTCATTGGGATTTTCAGGAGAACAGTTGCATCATTTCTGGACCTAAGAGAAGTTCAGTCTTAGTCCTCATGGGTTGTCCACCCAAGCCAAACAAGTTCATACTCCTTTTCTCCTCACAGGGAGAAGCTCTTGCACAATCTTTTCCCTATTAGTCATTTTTTCACGTCCCCAGCACAGCTAACCACAGAGGTGGGGACCACATCCAGAGTCTGCAGCAGTCCTTGGGTAGATACTTCTTAAGTCAAACAGAGAAAAACCTGTCAGAACCTTTACGCTGTATCTGTCACTATATTAAGTAGAAACTCTCACCAACTTCATGCATGAGTTCCTAGTTCTTCCTTCCCTTACCTGCGCCCCCCCCAAAAAAAAAATAAAATCCAAGGAATTCAGAACTCATTTGGGTACAACAGAAATCCTGCCTATTTCTGCCAACACTTCTACTCCATTACCATAACCCAATGAAATTAAACTTTCCTGCCATGTACAGCAATAACATATGCTCTACTGGCTGCCCTCACTTAGCTCCACTAAGCTTTAGCTTACAACTGCTTGCTTAAAAATCAAGAAAAACTTCAGGTCCCTCTTTAATAGTGAAAATAAAAATCTGGAAGTAAACTGTAAACACTTTTCTAACATCACGCTAGGATTACGCATTACACAACATTATAAGACTGAAATTTGGCCCTGAGGCCAAGTGCCTCAGCTGTTTAGTGGAGTCAAACCAGTTAAGACTACTTCATTCTTAATTTCTTCTCTTGTTACTGTTGACAGAAACCATTTAGAGTCAATAGCAACTTCACCATCATCTTGCATATGTAACTTCCCAAAACAGTGATGATATTGAAATTCCACCACCAAGGATCCCAAAACATTCTTGCTGTCAGCATCTCCTTGCTTGGAAGAGCCATCTCCTAGGGCTCAACCCATCGTCACAAGCATCAGCCTGATTTTCCTTCCTAAGCTTATACAAAGGGATTATTCCCCTCTAGAGAATCTTTATTGCTCTGACTCTTGTAGATGAAAATATTTAAAATGAAAGCTAAACAAATAAAGGAAAAGCAACACAAAAGCCCAGAACTTGCTTTTGTTTGCTTGTTTTCAAGTGTTGAAAGCTTTCATTTTGGGGTGGGTGGGGGGAAAAGGGAGCAACAAACATTTTTTATTAGCAATCTAAAAGATGATTCATTGAAACATCTCATTTGTTAGAGAGCTGTTTAACTTAAAAGACTTCTGGAGAAAAAAAAAAAGAAAAGTGCGCAGTGTCTCCTTATGCAGCTCATCACCAAAATTCAGCATTATTGAGCCCAGAGTGGATTTTATCCCAAATCATGGCAAAGGTCATCTTGTTGCTGCTGTCATCCTTCAAATCTCATTGAGTTACCCATGGAGAAACCAAGTGATGGACTGCATCTCTGGCAGCTGCTGAGCCCCAGGGTGTAAGACACAGCTGATTCTTGCAGCAAACTGGTCTGATGGGGGTGAGGGAGTTTCTAAAGGCTCTTCCTACTGTACCCAACCTCTCTCCTCACTCACAAATGCCTTTGTTTTAGTCTCCCTGCCACTGCCTTGTTACATCTTCTCTCTGGTGACTGGATGAAAGGAAATGGCCTGAAGTTGCACCACGATAAGTTTAGGTTGGATATCAGGAAAAACTTCTTTACAGAAAGGGTTGCTCAGCACTGGAATAGGCTCCCCAGGGAGGTGGTTGAGTCACCAACCCTGAATGTGCTTAAAACCCATTTGGATGTGGTGCTCAGGGACATGATTTAGTGGTCTTTTCCAACCCGAGTGATTCTATTATCTTCCTATTTAGAGAGGTGCATCAGCTTGCAGATGTGGCATATCCCACATACTTTTGTTTCCAGGATGAGAAATTATACTGAGCAGGAGTCCTCAGCAAATGCCAGCTAAAGCACCAGCATCCCAGTCTTTCCTTCTGTTGGTACTGGCTCTGCAGCTGCATAATGAAATTTCTACACAATGCTCTGAATTGTGTTTGCAGTCCTTAATGACCTACTGCATGCAAGCTGCTCCCAAGTTTCTTCCTTGAAGACTGACTCAGGTCAAAATCAAACCTGAGTCTTTCCCTTAAAAAATTCCTTCTGGAATTCAAGCTTCTTTCCTTATTACTTTCTCCAGAAAAGCAGGCAAGATTTAGACACAGCTGAAGAGCCACTCAGCAGACAAACACTGGGATGGTCTTTGCTGCTGGGCAGGAGGCTGACTTCTAGCTTGCTTCTTTGCCTCCTGTTTAGATCTCTGATTGTGCTCAGAGTTGTACTAAGTGCAAATTCCTGAGAGCTGAGACCATCCAAACAGCAGTGGCACCAAAGAGGCCAGCACCCTCATCACAACCTCCCCATGCTGCAGCGTATGGGAAAGAGCTGTGTGAACACTCATCAAGACCGGCTATGAGCAGTTTGCAAGGTGCAAAGCAGAAACGGCTTTAAACTTTGAGGCATCTGCCACATATTCATCAATAATTGCTTCAGGATCCATCTGTAAATTAATCTATTAATCATTTGTCCATCATCAGCCTAATTTACCTCCCTAGTCCTACTCCCTTAAAGTAAAGCTTGGAGATACTTGAGTTCACCAAGATGGCAGAAGCTTGGTGAGCTGAGCCACACTCAGGGCAGAGCTGGGTAATGTTTGGAGAGCTCACATTCATGCTTGATGGTGTGAGAGGAAGGATATTCCACAGGGCTTCTCGACATTTACTAAAATAATAAAACAAACCACCCCTCGTATTAACAGGCTTTTAGAGGTTATCAAACGTAGAACTCTACAGCTCATCTCCTTGCAATTTGGCTCAGAAAATGAATTCTGCCTGGGCTGCATCTGCTTATCTAAAGGTAACCCGCACTACTTTGCAGCTCAGCTCTGCCTCTGACCACATGAAGGAGCTTTGATAAGTCTCTCTGATTCACAAGGATCAATCTTACGCAAATGTCTTTTGTTCAGAAAATGCTTTTGATAGCAGAGCAACAGGTCCAATGTGTTTAGGCAAGCTATACAGCTCCTCTAATACCACCAACAAGAAAAAGGAAGAGCCCACAGTCATTAAAGATACCTGTGCCTACCTCCCCTCTTGTTGAGTTGGTGCTCTGGGGAGGAAGGCCTATGTTTTATTTTCTCAGCTTATATAGAAGCTACTACTCTTAGGAGCACTGCATATACACACAGATATTAACAAATAAATCACAAAGCTCTGAATTTCACAAATTAATGCTGGCTTAATCTTGCCTCTCATAAGATGAGAACAAGTTTTCAGATTGAGCCATCACATTTTTGGTTTCACTAAAAGCAGAAATTTTAATGCTTACGTTGTAATTCTGTATAATAGAGATAAAGCCTAAAATATTGTCAATGTCAAAAAAATATTAAATAATCTCAAAACCTTTTTTCCCCCATTGTATTTATAAAGGAGGTTATCTCTATTTTCCTTGGGAAATTAAGTTTGCACACCTACCTAGAACATAATTCACTTCCCTTTTTTAGTACCTATAAATCAGATTAGATGTCTTTATTTTGCTTCTAAGTTTATCCTCAAGTAAACACTTGCTTGTTTAAAATGACTTAATGTAGTGGTTCAAAACCACTGGGGCCACCAGGGCAAAATTTCAAACATTACTTTCCCAAGAAATGTATGGCTTTAAACTGGAGTTTTTGGCAAGATCACATTTAGATTATGTTTAAATTGTCACAGATCTAATAATGGTCTGCAAGAAAGACCTGCCTTTAGATACATCCTTTACTTTCCTCCTAGTTAACAAAACAGCAATATCTGCAGTGGATGTTGTAAGAATTGACTTAATTATCTGGGATAATCTGTATGCATTAGCCAACAGTGTCCCACTAGGTCAATACAAAAATTAATTGTGGGATTCTTGTCAGATCCACATTGTTTCCAGGCACAGTTGCAGGCCACTCAATTAAACACCTTTCAAGGCCTTTTGCTGGTCTAAATGTAGCTAATTGCTCTGGATGTGAATGATTCATCTCCCAGATGTCTCAGACCTCTCTGCAGCTCTGCTCAGCTAATATCAATACATACGTCCAGTGGACAGGATATTATTGTGAGCAGGATATTTTTACTCATGTCTCCCTTTTATATGATTAATCCCAAACAAGGAAGATCTCCTGAATCATGCTCTTGACACGGCAACCCCCTTGCATCTGCAGGCTTCCCACACATGAGGGAGTGAGCATGAATGCAGTCTTTTTGTCAGCACTCCCCAGGTGCAGCACTATTCACACTTGAGCTTGACAGCATAACATAACAGTTTTTATTTGCCACTCTCTTCTGTCAAGTATTCTTTTCTCTTCTGCTGCTTCCTCATTTGTCCAGATATCTGTGGCTGGGCTGGCCAAATTGAAAATGAGTGAAACACAAAGACAGACTGTAGTTTCCACAATGACAGTCTATGGGAAAGCAGTGTGTGGTTCGGTTTTTGTTATGGAGTCCTCAAAGGTCACTGGTAGCATTGTAACTGCAAGCCCCCAGAGGAAAAGATGACAGCATCTGGTCCACTGGTTACCAGCTTTCCAGGAGAAATCCTCAACAAATTGTTGCTTAAGAGTCATGGATGAAGAAGTGGGGAATGTAAAAGAATACCACAGGCTTGAAACCTCTTCCCAGCCTTCTTTGTACATGAGTAGATTCTTGAGTACAGGAACGAGGGAGAGAGAAGCAGCTGGTAACTCAGTCCCTGCAGTGCTGGACGCAGCATTGTACATGGGAGGCACATACCTCCAGCCCCGGTGGGTGGCTGCAACTTGAAACTTTAACAAGATCTGGCATGGCAGCTTTGGCTATATAAAACCTCAGCAAAGCTCCTTGAGAGGAACACACACTCACCTGCCATTAACACAACCAGCCACCGGATGTCTTCATTGCTCCACGCCAATAGCCATGGAAAAGCATTTCCCCAAGAGCAAAAAAAACCAAAAAAAACACATCAGGTCTCTTCAGGTTAGCCATATACATAATGCAGTAATGGAATGTAACAGCCCAGCTCACTCAAGAATCACATCTGCACTTCTGTAGGAAGCAATACGCAATGGTATGGTACAGATGCTAGCATGAAGAACAGGATTTTGTTTAGCGCAGCACTATGACCTTTGTGTGTTCAATACATCACCACAATTTCTCCATCAGCAAACTGGAATACCAAATATCCCCTGCTTGTGCAAGCATCAACAGAACCACACAATGTCCCAAGAACATTTTGCAGTTCCTACTCAAGAATAACAAAGCAGTAATGATCATCATGCTTGCTTGGTGATGCTCGCACCTTTCCCTCCTCTTCCCATTTGGGCACACAGCACCACTGTCTCTACAGAGAAGCAGCACCTCTAGAGCTGATTCTCGTCTATCTTCGCATATTTGTAGAAAAGGCAACACAACAAAGTTGATTTTGCTTATACGTATTCACATACACACACATAGCCAGAGGGACAGATGTTATTTGCAGTACTGGCATGAGCCAGACAGTATCCCTGAAATGCACAGCAGTGAGATAGCAGCTGTTGCTAGACCCTTGGAATGTACTCATTAGGTGATCAAGGTCTCTCAATTTCTTCTTTTCCTCTCCTAATGCTCCCTCAGTTCACGCTGAAGCTTGCCAGTCCTTTTTCTTGCTCCTCCTCCACTTTAGAATTATAGAATCACAGAATATCTCAAGTTGGAAACGACCCACAAGGATCACTGAGTCCAACTCCCAGCTCCGCACAGCACCACCCTAACCCAGTGCCTGAGAGCAGGCACCAAAAACTCCCTGAGCTCTGGCACTGGGGCCGTGCCCACTGGCCTGGACAGCCCATTCCATGCCCACCACCCTCTGGGGCAGAATCTTCTCCTAATGTTCAATCTGGCTCTCCCCTTTAGAAGGTTGTAATCCTGGATCACACTTCATATGCAGCCACTTTTTCTCAGTATGGGAGCCATGCTGATCAAGACCCCCTAAAAATCTCCCACTGTACCTTTACTTCTATGTGAAACAGGAGAGGAAGCTTGTTACAGCTAGATGCTTTACCCTACCAACACCTCGTCCAGAGTAGCTCACATTTCTGGTCATTAATGCTGGGGTGAAGATTGCTCAAAACAGTTTGGTGGAGACATCTACTACAAACTACAACCAGAATGTTCTATTCACAGCTTTATTGGTTTTGCTCCACTGCATTTAAACATTATCTTCAAGCCTGTACCAGGCAGGTTTGCCATGGACACATATCTGTAGGAGAAACTCAAGAGGTATAGACCAAGTAACAATTTCGGTAAAAACATATTTTTGAAATTTCATGTGGCCTCAAGCTTAGCATTAAGTCATCTTTTCTTACAATGAAATTCATATGCAAATAACTCCATCCATGTTTAAGTACTTTCATACATCTGAGTCTATAACTGATATGGCAGCAGGACAAGGTCCTGCTGAGTAAACCAAAAGTTTCTAAGCGATTTAAATTATCTTCAACCAACCTGATTTGTCCTGCAGCATTAAAAACAGAATCTACTTTTTTGCTGTTGTTGTCCCCCTTGGTACCCTAACTACATTCACACGAATAACAACAACAGAAAAGCTGATATCAGATTATTTCTGATAATTCCCATGCCATTTTGGGTCACCATGATTTTATTTTCTTTGCGCAAAATCATTATGCAACTCTGGCACTTTTCTGCAGTGAGTGCTGTAATCACATTTTGTACTTACAGTGAAGCAGCAAGCCTGGTACAAGCTAACAGATGCCGTTCCTATTCCTAGAGGAGCTCAGGCCCTGGAGACAGCAGACATTCTCAGTACATCTTCTGACAGAAATACCAAGAGCCTTCTAAAATTTCTCTTCCAAAAAGTGAGAAAAAGCCCAGTGCTTCCAGTGACTGTTTTACGGTAACCCCTTGAAGGGTCATTGACATGTTATTGTAAGTCTGAAGTCTTATTTATACATTCCACTATGTTATTTAGCACATTATATGTTGCTACAGAGTTATCAAACAGTGAGCAAAAGTAACTTCAGTGCGATACTCCTTAACATCAACTGGAACTGTTCTTACTAGTAAAATGGATAACACTGTATAGCTCCATCTTAGTTTCAGTATATTTCTCCTTATTTATTTTAATAGTTCTAATTAACACTTTTCTCCTTGCTTTCTGTATCCCACTATCAGACTCTCAGGCATTTTCTCCTGGTTTCTATTTCAGATTGAATGTCTTTTGCATTTTTTTTTTTTTAAACCACCCTCGAAAATAAAGTAATAGTTGTGCCCACTGTTCTGGTTTGTAAAGAGTAAAGCTAATGAAAATTAGGTCAAGCTGAATCCTGCGTTCCCACACATTATTCTTGAAATCTGTTAGCACCTTGAGTCTTTACTCTTCCCTTAGCATTGCTGTGTTTACAAGTTCTCCAACCATGCATTTCTATGCCAATTATGCCAAATAGACCACTTCAGATATGAGCAATGAATCCCAAGTATAAGCAAGTAGCTCTTTTGGGAAGCTGGTTAGAAAAAGTCACTCCGATCCACTTTCTTTTTTTTCTTTTGGCTTATTTCCAGGCTGTATCTTAAATACTGAACAGGGACTAATGCAGAATACATACACAGGAGTCTATTATTCCACTGCAGCTCAGAGAATTTAGTGCCAGAGAGAGCAACGCAATGTGTGTAAGGGGACAATAACCCCTTATAGCAATGTTTTGAAATTTAAGATGAAAAAGAAGGCGCTGTGCAATGCTCACAACTATAATCCCAGTTCCAACAGGCATTGCTACAAACCCCTTCTCAATGCCAGCACAAGAGCTACTACGCCCAGGTGCACTGCTGCATGATTCTGCATCTGCATGTAGCTTGCCCAAAAGCAGGGAGCTGGTTAACACGAGCACAGGTTTCAGCTGCACCCTACAGCCAGCAAGAGCCCATTCCTTCTGCTCCAGCATCCCTACAATCTCACAAGGTGCAGTTTGTTCAAAAGCACTCAAAATAAGCAGATATTACAAGAGACCTTACTTTAAGTATTTAACAGACAGGGAACTGAGGCACAGAACAAGTAAATGAGTGGACACAGATCTGTGGTGCAATGTAAGCAGAGGTACTTTTTTCCCCCTACTTCTTACTATTATTTCTTTCAATACTACTGCTTTTCCTAAGCTGGTATTGCTTGCCCTATGTGAGTAAACTTTAGTAATTTTGGTTTTGGGATACAAGATGCAGTGGATAGATCCATAGTTCTCAGAATCTTCCAGCAAGAGATGACATAAGGGACTTCACAGAGCTAGCACTGCTCAGAAAAGGCATAGCTGCTGCTCATGAATTTTGCCAAAAGAGCAAAGCAAGAAATCAAGACTGCAAGAGTGAGATAAGGTAGATTTCAATAGAAGCCTGTGCAGTCATTCCATACAAAGCAGGAAGTCTGTTTAGCTAAGCAGCTGGCTGTGGTCTGCATTACTTCTCCACTGTGGGTCACCAATTCAAACCTGACTCGGGTGACAAGGACAGAGATGTGGCCATTGAGCAGCTCACGTGAACTGAGCTACAACTGGCAGCCTGGAGTATAGCAGACAGGTACAAACACCCAGAAATCCCAGCCACAAACAGCAATTCCCCCTCTGCTGTGCATAATACTGGACTAAGACTGGGGTCCTTTTCCCAAGTCAGGATGAAGGCACACTGGGTCAGAGGTGCACAGAAAAAGCTCCATGTTGTGGACCACACACCGAAATTTTAAAAAAGCTTTGATCACTGTAGGAAGAAAAGGATCAAATTTGTGGATTTTAACAGAATTAAATCAATGAGGCCCTCAAGTAGCAAAACTACAGTAAGAGCTATCATGTAATTGATATCAGTATGGTTATTATTTAGCCTCTTAGCATTTTTCTTTATTCATGTTAACGGATGGTTTCTTATTGCATTCTGTTGTAATTCTCTTTTCTTTTATGAAATGTAATTGTATTTCCACAAACGTCATGTCTATAGAGGAAGCATGCCAGAAAGCTATTAGAATAGCAGTTGTCCTGCTGCTGTGCCAGATGCTGGATGCAGTGATTTTCTAGAAACCATGAGGTGTCTCATTTTGCTTAGTGCTCTCTATCTGCAGGAAGGCACACATGTAGACATCAGCACAGTCAGTTTATAGAGGTGTCAGTTCATAAGATCACCAAGTTTAGTTTGCTTCCACCTATGTTATAAGGCACCACTAGAACACAGTATTAAAATAACAAGAACTACCATTTCCACAGCAGATGACTCAGACCTGTTGTAGTCATCTGAAAGTCAGGGCTGCACAAGTGTTAGAACACACATTTTCCCATTCCTGGATTCCTGAGGAACAAATCTGGAATTCTGCCTTGCCTTTTTCGTTTTAATATCTTCACTATCTTTTAGCACCTGCCACATTAGTAAGCTACCAAAAGTCATTTTAGGGTAAACTTTCGTATTCTTTACTAATGCTCTATAAATCATCCTCATTATAAGTCAGGTAATGTTCATTAATTAATTCTCAAAAAATACTTTATTTGGCTAAGAGCGTCAAGTTAAAGTAACGAAGAAAAAATTAAAACCATGCGCTAGGAATATGTTCATGGCTGCATGGTTACATCAATAAAGACTCATAACTACACAAACAATTGCTATATATCATATTAACTTTCATTAAATAAAACCATGCTGAAAACCAGTTGTACAATCCTGATAGAACACACATGTTATTGAATACATTTATGTAGGACTGCAAGCTACACTCAGTCAGCTGCAAACTTGGGTTGCATACCTATAACTAGGGTCAGAATTTCTACTCTTGTCTTCCTATACACAGCTACATTAAAAGATGTTGTCTGAAATCCCCACATCTGGTAGTTAACCTGCAGACAAAGCAATACTATCCTGCTTTTAAGACAAGCTACCTTGCAGATTAACAAAAACAGAAGGCTAAAGATCAGAGATACCCAGACTTCTTTCCTTAGCTTCTTACTTTCTAGTCATTTAATCTTAAATAAGCTGCTTAGAAAGAAGTATTTAAACCTCACCAAGACCAGATCACACAGTTAGCGTGAATAGGTGTGTTCACTGATTGAGAATGTAGTCTCTCAACTCCATACTACCTGGAATCAGCTGGGGTCTGGTTTTCTTAAAAGACAGGCACCACTGTTCACATTTAAGAGAAGTCAGTAACAAAAAGCTGTGTCAGTAATAAGATGTAGGTTAATCCTCCCACAGAAGGAACAATGTAAACTGACAGAACAGCATATAAATGCCCTGCACAAAATAATGGTGCCAGTGAGAGTGTGATTTAGTTGGTACCACTACCTGCATAAGTTCCTCCTAGACAACTGGAAACTGAAAACAAAAAGAGTTGTCACATGCAATAATCTTAAGCAGGTCTGACTCAGGAGCTGAGGTAACAGAAGAACACAATCACTTCTCTTGATGACTAAAAACCACATAAGCTTAAAATTCCAGCCTGGGACCATTTGTAGGTCAGGTTTTTTGTTCTCTTTTATTAAATAATACTTGTATTACAGTAGCTCTTAGAGGTGCTGAGCAATAGCATGTTCCTAGTGAATGGGACATGGTAAGAAATAAATTCAGCAAAATAAAACTTATTGAGAGGGTTTATAGATAGCTAGCAATGAAAGCAGGCAAGACAGAAAGAAATATCCACATAATGTTCATACATGCCTGAAGAGACCAATTTACTTAGCCCTCCCTTATCACACATATAAAGCAGTGAAAATACATAGCTGAAAAGAAAGTACAGATACAGAGCCACATTAATAACTGTAACGCTGCAAAGCAAAGTATAGAAATAATAGCAAAATAGCACAACCATACACTACAGCAAATGAGAACAAGCCCAAATGCAGCAGCTGTAGACATGCGCACACACACATGTGCAAAGACAAACTACTCACCTTCAGAAGGCCTCCAGTAGGCAGAGATGTCTAGCAAAATACCTTAGCCACCCTGCACACCCTCCATCCCCAATCAACCCTTAAATGAGGTCTGGGAAGGGGTGGTTCCTGGCTCCAGCCCTTCCTCAGTGACCTGCATGCACCTGAGCTCCCTTGGGTTGGCCCTGCCTTCCCACCAGGTGCTCAATCACTGGTTCAGGCTGTGACTTAGCATTTCCACTACAGCAATAATAAAAACATAGTTGGAATCTAGGTAACAAAGCCCAGACAAGAGATCCACTTATGTATCATCCTTTGGATGATAGCAAGCTGGGCTGTCATTAATGGCCACCGAGGCACGTGCAGCCTGTCCATGCAGCACTGCAACTCTTTGCACCATTGTTCTAGCAAGACAATCTGTTCGGGATTCATCTCTCTCAAAACTGCTAGGTACTGATCCACTGTACTGGAATGCCCAAGGTCAACTCCATAAGAAAAAGCAGAACTCTTTGCCGAAACACAAGGCACAGATTTACATGCATCGCCTGAGCCTATGCACTGGTTTTGCAAGGTTCACATGCTAATGGTTATCAAATGGGTAGCTCCTTATTTTGTAAAGGAAAGTCTACACTGTGGAGCTTTAGACAAATAATATCTACAAACACTAAAATGCTGCATTTCCCAAGGCTTTTATGAAAGACTCATTTACATTCAGATCTCTAGGAAAAATAAATAGAATGGATGATCATTTAAGCCTTGTGATGGTGTTTTATCTCTGAACTTCAGAGCCTGATGCTTATTCATCAGTTGTGGCCTGTCAACATCAGAGTCAAAAACTATTCTACCAGAACTTTCATTGGAGATAAGTACTAATTGCATCTATAGAATAATTCTGTTTTGGAGTCCAAAATTCAGGGTGCGCAAAAGCCTCTCTTGATCTGCAGAGAGATGGCCTATTCAGCACTGGTGCGAGTTTGAAAGCCCCTGGTGTGCAGGGAAAACAAATGCCTGTCTCTTACAGGCCTATTGCACATAGCACCCATTTGCTGATGAGCTGCATTGATTCTGTGAAGTGTCCCATGAAATACGCCTTCAGAGCAGCAAAAAAAAAAGAAAAGAAAAGAAAAATCCATCCTGAAAGGGGACAACCACTGCAAAAGCTACAGAACTTCCTTTGTGTGAGAAGAGCACAACCTTCTCTTGCTTTTTCCCTTTCAAGTGAGGTTCTCCTCTTAGCTGGAGAAAAACATGGTTTTCACCAGATCTAGTGATCCTTCTTAACCTGGCTATTCAAACCTGGCTTGGCCAGGTTGCACCTTTAAAGTTGCACCTTTAAATCACCTGGAACTTTATAGCCCATCAGTCAGACTATTACGGCAGCACGCTGGATTAGCAGAGCTACAGATGGGCAATGTATGTAACTGCATGGCAGAGAAATCTTTCTGAAAGTTTCAAGATATAAGATACAAGGAACTGCTTCAAAATGCCTGTGGTTCAAAAATAATTCACCTCCCTGCGTTTTTCTTTCACGTTTTTTTCTAAATTATCTAAATAGAGGTAGAAAATGAAAGGGGGGAAATTCCACAGTAAAAGGAGGAAAAAGCTAAAAAATAATATCTCCAAGGGATGTTAAAAAGCAGTCTGTGCATATGCTGCCTACAAACATTTTGACCTTTCTAGCTGTCTCCACTTTCTCATTCACAGAACTGCCATCTGTGCAATTTTCTCCATGCACTTCAAGCACATACTGGGTCTATAGATGTTGAACTTGACTTTTTCCCCCAGTGGAAAATTGGATTTTTAATTAGAGGAAAATGTCTATTTTCCTTGAAAAAAGTAATTACATTTTTTCCCCTAGTCACAAAGCTTATTTGGGAAAGTTTTACCTGAATGTCTTTTTTTTCTTCCTTTTTTCCCCAAAGTGTGTGAGGGCAAGTGAGAATTATTCCACATGCATGTTTTGAATAAAGAGCTGGATTTCCTGAAAACGTTGAGATAAAGAGAGCAGTAAAATCTGAAAAATGAAATTGAATATTCAAGTATATTTCTATTTGGTGAATGCTTCCCTCCCTGAGGAAGGGACAAGCCAGTCCTGCACTGTTCATGTCTGGTTGTTCCATCTGCCCCACACTCAGAGACCAATCCTGATGCTATCTCAGATCAGTTTTTGTTTCAGAGGTGGAATTCATCATTTTGAATATGCTGAGCAATGAAAACCACTCCACCCACTTCCAGTGGTGAAAAGAAATCCTGAGGAAATTCCTATTCTTTCCTGATTGGGGAACTCCCGTACTGTAAGATGTCTTGTGTGCGCTCTTGGGCTTGTTCTGCTTCTCCCTGAACTCAAAGGCAATTATCCAGGTGACTCAAACAAGACAATTTCTGCACTGTGTGTCTAGGCAGTATCTAATAGTGACCTTAATCAATTTTGTATTTATCCACATGACTCTTCCTAAAGATAGCCTGAATCATGGGCCAAACTTCCACTCCAAAACCAAAATCAATATGTACGCAAGAATCCCAATTCAGTTCCACCATAGGAAATAGAAACCCTCTCACAGACTTCAATAACAGAAAAACCAATCCTTCCAGTGCCTTCCTCCTATCAGGAGTGCATATTGATTGTTATATATATGACAGAGAGAAGTAAGTGTTCCAGGTTGAACCTTTTAAACCTCAAAATCAGTCTGAATCTCCTACTTAAGGCTGGAGTCCTACAACTACAATAACAGCAAAAAGGGCTTGTTTCTGAAAGCACAAGGTGAGCTACACACAGGGAATGCTTCACCATAAGCCAGGACTAGTGAAGCTTTGCAAGCCACAAAAGCAATTTTCACCTATCACTGTATTCTTGAGGGGAGCCTATCCATTGGCAATCATTTGATGGTCTGAGGTACCAATCTTGAGTCCAGGACTTAGCTCTGTTCACAGATTAATTATATTTATGTTCAATATATAGTTCTACTAGTAGGCTTTTTAATTAATGTTTTTCTTACATAGCTCCTGAAACTTTGAGAATGTGTTCAACTACAGTTAATTAATGAGTTTTGGGAAAGAGATACTGCAGATACAATCAGGACATAATGAGCTGTAAGAGGTGAAAAGAGAGCCTGTACTAAGAGAAAGGAAGAGGGGGAATTCAAACAATTCAGGACCTCAGCCAAAGACTCATTGTATCCAGCATGCCGTAGATAAAACTTGTGCTAGGTTAGATGTGCATCTGTGCACACTGCAAGAGAAAAGGGGCAGAACTGATCTTCA
This sequence comes from Perdix hodgsoniae, assembly GCA_035772895.1. NCBI lineage: Eukaryota > Metazoa > Chordata > Aves > Galliformes > Phasianidae > Perdix > Perdix hodgsoniae. The sequence continues at coordinate 15,170,097 of JAPSGF010000007.1, forward strand.
TACAGAGAGGAGAGAGGACACAGAAAAAATGTGACTAATTGTGAGAAAACATAAATGGGAAAGTCTTTGAGAGGCATTTGAGGGATGGAGTCAAGATAGGAAGAAGAAAAATGGTACAGTCCTGCAAGAAGATAAATACTGCAAGCAGCTTGGCTGGATTGGCTCAGGAGTAGGGAATCAGTACCCAGAGCCAGCCATCAGTATGGGTGAAAAGATGTTTCCTTCAGTACCTTGGCCCTTTTCTGGAGCAGTCTGACAAGTAGCACTGCTGGTGGAGCTGGAGCTGCCCCAAACAGTGCTCTCTAAATCATTCTACCCACTTTGTGCTCTGCAGAGCTGGGAGCACAGGGCTGAGTTTACTTGCCGGCATCCTTACTCAAACTGCAGGGAGAAGGGAGACAGAATGGCCTCTTTTTAGCTATATGTCTGCTAGTAGATATATTTAAATAATCTTTTGCTGTATGAGCATGAGTATCAGCTCAAGAAAACCCTGGCTTTACAGCAATGTTTGTTCATCTCCCACCATTAAAAAGAGAGAATTCAATTGGAAAGAAAGCTTAAATAAAGCTTAAAAACAGACTAGGAGTGCTTAGGAAACATTCCTCTCCCACAGGAATGCCCACAGGAAACACTTTTATAGGAATAGCCATTGTCAGCATTTCACATTTCAACAACAACAAAAAAAGTTCATATTATCATTGAGGAGTGTGAAAGTCTTTCAATAAACTGCACCTAATTTTAAAGTGAAAAACATAGTCTCGCTATAGAGGAAAAATGCCCTCCCTATTAAAAAACAATACATAGACCAGGCGGAAAAGCTCTCAGAAAGACAGTGGGTTACATCCAACCTGTTTCACCACTCATACTACTAAATCTTACCTACCCTATTTTCACCTGCATTTAGGGTTTGCTTCCACTTTCACACTTGCCTCTCAGATGTGGAAATAATAAAGGAGAAATAAAACTCTGCAATTGTTTTCTAAACCATACCGGCTTCTTCTGAATTTATTGTCAAGATCTATTTTTTGGCAGGACTAGCAAGAAAGGTCAAACTGGAACACAGCTGCAGGTGTGCAACTTCAATCCACTTTGTGTGGAGAAAAATGAAAGCATGAGTTTTTTTAAACTCTGCCTAACAATCCAGAAGCTCTTTCATCTCTCCTTGAGGGACACTGAAGGGGAGCCACTCAGCAGCTGAGGTTTCAGATATATTTTTTTGTGCTGATTTTGGGGTTGTGAATTACAACTGATCTTTAAATCTGGACTTTTCTCCTTTAGTTTTCATACATCTCTGCATATTTTTGGAAAGGCAAATAAGAAAGAATTAAGTTGAAATGAAAACCAAGTCAGTACTGAAAAGGGAGTAGAATAAGGTTTTGATAATTTCATTATTAGAAGAATACAGAGAAATTCAGCAATAAACACAGTGCAAATGCTGTGGAGTATGTGGAAATACTGACACTTTCAGTAATAAAACACAGTGATCTAGTTAAAAAAAAAATCAGTTGTTTTTGTGTCTGCCTCAAATAAAATACAGCCAAGGGCATATCTTTACTGTTGGTGTAGACATCACTGAGATGGTTCTGCCAACGCCCAGATAAGAAATTCTAGCAAGATCAGAGCAGTCATCTTGCAGAAGAGGCAGCAGTCCCATGGTGGAACTCAGACAATATGGCTTTGCCACTAACCTGGAGCTGACAAGTGCTTATGGTTGCTCAACCTAACTAACTGATAGTTGAGGTAGCATCAAAGTGTTATCTTTAACACTTAGGTAACTGGGTCCAGTACCTTAAAAAACTTGTAATCCCTAACTAGTTTGGCAGCTCAACACTTTTTGAGAATTGAGGACCTCAAATAACTTCACACATCTTACTCAGAAACTAGAAACTAAATATTTTCTCACTCTGGAAAATATTATCGTTTAATCAAAACCACAGCCTACAATTACTTCAGATAGGTTTACCTCAAGGCTCTTTTTAGAAAAGTCACCCTGTAAGCATAAATAGGCCAGCATTACCTCAACTACCGTTGCCTCTATTGTCTCCACTATTACTGTTACTCCAGCACAACCACAAGTAGCACTGTCCAAAATATATATATATAGTGAATACATAAATGCACGCTCCTTTGATACAAGTCCTAAGAACATGACAACATTGTGAGTGTAAGAAACATGCTACTAAGCCTACCTCTAATTTCCAGTACTCATAACTATGGTCTAAGCACAAATTTGGTCTCTTAGTTACTTAAATAACTACTTGTTCCTGAAGTACTAATGTCCACACAAGCTACCACGCTTTTTTTTTTGGGTGGGGAAATAAAGTGCAGACTTGTGAATTGTCCAAGGCTATTAAAAAAAACATTAATAGTGGAAATTTATGTCATGGTCAACATCTGGTGTAAATGATTTACAAATAAGTTGGCTATCTAAAAAATAATAGTTTTAAAGTTTGTTTACAAAGCTGATGCACGTTGTTTCCACTATTTTATTAAGAGCACATGGAACTATGCTTCCAAACAGCAGCATTAAAAATAGACCAGGATTCATGGTGGACGAAATTCAAGCTTTGGTTTTGATAAACATCCAAAAGTTAGGATTAGCCAAACTTCTTTGGTCAGCCAAGAATTTATAGTAAGACATTTATAATGGAAAGCTAAAGTACGAGAAACCTGAACAGAAGTGAACCACGGTCTTCCAGCCAAATCTGTCTACCATACAAGGGACTGCCAAGGCTCAACATTTAGGACACCTTACAGGGGCGACAGCAGCACTGTAGCTGGAATGGAGCAGAGCATCTGGGTTGACATAAAGGGAAACAGTTGGTTTCCTTTGGGAAACTGTCCTTGGTGGCACTCCTTGGATTACCATCAGGCCTTGGTCAGTCAGGGTCAAACTGTAGTGACTTCACACTGGGTAAAGTCTTGGCTATGCTGAAATTGGCACAGACACTGCTTACAGCTTCACATCATCCATAACATCATCTGTTCTGACACAGTACAGTGTGTTACTGATATTTTGCCACTAAGAAGCAGAAAGAATAAAAATGCCTAAGAAGTTTTATCTGAAGACTTCAAAAAAGGTCAAGTGTGCTTTATTACAGACCAGTTGTTTGCAGCAAAACCAGCTTTCCTGACCCAGGACTTACAGTTGGTAATGACACCTCCTGACGATGGGTGGAACACAGTGTTTTCTAGCAGCCTTTAGAATGGGTTGAATGAGAATACCCTAAAACTGGCAAAAATGCACTGTCCTAAATTGAAACAAAACCATGAGCTTAAGTAAAGGGATGTGGTTAGCGGCTGCCTGCTCACCCTCCCTTTGCTGGCTCATCTTAGCTTATAGGATATTACAAAGAAAAGTCTCTCTTTCCTCCTGTACCCGTGAATATGGTGGCAGACTCTGGCAGATTTAGAGAAGCAGCTGCTGGATTTTCCCAACAGTGGCAGATCCCATATATCTCAGCCATGGTACGTGAATGCACAGGGGCACCAGGTACAGCAGAGGAGGGTTTGGATACATTGCTCAGATAAGGGTTTGTCTTTTACGCCAATACAAATTTTCCCCATGATATCTCATAGCATGTGGATGCAACAGAAGAGAGCACATTCAGTACTTAAGAATTCAGCAAAAAAAAAAAAAAAAAGCAGATTAAAAGAATGAGAGTGCACCAAAAAATACAGCTCCAGCCACATGGTATTTGCCAACATCTGGAGTCATTCTGCATGGAAGGAGATCACAGCTGGAGAGTTTTTCTGAGTATGAGTGGGAGACCTTTGCTCACTTGCATGGACAGGCTGATTGTACTTCCATTTTCCATTTGATTTACAAACAGAGAGCAAGTGTCAGATGTGCAAATACTAACTTAGAAGGCAGGTAAAACATGGCTTAACCAAAACCTTGCTGCATACACTTTCTACAGAAGACTGTAACCATCTCTCTGCACATCTGTAAGAAACGTTATCACTTGCCTTGAAAATACAACCCTCTGTTCATAAGTTTGGTACTAAGGCAGATTGAAGTAGCTTGCTGTTTTTTCGGGACTCTGGTTAATGTTTAATCCTGCCAGACTCCTGCAGACCTGGAAAAGGCCAGATCTGTTTCTGTTACATGCAGGAAGGATTTCTGCAATTCTGCCTCCCAGGTCTTAGTATTTTTACAGAAATTTCATTTTTCCCTGAACAAAGATGAAGGCTTTACTGTGAGCTCTATGTTTGACACTGTAAAGAACAACAGGCAGCCTTGCCTGCTCTGAAATCAAAACACAGACTCCAGATTTCAGCCGGACACTGCTCTGAAATGGCTTGCGAACAGGGAAGGAAGCTCTGTCTTCTTCCCTCATTACTCTGTATCCTCAGAAGAATTCAGGAAGGCAGTACTTGAATTAATACCTATGTTAAAAACGACTGAGATTTTCTTCACCTGACCCCAGCCACTCCTTCTGCACCTTTTTTCCCCTCATTTTTCCATTCTCCCCTGTTGCCACCTATCACATTGTGAAAATCTTGCAGCTTCTACCTACCATCCGGGTTCTTATCTGCCTCAAATTCTGCTTTCCTTTGCCATGGCCAAACCTATACCAGCTTGTGTGTCATGCAACAAAACCGGTGTAAACCAGCATCACCTGGAAGAGCCAGAGGGTGATTACACTTACTGAAGCTGAGGCCATTTGTTTGCAAAAGGAGCTTAGCAGCAAAACACAGGTTTTGCCTCAACTCAAAGCAGGCATTGAGTTGCATGTTACAGAAAATGTTAACTTTTTAAACAATAGTGTAATTTAATTCCCTCCCTCAGATGATCTATGATCACATGAGTAGGCATATCTGCTCAATACTGCAGGGATAAGGGCAAATGATTTTTCCTTCACCTGCTCTTATGCCTCACCAGAAATGTACACAGATGTCCCTGTCATTCTCAAAGCTACAGCATGAAATCAAAGAAGAGAGAAAGTTAAAGCTCTGTTTATGAGGAGTTTAAATTTGTTATAAAAGCAGGTTCTGTCCACCTGGCATCATTTAAGCAAACAGGTGAATATCACTCATTGAAAAATAATGGACTTGAATCTCCAGTCAGCTATGATGGATTTACACTGTTGTAACTCTGAACAGCCCTGCAGGATGTTTATGCTTTACAAATAAACAGAAGCTTTTCTTTCAGCAAAATACAATCTGTTTTACCCTTATGATCGATGTTCCCACTACTGAAAGGAATCCTAGTCCTACTTGGCTAACCCCAGTATTAGTCAATAATGACTAACATTCAGCCAATATTTTGGGAAAAACAATGTTACATATGTTTTCTGCCAGTACAAAAATATCAGACCAGCTGACATAAGTTAGCATAGATCCATTGATATCAGTTGTATAAACTACAAGTTTTGCAACAGAACAAAAATGTTAAACTATAGTATCACTTGTGAGAGAGAATGCTTAAAATTCAGTTTGCTTGTTATCATAAGGCTTTAGTATCAACAGTTGGAATGCTTCCACTTTTCTTCCATCACATTTAAGAATGCATAAACTCCCATGGCTACCTTGTTCTAATCTGTGAAATAATAGCCTCTGTTCTTTACATGTAGTACACAAACATGGGAAAAAATAAAGTAAAAGCTACTTGTACAGTTTTTGTAATCAGCATGGAATTTTGGAGAGGTGTATGAAAGACTCAGCTTTTGATACATTTTCTGAGTATCACAACAGTGATGTTACAGAAGGCAGACAAGACTCTCTGGGACTCAACTTCTTCAACTGTAAAATAATTACAGCATTCCTTTTTTTTTTAAGGCAGGGGTGTGTAGAAGAGAGATCTGTTTACAGAATATGGTGTCACCAATACAATAGCATGGAGAACTTTAACTCGCAAGGCTTCAGTTCAAGGGAGCATTTAAATACAGAGTTTTATGGCACCTGTGGCATTCCAGCAACTATTCTGTAAATGTTTAAGCGTTTTAATTGAATTCAAACCTTAACACATGGTTATATCAATTGTTCTTAATGTTTGTTCCGTACTTCAACACCTCCCAAGGAAAACTTAAGACTTACTATGAAATCTACATCTCTTCAACAAAATCTAACATTAGCTTAATGTTATAGTAGATTGGAATACTGAAGATCATGGAATGGCTTTGGTTGAAAGGGACATTAAAGATCACCCAGTTCCAATCCACTGCTGTAGGCAGGGCTGCCCCCACCAGCTCAGACTACCCAGGGCCCATCCAACCTGGCTTGGAGCGCCTCCAGGAATGGGGCACCACAGCTTCTCTGGGCAACATCTAAATCTCTCCTCTTTTAGTTAAAAGCTATTCCCCCTTGTCCTATCACTATCAGGTCACATAAAAAGTCAGTCTCCCTCCTGTTTATAAGCTTTCGCCAAGTACTGGAAGGCCATAGTGAGGTCTTCCCAGAGCCATCTATTCTCCAGGTAAACAAGCTCAACTCCCTCAATTTTTCTTCACAGGGAGGTGCTCCAGCTTTCTGACCATCTTTGTGGCTCTTCTTTGGACTCTCTCCAAAAACTTGACTTCATTCCTAATTTGGAGTCCCCAGGCAGGTGTGCAGCACTCCAGAATTGGGCCTCATCTCCTCCCTCTCCCTGCTGCCCCCACCCTGCTGATGCAGCTCAGAATACCGTTGGTCTTCCAGGCTGCAAGCACCCACTGCTGGCTCATGTCCAGCTTTTTGTTCATAAGGACCCCCAAGTCCTTCTTTGCAGGGCTGCTCTCAACAAATACTCCCACTCTGTTCTTGTATCTGAGATTGCCCCAGCCTAAGCGCAACAGCCTGTACTTGGCCTTGCTGAACTTCATTTTGTTCTAATGGGCCCACTTTTCAAGCCTCTTTGCCTCAATCCAGGCCCCGTTGGACGCCATCCCTCCTTTTTGTTCTATCAACTGCCCCACTCAGCTTGGTGTAATCAGTAAAATTGCTGAGAGTGCACTCAGTACCCCCATCTGTGTCATTGATTAAAACATTTAAGAGCACTATCCCAAGACTCAACCCTGGAGAACAGCACTTTTTTTTTCTGTTTCCTTCCTCTTTACTTCCAGATTAAACAAACAAACAAACATTTCTGTTATATCCTGTTATCCACATAAATTTCAAATGCAGGTGGGAAATGAAGAGAATGGTCTCCTACCTATTCTAATCCATTTGAAGCATTTATTTAACCAAACCAAACTGAATGCAACTGAGCATAGAAGCCCTGTGTGAACAGATAGGGTTTGTTGCTGCACCACTTGCAGGAGTGAACCTCAGAGTTCATAATCTGGCACAAGGAGATAACAGTGCTAAATAAACTTGGTTCACCTTCAAAAATGCTCAGCTGAGATGTTCAGTATCATTCTAGAAATGTATTGCATATGACTCCCATTGAATTCAAAGGTATGGCATAACTAAAAAAAACCCTGACTCTCAGGGGGATATGGCAAGAGAGAAGGCAATGCACAAAAACTTATAAAAATGTGAAACTGACCATATATTGATATTCAAAGTTTCATATTTCCACTGCAAAAAAGTAACTGAAAGGAGACCTAGTAGGGAAAAAAAAAAGATACTTTAAGTGATAGGCTTGTAAAAATTACTTATTTATTAAATAATGTAATCAGTATTGTTGTGTCATTTTAGTTCATTCTTTTACTTTTCCCCTCTTAAAAAGGCTTTTTTGATTTTAACCTTCTGTCATTTGTTTTCCTTTTTCTCTTCTACTTTTTTTCTATCAATTCTTTTTCAATTTTGATAGTTAAAACAAAACAAAACAAAACAAAAAACCAAAAACAGGAAGAAACACCTGTGGGCAAGAAAAAATGATTGAAGCCATACAGCTGAAGGAATTAAAAAAAAAAAAAAAGAAAAATATATTCACTTTTCACATGTCAATTTAAAAAGAAATCCTCTTTTTCAAAAATAACATCTCCAATCTAGAAAAAAAATCATTTTTTCAAAGCACAGCCTGCACAAAGCCAGCCGCTTTCGATCATTTCTAAAAAAGAGGTCATGCCTCAATGTGGTCTCCTTTCAAAATCTTTCAATTACAGAAACTCTCATTTGAGGTGACCACAGGACTGACAGCCATCTACCCAATTGAGATCAAATCAAATTCTTCTGCTGACAGAAGTTTGGCAGATATAAGGATAAAGCTTTTGGGGGCAAACATCCACCTGGAGCAAATGGATTTATCTGCACTGCAGAACTCAACCAGCTGATGATCTGACCCTTTGTGATTCCAGCTATTGTTATAACTCAGCCCAGTCAGTTCATGCCCCAGCTTGCTCTGACACCCCATAAACTTGAGCATTTCAAAGGAGCAATGCACAATGACCCTACCAGCTTGTCTACTGTCTCTGATTACCCAGTGCTAATCCACAGCTGTTCCTCATCAAAAAAAGTAAAATAAGCCCAACTAACCATAACCTGAAATTCTTAACAGGAATGTCTTACTGTCTACTTTGCATATTTGAATGCTGATTTGCTCACCACTCTAGCAGTGCTAATTATAATGTTACTAACCTCTCTGTGAACTTCATTCACGTCACAGCCTGACTCCTTTACCTGCTGACATGCAAAAGCATAAGGAATACTGGATATAGCAGGTGGTACACTCAGCATAGGAAACATTATTACTGGGATGTATTCTCCAACACTTCTCCATGATTTCTCATCAGCTGATGAATGAAAACACCTAATTTGCTGCATATACACACGACAAAGTAAGCACTGCAGATATGACTAATTTAGCAGAAGAACCTCTTCACTGGAGGATCAATCAGCTGGCACTAAGCCTCTTGGAGAGCGCTTAGTTCTGCACAGATGCTATCACTGCTGCTGGCAACGGGCATCTGTTTTGTTTCGGAGAGGAAAGGAAAACAAAACAGCCTTTCTGAAGCACAAGTCTGTCAGAAATTTTACTGAAGTTAGCAGACTGTTAATTTCAGTGAGCTTAGGAACAATTTCTGTGTTTGGCAGCTGAACTGCTGCTTGTGCTCTAAATGTATGAGTAGCTGGAAATACCTCCGGGCCCTGAGAACAACGTCTTCCACTTGCACAGACTAGTGTCAGAAGTGTTGTTGAAGGAGTTTTTGTTTTGTGTCTCTGAACAGAAAGTGTTATTTCTCCTTATTCACAGCAATACTTTTAGTAATGCACTCTTGAGTGTACTTAAAAAAAAAAAATTATAGCTGATCTCACCAAAAGCCACAAAGAGAGAGAACAACAAGTCCAGGCAAGCAAATTACTAGGAACTGCTGGTCACTGTAGTACTTGTGAAGTATTTCCTACTGTCAAAGCCTTTGATTCTGTACAAGTATATGGCGCCTGATGGCTCGATGTCTGGCACTTGTGGGGATCTGGGTACAGGGTTATGCTTCTTATCCGTCTACGCCTCCAGCTATCACTAGTGCAAGTGATAACAGCTAAGGAAGACCTACAGTTCAAACTTGGATTTGCTCATGATTGGAAAATAAATTGTACTCAGACACCACTGACTATTCTAGATTTTGCTACAGCTACTGATTTGTGTGTAAAGGAATCAAATACTGCTATGAAATAAAGCACTATAAAAGGAAGAAGAATTGCATCTTCTCTGAATTCTTGTACAATTCAACCAATATATAAGCATATGTAAGCATATATGACATACAGAAGTATAAAACATGCAAATCACTTATGTAAAATTATACCTTTCACACTAGTTCAATTATATTTTCAAAGTGGAAGGAAATAAGTATGTCTCTACTTCTGTTGACAGATGCAGACATTTTTCTGCTTTCTTGCAGCAGAAGAAAAGAAAGGGGTAAGAAAAGTTCAAACTTAACAGCTAAAATACTACACACACAGTAATTAAAGGCATCACCGTTTCAAGAGAAAAGTAAAATAGATACAGACAACAGAGAGGGTTGTGAGTATCCTCACTATAAAGTAAAAGTAGGCAGAGGTGCAAAAGTAGAAGTCTGCAGAATGCAGGCATCAGTGTTTGGTCATGGGGACATACGACTAAATGACTCTGTTGCAGGTGTATGAATGCAAAGAAGAGGGCAACAACTGGATGGAGTTCCCAAAACAAACCTTTCACACACACACACACACACACACACACACACACTTTTCTGATGCAAAAGGACTAGTCTACTACAGCTTTCAGAGTCATTTCAAAGAAGGTTATTTCTCCCACAGCAAACAAAAATTGTTTTCAACTTGTTTAAAGAAATGCACTGTTAAAAATGAAATGCAACTTGCTAGAAATACAGCAAGCAGTCATCAGGCATTACTGGCAAAGGTATTAGTTGACATCACTGACAACCAACCCGAGTGCTTTGCTGGTGTGTCCCACATTCCTAAGCTATTCCATAATTGGCCAGAGTACACTGCACCTATGCTCCTCCTCCCTCCCTGGCCGCTTCCATAAGCCCATGGAGAAAGCTTGTGGCACGCATCGTGAGTGCAGGAAGAGCAATAGCATAGCTGTCCACCTGGACAGAAACACATTGTTTCTGAAAACTCTGACTAAAATGAAATGATTGATGATCTTGCTGGTAGAAGTGACCCAACTTCAAGTTCGGATACTTCTTTCAGCTGATAGAACAACGTATGTGCCTATGTACTTTTGTTGCATATGGGGGGAAAACCTCCGTAATATAATAAAGGTCTGTAATGGGATTTCGCTGGATGGAATGAAAATGCAAAATTTCCTGTTTATTTTTGTAAATGAATGAACAGAAAAAATTACACTGGTTGGCCTGTCACATGCTGAACTTTTGCAAACCTTTGAAGAGAACACTGACAATTTGTATTTCAACTTTTTTCAGCAGGGGAAGGAGCAGAGTTAATGATTTCTCCAAATCTTTTGCAAAATGGTTTCTTTGTGTGCTTTTTCTCTTAGTTCTAAAATGTTTCTTTTCAATCCTGTGCTTTCGTTTCTTAAGGGGTGTTCCAAAAATTTTTCTTTAAAAAGCTGATTTATCAAGAGCTACTGATGGGCTGCAGAGTCTGGCAGATTAGTAAGGCTATTCAGCAGTGAATTCAGATCTTTGTCCAGTATGTGAGCATATGTGTGTGTGTGTTTTCATACACTGGTACGTTGGTTAAAAGTTACACATTTTTTTAACAACTTATATGTAGAGTCTACAGTCTTAGGCTGATAATTCAGCTATGGTTCCTATTACACAGTGGATATACATGGAAGAATGTAGGAATCAGAAGAACTATGAAAAGCTTCCACCAAGCTGTAAATAGAAAATCCTCTTAGTGCCGCTACAAAGACTGTCACCCATCTTGGAGTGACCTGTACAAGATTCTCTCTTCTCATCTTCCCAAATGAGAAGCGAAGCTCTATGAAGAGGAATACCACTGCCTGCCTTACAAAGCTTGCCATGTCCATCTGAGAGAGCCAGGTAGAGCACTGACCTGGGTTAAAAGGCTCGGCTATCACAGTACTGAGAAGAGGACAGAAGAAACCAACTGAAAACAACACTGTGCTTGCAGGAGCATGCAGATGAGCACTGACAGGCCCCTACATTTCTGCCAGAGCTTACCAGCCCAGTCCTCATCCCCATCTTTGTCTCAGCTATTGGGCAGCCATTTCCAGCACAAGAAGACTGGGTGCTCAGCCTACCTTAAGGCTCCAGGGCCTCCTCAGCCCAGCTGCTAGCTAGGGTAATCAGCAGGCAGGGCTTGAAGGAATGCACAATGGAAGGTAGAAAATTAAAAGAAAAGTATTATTTTGGAATCAGTCTTGTGCTGGGCAAGTGCAGATGGGGAAACCTCAAATACCACAAAAGAGTCAGGAAGTGATGGCAATGGTGATCACAGCTCAGCTTTTATCTTGTTTTGACTAGAACTTCATTTTTTGCACCACATCTTCATGGGCAAAAATAGATGGTAGTACAGTGAAGTACACTAACATTTAGAATGCTTTCCTCAGCTCAAACATAGACATCTACAAGCCTTTTGTCTCAACTGCTCCTACAAACACAGCAAAGAAAAATATACACTTTGAAGTCACATTTCACCTCAAAAGTATATGTTTAAAACAGGTCAGATGAATTGTGCTCCGGAAGTATCTGTAACCCCCTAGTAATGATAAACAGAAGCCAGAGGACTCTATCAGCTGTAGATACTGCCACTGAAGTGGTTGAATGTAGGCAGGCTGAATTCAATGGCAAAAACAAAACAAAACAAAAAACTCCAAACCCTAGCACTGCTTACACATACAACAATTTATCCCGCCTTGTTGGCAAAGCCTTCTTTCTTGAGGAAAATGACAGGAGAATTCACTATGGTGCTCCATTGAGCATTCACAGCCACTCTTAAATTGGTCCATTCACGGTTCCTCAGTTCCCAGTTACATAATGACAGGCCATTGTAAAAAACCTGTAGAAATTGCATAGTAAGTGCTATAATATACCTAAAGAAAACAGGGAAGAATATCTTTACATATAAACTCAGAGTGTATCCTACAAAACAAGGTGTTCTTGACCTAGGATTTGGTTGAAAATCTGGCCTCCAAAGCAGTAATGTATCAAAAGCAGAGGAACTTAAAAAGGCAGTTGAACACAGTCAGAACAGATTTCTCTTTTTCCATTTAGCAGTAAATTCCAAAGCAGAGCGTACAATTTAAACAGTGCCTTCCAATTCCTGGAGAATTTAAGCTGGGTATTTGTTGTGTCCATGGTAACGCCAGGAAAAAGGATCTCAAGTGAGATTTCCACATTCTACCACTCACTTTATTGACGGTTTTCTCAACACATGGGTTGCTGTTGAGTTTGCCTGTGAACAAGGGCATGGTCTTAATCCCACCTGCGAGCCAAGTCCTGCAAACAGCTTCTCTTCATTATCATGCTCCAACCACACCTTGGAGTCTCATGTGGGGACAATAAATATTCCTGGATTAACAGCCAAGAGAGAGGTGGGTTGAAGGAAGTGTGAACACCTTACCTGAGACTGGGCTGACACAATCCATGCCTGAGATGGCTTTGTTATAGCAGTCAACAGGGCAGCTGGAAGACATGCAATTGAAGAAACAGCTTCTTTAATATAGTCCACAGGCAGCATGTGGGGCAACTTTCCCTCTGTTTCCCCCTCCCCAACTAGAATTCCTCATATCAAACTGGTCTGGTGTTAAGTGCACATATCTAGAAGACATTTCTCTCCAAAACTGGGATCCAAATACATATCAAAAATAACAGTTCATCCGTCACGGTTGGGAAGCATGTATGACAAGAAAATATTTGCTTTGCTCTGGTTTTGTGTTTGGTTTGCTGACCGCTTATATCAAAAAACTAGAACAGCTTTTTCATCTTGGTGTAGTTTAGAAACATTTATAGGACAGATGGTCTAAATTTGTGGGTTTTATAAAGTTAATGAGAATGTAAAAAAAAAAAAAAAAAAAAAAGGAGCGCATATGGGTGCAATATTTTCTGGGGCTTCTTTGAGCTGGCCAAGAAGTAGCCCACTGTAGAGTGGAGTAACAATTCACATTGGGAACTCATTCAAAGGTTTACAAATGACTGAGCAGAAGAACTGCCACAGGCTTTCTTCACCTCAGCAGCAGTTTCACTTGTGCTGTGTGGTATAGAAAAAACATACATTTATTCTTCCCAGCAAGAAACTGTTTCTCTAAACTTTGCTTTTACATAACTGTTGAATAGCTGGCTGCAACAACACACCAAAAGGCATAAATAACACTTCCATTCTCTATCCTATGGACTTGCTCTTAGGACTTCCTGCAGGGTCCCATAGAGAAATCAATGACTAAATGTCTTTAAGATTATTATTATTTTAGTCCTTCATGCAGCAATCCTTTTATGCAGAGAACCCCATTTAAACAGAGCAATGACAATGCAATCTGATCTTGAGGTCAGGCTAAAGCACATGGACTTGGGAGGTCTGTATGGAGGCCCTGACTATGCTCCAGTCTTCTGGTAGTCACATAGGAGTGAGACTGACCGTGGCATATGTCCTGAAGTGGGGCTCAGAATAGACCATCATGATCACCATCTTCAATGTGTCATAGGTCAACGTATTTTCTTGTGTCATAGGTCAGCATATTTTGTTGTGCAAAGAGCCATTTCCTTCAGCTTGACTTGAACCCATTGCCCTTGCGTTTCATTTGCCATTCTGCATGGGAAATGCCAATGAATGATCATTCCTTCTCCACCTTCTCCAGGCTCTTTCTCCATGGCCTGGCATATGAAAGTCTGTCTCAAAGCAAATACATCAGCACACATGAGAGTAAAAATCAGTCTGTAAGACCTGAGACCTGAGAGTCTTGCCTCCTCACTACAAAACAGTGACCATTTTCTCAGGATTTTTATACTGCTCAGTCTCTCAGTTGAAAAAGAGAATCTCAGCTGAAACACTTGTAAGCTGAAAAAAAGTAGATTGAAGCTGTTCTGATGATATATCATCTATTGTGTAAGATAGTAAGAATCTACTCTTAGGCAAAAGTCCTCCCTCATTCATTACCCTAGTCTGAAAATAATTAAGTTAAAAATCAGCTTCCATTCATGTTAACCATTAAAATACTCACAAACAAAACAGAGTTAATCAGAACAGGCTCCACTAACTTACAATCTCAATTTTCACCTGGAAGAGTCCTTTTCCAATGAAACATACTAGGATGTTTGAATCTCAAATTATTATTAGCGGTACATTAAAGAACAGTGGATATAAGCTGTCATCTCTGGTTTCTGAATAAATTTAGCATTAAGAATAGACAGCAGTTCACCCAAAATTCTTGTTTAAGGCCCTTTGAAATATCAGGCATACACCCTTTCATTTTACATCCAGGTCTTGCTTCCAAGATTTGCTTTGGGATTCTGATTTTATTTATTTATTTTTAAATATGACAGACAGCTCAGACAATAGTCAGGTGTGAAGTTCCTTTCATAGCAGCTGTGCAGGACTTTGATTATGAGGAAATATTGAACAAATCCTTTCAACCCCTGCTTTCATCAGGAATTTAAATGAATAAAACATGCAGACAGTTTGGGCCTTGTTTTACCTTGCTAGATTTCAGCCTCTCTATAGCCCAACAGCAAAGGTAGAATGTGTTGAAATGTTACTTAAAGTAGAGCAAGAGAAGCACAGAGCAATATTATTACCCAGTTCCCTTTTGCAACTCCTTTGTGTTTCATCAATTAGAAGCACAATTTCTGTATGTACTAAGATGCCCCCATGGCAGGTTGTCTCTAAACACGATCCATAAGAAGTTAGCTATCCTGGGAGCAGAGAGAAAGGTGTAATTATATATATCACCTTCTCATGCAAGGAAAAAGCAAGTCTGACTATCTGCCCCCAGTCTCCTACGCATGTACCTCTACTAATAACCAAAGCACTCACCAAATGTTCAGCAAACATTTGGACAAACAGCCAAGGACCTCTCTGAACATCAAATGATTATTAAATCTTAAACGGTACTTTCCAAAAATAATTTTCTGCTGCTGTTGTTTGTTTGTTTGAAAGCAGGGTAATAAAATCCACAGATGTGTACAGTCATAAACCTTTAGATGAGACTCAATTTCCTTGATGTCCAACGATAAAATCCACTAATAAATGTGTACAGATGCAAAACGCCTATTTGTTGTCCTGTCAAGCCAGGCCATGTGGAACAAAAATCCTGAAAGCAACCAGGAGAGGAACTAATGATGTAGGCTTGTCTCTGCCAAGATGCACTTACTGCAGTTCCTGTAATATTTAAAGAACATAATGATGCGACATTCCTTTTTAACTTTTTTGTTTTGTGAAAAGTGGGTTTTTGCAGCTGAATATCACGTTCCCAAGATAGTCAATTAGGTTATGCAGATTTACACACACGCTGTGATCTCTTTTGTGCAGCATGACTAGTTTCTTTGCTAACAACCGCTCACAATTGATGACAAAATTGGGGCTGGTGTCAATATCTCCCATATAGAGTGGGATATATTTTTTAAGTGCTTTCCATGAAAAGCTCTTTAGATCTCATGGTGCATCAAGACAGCATTTTTTTCAAATCTTCAGATAATTATTTCTGAATGTGCAAATATAGTTTTCAAGGGGAAAAAACCCACTCTTTGGAGTAACCAAACACCAGATTTCCGCAGTATGAAAGCCATTTTAAGGCACTGTGGTGTGCTTCGTGGTTAGCCCTGCTTCTACTTAATTAAGGACCTAAGTTATAAGTCCACAGCTGCAGGAGAGCAGTAAATAGCTATTGCTGACTTCCTTATTGCCAATATGTACATCATGATTGTAGGGTGAAGAGCAGGATCTTTTCATAAACATTGCTTTGTGTGGCAACAGGACTTTGATGTCATAAAAATGCTGTTACATATTTTAAAGTCTTAATTGTGGTCCACTGCGGTGCTGTCAGCTTCCTGGTGAAACAGTAAACCTTTCTGTGATTTCTCGGGTACACAGAGCTCTTCTTTTATATGTAGATTGCATAATTATGTCTATATGTGCTATACCGTCAGCTTTTTTAACACAGCCTATCTTCATTGCTTTCAGTTCACCAAGCTACATCCACAGGCCCCCATACCAAAGACGATATACACTCTAGGAGGGAGAGGAGAGAGGAAAAGAAAGGAAAAAGAAAAACCCAACAGTATGAAGGATACTTCCCTCCTCCATATTGTTCTGATTAGCAGCATCCGCTTGCTTACCGTTATGAACCCTCCCTCACTAAACACCCTGGCCAGAAACCCCTTACTTCAGTGCCTCTGACACAGTGTTCCCACACCAGTGTTTCTAGATAACCCCCAGACCTGGACTGATCCTTGCTTCAGTCTCTGGATAAACCCTCCCACTCCGACACATTCTGTCTTTATGGACGAACTCCACAGCCACCCTTCCAGCTGCATTCTCATGACTTCAGGTTACCCCAAATTGAATGCCTTTAGGTTTCTTACATAAGATTTTTCTAATACCTCATCTTGCTTCTATGGTTGCTGTTGCTGTCTCAAGGATACTTTTTCCAACCAGTTCCTAATCTCTTTTTGAGCCTCCCCATGGCAGGTAAATACTTACTGCTACCTTATGAACAGCAAATCTGGCTGATAATGCCACAAATCTGAACAAATGAGGCTTGCAAGTCCAAAGACATGTGTCAAGTTCATCTAGACAGAACTGTTCTGGCCCAGAGCTCAATGCACAGCCCTGCCCCTAGCCAATAAGCAGATTCCTTGGAATGATGGCACAGACACTGCAGTACCCATCAGTCCTCCTGACATACTAGGACACTTTGCTAAATCAGTTCTGGGTCTAGTGACACAGCCACCTGATACCGAGTACTGCTTTCCTTGCCTGTAAGAGTCACAGGACCCAATCCTATGCTCTGTGCTTTGCAGGTTGTCTACATGACCAGAGAAGTTCCTTCAAAGCATGTATTTTTCTGTGGATCTCAGTATACCAACATCGGAGAATCCAGTTTTGAAAGAAAGCTTTAATAAGTGAGTAATCCACTGGAAGAATTCAAATTCCAGTTTCTGAATCCCTGGATGTCTTTTTGCTCTTTTCCACACCTTTGTCTTGCCATTTCCACAAAGGTTCCAAGATCTATCAAGATGGGGTCCTCTCAGTATGAGTATTTGGCAGATGTGGTGGGTAACACATAGGGAGTGGTGCATGCAAGCTCACATCTTACTTCAGCTGACTAAATAAAAACCATTCATTCTCGCTTAGACAGAAGAGGTTGTCCTGAAGGTTTCAGATTCTGAACAGTTCACTCAGGTATCAAAACTGAACACCCCCCACAAACAGGCTGTGGACCTCAGATGGTCTTTCTAGACATCCTTGTAACAGAAATAAGGAGCAATAATAGAAACCACAGTGGGAGGACTTGCATTTGAACAGACAGGGTTTGTGTAGTATCCCTACTAAACACCAGCACTTTGGAACTTGTTTTGATAAATGGGTCTGTCTGGAGGCGACACAATGGGGACCAATGATGAAACAATGACAAATGGATTTCCTCCCTGGCAGGAGATGGCTATTGTTTGCCATCTGCGCAGTTTGTCTCATGGAGGCATATTTTGCAATACAGACACTGGGTTCATGCAAAAATCTGTCTGCCAAAAGCAGCTTCCAGAGCAAGAAACAACTAGAATAAAGGTACAGAAAAGGCTGTTTCTGAGAGACCTAGGTATCAAATAATAACTTGGGGGTGAAGAGGACATCGTCTAGTTTATACAGCATTTGGAGTCAGCCTCAACATCTCAGTCTTTGGATAAAGGAGGAAGTCACCAATACACAAGAAGACTAGAAGAGAAACTATCCAGAATAATGGAAATGAGTTAACACAAACTTAACTGATTTGGCAGTAAGAAGCAATAGGGGGAATGAGAATTAGGAAGCCATTATAAATTTGCAAGGAGTGTAGGAGAAAATAGCTAAATTAGTCACAGAAGAGAGGAAGGAGATTTGCCACAACCAAATTGCCAGGTCACTTTGTAGTTATCCCTGAACATACTTGGTTACATTTTGATTTTGGACAAGGAACTCTAGCTGGGTGTGTTGCACTCTGATGCCTAGAGGATCTCCAGTGGCAATGTCTGTGGCTTTCCAAGAGAGCCAGAATCTCAGTATCTCTTTAAGAACCAACACTTTTTCCACTCCAAATACAGAGTTTAAATTTCTGTTCACAAAGAGCATGCAAAGGAGTTAATAAAATAGAGCAACCATACAAGTACAGCTTCCTTCAAACTTTACTATCTCAAGGAGATCAATAAAGGCAAGAACACATGGGGGTAAATTAGAGATTAGAGAGACAAATCTTAAAAAAACAGTTAGTCACTCAGTACACAAAGCAGAATCCAGAGCTTTATATCACACTCCTGAAGAGATCTCAAAGGATATCACTGATGATATAAAGGTACTCAAATGCTGAGCAATGAGCACAGCACAATGCAACAAGCCAATAAATAAAGCAAAGGTGTTAGGATCAGGTATTCTGTAGGCTGCTTAGGAATGTTAAAAAAAAATTTCTACTTGGCTGACATGTTTTTCTGCTTGCATATCCAGCATGACTGGATATATGTGCCACAAGGTTCTTGCTGGCACTGATTGCTGTTGGCCTATTAGAAATTCACTAGAATTTATCAAAATTTAGTCTCAGTACAAGAAGCATGAAACTGGTGACTGTTTTCAAGTAAATTGCTGAGTTTCACCTCACTTCTAATATAAACTCCTACTTCTATAGAGTTTGTTTCTGTATCAGTTGCTGGCCAGCTGCTTAATTTCCATACTAAGACTTCTATATATTAATAAAATTGAGCTATTTTCCAACATATTGTCTGCCTGCAGTGTCTGCTGACTATACAAAGATCTTAAATCCAGAAAACATTCTCTGTTTTGGCAACAAGCTTCCTAATTTAATCAGGAGAGCTTTAAACTAGAGTCATTGGGAGAGGGGATCCTCAACCTATCCGACTTCAAGGCTGATGAAGGCAGTGGACGTCCTGCACCTGGAGCTGAATCACAGTCCAGGAAGACAGCACATAAAGCGCAGGATAAGGCAACATCAATTGATAAATCAACCTCCGTGGGAGCCCAACTCAAATGCTTGCACACTATACATCAACAATAACTTCTTTGAAATGATATAGGAACCCATGAGAAAAGGCACTATGCTGGACCTCGTCCTCACCGGTGAGGAGGGGCTGGTGAGTAATGTGAAGCTCAAGGGCAGCCTTGGTTCTAGTGACCACAAAATGGTGGAGTTCGAGATCCTCAGGGCATCAAAGAGGGTGCGCAGCAAGCTTGCCACTCTGGACTTCAGGAGAGCAAACTTCAACCTCCTCAGGGAAGTGTTTGGTAGGGTGACGTGGAATAAAGACCTGGAGGGAAGAGGATCCCAAGAAAGTTGGTTAATATTCAAGAACCATCTTCTCCACATCCAGAACTGATGTGGGCAAGAAGAAGGTAGGCAAGAAGGCCAGGAGGCCTCCACTAATGAACAAAGAGCTCCTGCACTTACACTGGCACAAAAAAAGGTCTATAGAAAGTGGAAGCAAGAATGAGTTACCTGGGAGGACTACGAAAAAGCTGTCCAAGCAGCCAGGGTCAGGTTAGGAAAGCTAAAACCCAGATAGAATTATATCTAGCCAGGGACGAAAAGGGGAACAAGAAATTCTACAAGTATATCAGTGTTAGAATGAAGGCTAGGAAAGATTTGGGCCCTGTCCAGAAGGAAACTGAGGACTTGGTCAGTAGGGATACGGAGAATGCTGAGGTGCTCAATGACTTCTTTGCCTTGGTCTTCACCAGCAAGGGCTCTAGCAGCCCCAACCAAATTTCAAAAATCAAAGGTAAGAACTGGGAGAAGGAAAAATCTGCCTGCTGTTGGTGAAGATCAGGTTTAAGACCATCTAAATAACCTGGAGGTGCACAAGTCTATGGGACCTGATGTGATTCATCCATAGATTCTGGGGAAACTGATGGATGAAGTTGCCAAGAATCTGTCATATTTGAAAGATCATGGCAGTCTGGAAAAGTTTCTGCTGACTTCAAAGAGGAAAAATAGCCCCCATTTTCAAGGAGGGACAAAAAAATCCAAGGAATTACAGGCCAGTCAGTCTCACCTCTATACCTGGCAAGATCATGCTCCTCCTGAAGGCCCTACTAAGGCACATGGGAAATAAAGATGGGTAACTGGGGATAACCAGCATGATTTCACCAAGGGCAAATCAGACCTGACAAACTTGGTGGCCTTTTATGATGGAGTTACAGTATCAGTAAATAAAGGAAGAGCAACTGATGAAATCTACCTGGACTTCTGCAAAGTGTTTGACACTATCCTGCATGACATCCTGGTCATCAAATCGGAGAAAAATGGATGTGATGGATGGATAAGGATATCCTTATCACTGGAAGGAACTGGCTGGATGGTAGCACTCAGAGAGTTGTGGTCAATGGCTTACTGTCCAGGAGGAGAACAGTGTTCCTCAGGGATCACTGCTGCAACCAATGCTATTTAACATCTTTGTAGGCATCCTGGACAGTGGGATTGAGTGCACCCTCAGCAAGTTTGCAGATGACACCAAGCTGAGTGGTGCAGTTGACACACTAAAGGGAAGGAATGCCATTGAGAGGGGCCTGGACAGGCTTGAGAGGTAGGCCCATGCCAGCCTCATGTAGTCAAACAAGGCCTGCATCTGGGTCAGGGCAATCTCAACCACAAATAACAGCTAGGCAGAGAATGGCTTGAGAGCAGCCCTGAGGAGAAGGATTTGGGAATGTCAGCTAATGAAAGATTCAGCACAAAACAGCAGTGTATGCTTGCAGCCCAACCACGGAAGGCCAACCATATCCTGGGTTGCATCAAGAGAAGCATGACGAGCAGGTCAAGGGAGGTGATTCTCTTCCTCTACTTTGCTCTCATGAGACCCCACTTGGAATACTGCATCCAATTTTGGGGCCTCCTTACACGAGAAGAACATCAGGCTGCTGGAGTGGGTCCAGAGGAGATGATCAGAGGGCTGGAGCACCTCCCCTGTGAGGACAGACTGAGAGAGTTGAGGCTTTTCAGTCTGGAGAAGAGAAGGCTCTGAGGAGACCTTGTAGTGGTCTTCCAGTACCTGAAGGGGACATACAGGAAAGACTAGAGAGGGTTTTTTTATGAGAACATGTAGGAACAGTATGAAGGGAAATGGAATTAAACCAGAAGAAGGCAGATTTAAACCAGAGATCAGGAAGAAATTATTTACTGTGAGGGTGGTGAGACACTGGCATAAGTTGCCCAGAGGCTGTGGATGCCCCCTGCCTGGAGGTGTACAAGGCCAGGCTGGATGGGGCTTTATGCAACTTGGTCTAGAGGGAGATGTCCCTGCCTATAGCAGGGGGCTTGGAACTAGATTATATTAAAAGTCCCTTCCAACTGTAACCATTCTATGATTCATTAGCATTAAATACCATACCAGCTGGGCATACAGTAATAAATAACACTTAAAAACAAACAAACCCAAACTCCCTCATCTATGGTATGTGTTTTAAAACACATGCAGCAATAAAACGGATGTGGGAACCAGCAGCAGGAGTGGCAGCATATCTTCCTCATTTACAAAGCCATACTGAAAGACACATCCTTTCTGCTGTAATTTCTTCTGAGAAGTAAAAAAAAAGCTTCAAAAATATAAAACAGCCAGCCATTTTATATGGTGCCACAATCTGCATGACATTTTGATGAATTATGTTGGCGAAGAAATGTGAAATAATTCTAAAACCATTATTATAACTCTGATTATGAAACTGCAAGTTAGTGAAACTCTCTCCATTCATGGATGAGAACAACTGGGAGACAGTTTTTAGCATAACTAAAGACCCGCTGAAGCAATATCAACTCTTGTGCTCCTAAAGGATTACTGCACAGCAGTTCATGCAAAGGTTATTCGGCCAGTGGTATTTACACTAGGTGTGAGTGGGTACTTACATACCCACCTACAGGCACAGGCTTGTGGATACCCCCAAATTACTAACTGACTGACTCAGGAGGTAACATTTCTGGAAATAATGATTCAGTGCAGTGGGGTGACTGGACAACTTTGTTCTCTCCAACCAAACCCAACACACAGACATCCATAACCTCAGGTCTGTGGTATTTCTCTCTTTGGAAGCATGCAAAAAAGTTGGGAGTGTTCAAATATCTTTAAACTCTGTAGCAGATCTTATCTGCTATGCTGCATGCAGCACTCAATGCTGGCAGGTTACCTGAAAATACCGTTCCCTTGGATTCAAAATCCACTCCCCAGAAAAATTAGTAGGGTATTGCGTTATTGTTCTTTCCCTCCAAAACTTCACTTAAGGTCTACAGTTATTCATTAGTTTAAGTGCAAAAACACTGATGTAGTTTGAGTGCTTAAACTTAAACAGACCACGTGAATTTAATCTCTCAAAGGACATGCATTTCTAAAACATATTTATGATCCAAGTGAATTCCTCCTGCACTCATGTGTTTTCTTTCACCTTGCATAGAATAGAAGAATTAACAGGTTGAATTCCCATTTGTGACCTAGGTTTCTGGAATGTCCACAGTACAATGTCTACTTTTCAAAGAATATGAAATTTAGATTTATGTTTTTATGTGCTTACTGTGTCATTTAAACCTCAGCAAGTGCAAATAGAAGTCACTAGAATTATTGGAACTAAAGAAAAAAGCAAAGGAAAAAGCTCAACTCCTTGAAGCAAACACACCTAAAAACCCATTATTTTAGGAAGAATACAGTAAAACCTGTCCAATTCTAGTAAGTAAGATTTAGGATAAGTATTTGTAGTTTAGGAACCAAAGAAAGAGTTGCAGTTACACCTGGGATGAATTTGGTTCAGCAGCCTACTTATCTGTGTGTGTAAGTTAAATGACTCCCCTTAAACAGCAGGTTATCAAGCAGAAATCAGCAACATCTGTTGTATTTGTAAAATAACAATAACAAGCTTAGATGCTGTTCATTTACAGTAAGAAGAATGCCAACTTTGCCAAGATTTGTTTTGGCTGCTGGTAAATGTATGTCTAACAGGCAAGTGATGCATTTCATGGAAAACAAGTTGCACCTGGATTTGAGTCATACCTTGTCCCCTTGAAAACCTGTCATATCCTCCCACTTAAATGTCTCTGATACAATAAACACATGAGCATAAACAAGGCCCCAACTCCTTTGCCCTGTCTCTCTCTTCATTCCAGACAGGAAACATAAAACAGCTAACAGCCCAAGATGCATGAAACCCTTTCTAAAGCTACTTTGGGCCATTTGTTTAATGTCATTCAGGATCTCTTTTGTGGACCGGGCAATGTTCCTACCATGTGTTCGCTTATTGTTTCCACGTAGAAATAATCATAGCCATAGCCAATGTCTCTCTGCTGAAGGTGCCTGATTCTGCACCACTGTGGTAAAGAGGAGGTTTAAAAACAATAGATAGTGCAGGTGGACTCGTAAAATGTAGGTAGGTTAATACTGTTGCAGTGAAACAGATCTATGTGAAAAATGTGAAAACGTTTGCACGTGCACAAGGATGTACATTATTTGGGAGATGCTATTCTCTGTTATTACTAGCCATGACTTTCAAATTGTGAACTAACTTCCCTCTAATACCAAATGTAATACTCATGACTGACCCTTTACACAAATTGAGGAGAAGCACTGACAGAAACACATACAATGAATATGTGCCCAAGAATCTTGTATCTTTACTTCAGCAGCATTCAGAGGGCCCAGCATGCCTGTCACAAACACAGAAGCAAGTGGGTGACATTTGCAGCTTCAGAAAAATCTGAATTAGGCAGCATACAATGAATTATGAGTGATCAATGGGACTAAAGCGAGCCATCCTCATGACCATCCTGGACAGACAGAGCATGGGAGAGGAACAAATAGCGACAGGGAGGTGGCTCAGCTGGTCAGCGTCAGGAACTTCTGACACCTACAGAAACCTGCTTCCATGATCCTGGACAAACCACTTTTCCACAATTTTTTACACATTATTTTGCAACAGAGAAAATGAAGCACTGGTGCTTCCAAAACAAAATACCTGAAGAAGAATGTAAGCACTATAGTCAAGAGCTTCTCTACTAGAGTAAAGGAGATCATTCACATATTAAAAGCACAGAAAACCCTCTTCAAAAATCCTCTTCTTTTAGCTCTCGTAACCCCTGGCAGTTTGCAAACTCCTGTGGTACAGGGATTGTTGATACATAAAAATTCTCACTGCTATTTTAGATCTCAGCTGTTTTATTGGCATCATTCTGCCAACTTTCCTCTTTGCCTGTCACATGTCACACTACAAAGCAGGTGCAAGACTTGCAGAATTTCAAACTTTCACATTTACCATATTTTTCCCTTCATTTATACATTGACTTTTCCATATAGGATCTACACATGCTGACACACCTGAAAATGAGTAACTAGACCCCTTTTCCACATTTAACGAGTGCTTCCCTCATTATTCTCCTTCCTGTAAGGCCACACAGGTAGACATAAAAGGGAAAAATAAAATGAGTCAAAGTCACTTTAGCAATCCCCAGACCACCCACGTCATTAGTGCTAGTCTTCTAGCAAATGCCCCGTTTGAAGGGATTCTATGTCACTCGCAATAATTTAGGTGCAAGACAGACTATAAAGTCTCCTAGACCTACTAGCAGACATACTCAACGGTGGTAATGGTTCACAGCAACACTAACAAATAATCACAAACACCAGTTAACACTGAACTATAGTTTCCCTAAAGCAGCATGCAGACTGTTTTGAGTTCTAACATTTCCCACCAAACATTCCCATTATTTTCCTTCAGCTTGCAGGCTCATTCATTCCTCAATCCAGTTTTCCTTCTCAGACTCTTCAGTCTCTCCCAACAACGCATATGAATGGAAAAAACTATCAGAGAAAAAAGTTTACAGCATAGTTCAGAGAAGAGGTTGCCTGGATAGGGTTATCTGTATATAACTGACTGCTGAAGTAGTTAGTGTAACCAGGGAGAATAGGATGACCTGGAAAAAAGCCTAACCCTTAGGAAGGGAATGTGGGTAGTGATAACAAGGTTATAGAAGAGACAGAAAAGGAAAAAGGAGGGCTGATCCGCTGATGTCTGTATATTCATGCAAGTAGTTTGAGAAACTGAAAGAACTGGAAGTACTGGTAACCAAAATTATAGGTTAATTGGCATAACAGATATAATGGAATAACTCACATGACAGGAATATCAATAAAGAAGACACATTATTCAGGAAAGACAAGTAGAGGAAAAGAAAGTCTATCCAGAAACATAAGAAAGCTAAATTGCTGAAAGAGTTGATAAAACAATAAGAAAAATGCTAAGAATGTTAGAAGCAGTTTGCTAAATACTAAATTTTGAAGATGATGTTAGAAAGTTTTTTTTTTTCTCCTGAAAAATGTACTAGTTGCATAAGATTAACCAAAGGGAAATTCAAGGTATCCTGATGCCTCTTGTAACATCTGTTATACTGCTACCTTTTCAAAAGCATAGTGTCCAGGGACGGCAACAAGGGCAAGCAGAGGGAGCTTAATTTTGGGTGCTGAGAAGAAACCCAGAGAAACTAAAAGAAAAGGCAGTTTTAGTGATTACAAGGTGTTAGGAAAATTTCTGCTCCAATAAGCTTGCTCAATCATCTTTACTCTGAAAAGAGACAGAGGAGAGTTTTCAGCTTTCTTTACTCAAATAAAAGGAGAATCCACACAGGCATACTCCTGTGGGGTGTCTCAAAGTACTGGGGGGCACAGTCCCTCCTTTATCCTTGTACCCCCACACTAGTGAGCCTTTACCCCCTTTCCCCAATGACTGAGGTACTCAGGGTTCACATTCTTTTCTGTTCGTCTATCACAGCACATCTCCATGTAGGTACCCTCCGTTCATTTCCTTTGTTTATACATACTCTTGTAAACTGGACTCAGAGTTTGTTGCTTTGCCCAACTACAACTGTCTTTGTATCCTGTAAAGTCTATCAGTCTTTGTTCTGCCCAGCAAACGAGATTTACATGTAGGTGCTAAGCTAGCATCTCCTGCCATATACTTGCAAGATAAGTTTGTTTAACCAGATCCTTGTGACTTAAACACTTCTCAGATTTTTCTTTATCTGGTTTTACATGGACCCCTGTCCTTCCTTTGTTCTTCCCAAATTTTATTTTGCAAGGACATTTTATCCTTGTTTTTCCTTTACAAGGAGTGACAAGGAAATCAGAGCAAAAATAGAGAGATCACAGACTGTTAAAATCACCAAACTTATGCTCAGGCTGCTACGATTCACACTGGAATGGCTGTGTCTATGTGAAGGTACACACACAGCAATGCTCCAATTGATTTCAGAAGCACAAGGCAGAGTCCCAGAGGAGTTACGATCCAAGTGAAGTTGCTGTGTTCAGCTATTACCTACTCCACATTTTCCTCATGTCCTAACAGGAAAATGAAAAGTTACATCATTAAATTTTCCTCCTCAAATTAATTCTAAGGGTTAGAATTATCTAAATAATATCTAAAAGGCATCCAGAACTGTCTGCACTTAATAGACCTTTTCCAACAATAACATTTCTCTGTAGAATTTGGTCACACATAGCTGAGATTCACTCACATTACCATGGTCATGCCTTGAAGACATGACGCTGATGTACATGCTCCTTTTGAAACTATGCCTGATTGCTGGTGTTGCAAACAATATCCGTTTTCAACGCCAATTCTAAATTCTCTGAGAGAGTTGCTCAAATTACCTCTAGGACCTTTCTCCTCCACAAGAACCCTACTAGAAACTGCAATTATTTGTGCTCAATAAGTCCCTTTTCTAAGATGAGATGCAGAAAACAATCAAGAAACCTAGTATTTCTCTGTGGATTATACTTCAGCAAGTCCAGGGAGGGGATTAATTTAGCATGACAGCATGTTCATAGGTTGCATTTCTAACAACATAACGGAATTTCTACAGCAGATACCATAACACAGGCTTTAGGATATACCTACTACTTAATCCATTTATAGCAGACACAAAAGAGGTGGTGCAGGGTGTATGGCAGAGCAGAAAGCAAGCTGAGATCCTTAAGAAGGTAAATTACTAAGGGATTTGATCTGAGCTGCCTTACCTCTTCTTCCTTCTATAATAAGACTGCTGAATTCCTGGACACTAGCTGAAGATTTTCAGAACATGCATGCAGTAGGTGCATCTATACACATCTTGTAACTGCTCTCACACTATCTACAACAATTCCCAAATACAGAGAGTAGGTTTGGACTTGTGTTTGTCTAATCACTCTGACACTATTTGGCCCTTTCCTCCATTTATTTATCTGCATTTCCATATCACTATTTAATCACTACAAAACTCTTACTATGGACCTCCATTTTTACACGTCTCAAATAACTTGAACACAATTTTCATAAGATGCATAATCTGAGCTTTATTGGGCATGCTGGCTTCTGCTACTATCACTGTTCAAAAGCTGCACAACTCCGGATGCTTTACCTGTCTCCAGATCTGTACCTTTCCTTTCTCAATCACTGGTGTCAGAAAAAAATACCATCAGCTAAGAACATTTTTGTCTCAGTCTTGTAACTGTGACAATAGAATATTTCTACCTCTAGTCACTGAACACCTGCAGCAAATAGCTGCAGGATAACAAGGAGGAGCTGGTGATTTATCATGACTGTAGAGCATTTTCTCATGTTATCAGAGTTACAGGTTTCCTTAACACTTTTTAGTTGAATGTATTTTCTACCAATTTTACAATGGTTCTATACTACAAAAAGGAAACTTAAAGGCAAGAGGCCTTACAGTCTGACCATCTACCATGTCAGAAGTGATTGGATCTTTCTCATGGGAAGATGTCACAATGCAGGCAGAGTTGTACAGAAATCACTTGGACAGTCTCAGACAGCATTTCTGCCTTCGTGTTGTTGTGAGCATGTGTGGAAAGGTAAAACTTCATTATCTTGTGCAGCAGATTAAT
Source organism: Perdix hodgsoniae (assembly GCA_035772895.1). Classification (NCBI taxonomy): domain Eukaryota; kingdom Metazoa; phylum Chordata; class Aves; order Galliformes; family Phasianidae; genus Perdix; species Perdix hodgsoniae. The sequence goes on from JAPSGF010000007.1 coordinate 15,198,497, forward strand.
CAGAGGATGAAATGCTGTTGCTTTGTTAGGTAAAACTCCATAATAACCAATAATCTTCCAAAAGAGGAATCTTTGTGACACACTTTTTTGTTGGGGTGCCTTGAGGATAGCTTTAAACCCTTTAACCTTCTCTTGGGATTTACACAGACCATAATTATCAATGGGGATTTATATAGCCCATAATTATCAATGGCATGAACACCACATATCATCAAAGTTTTGAAACATGAGTGTTCTTTGTATGTTGGGGACAAGCCTTACGTGGAAAAGGTCTTAGTGTGGAATGAGTTTGTGCACAAAGTACCAGCAGCTGTACAAGTTACAGAGTTACAGTTCAACTCATAACTTCTCCACAAAGATAAGCGATTTCTAAAGCTTTTCCCTTAAAGAACCCTCTCTTCAACTGCAACTGCTTGCATCTCTTGACAACAGAAACTCAACAAGAAACTTTATACTCAGAGAAGTGCAGGCTATCTGAAAGTGAAGTGCACACAAAACAATACAACAGAGCAGAGCACATACATACAGTTGTTGCCCTTTTGGCTCACTCTTAAATGTAGAGCAGTAAGTAAACTAGGCAAGTCAATATCATGTTTATGTAGGCTGTATCAGGGCCTGTCTGAGTGACTAAACTCTGCTAAGTACCCTTGTACTAGTGGCAAACTGACTCATAGTGGACAGACAGAGATTTTCATATTTTAGGCTTTTCTGTATCTAACATACATTTTGACTGATACTCAAAAGTACACAGAAAATCACTACCTTTGCTGATCTGCTGGTATCACAAATGGCTGGGTATGCTCACAAGATAATGTAAAAATTGCAAGAATGTGCAAGCTGAGAGCTTCAAACTCTGTTCTCTTCACTTCCCTCGTACAAACAAAGAGTTAAGAGGGATTTAGGGAGTACTCTAGATGAGACAGTTCACATTTTCATAAGCATTTTCAGGAAGTTATGCTGAAGTGTTGTATGTATCTTGACACAGACTACGTGCAAACAGTAGCATATGCAAAACAGAAGGAGCAAACCCTCATAAGTGTTGATGCAAATTTCATATTTAGAAAGCGCATTTGATGCTTCATTTTCATATGTATGTTTCATTGACACAGCTCAAGCACTGTTCTAAAAACCAAACTGACTAACAAACCTCTTTGGTTTATGATGCACTGCCTTTTTCCTTGCCTATAGTGTACATCTCAATTCTCCAACAGCTGATTAAATGGTCAAAAAAAGAGAATGATTTCTGTGATCTTCAGCAAAGATGGTTGGAAAGTGTTTTATTTTTCCTGGGCAAAACTTCAATGAAAATAATAAATAGTTTTCAACTCGATTTTTCAAAGAAAAAATTTCAAGGTTTTGGCTGAAACTCAACTACCAAAATATTTCAACCAAAAACCAAAATATTTCCATTAGGAAATGCTACTGCATGGTGCCCTGGGATACGGAATTCCAAATCTTATACTCTCATTTCCCTTTATGCCCCATGATACAGCTGATTTCCCCTTTTCCAGAATGAGCTGCTGCATCATCGAAGTTGTATTTCCTAATTCTTGATGGTGGACATACACTAGATAAATGAAAGGGAATCTCACTCTGCAGGACACCAACAAATCACCACACCAGACGGAAACATTTTGGATTTCAAGAAACAGGTTACAAGAAAAAAGATTTCCTTGAAAAGCAAGCATTTTGTCAAGGTAAACTTAATTGAAAACCTGTGATTTTTGTCTACAGGCAGTCTCAAGACAGCTATTTTCTTTATTTTTTTATTTTTTTATTTTAATATAATTGCTTGAAAAGATCCTGCTGCTGAGCATTATTCCAGTTTTCCATAAAGTCTGAGTGCAGTTAGATATGGTAATAACACTTCCAAAGCATACTAGAAGATGTGGGTTCTCCATCTCCATGAGTTTTGAAAGGAACATCCAGATCCTGAAGTCAGCACTGACTACCTCAATCTATAAATTTGTTTTCTACTGTTGCTATTTTCTTCAGACTCTATCAGCAACTGAGTCAGAGTCATGCCAAAGGAAGGCCATAAAATTTTGCCTAGTCATTGGCATCTCACAAGGCATCAAGTGTAATGCCTCTGAGTATTAGTGAAAAGAATGCTTTCCAATTTAAATAGGTACTAGTCTTGCTTTTTGCAGCACACAATGTTGCTACTAGAACCCAGAGCTTCTGATCCTTAAGGGAGCTTTCAGATTTGGGGGAAGATGAATACCTAACTGCACAGCAAGCTCAAATAGGTTTGCTCCCAGAGGAAGGAGAGAAGCAGAGCATTTACAGAGCAGAAGGAAAGCAAGCCGGTATAACCCTGGAGATCCAAAAGCCCCAAGGGTGCTCAGAGAGCAAAGCATGCCTACACTGTGGACTGTGAGTGTTAATGCTGGAAACTTCACATGGGGACTTGCAAATGAAGTCCAGCCCAGACCCCTTAATAGGGACAGAGGTGAGAGGCCGAGGAGACATCTTAGGGAACCCATGGCTAAGTTGAATTTGAGCATCTACTCCTGAAGCCCTGACTACAACTGAGACTTTTGCCAGTAGGCTTAGGTAACTCCTTTAAGGATGCACATCATAGAGTCTTCATTGCTTTGCCCTTCTAATCAAAATGCCGCATGATGGCTCTGCACCATTTCTTTGGCATCACTTGGTATTTTTTTTCCCCCAAATCTGGTAATCAAATCAGTTTGACCAGCCAGTCATCTGAAAAAAGAGGATTTTCTGTACCACGTCCAAGCACTGGCCTACCTCCAGTGTCATGTCTCCAGCTGTGAAAAATCTGATGTCTCAGAGGAAAGCAAACAATAAATCTTTCCCAAGTCCTGCAGGCTGAAGCCTTGAAACATGAGATTTGGTTACAGTTTTGCATTTTGACAGGGCTAGGAATACACTGAGATCAGTACAGATCTCTCTGTTCTCCCTAAGAAGGGAATGAATACTAACATACCAGATAATTTCTCTCTGTAGTTGGATTAAAGCACTGGTATGTTTTAAATAGGCATGTAGGGTTTGCTTCCATTACCTGCATGGAGATACTAAGATCTGTTTTGGATGCTGAGGAGTTTATCATCTGCTTGCTCCTCTAGAAAGGCCTACACTCTAATGAGCCCTTGCTGAGTCCACAAGCTTCCTCTCAGCCTCTCTAAGACTTTTGGTGATAAGTGCCTTTGGAGATGTCTTGTCTGTTGAAAACTCGATCAAGTCCCTAATTTTCACTCTGAGGATCCTAAGTACTGATGAAACAATATTTCTTCCCTTAATTTGTTCCAGGGCTTGGTTACATCACTGTTACGAAATCTCACCTTCACTCCAGACTGAAGAAATCTAACTTTGACCAGCCATTAGCTCTGATGTCACAAGTCAGCAAACTGGAAGCATCCCACTCTCTTTTCACATCTACACTTTATTCAAAGCACCTTCCTTTAGCTGCAACAGCTAAATAAATTGAAGTCTAAAAGCCATTTTAGATTCATTTTTAAGGCTGTCATTGAAAATTTTACTGAAATCTTCCTCATGAAAAAGCACTACTAGGCAAAAGTACTTCTGTTGTACAGTCTAATACACCTTCTCACTTGTGCCAAAGGACTGAACTGATATTGGAATTTGAAAGATTAATTGGAGGTTGAAAGATTCATCAAGTTTGTATCTTCCTCTACAGGAAAATACAACTAAGTGATGAGTGACATAGATGATACCTATAATTAAAAATAAAATAAATATATATATATATAGAAATATTTCAGCAGATCACACTTTCCCCACCTCCATCAGGTGATTTCCTTTTTATATAAAGTATCCATTGGAGATTGAAATTTTTCTTTTTAGACTGACTTGGAGGTGACTGGGTGGCACAAAGTGGGTAAAGACAAAGAAAGGAACAAGTTCAAATAAAAAATTTCAACAATGCCTGCAGCCAGAATATGCAGTAGATATTGACAGTATCAATAGCTGTTCCAATATATACTTCGGAATGTCTATTTCTACTTTTTGTCCTTATGTACTTCAACTACATCTGATTTCTTCCTTTAAAAGAGCTTTTTTTTTTTTTCTTGGTTGGCTTTATTCACTGACAAAGCAGTTCCTTATGCATCAGTTTTGGATACTGTGGCAAGCAATCAGGAAGAGCATGTATATATCCAAATGATCTTAATACACAACACAGAAATCAAATTCATCTGCTAATGCAACTTGTGATGTGGTTCTGCAATTTATTGGTATCTTTAGCTTCAGATATTTTACAAATCTGCAGTTTATCATGCACCAGGGACTGCCTTGCCTGATTGTGATCACTCGACTGTCTCTCCTGGGATCAATTTCTCGAAGTACAGTCTAGTTCAATACTAAGAACAGGATAATATCTTATTACTTACTTCAACTATGCTTCTGGAGAGCCAGTCAGGACTGCCTTGAGCCAGGAAAACAAGCTTTTTTGCATGGATTTCCCTTCTATAGAGCAGGCTTCTCAAGCTCAAAAGAGCTTGGAGCCAAACTTCTCTTCCTACTAAGGAATAAATCCTCACTCAGCTTGGACAGGTGGAGACTCTTGAGGGCCCCAGTTCAAGGTGATATGCAAGTCTTTGCATAATAATAAACACGTGTGTATATCAACAGGACCATACACATGTTGAAACACTATGTGCATATTCAAATACCTTGCTGAACTGGGGCCACAGTAAATGCATTCTTTTCATAGAAACACTTTTCCATGGACCCAATCCAAAGACCACTGAGGTCAACAAGAGCCTTTCACTTCAATAGGCTTTGGATCAGACCCCATGAGCATTTCCAACTAAAACCAGCACTGGAATTTTTGCATGACCGTGCATTGAAACAATTTAAGTCTAGTTCACTATAAACCCTAAACTCAAATACTCCTCAACTCTGGGAAAGCCAGGAACACAAGCTGGATCTTTACTTTGCCCAGGTCCCTCTTTCAAAGATCAATTAAAAAAAAAAAAAAAAAAGATTTAACTCCAATGAGAAAAGTCATTCATACTTAAATCAGGGTCTAAGCTTAAAAACAGCTAGAATGTCTCTCTGAGGAAAAGAGTTTCATTAGATCATTCATATAATACTGCAGATTAAGAAGTGTAAAACAGTAATTAAAGAAGAGTTGAAAACACATCTGCTGAAGTACACATTTTAGAGAATTCCTCTAAAGATAAGAGCACCATTTCCTGATAGTTGTATAAATCCACAAAGACCTATCTATAATTTCACTGACAGATGACCACTGGAAAAAGAGAGAGAGAGAGAGAGGGAGAGAAGAGAAAAATCATAAAAGCATTCCACCTGTATTGCTGGCAGATGGCTTATAAATGTCGCACAGACTTAGACCTACTACTGGCCCATGCAAGAGGTATTAAATAAACTGCTGAACATCTGCTGGTAAATACACAGCAAACAAGAATGCAACTCAGAGCCAAGCATCTGGCAAGTGCGGGCCACATCTCTGCTCATAAACTAAGCAATGTTTTCTGCTAATCATTAACAGAGTTATTGATTTTAGAAGTGTATCACACAGCTATAATTTTGTCAGAGAGTAGACCACATAAGTTGTTCTTTTTCTGGTTGTTTCATTTTGTCTTATTCCAAAAGTCCGTAAATTGACGAGCGGGACAAAAATTATAATTGACATCATCTGTGGGAAATATTTCATAAAACAACAGGCCCAGATGTAGGATTAAAGCCATGTGGTAGTAAAATACCACACTGAAAAAAGTCCAGGTTCCATGATTTCTTACGAAAACAGATGTGCTATTACTCCACTCTACTTGTTTTTCAATGCTTTTTACTCCAAATAATTCTTTCTTTTTTTCCTTTTTTTTTTCTTTTTTCCACAATTGCACTAGGGAGAGATCATAAATTGATTGCAGATGGCAGCTTGTACTTCAAAATCCTAACTGTCACAATCTTTGAAATAAAAATAAATGAAACATTTTGTGAAATTATATTGAGCTGTGTTAAAAGTAATGAAGATTATACAAACATAGGTCTGTTTGTCATTTATATAGCACCTTCAGGCATGACAACCAAATCTATTAGACAATACTACTCTCCGTGGAAGGTGGTTATTTTGTAAGTCCAGGATGTACTGTAATATAGAAGGTAATCTATAGTCTGAATGCTGCTTTATCCAAGCCTCGAGATGAGGAGTCTGAACCTCCTCCTGCAACACAGAACAAGGCATGCATGTACTTGACTCTCTCGCATACAAAGAGGCACCATGGAAACAAGATAGAACACCTCTGTGTATCCTGCTTTGCACATCTTTTGGTATTATTACATTCTTGACAAACATATTGTATAAGAGATCTATGAAAGACAGAGGCTTGTATGGTTTGAATTTTAATTTGTCATAGTGCAGCGCAGAATGGCAAACAACTGCATTTCTTACTAAACAACTTACTAACATACGGAGATCATTACAGTGCCACTAATTACAACTCGTTAAGTTCTAAATTTATGCAGTTTCACAATGGACCTGCAGAGATTCCCCATTTCAGTTATCAGGTTTTGTAAGACCTTATAAAATAAAGAACAAAACAGGCTTCCATCCCGTGTCACTCTAACTCCTTCAGACAATGTCTGTTTCCAGTACAGCTGACGGTGTTTGATGCTGTTGGAAAGGGTTTTGACTAGGTGTCTCTTTCAGGTGTTTCCTGAAGATAGAAAGAGCGAAAAAGCCATAGGTACTCATTTGGGAAAGGAGATGTTTTGACACTATACTTCAGGGGAGGCTATGAAGCAAACAGGAGCATGAAACTATTAAAGTCTAGCCACTCTTTTGTAAAACATAAAGGAAGAATAAACCAAGAGTAGCAAGTGATTGAAGGAACAAGAATAGAGGACTTTCAGGACCACAGAAATCATTAGAAATCTAGAGCAGGACTCAGTGCCCACAGTAAGATGCAGGAGCAAACTGAGAAATAGCAATGCTTCTTCTATTATGTCTTAAAATCTATATATGGAAGAAAGTTACTAGAGAACCTCCTCTCTATTCTCGTTTTTAGGCAAACTTTTCAGAGACAAGCAGTCCTTGTCATCTGGCTCGGAAAACTTCATATCCTTGCTAATGAGAAGCCACACTTCTTCAGAAGCAGAAAACTTGGGCAACTATTCACACACCGGTCAAGAATCCCTCCTGCTATGAAATGCCATGAGTAACCAGACTCGGTTCAAGACATTAGATGCAGTGTACATTAGACACAATATGTAGGAAAGCTGTCGGAAACTGAAGTGGTGTTTGAGGGAGAAGGGGTGGAACTGAACTGTTGCTCAGTTGGCTAGAAAGAAGGTTTTCGAGCAATAAGGGGAAGACTTGGAGGAAGTTCAAATCGGGGTCATTTGCCTTTTGTAACAGATGAGTCTGAAATCCCATGAAGACTGGTACTCCAAAGCATAGAAATTCACAGCTCTACTAAAGCCTCTACAGGAGGATGGCAGTTTAACGTCACGTCTTTCTCCCTAAAAGAGATCTGGTTCAAATCCTCATTTAAGAAACTGCTTAGCTTTACACTGCCTGGTATTTTGGTCTGTACGTTTAAGCTTGCTACACTGGAGCTAAGGTCAAAACAGCAAAAATAGAGGCTCATGGAGAAAGACAGCAAGAGTTTTGAAGGCCAGGTGAAGGGAAGGACTGCAGTGACAGCTACACAGGCATACATACATACTTACACATATTTCCATGCCTTCTGTGGCTCTATCCATACCCTTCCTCACCTCCCACTTTACTGGGAAATGACATTCTGGATTGCAAAGAGTGTAACACAGCCTTCAAATAAGGAAAGAGAGATAGTTCTGAATGCCTCTGAAAACTTTGCTTTAATCTGCTGTTGCACTGGTAGACTTTTTTTTCTGTATATTATTTCTCCTCCCATTTTTCTCCAAGGAGACATAATTCAACTGATGGTAAAAATTACTTTGACCAAAGTCAAATTTTTCTGACTGTATCAAGCAATACTGAAAACTGCTATTTTTCATGTAAATACTTTCCAATTAATAACAGACAGCTCTTTCTTTCTTAATTTGCAATTGTTTCAAACAAAGGTTGCCGTCTGCCATCAAATTCAAAAGACACTTTCTCATCTGAAATCTATTTTCCAAGAGAAAAAGAAAAGCATTGAAGAAAGTACACACTTAATGCACTGAACTGCCCAGAATGAACAACATAAAGGAGATATTTTTAAGAGTAGATTTAAAAATCAAACTCCCATTAAGGCTGAGACCTGACAAGCTTACAAAAATAGTCAAAGAGAATTTATCTTACCTAATTTTCAAAAAGTTTTCCTCTCCAATAGTATTTGCATGAAATCTGAACCTGGGACATCATACCATTAAAATCAGGAAATGAAGAGTAGCACTGTTTTGTTATTGTTTTCTGCTTGTTTGTTTGTTTCAATTCCAGAAGTAGTAATTTGTGCCCTTCCTCAGTTGCTGGTATGCTTTGGCAATACTCTCAGGTTTTTCTTGTTATTTCTGTGATATCATTTTAATATCACCTGAAAGCCTGCATATTTTGTCTGGTCAGCTGAGTCCAGCACAGAAGCTGAAGAAGGTAAAACAGAAAGTAGATCAGAGGCTCTATAAGCAGACAAGGAATTCAGGAGATGTGGGTAAGAGCAGGCAGAAAATGATCCACATGAACATAAAGCAGAGCAGAGGATAAAATAAATCCTAAAATAAGGTATTTGTCAGCTGACTCCTGGCCCACTTTTTTCTACAAGACCACTCCAGTAACTATCTCATGTTTTCCCATGACAGCTCAGAGGCTGAAAACATTGCCCAGAGGAAAGCCATGTAGTAAGTGCTGTGCACAGAGCCAGACCCAGCACAGAGGAATGTCACATTTACTGATTTAGTTGGAGTACTCAGTGACTTACTGACTGTTCTGGCCTTCTTTATCACAGGACTTCTGGTCTTTGCAAATCTTCTATTGTTTCTAAAATGGCCAGCAACTTTCCACAGCATTCCAAGTATAGCTTTTGCACACTGGGAAAAGACAGAACATGTTTGAGAGAGACTGAATAGATTAGAGAAACATAAGAACAGTTTAAAAAAAAAAAAAAAAAGTTCCTAAATCAAGATGTGACCTTTAATTGAAAGAGGCTGCACTGGAAAGTTTCCATTCATTTTCAGGTTTTCTTCGTATCACATTAAAAGCCTAAAACTGCATTTAATTTTCAAGCAAAAGTTTGGAAGATATTTCTGAGTTCACATCAGATGGATCAACAAGATCAATGGGCTACTCCTACAACTAGAATTTAAGATTTTTCTTCATAACCTCTAGCATTCTTTCTCTCCTCTTCATTCCACCTCTAGCACTGAGGAAGGAGTGGAAATGGGGAATCCATAGGGTACTGTAATTAAGACTGTTTCATCATCCCTGCTGGCACTCCTGACACAAGACAAAACTGCCCCACTATGCTGACTGAAAAAGGGGTGGTTGTTGCTAGAAGATGGTTTCAAACATTTGTGATGGATGAAAGGAAGCCCACAGCCATTAGCACTGTTGGAGATACAATTCTTATTATGAACACCATCTGCAACATGGACATTTTGGTCTTTGAAGAAGGAAATATGGAACTGCAGACCACCAGCAGCAGCCTGGAGTGGGTGGAGCAGGGAGGAAACATACCACAGTAGTAGCAGCCACAGGATTTGTGATCAATAGGTAGGAGGATGGATCTGAACAGGATGTTGTTTGGTTAGCAGCCATACGTGCCCCTGGACATTTGAAGCACTACACACTTTACTATGAACAAGGGGAAACAACAATTCTTTGAGACATATTTCTGCTCTGAATCAATTCCAGCCATTGTAACAAATCATATAGAGATTTGTGTCTCTCAGCAGCTGGTCAGAAGCCTCAACAGCAATCAGCAAGAGAAAGTGACATTAGCAAAATCTGCAGCAAGACTAGGCTCTGTTGTTGAAAAAATGGTAACATTTGATTTCATTTAAATGTCCTGAACATCCTGATACCACCAGTGAAGAAAGAAAACTAGAACAAGACAGAACACACGCAATACATACCAAAGATAGAGGTATAAAGGAGCATACAAATAATGTAGCTCATGTTTCAGGCATCGAGAACTCTCTCTTGCAACACAGAAGCCTCTGAGCAGCTAAGGGAAAAATGCATCTGGCCCAATTATATGACCTAGCATAGGCAAGACACGCAGCACAATCATCAACATCAGTAGTGCTGCAAAACAATCCTCCCATTTTCTACTCCTTCCAGTAGCAGCATTAAAAGCATTACCTCCTGGAAAGGGATAATTATGGTTCGCCCCCCTCTTCCATGTTCATGTTGGCCTTAGTAACAGCCACAAGAAGACAACACTGCCAGTGACAAACATATCAACCACAACTTCCCAAAAGCTGCATTTCAAACCACAGCAAATATTAGCCCATAGAGCTTGTGGTAAAGCATATGACCTGACTGATGGGGCAGCTGATAACATTTCATCAGCATGTTGGTGTATGTTTTCTGGCTAAGTTTGGGCCCAGGAAGTCCACCTTCTCACTTTCCACCAAAAGAGGAGGACCTTTGTAATTTTGCTGCAAGATCAAAGGGAAATGGGAGTAAGAGATACCAAAAATTATGATGTTAGCATCTTTCTTATTATAAAATGGCTTAGATTGGAGGGGACCACCTAGTTACAAATCCCCTGTCATGGGAAGGGTTGCCAGCCACTAGATCAGCTGCCTAGGATCTCATCCAACATGGCCCTTAATACCACCAGAGTTGGGTGTCTACAGCTTCTCTGGGCAGCTTGTCTCAGCACTTCACTGCTTTCTGAGTAAAAAATTTATTCTTAACATCTAACCTAAATCTACCCTCTTTTAGTTTAAAGCCATTCTCCCTTGTCCTAATACCATCAGATTGCATAATTCAGTCTCCCCCCTGCTTATAAGCTTCCTTCAAGTACTAGAAGGCCGCAACTAGATCTTCCCAGAGCCTTCTCTTCTTCAGGCTAAACAAGCTCAACTCCCTCAACCTTTCTTCACAGAAGAGGTTCTCTAGCCGTTTGATCACCTTTGTGGCCACCCTATGGATCAACTCCAACAGCTCTTCCTCCTTCCTGAATTAGGGGCTCCATGTCCAGCTGTAGTACTCCAGATGGGGCCTTGCAAAGGCAGAGCAGAGGTGGACAATCCCTTCTCTTTCCCTGCTGGCCACCCCTCTATTGATACAGTTGGTCTTCCAGGCTGCAGAAGTGCACTGCTCACTCATGTACAGCTTTTGGTCCAACTTCTGGTCCATGAGGATCCTCAAGTCCTTCTCCACAGGGCTGTTCTTAATGAGTTCTTCTCCCAGTCTGTGCTTGTATCCAGGATTTTCCTGAACCAAATGCAACACCTTGCACTTGGCCTCATCAAAGTTCATTAGGTTCTCATGTGCCTACTTTTTGAGGGTGTCCAGGTCCCTATGGATGGCATCCCTCCCTTCTGTTATGTCACCTGCACCACTGAGTTTGGTGTCATCAGTAAAATTGCTGAGAGTGCACTCAATCCCACTGTCTATGTCATCAATAAAGATGTTGAAGAGCACAGGTCCCAAGATGGACTCCTGGGGGACGCCACCTGTGACTAGCCTCCACCTGGATGTAGTCATTGACAACAACCCTCTGGCTATGGCTATCCAACCAATTATTTATCAACCTAGTAGTCCAGCCTTCACATCCATCTCTCTTTATTTTAGAGATAAGGATGTGGTGCAGGATGATATCAAAGCCTTGCAGAAGTCTGGGTAGATGACATCAGTTACTATTCCTTTTTCCACCAATGCTGTTACTCCATCACAGAAGGCCACCAGATCAGTCAGGCATGATCTGCCCTTGATAAAATCATGCTGGCTGTCTCATATCACTCCCACATTTCATATGCGCCTTAACATTTCCTTCAATGGCCTGCAGTTCCGCAGGTCTTCCTTTCTCTTCTTTTTTTTTTCTTTTTTTTTTCTCCTGAGTTTTCCTGGTTCTCTCAGCATTCCTCTCTGCTATTGAAGGTGTAGAGGAAAACACCACCTGTACTCCCTGTACCATCCACTAGCTGCCCCAAGTTCCCTGTTCCTTTTGATAGCCCTCAGGCTTCTCTCAGTGATATTTTTTTATTCAGTACTAGTTCCTCAGAAGAAAGAAAATTTGTTTGGAATAGATTGCAAAACAGGAATATATAACCCAAGATTCACCCATCAATTAAGTGGTAGGTTTTCTAGATTTTGCTATTCTTTACAAAAGCACCAGTGGGCAGGTGTGCAGTTGCAGCCTCTTTTCTCTCTTTTGGTGTGACTTCCAGGTTACAGAAGTCAGTAGCACATCAGTCAAAAGTTTGCATTTGATTGCTCTCTGTTCACACCCAAGGGTTCTAACCTACATAAATATGTCAACTTGGTTGCAGTCTTTTGTTGATGTTGTTTTTCTTCAGTACTTCTGGACCGCAAAATTTTCTAGCAGTGAATTTAATATTTTGGACACGTACCATTCCAGGAGAATCCATTCTGAATTCTCACTGAATTTCTCTGGCACTTCCTATATCACCTTTCATAAGAAAAGTATCTTCTACTTTTCAGTTCACTCTTCCCAACTGCTCATCATAACATTCATCTCTATTACAATATTCATCTCTATTATCTCTCTAATACCGATCTCTAGCAGCAGTGCTCAGTTGCTCTTCTTCCTCAGATGCACATTAGCACAGTTCATCTATCCTCATAAAAGATCATGCTATAACAGACACGAAAAAAAAGAAAAAGCTTTTCTTTGCATTTTTTCCAGTTCTGCTGCATCTTTTCTGAGACAGGATAACAAGGACTACTTAGTACAATTCAGATGCTGGCAGACCATGAGTTTAGACAATAGTCTTAATAACATTCAGTTTTCTTCTCAACTCTTCCTTAACAACTTCTAAAGTGATATTTGCCATATTTACTCCTGCTGAGCACAAAACAATGTTCACAACAATCATTGTTTTGACTGGTTTCCAGGACCTCACCCTTGATGTCTAACATTGCTGCACCCTGTGAAATTAAGATTATTCCTCCAATGTGTATCACTCACTTATTTTGGTACTTAGCCACTGTCATGAAATCTTCCAGCAGCTATTTTCTCTGACAGCTTTAGTTCTGTCTGCATAACTTACATCAGAGACAATTTCTCTCACTTTGATATTTTCTCTTACATCTGTTACTTTCTTCCCTTCCTTCTTCCTGCCCCACAATGCAACAAAGCCAGCAACAGCACATCAACAATTCTAACATAGAAATTAAGCACCAATCCAGCTATTTAGTGCTACATTCTCATCAGTCTTCAAAGGTCGCTGCAATACAGACTTCAGAGTCCACAGGCTAATAATGTACCTCCATCATAATTTTTCACAAAGAGGCAAAGGTAAACAAATGCCATACAAATAAGGCCTTATTTTAGCTACCCAGTCTTACATGGCTTTCCATACCAAAGTCCAGGGCTGGAAATGACTACATAGCAAAGAAAATCGGGGAAAAGTTACATATATATGAGAAAATTTACAAGTTTTGACATAGGAAAAGGATCCAAAGGATCCACATCACTTGCCAAAAGGCAATTTGTCTTCTTGTGTAATAACAGCTGCTAATGGGAAACACACTCATTACTCCATCACTGCTGGCCACCAGAAGTGGATTCACATACAACCACCAGCATCCCCAGTTTCACTTAGAGCCAAATCACCTAGGTTGAGCCCTCATTGTTTCATTACTCAACTGAAAATCCTTTCTTCTGAACAGAGGACTAGTATTTATAATTTTGGTTTTTGACAAATCAAATTCAATTAAGTGACAGAGGCCTTGGGATTGTTCCTAGGCTCATTTATTTCATTAGCTTTTGAAAATACAAAAGCCCATGGAGCTGTGCACTGGATGTCCTGCCAAGAGTCCCTTGGTTTTGAAGGCCTCAGGGCACTTAGAGGAAAACTCCCATCAGTCTCATTGCCCAAGTTGCCAGTTGAATCTATCATGACACTTTATAATTTAGATACCATCAACAAAGTTTAATCAAAGTTAATTCACAATTTCCTGGTACAGAAAGAACCACAGGGAGCCACGCAAAGTGTGCAGTTTCTTGGAATTAACTTGAAGAAATCACTTTTCACACGCTGGGGTCCGAGGCACAGCCAACCATTAGCAAGAGTCCAGTAATTCAGCTGTCTCAATGCTTAGGAAAGAAGCCAGAGATTTTCTGAAGTTAATTTTTCCTCACTATCTACTACTAAGCAGCACCTAGTCTATCTGCAGCAGCTACATGGAATCTGCCAACCAACTGTAAATTTCCTTTTAAGCAGCTGCATATATTTCACCACTAATAGGATGTAAGGCATTAGGAAATGATCATTTGTTAGCGGTATACCATGTCCTTTCCAAATTTTATCAATTCTGTTAGTTTTCATTTTCTTCCAGAATATGGTTCAGTGTAAAAATTCACATGGTCAAAGCGTTATCTAGAGACCAGAAATAGCTTTCTAGCTTCCAGCCTCCCCGAGTTTGCAAAGTGACTTACACCATTCAGTAAACAGATGAAAAAAACAGCCAAAAAGTGTAACTTTTGTTAGTCATTTAGGAATACTACTGACCAGATCTTTTATTATTGCCCTTTATACCCTTTTTTTTTATTTTATCACATGCTTACTTTTAGAGGATAAGTTGTATAAGCATCTATAGTTTGCTGAAAAGCATTAGGATTTCCTTTTTTCTTTAGTCTTCCCAACTGCATCAAGAACCATGAGAAATGATATTATAATTACCCCTGCTATGTTACAATAACTATGGGTCTGGGTGACCTACGAAGCTAAGAAAGAGCAAAAATAGTTGAAGACTTGTCCAGTGTTGGCCCAATGCAACTTCATATTTGCATGTAGGATTCTGCCTGTATTACATTTTTCCTCTCTGGTAAGTAAGCTATGAGAAGCTTCTTCAGTGCCTGCAAAAAGTATCAGTTCTAAACATTACTTACAGTTTGTATGCATGATTGAAGATTTGAACACGCCACTGCATAAGGCTAAGGATCTGTTTTCCCTCTAGAATTATGATATTTTCTTTATGGTGGTCAACCTGACTGGCTTGTATATTTATTATCCATCTGATAGATTATAGTATTTTAATCAAACAATGCTTATTAACTGCAAAAATTGGAAGGAATAACAATATATTTGCATTATATTATATAGCTAAATTCACATTTCTAAGTCTATCTATTTACAATTTACCATTTACAATTAAAGTATTAACGTAAACAACTCTGCAGCATTATGCATAAAGCTGTACAGAAGTTTCACTGAATAATCAATGATAATAACAATTAATGTTACAAACAATATGTTTATCTGGAGCAAACTTCAGTCTTCCATTACTTGCTGACTCCTGACATAATTGGAAAGTGATCTGTCTTACTTTGACCTGTAAACAACTGTATATTCAGGAGTATTTTGCAAGCATTCAAGAGGTCACTACAATCTCAGCAGGCTATGAGAATGCTGCTTTCTTCCAAGGAAGAGATTGTTGCTGGTTACTTCTGTGAAGGCTCAACCAAGTCAGCAACTACAACAGCTGAAACCATGTGTGCTGTGAGATAGATCACATCCACTGATATTATGAGACTATTTCAGCAACATGCTTGGTTGAAACATCTCAGTACCGCTACAACGCAACACAGATCTCAAGTGGCCAAGCACAAATTCACATTAAAAAAGACATTTCTTAATCTCTCCTCATCACAACTAATACCTGGGCTGAATCCATTGCTCTCCTGAGGTTCTTGCTTGGTACAAGTGTCAGAGTAGCATGCTGAACAAGACCCCGCTGTGGGAACTAGCAGAGGCGTGTTCACCTCCTGGCCACTCTCTCAACTCAGCCAAATGAGGGAACAGACTAAGGATAACATCCAGGGCAACGTGAGAGAGATGTATGCACTATATTCCTCTGTGTTTTGCCAAGACAGCAGCACCCAAATTAAAGATACTGCTCATCTGAAAGGAAGTTTCCTGAACATGTGCATTCAGACAAACGACCATGCCTTTACACACACTGAGCTCCAAACTGCAGAACTTCCTCCCTTGTCCTGGTTGTCTGTTTGTTTAAGTGTTTTTTGTCCTGCTTGGGACAGAAAGATTTTGTGGTTTTCTTGGGTCTTCTTTTTTATTTAAGAAGCGAAAGTCACTGTTGATTATTTATTTATATTACCTTATTGCTCTCATAAGCCAGGGTCCCCATCAGCTGAGTTAATTTTCTAGAGTTTTATAGTGGCAGCCATCCCATCATGCTGCAAAATCTTTGACAAAGGGAATATGTCAGAGATATACCAACCCATTTTTAAGTATCAGTTCCTACTTTGAATTTCTTTTACAGCTTTTGAAGGAGAGCAACGTTGAAGCACAGATGGCATCATTAAAAGTAAACATTGGCCAGGATACAGTATAAATACCTTACTGTGGCATCCGTTCTAAATATAGGGCTAAATATAGGATATACCACAGTCAAGCCAATTGC
Organism: Perdix hodgsoniae; assembly: GCA_035772895.1. NCBI lineage: Eukaryota > Metazoa > Chordata > Aves > Galliformes > Phasianidae > Perdix > Perdix hodgsoniae. The sequence continues at coordinate 15,215,025 of JAPSGF010000007.1, forward strand.
ATGCTATGATATTGGTTTACCTTTTAATGAGATCCACAGTCTTAGTTTAAAAAAAAAAAAAGGAGAGAACTATAATATGTGATATTCTAAATTTGCCAGAGTAAGGCACCAATGTTTGAATACTAATTATTTGGATTAGGCTTAAAATTGCCATTTAGGGAGAGCCTGGATGTGTGATTCTCTAAGCCACAGTCCTTCCAAGCCTCAAGGGAGACAGTATTATTCAATTTATTAAGTTGATGACAGCTCCTCAGCAAGCTGACCTGAACTAGCATACAGTATGGCACAGCTCCCCCTGAGAGGAGTCCCAAGCCAGTGTTGATGTCTACTTCCTCCTCTGTCCCTAGGTAACTGTGGTAGCAGTACAAAGCACAGCAGTATTACTTCCACACACAGGCTGATGAGAATTTTAAGCACATAAGTGATCTAGAAATGTTAGTGCTGAGGAGGAGGGAGCTGGAACACACTGAATCTTATGGTTTTAATGTATTCCTAAAACGTAATCCCATTCTACCGTCCTACCTGATTTAATATCTTACAGTACACTGTAGGTATCAGCCATTTTTGCTGCAACCAGTATGTGCTGGTTAGGGTACAGTTCCCAAGGCCACGAGGAGAATTGAATATGTCAATCTCCAAGTTACTAGTGGGAACCAGCTACCCCATCGCCTTATATTGCCTTGAGACAATCTTTCCCCAGACATAACTTCTGCACATTATGAAGTCTAGTAGTCCACTGGTAACTGCTCAGTCCTTTGCCGATGAATCCGAAAGAAATTACACGAGTTCACAACCACCATACTGATGATGGCTTTCCCTTGTGATAGAACATCCTCAAACAATACAGAACTGCTTCCATACACTAAGGCCAATCTTCTCAACATAAATATTTCATAATTTTAATGTGCAGAGATAGAAAGCAGGCATTTTCTCTTCATGTATATAATTAACTATCAGGCTGACTTCTGGCTGTGTGTGAAATTTTGCTGCTCTACAGACAGATATCAATGCAAAATAAAAAGACTACAGAGAAATTTATATTCGTGGCAGAACAGGAGTTGCCACCTAAGACTTTCAGTTTAACAAAACAGCCAGTCCATTATTTTCTTCTTCATACCTATTTCTTATGCGTTTCATCTGCTATGCTAGATGACTCTCTAGGGATTAAGGAGTTATGTTTCATTTTTCACTGATCCTTAACAAAATACTGCAAAAGTTTCTACAGTATAACAGAGGGAATGCTGTAATTGTTCCAAGTGTATTATATTTTAGACTAGCTGAATAACCTTTGGGGAATCAGAATGCTGAATCACAGATAAAACATTACATACTCTTAGCCATTAAGCCATATTTACACAGAAATTCATTCCCTGTTTTGAAATGGGGTTTTTTCATCTGTAGAGAAAGGGATTTTACTTTCAGCTGGGGAATAAGATCAGCTAAAAATCTCATAATATTTTCTTCCCAAAATAAAATTATTTTCATTCTTCCCCTCCCGTGTGCTTCGCAGACTAATTTGGTCTCATCAGAAAGGTTTGTTGATGAAACACTACTGCAGCAGCAGAAGGAAGAAGGGAAAAATAAAAACGTCACAATTACCTTCCAAGTAATCACAGAAACATAGGGTTTGGAAGGAACTTGTGGAGATCAAATAGTCCAACAAACCTGCTAAAGCAAGTTCCCTAAACTAGATTACACAGGAAAGCATCCACATACGTCTTGAATATCTTCAGTGAAGAAGACTCCACAATCTTTATGGGCAGCTTGTTCCAGTGTTGTGTCATCCTCAAATCAAAGTTTTACCTCATGTTCATTTGGAACTTTCTACTTTTCAGTTTGTGCCCATTGCCCCTTGTTCTGTTGCTGGGCTCTGCTGAAAAGAGCCTGGCCCCGACTACGTGACTCATGCCCATAAGCATTGGTAAGATCACCCAACAGCCTTCTTTTCTACGGGCTGAACAGTCCCAGGTCTCACATTTTATTTACCAAAAACTATTAAAACAATTTTAGTTGCTTCATCATACGTCTTTTATTAGCTAGCAGTTTTTTGCAAATATTTAAATAGGAACACCCATTCAATCATTAGGTTGTTGATCTTTTGAAGATCTGGTATGAACTCCAGCAAGTCACTTAGTATCTAATTATCAGTGGTGTTTTAAACATCATTGTTAAGGAAACCAAAGATGTTTTCTGCAAAGATTCGGGTTCTGCCTACAGATTTGTTTCATCATGAGCAAGCAGAGATTGTCAAGACCTCCACAAAAAACAGATCATGAAAAATAAGGGAGTCACATACCAGGCTGCAGAACATTAGAAAACACTTATAGATACTAAGGCTCAAGTAATTATCTAGCAAAAACTTTTACATCATTTGTGTCATCAAAAGTAAACAAATATAAGAAAAATCTGAAGGGCCAGTAACATGTGAGACAAGTGTTTGCTAGAGTACTGGAGCCCTGATAAAACAGAAAAGAACATAAGCATCCCAGTCACTCAGGCAAGGCAAACTGTAGCAGCAGAAGTTGGAGTAATGTGCTCAGGCCTTACTGCACATAAAAAAGGAGCAGAGCCATACAGACTCCCTCTCCTGTTCTGCCAGTGATTGCCCCATTCATTACAAACTGAATGTGAATTCTTCAAGGGAATGAAAAAGGGAAACTTGAACATTTGCCTTGCATTATGATACAGATATTTGTATTTCACAAATGCAAAAGTAATTCCCACTCCTTCAATGCATTTCACAATCCTGACTCCTGAAGATGTCAATAATGCTGCAATGAAAGTTAAGATGGGAGTTCTACCATTGGTTTCAGCAGCATAGGATCAAGTTTGTTGAATTACTGTGGGGTTTGAAGCTGTGCATGTCCTTAACTGCTTGGGTGTATGACAGCCACTTCCAATTATCCCGAACAGTATCATTCAATAGAAACTATCCACCCATGAGCAGCAAGGCCAATGTGTCACTTCTGTCTGAATCCACACCTTTTACGTGGCACAGACTAAGTATCCACATCCTGCTCAGGGGAAGATTTCATCCTCTCATTGGGTTTGGAGCTGGCTGGTGGTGAAAGCTCCAATCCCTGCGACCTGTATGTGGCACAGAATCACTAAATCATTTCCCTGTCTGTGTCAGACTGGGCTGTCTCATTATCAAATCCTCATGTGTGGGATCTTTCCATCCCTTTCAATAGCAACATGAAGGATAAAAGAAACAAAGGCTAGCATATGTGTCAGAGCAGTCTAGTCAAACCATGCATAGGTGGGTTTCCTTCTGGAGAAATGACTGTGAAATTCCACAGCTATTGTTGTGCAAATGTTAAGTATCACCTCAAAAATGCTCTTATGTTTAAAAAAATAAAAATGCAGCAATTTGACCCCAGCTGTGGTTACTCAGTCACTTTTTACTCCAAAGCCAGATTCAGCACTGATAAGCAGGAACAACTGCCTCTGGCTGTTACAGTTATGAAAGCTGTGGTAGAAATACCCACGTTCTTTTTACAGGGAAAGGTGTTCATCTTGTTTCTTGCAACTGAGGAAAAACTAAATCTGCACAACACTATTCAAATGTCAAAACTTTGATGGATGTTTTCCAGGGTCTGACAAAGCCTAAATCATCAGGGGAATAGCTCTTTATGGATGTGAGAAACAGTTCAGTAAAAAGAGCCCTTCTACTGTAAGACAGTGAATTTGAATCTATCAGGGCCGCTGTTTAGTGCTTAGCTGCAGATTTCTTCCCTAAAGGTAAAAATGACTTGCTTTATGCAGCTCTAATTAGCAGGAAGACGCCCAGTTCTCTGCTCAGTCTGAGCAGTCTTTCCCACCCCCCTACCACACACAGCAAAAGAGAGAAAAAAGGAAAAATAGTACCAGTTTATTAAATAAAACAAAACCAAAGCTGTACAACTGCTGTTTTTAGCCCCATTGGAGAAGTCTTTGTCTAGTTTTACAGGCCTAACATGTGTCCGATCAAGTTCAATTTCTGAGGAGATCTAGATGGAAAACAATCAGGTGTTATCAACAGTATCACTGGAGCAACATCAAAGCCCTGCCTTAGTGCATGAGCCTTGATGCTCCCCAGCTGCTGCACACAGAATCCAAGGAGAAACTCCAGGATTTGACAGAGGTTGCAAGACACCTTGTAAAGATGGAGAAAATTAACCAAGCAGGTGTCTAGCATGGCTTGTTTCTAGAAACTCCTGCCTCAGTTTTAAACCATCAGGTTAAAAAAAAGAAAGAATGTACACAGTAACAAATGCTTTTTAAAACCAAAATAGCCACAAACAAGTATTTTGGAGATGGCTTCATTAGAAACTGTAATACACAGATTCTGGTACTAGCCACAGCTGGACACAAGATTATGTCCATGGCTCCATTATAGAAAGAATGTGAACCTCCTTTGATGACTCAAAAGAAACTAGTACATACTGTAACTGCTTATGAATTAGGACTTCGTGCAGAGGTTGTATGCCCTGCTAATTAGATACAGCCACAATTAACATGCCTCTGGCAGTTGTCAAATCTCAGGACAGTTTAATTGTAGGACTCTCTATTACACTCCTGTCTCTGACTCACTGTTGCCTGACCAATTCAGAACACAGTTTTACCTTGAGTCACGGGCAAATGGGCAGGAATAGTGAGGAATTGCACAGGTCTACATAGGAGCAGGCAGGTCTGTTTGCTGGCCAGGTGCTGGAAGATGAGCAATCTTTACGTCCTATGCTTTTCCTTGGGCAATGAAGGTAAAGCGTGAGTTGACATTTAGCCAGCAACCCAGAGGATACATCCTTGAGTATGATGGGAGACTTCACAAGTGCAAAAGGCCCATTTCATTACCAAAGCAGATCCTTGTGTACTAAGCAACACATCTTCCTCTCTTCCATATGTGTCCCATCTGAACACACAGCAGACATAATCAGCTCCAGCTGGGACATTTCCTGTTCCTCCCCTCCCCCCCCCGCCTCCCCCCCCCGTCCAGCGTTCCCCCCCCTCTAAGCCATCGCACCGGTGGGTGTTTGCT
>JAPSGF010000007.1:15220141-15250814 GCA_035772895.1 Perdix hodgsoniae
CCATCATGGCACATCCCACAAACATCATTACCTCTCATTCCTACCATTTCAACACTCTATGATCACAATGAGCAGCACAAATATATCCTTATATAGCACCTTAATAAGTAGGCGTTGCAAAGATATTTGATCCATGACTAAGTATGCTAAAGATGTGTCTCTCCTACAGATCACTTCACTGTTATATATATCTTTTAGAGATGGCCCCCTTCTTTTGGATTAATATCCAAGTAGGTTAAACCAGATGATGTTCTCTGAAGTAATGTTTGTTTGCTATACTCAAAAATGAATACCTAATAAAAGGCATGTCTAGCCAAAGAGGCCATTCTCAATCAGAAGCTCTATCTGTCACTGACATCTCCTTGATGTCTCTAAGGCTCAGTACTTCAACAAATTTGTAAGACTGCCCACCTGATGTAGGCACGCACTTCCTCCACTTACAGGACCTGCATTAAAGCAAGAAAGCTGGGATCTTTATGGAGATGGTCTAGCCAAATCTCAAAGTGAATTCATAGGATAGGCATCCAAACAGAGTTGTGCATCACCTTTCCTAAATTCAATATATCTTGTAAGCCTGTCTGGCTTCGGGTCTAATATTAACAAGCTGTGCCACTCACTCTGACCTCTCTATGACCACTAATTCCTTCCTATTCTCACTATCCTCTCTTCCCAACATGCATTTGCCAGATTTTCTCCAAGCCGACAGGATATACTGAAGTGGTAATCAACTCCAGCTGAGGTGCCTCCTGCTTCCTAAAGCCTGCTTTGGCTACACTGGTATTTGTCACAGGGTTTATACACATACCAGTGCAGCACAAACTCCCATGACGCACACCAACATCTCCAGCAACTCAGAAGCCAAGCTGACTGAGAGCCTACCAAGTACCACATTTTAAAATAAACACAAGTTTGCTTACATTGTATCTTGATATTTCACCAAGGCCTTGGGCTCTGCCCAGGAAGCAGACAGAAAGACCAAGCTGAGCAGAAAGATGGGCTTGTGGTTAAGGCACTGGTCTGGGAGTTGACACAGCTGGGATTGGACCCTGCTTCCTTACCATATTTCTCCAAGACCTTGAACAAGTTGCTAATTCCTCAGGACCTTAGTTCTCTAATCTTCAAAATAGGATGCAACTTTCATACTGCACCTTCCTTCACTATAGGGATTGGCCAACAATTTAAGTGAAAATGGGATTTTTAAATTGTATTTCTACCACATTCATACTATTTAGGAAGGCATAACGGAATTAGAAACAGTAATGTCGCTCAATGCACACAATAAACTGAGAGCTTCACCTTGAAACCCAAATGTTTCAACACGTAATAGATCAGAAAAATCTTGTATCTGTGATGTATAATGTTTCAGAGAAATACTGGTTGCTCCGGTGTCCAGGCTGTTCTCCACCAGCCCCTTCACAGGGGCTGCGCTCAGGATCAGAACCACCTGCCCTGAGCAGATTCAGTGCACAGACTTGTGGTCAAAGCACTTGATGGCCACTTGGAGTATCCTGAGCAGATTCAAAGTTACACGTCAACATAAATGAATTATATTGAAGCTAGAGGGGAGTCAGCCTTGCAGGACAAGACTGGAATTCCAAATAACATTAATAACTTACATGGTGAAAACGATTCCAGTAAGTATAATATCATTACAGTAAAGTAGGAATACTTGCCCATGGATAGAAGATGTGAGGACTGTACAGAACTGCTGCTTACAAGAAGAGAACTGGAATTTTGGCTAAATAAAGTTGTAACCATCTGTAACCCTGGAACATATGTGCAGGAGTAAAAACTGCAAGTTATATGAAGTGTCCACTTCATTTGGCTTTTGTAAGTATGGTCAGCAGGTCAAGGGAGGCAATCCTGCCTCTCTACTCCTTGCTGGTGTGGTCTCACCTGGAGTACTGCATCCAGATGTGGAGTGCTCAGTGCAGTACAGTTGTGGACCAGTTAGAGCATGCCCAGAGGAGGAGAACTGGGGCTCTTTAGCCTGGAGAAGAGAAGGTTTAAAGGTGACCTGATAGCAGCCTTTCAATATCTAAAGGGGATATACAGGAAAGAAGGGGGACAGACTCTTTATCAGGGTCTGTGGTGATAGGAGAAATGTCTTCAGGCTTAAAGAGTGTAGATTTAGGTTGAATATAAGGAAAAAGTCTTTTATAGTGAGAGTGGTGAGGCATTGGAACAGGTTGCCCAAAGATCTGGTGGATGATCTGACCCTGGAGGCTTTCAAGGCAAGGCTGGATCATGCCGTGGGCAACCCCTCTAGCTATTAATTGCAGGAGAGTTGGACTAGATGACCTTTACAGGTCTCTTCAAATTCTAAGCATTCTGTGATTCTACGGTTCTACAAACTCAGCTGAATAATTACACCCTGACTTGTATCATTTCATGGAATTCCAGAAAAGAATGACGGGAGCGGCTCAGAAGTCATGAACTGCAAAACAAACTGAGAAATTGGGCTTTCTTAAAGAGAAGAGAAACGAGCTGCTGAAAAAAAAAGAAGGGGGGGAATTAATTAATCTATGGTGATCAGAAAGTAGAAATGTGATTAAGTTATACATGTTAAGGAAAACACTGGAAGTAAAAGAATAGTGAAGCTCAGGAATGTTTTTCTTGGACAAAACATCCACCACTAGGAGAATTAAGGACAAGTTGAGAGAAAATCTCTAAGGAATGAGACTGATTCAGTCCTGTTATGAGCCAGATGATGTCCTAGAAGACCCGTATTCCCTTCAGCTGCATTTTTTAATTATACTTTCATTTCTGTAGTGACTGGGTAAGTAAAGAGCCCACATCATGGAAATAATCATGAAGTGAATCCACCTGAAAATTCTCAGGGGTTGTGTTTTCCCAGATTTACCTCCAGATTCTTACTTTTGAGGAAGAGTCACAATAAGTATGTGTCAAGGTGAATGTTTCATTGCTAGATTGTTTGCTGATAAACATTGAGAAGTGTCTGGAAGGTGCATTGCTTAACTTCTATGCACCCTGGGTAAGCAAGATAAAAATGTAAACTCTCCAATTTCCCTAATCATTAGAGGTGAATGTCCAGCAAAATGCCATGTAAATGCAACATTCCCAGAGGAGGTATCAGGCCTCCAAGTCACATTCCAAGAGCATGGCCAAGCTGGGGAGGAAGACAGAGGAAAAACGTCAGCTTTGCTTCTGTGCTTTCTTTCAGACTCCATCCATCTTTCCACTTCATCAGTGTGGGGAAATATTTCAGCAAGAGGAATCAGCTTCTTTAATTACAGTTCTCCTCACACTCAGGTGTTCATCTTAGTCTTCTGGGTGAGGAAACAAACGCAGACCCCCCTTCCTCAACCTCTCAGCTGAGCACCACAGACTTAAGTTTCATTCAGAACCGGCTGATGTACTTAGAGGATGAGATAACGATTAGTGATTTCGCACTATATTTTCAACCATCAAACTCAACATCTGCTCACATTCAGTGGGTGACCCAAAATGTCACAATTTAATTATACACTGCTGAACTGTATGTCTGCAGCCATAGAATGGAATTAACCTTTCAGGGGAGGTATGCGAAGGAGGAAAATTTTTAAAAGAGTTCTCTCTGTATATGCTTGATGCAGGTATATTTATAAAGATACGAGTCACTGGTGCCACATACCTATGTGTTTGTTAATATAACCACAGATAATCATTCTACAACCTGTGCTGAACTAAAATCAGCGGGCTGCAAATCTGGATATTGCTCATACGGAATTGGAGTTATCTTACATGCCACTTACTGATAATCTGGTTATGTCTCTCATATGTAGACATGCCTCATATTTAGGAAGTTCCTGGGGATATGGTTAGATTATGCTAGAACATAAGTAAACACTGAGTGAGTCCTGTGAAGGCAATGGCCATCACCAGATGCTTTAAGCAAAAGCAAGAGTGCCGTGATGAACAAGCATCAAATAAGAATGAGTGTGGAACATTCCTACCTCAAAAACAAATCCTGTACACAGATTCACAGGAGTGAACTGCTATTTCAGTATCAATGTTCATGTCCTTATTGCTAAGCACAATCTTACTTCATCATTGCACTTCCATACTCTTCCCATTCCTGTTCTCCTACTCTAGGCTTGCCTACAGCTTTTACACTCCCCCCATACGAGACCATCCCTTCAGGCTTCCTGCAAGGCCCATCAGCAACAATGAAAGCATATATCTCTTCCTGCCTATTCAACTCACACTGCAGCCTCACTCACCTTACTGCATCAGCTCTCCCTTAGCACATCAAAAGTTCAGCCAGCAGAAACAGAACTCATTTACAGTTTGACTTGCACTCAGTTTTCTCAACAGTTTGCTGACTCTGGAGAGTGCACTAGGCTTCTATTAGAACAAGAGAACTAAGAAGGTATTTTGACTACATTATTTATGTCACTGTGAAGATGTCATAAAGAAGAATTGACAACTGAACCACAAAGTCACACTTAAACATCGATTCGGCCATACAACTGTAGTTACATTATGTAATAAGAACTATTTCTGTAGAGTCTCAGCAAGATGATTTACAGACACAGAAAAGAGAAGACCTTTCAGGTTTCAGTATATACACATATCTGGGAAACACATATCTGTATATGTGTATATTCAGGTTTCAGTATATACACATATCATATATACACATATCTGGGAAACAAACAGAAAGACAGAAACATATGGAAAGAACCAGGAACCCCAGAGTAAATTGAAGAATAAGGAGCAACCTTGTTCTTTCTCAATGGATCATAAATAACCATTTCTCTGTCTTGCCAGCTCATCTCCCTGTCAAAAAAAGAAAAAAAAGAAAAAAAAAAAAAAAAAAAAAGCTATGCCGACTTTTTGGCATAAACTGACCTTACAATTAGAGACAGGCCCATAATGCAGAGCTGCATGAGGACTTTGCCGTTTAAAATTCAAGCTCAGACAAATCCAAACATTTGGGGATCATCTTTATTTTTGTGTTTTTGAATGGCTCATGTCTCAGATCTCTGGAAGGTGAAGAGCACGGCAGTTGGTTCTGGTTCTGACCAACACAACTATATGACTCAGTTGTCAGAAAAAAAGAAGAAAACTTCCCAGAAAGGCCAGTGCACGGTTATGTCTGCTCAGCTGTAGCTCTAAAATGGCTTCAGCTATCACATGGGTTATACACAAATATTTACTGGGCTTTCAATCAAAAACAAATATTTACTATTCTAATCGCAGCAGTATTTGGCAAATGCACTAGTCTGCAAATACAGAGCATCTTCCTAAGGAAACACATACACAAAGCGGAACGAATGCAAAAGAAAACTGCTCTTCCCACTATTAGAAAGACATTTCTTTCAGCTTTCTTAAAGTTTTGCCAATCACATAAAGTCATCACTGTTGTTTCATCCCATCATATCCTTGAGTCATTTACCAGCTTGCTATACCTTGCTGAAGTCTTGTGATCCATTTTCAAAACAGTCTGGGTGGCCTCCAACCTATATTTGTTGCTGTACCAAGCCACTCCAACTGATTAGTGCTTCATCTGTAAAACATAACAAGTCTTTGCTGCCACCAAAGAAATTTTCTTTTCTATGCCCACAGAAATCATGAAAGGCTGTCAGATTCTGAAAACCTGTAAGAAAGATCACCACCAGGCATACTTCACTATCTCAAGTGGAAGAAGACAGATCAGAGTCTGATTCAGAGCACTAGACACTGCTTGTGAAGGGTCCACAGGTAACATTCAGTTTTCATTATAGAGTGAGATTTGCAACAACTAAGCAGGAAGGATTGCACCATAAATACAGTCAGCTTCACACTAAAGACAGACTAAAATCTGAGCAACATGTTTATTCCATCAGGAAGCTTTACAGTGCCAGAGAAGCTGCAGTTTTAAAATCAGGTCAATGCTATAGGTCACCACAGCTTTCACAGAATCACAGAATGGCCTGAGTTAAAAAGACCTCAAAGATCATCTAGTTTCAACTCCGCTGCCATGGGCAGGGTTGCCAACCACTAGACCAGGCTGCCTAGAGCAACATCCAGCCTGGCCTTGAATGCCACGAGGGATGAGGTATCCAATAACCTCTCTGGGCAACCTGTTCCAGTGCAACACCACCCTCTAAGTGAAAAAATTCCTCCTAACATCTAACCTACATCTCCTTTGTCTCAGTTTAAGACCATTCTCCCTTGTCCTACCACTATCAACCCACATAAACAGTCATTCCCCCTCCCTGTTACACTTTCTCTGTGAGTGAAAGGGTTGGTGCATCACAGTTAAAACCAGACACCAGCTAGCCAGTGATGCTCAAGACAGTAAAGTAATTCAAGAGAAACACAAGAGGAGGTTAGAAATTTGTGAAACCAAAAGTTTTTAAGATTATTAGATATACTTTCCCATTTATGAAATGCTTGGAGGGTGCTGCTGCAAGTTTCTTTGACAAGTAACACATAATATTTTATCATTCTAACTCCAAGGATTCTAAGATTCCATGATCACGTGTCCACTGAACTTCACAATAACTAACTGCAGCGAATCATTCTTAACACTTGTGCCAAATGTACAGTGGCACAACAAGCAATAATCTAAGTGCTACATAACTTCTTTATTTTTATTTTTTTATGTAGGCAGAAGGTATGATAAATTATTTAAGAACCAAGATGTCTTCAGTAATGCACATATGAAGAAAGCTAGGATATTAGTGGTGCTTTTAAAAGATGAAAAGACCTAATTTAAAAAAAAAAAAAAGAAAGAAAAAATTTTACCCTTCCATGTGAGATGCTCACTTGAAGTGTATTTACACGACACATATCAGCAGTGATCCTAGACCATGATAGAGTCTCACAGGTGCCTTTGGAATATATTTTTAAACATACGCAACCACATTTTAGGAAGTAGTTTGCTAGAAAAGCATCCCCCTACACACATTTCTCAGCACTTTTCTGGGATGTCTATAATAAAAAATAATAATTATTTAAAATAGGAAGAAATCTTACTGGACAAATAGGATGTGAGAGCCAATTATACATTTGTGAAACTGGGTAAGACATTGTAAACAAACACTTTGTGAAACAGAAATTTGAAAACCTTTCAGAGAAAAGACACACACAAATCTGTTTTGTTGATACAAGACAGAAATTCTGCTCAAATTTTCAATATGTAAAAAATTGAAGTGCCTTGCTTGTCCTGAGTCTGTGTTTGATATAAATAGCTTCTGTGTCTTCAGATCTAAGACGATTTTTTTATAAGCTTTCATTAATAATGTACTGCATACTATAACAAATATTAACTTCTTTTCTGAAGCTATAGCACACAAGAACATCCTATATATGCATCAGGGATAATTTTTATAATTTCGTTTCCAACACGAATGTCAACCAACTTAAACAGAGTAAGATCTTTTTAGTGCATGATGAAATGCGACTTCAACTGTCATAAACAGAAAATTATGCTTATCCACTCTATTCTCTATGACCAAAGATGGAGAGCACACAGTAGTAGCTCCCAAGACACCAGTATATTAGAAAGATCCCACACATCCTATTAACATCCATATTCCAAAATCTCACTTGAAATAAGCAAATGCTATAATCCTTCATTGACTGTGGCACATTTGATAAACTGGATGAGGTACTGCAAGAAAAACCAAACTCAGAGTTAGGCAGCTATTTTTGTTGTAGATAATATTTTTATATTTTAAAAACTGAAGTCTTGAATTATAACATCTAACAATGATTTTAACTTATTAACAATTAAACTATTTACTTCTACTCTGGAATATTTCATAAAAGCATCTTCAAATAGTCAATAAATAACAAAAACTAATTTAAAATGAACAGTTCTACATTAGTTATGAAGCACAAAAAGGAAGGTTCCAAGAGTATACTGTTTCAGTCATGCAACTGATGATGAAGTATTTAGAAAGTATTCAGTAATAGTAACATTTTCAGATGGCCATCTGATTGCTTCAGTCATCACACTTTGGAACACAGTGATATTTTCATGTTTTGAAAGCCTCCATCAAGACCTTTAGAATAGGGTCTTAAGTTCCCAAGTGTGCCTGAGATAAACCCGAGTGAAGGTGTGCATCAACCTAAACCATATATTTTTGTAGCTAACATGCCCACAGCACACTATCCATCATCAGTGATCGAACTCTATATTAGAGTTTTAGGCTAGACCATCATCAATTCCTTTGTTCTTTCCTTCATCTCACAACAAAAGTTAAATTAAATTTTAAAGAAACACAAATGGGGAGAGAATTGCTCACTTTGAGTCATTTGTTACCATAAACTCAATGACTTACAGATCCCATCTTTGGACAAGTGTGTCATGAGACCTGCTGAAAAAAAGGTCTGTTTCAAATAATAGACACAGTGTCACACCCATCTGAATGGTCCTTCTGGTTTTGTCTTCACTTTGGGTTTGGTTTGGCTCTCTTGGAACATGCTATTTCACTTTTTTTAAAAAAAAGCAATCTGCCAAATGTGGGCAGAGGGTGTGTCTTGTTGACATCTTGCGGTCCACACGAAATGGCCACTTCGCTGATTGTCAGAGCAATATAATTAAGATCTTAAAATCAAGGGAGATTTTAAACAGTTACATTAGTTGAACAGCAGTAGCATTTGTTGAACGACGACAATTTTAAGCTTCTTCTCAACATTCAAGTATGACCACCTCAATAACTCATCATCAGTGCAACCTTTCTTAATCCCCAAGCGTATCATTTGTCTGGGTTCTCCTTTACCAATCATTACTAGGCACAGCTACAACCTGCTATTACTTTGCAGAGAAATAACAGCAGTCAAAATGAGCCAAATCTGAGGTCCTTCTAGTCCAGTGTGCTGTTTCCAGCCATGTCCAGGAAACAGCTGTTTAGGAACAAAAACAAAGTAAGAGAATTAGCGTTTCTGTGGTATACTCTTCCAGCAATCAGCAGCTTAGGGAAATATTTCCTGATTTCTAGAAGCAAACTATTCCCACAAGATTACATACGTCCAAGGCTTGGTGGTTCATACAAGCCAAATCTCAGAGTTGAATCTTTAATCGGTCAACCCTTAAACACTGAAGGATATAACTGTCGATAAAAATCAGTGACATTTCAGCAGATTGAAAGCAGCTAACATTATAAATAACTATTTGGACTTCTGTATTAAAATGAAGTGTGCTAGGGCCCAGCTCTCATTTATGTGGAGGTTATTATGAATCATAGCAGCAGTAAGGAAGAAATTAGGAGTAATTCTATGAATTCTATTTGTCGTGTGAAAATATAAAAATTAAATAAGACTGCTGTAACTAACCACTCATATAGCTAAAATGATTTACAGCAGCCAAGAATTCAGTCAAACATTGATATGAAGAGAAGCACATGGACAATAAGATTATATTTTGCAATGTAACAGTAGTAGAGCCTTTTCAAAGAACATTTTGGTGTGAATAAATTCAACAAATCAGAAAACCCTGCCAATATTGTGAGACATATATCATACATGACACACAAAAAAGTACTTAAGTATAGGATACTCTTAATAAAATCATAGAATAATTTAAGCAGGAAAGGTCCTCTGGAAGTCATCTACTCCAACCCTCAATTCAGAGCAGGTGCAATTAGATCAAGTTGCTTATGGGCTTGTCTGATCGACTCTTGGAAATCTCTAAGGGCAGAAACTCAAGACATTTAAGCCATGAGGTGAGAAAAATCACTGCTTTTATGCTACAAATGTCAGATGGCTGATTCTTATGGCCCTTCTGCTGAGACTAGGAAAAAATATTTGATTAAGAAATTCTTTGCAGAGGCCTCCCCTGTTCCCTCAGCTTCTGGAGCTGGTGGCATGGAGGAAAGGATGGATTTCTACCACATCATCCATCGTTTCATCCAATATATTGTCTAAAAAAATGTAAAGCAAGACAGCATATGTGCATATACATTTTCAAGGAATGAGTCAGACATTCCTAATGAGTGACAGGTCTTGGGATACAGCATCTCCACTCTGTAAAGACACAGCAAGAAGCAGGCAATAGCCTTACCGAGGTAACCTGGCAAATACACTTGGAAAGCTGCATAAGAGTTTCATGCAAAATTCAGATATTTCTGTGGGATGGCAACTCACTCACTAGCATCCTGTACATGATGATGACAAGCCATGGTTTATGCTCCGCAAGTTAAATGTATTTTATTTAGTTGTTGTAACAAAAACAAAATGAAATTTTATATCATAGGATAAAAGATTTCAAGCTGTCCCTGACAGCCAATAGTAGGGATATATATTAATAGCTGTCTTAATTCTTCGAAGTGCAACAGAAATGGAGGCCAGACATCAACAATTTATAAGCTCATCTGGGCAAATAAATGTCTGCAGATTATTGTAAACCTGCTTGCAAAGCATGTCTATAAGTGATCTCACCCTTTTTCTGAACCTGTAATACTCGAAGATTTACAACATCCTCTCTAAACTTAAATCAAAACATCACTGCTTGTTCTGATAAGAGCTTTAACTTCACAGACACTATCCCAACAACATTCCTTCAGTTAAACAAAAGGCTTAAATATCTGGCTACACTGGAAGAGGCAGGGTTACTCTTTTCTTCCTTCTCAGCTGCAGAGAAAACATTGTGAACTACAGAGGGCACACAGGTGAAGAAAGTTGGTGGGCACACTTTCACAGCCCTGCACTAGGGTAGCACCTACCTTCTTGTGTGTAAATACATAAAATTCCATCCAGAATCCAACATTTCTGTCTAGGACATTATAAAACACAAAACACCAAACGAACTGGTCAAAAACATTTGCATTTTAAGACCAATGACAGATTTTGTGTTGAGGGACATGGTTTAGTGAGTACTACTGGGGATATGGATGGTTAGACTGGATGATCTTGAAGGTCTTTTTCAACCTTGGTGATTCTGGGATTCTGTGATTCTGTGATTTTATGGGATACACTTACCATTCTGAAGAACCCAGAAGGGTTCTTCAACCCAGCTTGCTTCTCTTCTGTACTGTCATATCCTGAGGGCGCCCAAGACATCACCAGTGAGGAACTATTGAAGCTTGTCCCTTTTTAGGATTTGCAGTTACACCTATGTGCCATGGTCTCATTAAAGATAGATGAAAGCTGTCTAACCATAGGTACAAGCATGTTACAAGCATGTCTGGATACGTGCCAGAAAAGATTCTCTGCTCATGTACAGGTTATACTTTCATTCAGATCACACAAAGAATATTACTGTGTGCTATGGAGAAAAGGGTTCATAAGTTCTTGCAAAGTACAGAGGGGGGGCAGGGTCTCTTAAGGGACTTCTCTTAAGTCTCTTCCTAGTCTGAGGACATCAAGTATTCTGGCATAGTCAAGTGCCAAACCTTCTCATGTCACTTGACACAAACAGAACCAACAGTAAAGGGAACACTTGCAACATTAAAGGATTATTTTCTGTTGGAAAGTGAAACTGGAATGCAGAACCATAAAGTACATTTAATTATGACAGTCACAAACAAGCCTAGCTGGATTTGGTGGAAGTCTTTTCATTGATTTCACATGGCAGGAAAATTTGGCTCATCCTTAGAAGAATCCTGTTTTCTCTTGAGATCCCTTATCAGTCTTTCAGCATTAGAATTGTGCGTTGGAAAATTTGTGATAACATCTTTACCCTAATATCATCAATATATGCTGCCATTAGGGAAACAGAGAATGATGAAAGGTGATAGAAGAAATAAGACTTGCATTCTCAACAATACAGATCCTCTTTATAGCATTCTGCCATCTCTGTGAGTGAGAACAGACCTTCTCCTATTCAGTTTGTGGCTTTTTCCCAAGCAACAGCTCAAAATAGTGACTAAAACAGGACAACATCGCTAATTGTTTGCATTACTTTTGAAACCAAGTACTTTAAAAGGCCAGAGCAATGCATGCGCTACCAGTTCACATCATCTTCCCAAACCAAGGAAAGAAAATATTGTAGGTTTTTGCTTTGCCCAGACAACCTCCTGTTATCCTGGCAACTTGTTTCCATCTGGAACATCCTACTCTCATGTATGGGAACTGCTGAGTCACAGTCTGAACCACTGCTTGAGCACCTGGGGAAAGGACTGGGTCAGCCCTGGAAGCACAGGCAATTCAGCTGTGTAACCAGAAGGTGTAGAGCTTGGCTTTACCTCTCTTAAACCCTGTTTAAGGGGTTTCTGTATTGTGGGTGGCCTTAGACTACTTAGGAAATCTTGTATGCTACCATTTTCTAATTGTTGGCTAGGAAGATTAATCTCTCTTGCCTCCCATATTTTGTCTTGTTGCAGGGAATAAAGAATTAACATTTCAGAGGGGACATGTCTATTATAACATGACCCTCTATCGATTATAACAATGGAACCCCAACCACAGCAGCAGCTTTTAATAATAATAAATTAGCATTGCTGTCATAAAAACAAATACATAACAATAATAGCTCCAGGAGAATTCAGTCAACACATAGAATGGGCCGGGCTGTCATTGTAGTCAAAGTGTCATTTGCTAGGTATCTAGAATTTTGCTTTTACCCTTTACCTTCAAGAAAGTCATGTTACAGAAACGTCCTTGAAGGGCACTTTCTGAGAATCCTCCAGACAGCTGAAAGTGAGATATATGCACTGTCTGTCAGTGGTGAAGGAGTCAATTCAAACCCACGATTCAAACAGTACCTTAAGAGCTTATAATGTTTCTATTGGCCTTGTGTCTGCAATGCTATTTTGAGAATGGTCGGCCTAAGGCATTTTTCCCATTTCCAAACTGAAAGGTACTTTAATGGAGCCATGCATGCAACAGTTTAGTTCCTGCACTGGGCTCCTTGCTGAGGTTTCCACCTGCCTGTCTCAAGGCAGAACTTTGCAACTGCTCTGCATGGATCATTATCTAGACTTCTAAGAGTTCTGCAGAGGTGGCAAACTGCATGGTATTGTACGCCACACCCACCTTCTGTTCCAGGGCTGAGAAAAATCAGTTAGATGGAGCAGGGGAGGAGTGAGAAAAAGCAGTGTTTAGACAGTAAACTTTCCAAGCATTCAGGACAGAATGGCTTGCAGATGTACATGTTTAAATGACATTTACATTCCTATTGTTTCCTTTAACTTGGTACTCATCTTATTCTGGGTTTCTGATGAAAAAGCAATACAGCTGAGAGCTGTGTTCTTTTAGGTGAAAAAAACACCCTTCTCTCTCAGTGAGACCGATTTTTTTAATATACATTTTTAAATTAGCATTTTGGAATTATGCGTGTATGGGGAAGGTCTCCATTAGTTGCATGAGCTTGGAACATTTTCAGACCCAAGGGTAGGCAAAGGACTTCATATCCACAGTACAAGGGCCCAGAGCAGATTCAGTGCAACATATATCATATGATATATATATCTCATGTTATATCATATACCCAAGGGTCCAGATAAAAGGAGAAAAAAGGAAAGGGACAGCTTGATGTAATTTTTAGATCCATTCTTCCCCTTGGTGGAGACTGAACAAAAACATAACTGAACCAAACCTTCAGATATTTATTTTATAAAATGGGAGTCAAGCAGACAAACATCTTTCCTGGCTCAGCAATCTTGGGATACTTTGGTCAACTCACAGGTGTGTCTGATGCTTCTCAGGTAACACCACATCTCTGAATGTAAAGTCCTCTTAAACCATCAAAATCATGCTTCAATATTCAAGTTCTCTCCACCCTGAAAATGGGTGCAAATAGAGCAGGAGGTTTGGAGTACATATACTTGTGATCTTTGGATATTTGATAATGTGATTCTCATGCAGTTCTGCTTCTCATGATGACAAGTTCAACTAATAGCACTTATATCATACAAATTCAGAAGTATTGATTGTTACACATCAGTGTAAGGTTATGCAGTCATGTCACAGGTAAAACAAAATACAATAATAAATACTGTAAAATATGGTAATAAATAGTTCATGACTGACTGTAAAGTCAGTCATGGCTGAGATGCCTCATCTACCTTTCTATTACACTAACTCAAAGTCAGTATCACGGCATGTGGACCTGACTTACGCAGTGTCAGTGAGGGAAGAATAGTTCCCTCTGAACTTTCTGATTCTTTCTGAAGAAAAGAATGTACCTGACAGCATGCAGAGAAAGCAATAATTAGCTAGGAACCAAGTATATTAAACCATTTTTGTAAAGAATTTAAATAGTTATGGAAATAACAAGCCGGTTCCTGAACTTTGCTTTCTCATTCATTTGTCCAAAAAAAAAAAAAAAAAAAAAAAGAATCACACCTAAATATTTGTTGTGAAGTTAGCATCCATTTTGGTGAATAAATGAATACTCAGCATGGCTGAAGGTGAGTAGTTCCGAGTATCTTGTGGAATCTGCATCTCTAAAATGGCTGGTTTTGCCCAACTTCATCATTCACAAAGCAGTGCAGTGTTACAGCAAATTCTGCAGTGTAACTCAGATCTCATTCAGGTCCTGGGGGAGATAATTAAACAAGAGAATCTTGGAACTATGAGTCCCATGAGACACAATCACAAAACAGATACAGAGATTTATTTCTCTCTTAACTAAATCCCATTTTCTGATAGGGACATATTCAGTCTAAAGTGGACTTGCTGACCTCATTTATTGTTCAAGTACAAAGCTACAGGAGGAATGGCATTCATCTGTTTTACAACACCAGAAAGCAAAGCCAAAGCACTGTCAGTGTGGTTTTACTCCATGTGTTCAAGAATACTTTTCATATTGTTAAAAAAGTCACAAGTCTTGATTTGTACAGAGCTCATGATAATAACATTGCACACTAACAACATTCTTGTCCAGTGATAAGGTGACAGATGAAAATGACTAACGTGAAAAGATGCATCAACCAAGTTAAGACTTGAAAAGTAATATAAAAAGTCTAAAGCTCTGAAACCACAACTTTCTAGGATTTCTTTGGAGCATGTGGAAGGACAGATTGGTTTTGACTAAAGTGCTTCATTCTGCTAAATAGTTATTTTTCATGAAAACTCCTCAGAGCTCCTCAACTTGTGGAGAAAATTCCACTGTGTCAAAACTGAAAGAAAGATCAACTTGACAGGATTTCTTTAAGATGAAAGTTCTAAGGTAAGTTGATCAGCATTTTTGGCCAGTTGCCATGAAATATAAGTCACTGTGTGCCAAGGCTTCCTCTGTCAGTTAGAAACATAAAAACAACCATAAGTGCCTTGGCTGAGATCAGCTTGAAGAATGGCCTCTTGGACATGGCCATCAAGCACCTGTGAGACTTCTGCTGGACAGCTCCAGATGGCCAAGAACAGAGGTAGGTACACCCACTTCATATGTATAGCCTTCTTCCTGAGCAATCCAGTTTCATTATTATGTAGGTAGGTATGACAACAATACAGAAAATTCTCTAATTACAGTAGTTAATATAGTGACTATGCAGCTTCCATTGTGTCAAGCTCAATTCTGCGAACAGGCTTTAAAAATTCTAAGTAACTTCCATGCAAGCAGGTCAGAGCTATTGTATTTTTGCATTTATTTTACAGCTAACAACACGCTTTTCCAATAATTTGCTAATAGTCTTTTCACACAAAGCATAACAAAAAGATCTAGAAAAATACATGCAAATGGAAATGGAGAGAAGGATTTCTTTACTCAGCTTCTCCAAACTGAAGTTATTTGCCTTTCCTACCAAGCTGACTTCTCCTCTTTTCTGAGGGCTTTTCTTAGACCCTTCTTTTCCCTTCCAAATAATTCTTCTTTCCACTGCTGACAAACCCTTTTCCAAGGCTGTTGGAAGCAATTTAACTTATCTGTTTAACAGTACCCAACAAATACACAGAAAAAAAAACACATTTGAACTATCCATGTTTTTTCCTTCCTTGAATTCTCCTTCAAAGAGCCCCAGATATGCTCTTTGCCTATAGACAGATGCTCTTTTTCTCTCTGGTAATTGCCCCATCCTGCTTCATCTAGTGTCCAGATACATATCTAACTTGTCATCCACTAATAAATGTTCAAATAATGTGATGCAAGATAGGCAAAGGGTCCCAGATAGGACCTTACCACTGTGTTTTTTCAGACCACAAAGAGAACTATGTGTGTGTGTGAATGAAAGCTGAAGTTCCACTTCCAAATTAGGATGTATGTATGGGAGGAACAAAGCATGGCACTACTTGGAATACTCTGGATAACACAACAACCATCAGCATGACTCTTCTCCTTACTACCACCCCGCTACATCAGACAACTCTCTTAAAGGGCAGACCTTCAACACTGGTGCTGCATCTGTCCTTAGACCAAGAGTCCTGTAGAGACTACAGCCGAGTAACTTTAGATGTATCTGATTTAGGCATTCCCAAAATAATGTCATTTCATCTTAGCCTCTGATCCTGCAGGTAGACACCACCCCAGTATAAAGACTGATGTTTCTGCTTAATTCACAAGAACTCCTAACATTATTCTATCACGTGGTCATCACTAACAGCCTTCAATTCAGGTCAGTCTGGTATCCAGCCTGGAATCTGAGATGCCATTAGTGACAGACCCAACTTCAGAAACAGCTTCTTGTCTTTAGCACAAGTTCCAGGACTATTTTCAAAGGATTACTTCCATTCTACTTCCACTCATATGCTGAGAACCTAACTTTCCTACTTGTCAAAAGCTGGTCTGGGCTCATAGCCACTCAAACAAACCATTTCAAAGCACCCATTAATCATTTATTTTTCATCTCCTCTATGGAGATAATCCCTCCCTGGTAATTTGAATCTGGAAGACATGGAAATTTTTAGTAGATTTTAATCTCATTTCTGTTTAGTGAATGTTCTGCCCATGGCTGGTGACAAGATGGGTAACTTTTTCGAAGCTGAAAATTTTACATATTTCAAACGTGCATATACTTTGATTAAAAACAGCCATTTTCCTAGGCAGAAAGCTACTGAGCATTTGTGCTTCAATTACACGTCCAGACCATTTTCAGAGGGCACACACTGCAGCTGGCATAACTAGTGACACTGATCACATTTCAGTGTTTGGATTTTTTTTTTCTAAATCTTCTTGATGACCTAAATAGCTTTAAGCCAGAGATTTCACATAAAAAATGCATTATATACTTCACATAACCCTGTGAAAACATGATCTCATCCCACAGAAGAACAGCGCTTCATAAGATGCCTCACCCTCACCAGATTTTGCCAACCTTGGAACAGTGGTTGCCAACCCTTGAAAGGTCCAAATTTTTACCACTCCCTACCCCTCCCCTCTCCTTCCTTTACCTTTTCCTCTCCTTTGAAGCCTTTACTGGAACAGGCTGCCCAGAGAGGCTGTGGATGCCCTGTCCTTAGAGGTGTTCAAGGCCAGGTTGGATGGGGCCCTGGGCAGCCTGGCTTAGTTTTAGATATGGAGGTTGGTGGCCCTGCATCCATCAGGAGGGTTGGAGCTTGATGATCCTTGAGATCCCTTCCAACCCAAGGCACTCTATGATTCTATGTTTCACGCACTGCATTTTCCCCATTAGTTGTTACAAACATACAACTGATCACATCAAGATTGGCATCACATGTTCTGTCCTACAGACAGGCTTGATTAAGACAGAAGTCCAGCCCTGCACCGAGGAAAATGACAGGACAATTGTTTTGATCTCTGTCATTTTACTAGGTTTCCCATGTAGTGTGGAGGAGGGGAAGGACATATAGAAACGTAGGGTATGGGTTTTTTTCCAAATAAAAAATAGATGCTCTCTTTCTCTCTGGTAATTGCCCCATCCTGCTTCATCTAGTGTCCAGATGAATATCTAACTTGTCATCCACTAATAAATGTTCAAATAATGTGATGCAACTACCTCTACTCTCCACTCAATTTATCACATGACAACAAGTTCTTGTCAAAATCTACCAGGGAGCTTAAACTACTCACTAAGTTTTTAGACATTTCTCGCCTCCTTCCACAGAAGCTGACACAAGGGAACTAGTAAAGCTGAAATTCTAGGAAAAACATGTGATGTTACCCTATCCAAGCAGTATGTTCAGTGTTCAGTAGTATTCCTATCCTTCAGTGTATTCACTTGTCCTAATTCCATATTACCTTTTTATGTAGTAGATCAGCCAGACTCTCATCTCTAGTAAACAAAAAATGATTTGGTAAGATATGAATTCCTTTGTCTTCTCTCTCATCACTTCCATCTCTAGTGCAGATACATTTTTTGCATCATTTCAGTCAAGGCTCTTAGTCCTTCTGAACAGTGACACATGTGCTGTGAGTCTCTGGAAAACATCCACAATTCCTACAACTTTCTAAACTCATATAAGGCTCCGCAAATGATTGTAATTTTAAGTTTTCTTTTACCATCTTCTTGGTATTTCTGAAATGTGTAAGTGTAGTGATATCAGTATTAACATATCAGTAGAGCAAATACTCTACCGTCTTGGTATCTATAGCTTTCTATTCCTCATCAGATGCAAAAGGTTTAGTACTTGCAATTCCTTATTCCCTGTCAGGTTGTATCTCACTCTAAAAGTACAAAGCATGAATTTTCTCCTACATCCAGTTTTTGCAAGAGCAAGTACAAAATGTGGATCGTTTGACCATGCTCTAGTGCAGTGCAAGTCTACAGTGTTCATAAGTGAGCTCAGACCTGTTGTTGCCATCTACAAGCATTACGTAATCTGATAAAATCCATCCATTAGAGCTCACTGGCTGTTTAATTCTGTCACAGATCAGCACTGTTTGAAAGAGCCCTTTTTTTGGTCTTTAGAAACCTTTCCATTTTCTTCTTTTTCGAGCCAAAATATTCAGTGATACTTTGCTTTCAATATTTTTTCACTGTTTTCATGAAGAAGAAATACTTTTCAGAACTGTTGTGCCATTCCATCAAGCCCTACACTATGACTACTGATGTGTGTGCTGAGCTAAGGGGTAGTGATCCCTGCACTCAGCACAAAACTAGGAATCCTATTGCTGGTGCTCATATTGCAGCTGGAAATACTGATGTATTGGGCAGCATCCAGTTCTGCCAACAATTGTCTCTGAATTTTTACATTATTAACGCCACAAAGTGAACTGTCCCACCGCCTATCCCTCTAGGACATTTCTAAAAGAAAAATATTCAGTTCTTTTTTTTATAACTCCACCACAGTCATAGGCACAGAGCCAAAAGTTCAGATCAGAACTCACTGTAGAGGCAACTTGCAATGCCTTCTCTACACTGTCATATAAAACCATCCCAGACTTCCTGTGAGATTCATTCTTCACAATCATCACATTCCTAGATCCAGATCTAGGCTGCAACTATTCCTTGCTAGTCCGTAATGGCCTTCCCTTCTCCACTCCAATGAGGAGCTGGCAAGGGGCAGCCTATCAGGTAGGCTCAAGGCTACTGCTTCCTGCACTAGCACAGAATGCATAAGCCCATAAGGCCCCATAGAGCACAGTAATGCTGTCTGCAAATGAAAAATCTTCTCATTCCCTCCCCAGCTTTCTCTAGCTTCTCTCAGGGTCACAGCCATTGTATAGCTCCCCGTGAGCCAGTTATCATCTCAACATGGTGCTTTCACGCTAAATCCCCAACCTATGCCAAGACTGCATGAGTAGATTGTTCCACAAGCATGAGCTCTGAAACCCACACCCCACCGTGACATTTCAGTTTCAACCACAGCCAGAGGTCATAAGACATTATACACAACCAGCTTCCCCAGGGATCCATCTTTTTCCAGGAATCATTGTCAGGGCATCTCCTTGGTTAGGTCATGCCAGTTCAGTATGGGCAGCTTGAACAGGAGAGCATAATTTCTTGCAGATTAGAGCAAAGAGAAAGAGATGCATCAGAGGCTAGTTGGTACTTCTCGTGACTGCTTAGCATTGTGGCAGGCTCCAAAATCATGCCACAGCTACATGACCAGGGCTTTGACTGCTCCTGGCTGGGCCCCACACAAGTAACAGAAAGTCAACAGGTCATCAGAAGACCATTTAACTGCTGTCACCATTTGCTCAGAGAGTACAAAGGATACTCCTAGTAACCCATATCTTTAAAAGACTGCTAATCCACTTGCTAATACTTGTGCTAGGCTGTTGGACATCCTCTCCCACCTGTTACATCAAGGCAACTATGTACAAAATAATCAGTCTGTGCTCTAAGAGCTGTGACCAACTAAGTAAACTCCTCTCTGAGCAGTTATGCAGAACTGCTTCTGATATTGTCAGAATGCAACACAAATAAATAAACCTAACTGGAGTACCTGGAGTACTGTGTCCAAATGTGGAGTCCTTACTATAGGACAGCTGGTACACATTCAGAGGAGGGACATAAAAATTAACCAAGGGATGGAACACTTCCCCTGCAAGGACAGGCTGAGGAAGCTGGAGTTATACAGCCAGGAAAAGAGAAGGCTTCAGGGAGACCTGTAGTGGCTTTTCAGTATCCAAAGCGGGCCCATAAGAAAGAAGGGGACAGATTCTTTAGCAGGGTTCGCTGTGATAAGACAAGGGGAAATGGTTTCAAAATAAAAGAGGGGAGATTTAGAGTGGATATAAAGAAGTGATTTACAGTGAGAGTAGTGAAGCACTGGAACAGACTGCCCAGAGAAATGGTGGATGCCCCATCCCTGGAAAAAAACAAGGTCAGGCTCTGAGCAACCTGTTCAAGCTATAGGCGTTCCTGTTCATTGCAGGAGAGCTGGACAAGATGACCTTGAAAGGTCTCTTTCAACTTAAGCAATTCTATGATTCTATCAACATACCTCTTGATTTCTACCTTTAGATGCTATGAATAAAAATAAGAATCTCTTCTCTTTTGCCTAAATCACCCCATCTGTAAAAGTGGAATAACAACGAGAGTAAGATACAACTTCTTGATACTGATACATGACTTCAATTTCTCTATTTACTTTTGTGTAGATTTGAATGAATAAAAAAGTTCTCCATAATTTTCATTCAAATGATTTCTTTTGGATACAAAATATTTAAGGCTGACTTTTGCACCTATTGTTTTAACTGGAGATTGCATTTCTAATAGTTATTTAGCTCTGGAAAAAAATATTTTTTCATTTAAACAATGCCCATGGTGTAACTTACTGATGGTTTTTCTCAAAATCAAGTGTAGAAATCAGAAATTGATTAAAAATTGACTTTTATCTTGGAATTGGCTCTGACTTGGAAAAAAAAATCACCATTTTGAAAGGATAATATTTTCCTCAAAAAAACATCCTGCCTGGTTCTCTTATGAATTGAGTAGGCTTTTTTTTTTTCCACTGAATATCAAAATGATTAAGATTGGATCGGATTTCTGGAGGCCATCTGGTTTAATCCCCCTGTTCAAACAGTGATACCTGGAGCACATTGCCCAGGACCACATTCAGAGCACCTTTTCTAAGTTTTCACTGGCGCTGGGATTATAAGTATTAAGATTCTGTACTCTCTCTTTTATGTCAACCTAAAGCATGCTGAACATAATGCCATTAGAAGGCTACCTGCCTGAAAGGTAATCAGCTTGACCTGAAGAATTATATTTTACGTCTTGACAATACGTTGAGATAGTAAAGGAGTCTGAATGTTAAGAGTTCTTCAAAGACATTTAAACCTTATGTGATTCACAGGTTAGATGTGAAGGAACTCCATTTAAAACAGTAGATGTACATTGTGCTCTATGCTAATGTAGCTGAAAAGAGAAGCTTTTATTGTTACTGTGCCTATTCCAGTAAGCTTTCTCCACAGTCTGTGGTAAGCCCACAGAGAATTTCACTTGATCTCTTCCTTAATTATGTTGCTGCCAGTTGATACTATTTCAGCAGAATGTAAATATCAAAGTAAATCATTGTCCTGCCAGTTGGGTAAGAAGCCATATTCAAAAGAATCAGTGTTTGATCCTCTGTGTTCTCATTTCAGCAAAAATCGGAGTGACTTTAAAGATATTTTCACTCGAATAATCTAAAGCCAAGCATTATTTTTGTGTGGAATTTTCCCCATATTTATTTTTCTGTTTGTTTGTTTTAAAACAGTTGTTACAGATCTAAAGCATCTGATTGATTAAAATTTACTTCCCAAAAGCAAATATTTTTAAAAATCTTATTCTCATAACCCTGTTTACTAGCTGAAAAATAAGATGGAAAAAAAAAATCTTGTGAGGGCCAAGGCACAAATGGAATGGGATATAAAAGTCCACTAACACGTTAAAGATGTACCAAAGAATGTGATAGAACATATCTGTGGTCACTTGAAGATGCTTTGAGGGGAGATAATTTCCATGAATTATTATGTGATAACTTTCCTGATCACAGTACACAAAACTCAAAGTTAGGATTCAGAATATTTTTTACTTCACAGGCAGAACATTTCCCAGGCTTCTAACAGTCACCAGCTTGGGTTTTCAAATAGGCATAAGGTAATAACCAGTTCAATTGGAACAAGGAGACTGACGTTGCTGTGTAGGCAATTAAATTGCATTTGACCTTGTCGAGGAGTATCAGGACTCAAGTGGGTAATAACACAAGCACAATTTAGGACAGGTCAGGCAGAATCATCTTAACTATGATCCTAGTGTGACAATTCTCAGGCACCATTCGCTCCCTCTGACCCCTGTCTACTCTACCCAGTGGCTGCAGAGACCTGATTTGTACAATGCTTCAAAGAAATGAAAGTGGTAAGGAAAATTATTCTGTTGTTAACAATATCAGGTGAGTATTCTTGGGAAGAAGTAACTCCAGATCATCATTTATATTTTATTCAAGCCCAGTAATCTTTCCTGGGTGG
Source organism: Perdix hodgsoniae (assembly GCA_035772895.1). Taxonomy (NCBI): domain Eukaryota; kingdom Metazoa; phylum Chordata; class Aves; order Galliformes; family Phasianidae; genus Perdix; species Perdix hodgsoniae. The sequence continues at coordinate 15,242,808 of JAPSGF010000007.1, forward strand.
GATGGACTCCTTAAGCATCTTATTAACTGCCACAGCTGACACTATGGTGGGAACTGTAGGAGCAGCTCACCCAGTGTTATCTTAGCTCAGATGTGGGAGATGATAGAAACATTCAGGCTGCTAGGTTTTGGTAAAAGGGAATGTTTCCTTTTTTAGGAAAGAAAAAAAAAAAAAAAAAAAAAGAATCACAACTGGAAGAAGATTGGAAAGACCAGACATATTCTCCTAACTTAGGAAAAGCTTATTATTCATATTATTAAAGCTTCCTCCTTCAGTGAGACTATGAAATATTGTCCAACATCAAGCAGTTACTGGATTAAAGATTCTTTGATTTTCCTCTCTTCTAATTTTCCTTTCCCAACATGAGGATCTTCTTTCATGCCAATAGATGTACATGAAAAAAGCTTGAAGGAGAGGAAACTTACGTCTGTTTCCATCAGTTCACCTGCACCAGCAAATTACTGTCTCACAGCAGCTATAGGTCTGATTCACACTACTTCTCCCCTTTCTATTACTGACTGACTTGCAAATGACAAAACAGGTATCACAGGCATTAACAGATGAAGCTGTATATATCAGAAACATTCAGGGAAGGATTACTGCTCTAGAACAGTATTTGTCATTTTGTGGCTATACCATCACTAATGAAAAGTCACAAGGTCAGATGCTTGCTCAGTTGAAATCAATGGATTAGCATGGTTGTTGCAGGGGGAAAATGTGATTCAGGATCTCCCCAAGAAATAGCTACATCTCAATGAGAATGAACATCTGCTAGTTTGGCCTTTGGTCTCAATTTTATTGCCAAGCATATAAAAAGAAATGTTCCGATATTTTATTCATTCTTTCCCACAGCAGCTGACTCAAGTAACTTCCTTCCACCATCATCTCTTTTTTTCTAGACATCCTATAAGGCTCTACACAGTTAATAGTCCCATCTACAAAGTGGCAGAATTGCCCATTAGTTACACAAATATATTAAGAACAGGGTATCTAATATGGTAAGCCCAGATTTAGTGTATTACATTTTCATAGGAAGAGCTAGGTATTAACTAGACAGTACAAGACAACAGCTGCACTAATGAAATCTTTAGCTACAACAGATGTAGCCCATGAAATGTAAAGGAGAACACGCAACTTCTGTTCTTTTCTTTGTTATCTGTACCCTGTTTTTTATTGTTTAAATGAAATTTCTGAATCATCAGGAGATTTCTGTGGTCATATAATGGCTGCAGCCCATTCCTACCACCCTTGAATTTCACTGCAGGCATCTGGCACGAGCAGCAGAACTCTGGAAGGAGTCCTCTTGGTTTAAGACCACCAAAGAGAAACAATTATAGTTTGAAGACAGTGAAAAGGAAAAAAATCTCAGTGGATATTTGTCAACTCTTTCCCCCCCCCCCCATATGTAAACCAATTTCAAAGCAATTTGAGTAAAGAAGGTTGCAAAATTCAGTTTAATTAAAAACATCTTTTCCCTGTTTCTGTTTAGGAGAAACAGCAACACGGAGAAAAGTCCCATGTACAGCCTGGTCAGTGTGTTGTTTAAGTGATAACAGTCTTTCCACAGTAAGCAAGGATAACTCTCATTAACTCTTTGCAAAAATTGCACTAGACTAGCACAAACAGCCAGTAAGGATAAAGAAGTACTGGTGTATTTTTTCTCAGAGCCCTCATAAACCTTGTCATAATTTTAACTCTCCACACCACAGCTTTACAGCTAAGGCTGTGAGACCCGAGCACAGCCTCATTGACATCTCTGCAGCAAATCTGCATTGATGCTGATGTAATATAGAGAGCATGGACTGGACCATGGGGCTTCTTTTACCAAATTCTTTCACCACGTGCAGTAATTTATACTTTTGTGGTTTTTAGCTGGTTTCCAAAGGAAATGAGACGTATGCAAGCAAGTTGTGTTTGTGGGTGTTTCATCCTGACTAGGAACTTCTGAACCCACTGGCCAATTTTAATTGAATTGGACTCATGAGTACACATCTGATAGAAAGTAAGCTGCCACAAATGGAGACAGACAGGTTTCATTGTACAGACTTCCTTGCTGACAATGAAGAAAGGCATAAGTGAAGGAGAGGAGTATATGAACACAGGAACAGTTACAACAGGAGTATTTTAGAGAAAGAATCAGCCAGACGAGAGTGCAAATCAGAATAAGATGGTCAGAAAATGTTTGTGAAACATTCATAGATGATCAGAATATTTTTGAGATTATTTCTACATAAAGATACACGGTTCCATTAAAATGTTCTGTGGAAAGAGACTGTTACAGTAATGTTTCTAACATGCAGAAGGACTTTCTAGTCATTTTTGGGAAAAAAAGAGAGTTCTCAGAGCCCTTAGTTTTTCTATTTGAAACAGTAATTGTTTCTTCTTGTGAAAGTATGTAAAAGAGCCATTGATTTGAGTGAACTTAATTCCAGTGCAGAATAAAGAGAAATTTCAGATGCCTGGAAGTTTTTGTAAGATGAAAATGACACTGCTGGGACAAAACTCATGAGAGCACGTCTACTACTGTACACAGCTATATCCCCACACAGAGGACTCCTATGGAAGCAGACTACTTCTCCTGCTTTACAGAGCAGTGGTCACTGGGAAAGCAGTGCTTCTCACTTTGTGCTTAAGCTGTTTATTTATGCATTCCGCTTCTGTATTACAGACTGCTTTATGGACTATCTGAGTTCACTTTGTATTGCATATATGTGGCTCAGGGCATCAGTTTTTTTACGGATCAGGTTTTTACAGATCTCCCAAATCATCATAAAGTATTCAAAACACCCATGAGGTTTCTACTGAAATCATGACTTAAGAAAGATGCAGCAAACATCACTTGAAAAAAACAACCAACCCAGTTTACCGGTTTCTGTCAGAGACTTACTGAGCATTTTAGCAAAATGCACAGTTGTGCTCACTCAGGTGAGGGAGAACGAAGAAAAGAGGAGAGAAAGAAATGCATTTTTTGTTATGTAGTCATTTCTAAATGTAGAAGCTGAATTCCACACACCCTGATAAAATACAGAAGCTCCTGAAACCTTCACTCATTTCTATTTCTTCAGATCTAGGCTGAAGGCCAAAGAACAGTACTTCATACATACACACATAATAAGCTGCAAGAAAACTGAAAAACAGTAAGTGATAATACCCGGTTGAAAGTTTTCTCCAAACAAACAAATTCATTTTCAGAAAAAAGAAGATGAAAAGAAAGCATATACAGAGGCTGCTACAGTGCCACATAAGGGTGGCAATGCTGCTAAGAATGGTAATATTGCTCAGAGTGTAATTTTCTATAGGATGTTTCAGTGTAGCTGGACATTTGGGCCCAGAATGGGTTATAGGTGTGACTTTCAAAGGCCAGAAAACCCAGTAGGTCAACGTGAGGATTTTCATGGGCTTCTCTGACCCTTCTAAGTTTACATCTATACTAAAAAGAATAGTACTCCAAATTCATCCCATATGCCTAACAGCACATTAAAATAGATAGAGGAGTGTAATGGATGAATTATTCCTCTGCAGGAAACCTGAGTGAAGATTAAAAAAACTAAGTGCAAAAAATTTTAAAAAAGAAAGTAATTTCAAATAGATTTTTTTAGAAGTATTCAAATGAAAACCATCTTGATAAGTAGCGTGCTGGTACAAACACTCTGCCTAAATTCTGTGCCATTAAAGACTGCTGAAAAGTAAACTTCTGCCTTGCAAAAGACAGATAATTTAGACCATGTTTCAGCATCCACATTTTGGAATGTTTGGCTTCTCCAGTGTGAATGTGAATATGAAACAGCAGCTGCAGAAGCAATGAGGACAGTAGTTTCACTGGTGGATTACTGGCTATGAAGAGGCACATTGAGTTCTCCACCTCTCTTAGTACAGCCCTTTGAACCAATGGAAGAATTCAAAGATTCCTCTGGGGCCTGACTATGAATACAATCTGATTATTTTCAAATACTGTTTTCAAACACTTGTTTCAAAACCTCTTAGCTTCAAAAGTTAATGGGGCACTGCTGGACCTCATATCCAGCCCTCTCATTCTCAGCATTCTGATTAGCAGAATGTACCAAAATGCAGTGTTCAGAAAGTACTAACATTTTGAGTTTTACACACACTTATAGTTTACTTAAGGGTAATGTAAGCACTACTCCTTCTAAACATTTAAATATTTTGTTTCTGATAATAAAGTGCATCTTCACACACTTTTCTTTATTGGGTAGCTATACATTGGTAGACAGAGAAGAATCCTACAAAAACAATAGAGGTATCAAGGCCTAATATCAAATACATGCATGAGGAAATGGGAAGCTGGAAAAACAACATGAAAAAACAAAGTTTATTGAATACATGCAAAGAAAGGATCATCCTATGTGTGTGGCATATATTTGTGCTAAGTCTCACATTTTTTTCTGTGATATATATTTTTTACAAGGTTCTAAGCTTTTTTTATGAGGTGAATAAAACACACAAGAGCGAAGTCTCCAGCAGCTAAAGGGCAGTAGTAGATGTCTCTGCTATGCATTTGCTTCTAATAGAATTCCCATTTACTTTCCTCGAACAAATCAAGACTGTTGTTGGAAAAGGTTCTTTAGAGACCAATGACCCAAATTAGCCTTTCCCAAAGGAAGGAAAGAAGCATTAAATGTTTGGAAACTTGCCCCCAAATATAAATGCACAAAATGCACTGCTGAACAAATGAAGTGCACAGTAGTTCCTGATGAAATCCTGCATGACTTTGAGCTCTAGCTGAGAGACTTCAAAGGACCTCCTGCAAAAGCACATTCAAAATTCCACAATGCCCTGCACTTTCCCATACAAATTTGATCAATTTATCTTGGAGGTGCAACACTTTCCCTCACTGGAATTCAGCTAAATGGTTTAATGTCTAGTTATCCATTTTTAAATCAAATGTTCCTCCACCAGAGGTCTATTGCTCACTTAGTTCTCTTTTCATATTATTTGTCATCTCTGATTTGAATCATGTTCAGTTACATCCTCCAATCCATGTCTTCTTTTTCTGTTCATTTTTTGAGTGTTCTCATATTCTCCCCTTTTATCAAGAGCAACTTTTAGTTATGGACAGTGATTACATTCTTCTAGGGATGTGGAAAGTGCAACAGGCTTTGGTTACTTCTTGAAGGACCTGGAAACCTGTCAGTGGTAAGGGAAGGATGCTGGCTTCCAATGTGTGGGAGAAAGGGCTAAAATGAAGCACATGACAAAAATTAGCAAAAGAAAAAAGGAAGCTTGAACACACGGAAAGAATTTTGGTGGAACAAATAAGATCTGCTGGACCCTTCTCATATGATTCAACAATTCTGTTGTTGCACTGCAAGATGCAGTAATGGAAAACAGAACAACATTTAGAGGGTGGGAGGTAAACTGAAAACAAAACAGTATGTTACCTTATAGTGCAGAAGAGGTGAGGGCTATGTGTTTATGGCGCATTAAAATGCATCACTCAGTTGTTGAGTGAAAATCCCTGCTAAAATCCTTTCACTCATTTTGATTTTTTACATTTAATATATTAGCAAAAGTTTTGCATTACAAAATAATCCAAGATCTTTTCAGAAGAAAGGAATATTGTCCCTCTTCATGCAATAATCTTCAGATTTACAGTCTGAGCAGCAGTTTATCTCTGAAAACATCTATGCCAGGTTCAGAAGCATGTTGCTTTACAACTCTGCTAACTCATAAAGAGAGCATGTCACCACATTTCCTGAGATGAGTCTTGGTTATGAATGCCGCTTCTAATTTTCTATAGTAGGTTTCATTAGCTTTCACCACCCATTTTTACACTTGCACCACTTTTCAGTAAATGTATCTGTAATGTTAACATTTCTCACCACTGTGTTAGGAATTCTTGAATATTTATGGTTCTCATTGAAAAGATTTGCCTCAGCCCACCAGAGATACTAAACTGCAATCAGTTTTTACTTTAAAAACATAGATTTCTAGTCATGATAGATATGAGGAAGGATTCGGGGACTCATTAGTGACTAAAGAAAAAGGCACTCAGGCAGTGGGGAAAGCTAGCTTTTACTTTTAATAGGAGTCTAAGAGATTTCAGTTCCAAAAGGGATAAAACACCAAATATTTAGTCACTTTTAAGTGAAAGAGATCAGAAGGCAAGTAAGAAGAATTCACTGCTAATATAGTGGGGTTTCATGTATATATGCATAGATATTTTATTTCTTAGTATTTAAGCCATTATTACTGCATGCTTTTGTTTCAGGAAGTATTCAACAATGGAGCATACCAGAGCTGGGCCATACTAAGTAAGTATTGGTTTGCATTTACGGTGCTGTATTTGCACCTACATTTCACGTACAAGAAGAAAAAAGCAATCTTAGCTTCAGATTTCTAGCAATCACTGTGCAAAATACTTAATTGGAGAGGCATGTCTGAAACCACAATCCTGCCTGAGGTTATGTACTTAATATATAGGTAGAGTGATGCTCCTCTATAGGACTGGAAGGTTAGAATGAAGTTCTAATACTCAGAATACCGCAAGGACTATAATCATAGGCAATTATTCTATAATAAATAAATAAATATATACAAAGAAATAAAAACTAAGATAAAACAGATATGATAATTCTCTTTCTTAGCAGAAGACCTCAAACGCCCTCTTACCTGCTTTTAAATTCTACCCATTTTGCAGTGTTTAGCTTCAGAACAAAGAAAATAGTTATACAAAACAAACAAAAAAAATCCCACCAAAAACAAAAGATGAACCAGTAGAACCATCATAACTTTCTGCATTTAGTGTAGAAGCATGGCCTCAGCACAATGAGTTGTACATGAAACACAGAGATCCAGAGAACCTTCTTCTCCTCTTTAGTATCTCAAGTCTTTAAGAACCTCAGACTGCTTTGAGTGTTTCAAATGCCCATGCACCTTGAAGGAGCCTCTACAGCACTTCCCAGAATGGAAGATCTTGAGTCCATTTAAGACTAGAAGAACATACAATGTCTGCTTAAGGCTGCTCTGATGCCCATTAAAGCCTACAAAAGGATTTTCCATTGGCTTTACAATAAGCTGTATGGGTCAATAGGAAAAGTCTCAGTGTAGCAAATAAAATGTTTTGCTATGATTATACTTGGTTTATTGGATAGATGAATACCAGACATGGTGGGCGAGAGATGAAGTCTGAATTTCCACCACAGCCACCCAAAATGAACTGTAGGAGGTTTTATTCTCCCTCTCCTTGACCAGTACCACTGCCACCTGTAGGAGGACAAACCTTAAAATCACACAGACGCAGTTATATAAACCAACATTCCAGTGAACAGTTGCTTTGGAAATGCCCAAGCTATGAGCTGTTCTGCAATCCAGAAATTGTGGATTCCAGACATGAGCTAAATCACAAACCACTGCCCAAGGCATCCTTTCAAACATTTCTTATGTTGTCGTTTCAGAAACAAAGCTTGTAGTATTTTAATCTCATGACCACAAGAGTTTCTCTATAGTAGCATGTAAAGTTGATACAGAAAGTAAGGAAAGCACTTCAGCTTCCACTCCACTTTAGCTCATTGACAAATCTACAGTCTATCAGAAATTTTGGGAAAAGAGGGCCACGGTGGAACAGCTATTAGCTTATCTACAGCAGTAATGATAAATATCGAGGTGATAGTAGAGACTCCCTGGCAATAGTATCTGCCCATCTTAATCAGGGAGACTCAGGGAACAGGATATGCCCAGACAGGAGGAGGCTTAAGTTCTTTGTCCTGCTCAGTCTCATGTTTGATAATGTACTCCTACTCTGTAGCCAGAACTAACTTCTTTCCCTTCTGTAGCCATCATTCTGTGAAATGAAAGGTGTTAAATACTCGGGGCTTTGAGAAAGCTGAGCATAAGAATCTGCACAGACTGGAAAGGAGAGCACACAGTCCTGGTCTCCACTTTCTGAACATTTTAATCTAATCTTAAAACTCAAGAGGTCACAACTGTCCACACTTTGTTTCTTTTCTTTTTCTTTTTCTTTTTCTTTTTCTTTTTCTTTTTCTTTTT
>JAPSGF010000007.1:15250914-15266108 GCA_035772895.1 Perdix hodgsoniae
TCCTTTCCTTTCCTTTCCTTTCCTTTCCTTTCCTTTCCTTTCCTTTTCTTTTCTTTTCTTCTTCTTTTTCTTTTTTGTTTTGTTAGCAGAAACCTTCCTGATTGTTGAAAACAATTTTTCCTGCATCTCAGCATATATAGTTCTAGAGAAACACACATTCCAATGAGATATCACAGGTTAACAAGAGATGTAAGAAAAAGGCTGCTACAAAGACCATCATTTAGCTTTTCATCAATGTTCCCAAATCCACCCTTCATTCTCCTATAATTCACTGAACTCTGATGTCTTTGCAGGTTGCTTTTTTTACCTGTTTTTGTTTGAGTTTTTATTTTTCTGATATGCTTAACGACTGACTTTTGAGAAGCAAGAAAAGAATGACATTCTGCACAGTCATTTGAAATCTAACAACGTGGCAGACACAGGTGAAATTATCACAGGTGAAATATTACCTGTCATATTTCTGGTAATCCCTTCTTTGATTCAAGAAAATCCAGAACCTTCACGGGTAAAGGCATCAAGGAAAAAAAAAGGAGTAACAGAATTAAAGAAATTCACTCAAGAACAACTACTTTGTCTGTTGTAGAGTGACTTACAGTTAACTATTCTGAAGCAAGAAAATACAAATAAAATTTTCTCACATTTATCTCCATGGCAGAATGCAGATGTCTGCAAAAGTAAAAATATTCAAGTAATTCAGCCCACAGAGATTCCAGGAAAGTGAAAGGAGGTAGACTGATTTGGGATAACACAAACTAACAACTTTCCAAAGTTTTAGGATTCAGAGAGAATTCCAAATGTCATTTGATCAGGTAAAACGATTAGGCATTAAGTTTCTCCAACTTTGTTGCCAGAATTTTAGCGGAGAACTTCATGTCAATTTTAAGCAAAGATACAGCTCTAAATTGAAGACATTATGAGTCCTCCTCTTTGGCTTACTGGATAAGAAGATACAAGCCCTGGAGAACAAGGCAACAAGGCATCTTTCAACCTCATTGAAATCTGGAAGCTAGAGAATGCTAAGGATTAAAAATAGATTCAAGATTCAATTCAAATAAACAAATACATACATCTCAAGCTGAAACAGAGGCTTTACTTGTTTTCATATTAAAGTTAATTTTGTCACTTTGCTGGTAACAGGTTACAGAGCAGCTTGCTAATTTTTTTTTTCTATAGAATAATACTTTCAGTGCTTGCTTTACACAGTATACATGCTTACACATTGAAATGTGTTTCAAAGGATTCTTATGACATTTTGTCATGCTTATTGTAATATTTGTGCCTACGCATGAAAATCCCATGTGTTTAGAAGAGATGGACACTCTTGTTTCACCCTGTTAACCAGATCAGTTAAGTCATCATCAGTTAATCAAAGGACTGAACACCACACAGTGCAATCGAAGCTACCTAAGTTGACATTTCTAACAATTTTGCACGAGACAGTGAGAAGAGCCCTGTATAAGTAAGTCCTTGTAAAAATGCATCATAAATTAAGAAAGCAGATTTTAATGAAGAAAATCTTACTGAGAAATTTTTTGCTAACTATGCACAGAGTCTCTCTGGGATAGACGTGGCTGACCAGCAAGCTCAGTCCAGTCTCTGACAATTGACCCTGGTAGGAACCCGCAGCTATTCAATTCTTCTTCTAAAAAAATGACAAAAATGCTTTAAGGCTAGAGACTGGAAAAATAAAACCATGGAGGTTTCTACAGAGAAAATGTGTTTGGAGGGGGTCCTTTGATATGCTTTGTTTATTGTTGTAAGTATCTGTAAATCTCAGCCTATTCTCACTGCTGCTCTGATCTGAGTTCCACATCTGGCTGTTGGTGTTACTGTCAGCTTGGTGGGAGATTTCTCCAGAGATCTCTGCATGATAAATACCTGTTTTCTGCAGCATGGTGCTCAGGTCTGGAATTTCTTTCTTTCTAACCTTGTACTGAAGGTTCATAAGTAGAGCACAGTGACTCATTAACAGTATTCAAGGTTTCCAGTCAGGCCCAAAGTATCCCAGTACACAAAACTTTCAGAAAAATTAGCATTTTAGTCTTCTTTGACCATTTCAACCAAAGCCTTATTTGTTTGCTCATGTCCAATAAAATAACACATTTTAGTGGTCAGCCTTACCGATGTCTCCACTGCAGGTCCAGAGGAAATGTCTGAAGCATGAAGGTAGTTGGACTGTCTGAAGATTAGCGAGTCTATTATGCCTTATCTTGTTGGTAACCACGGAAGTAACAGAGTAGAACTGTTAAGAGGTTACCTGCTCTGTAGCACCAAGAAGCCACTTTACGTCTCTGCTGCGCTGCTGGAGACAAAATAAGGCAAAACCAAGTTTTCCTGACTGAGCACATGTCATAATCTGTATGCTCTTACGAAAGTCTAAGCATATTTCACTTCCACAGCTACTTCACTGGGTTTAGGGATCTCCTCTAACTACTTATTCATATAATTACAACACTTCAGACTTCAGCAAGTTGTCCTACCCTGAAAACCAAGACTCATTCAAAACAGTACAAAGAACCTTCATCCTCAAAACATTGTTTGGGATTTAAATCTGAGTCCTCAGTTGAGAAACTCAAAACCTTAAGAAACTTTTAATGAAGCTTGCAAACGTGGATGTTACCTTTACATCTCACATTGCTCAAGATTTGCTGAGCTCTCTGCAGTGCTCCACAAAAGCTGGTTTCCTACTACTCACATCCAGGTCTGTGTGCTATGAGTACAGTATCACTCATGGAAACTCCCAACATGCTGAAAACAAAGATGCTGAGATCTAAGGAGATTGTGGGCTATTACATTCATGTTTAACATGTGGATTTGGAAAATGGAATTAAACCAAAAATGTATTTTTTATGACATTTTGATTTTTTATGAGCTTCATTTAGTTTTGCAACTCCCTGCAAACCACACAATCTGCAATCTTATTTTCTGAGGAATTCTTTATGCAAAATTTGGCCAGATGATCACTGAGACAAAATAATTCATGCATTGTATATGTACAAATGAGCCATAAATAGCCTCTTTCTTTCTTGTGAAGGAGGGCTGTTCCAGTGTTTGAAGTAAAACAATAAAGGTGACAGAGGACAATGCCAGCACCAGTGCCAGCATGCAGTATGCCCTAGAAAGTCTTAAACTCCATCTCATCAAGACCAAAGTTGAAAGCAGTATTTAGAACCACCAGTATTTATAATTATATGTATATAATTATAATACTGAGTCCACTTAATTAGGCAGGATCTTAATTTTAGAATTCTGAAACCGTTATGAAACAATGCTCATCCCCATTAAACTGTTTGAATGTTTGACGTTTATGTACTTTGGGAGATTGGGAAAAACAAGCTTGAGAGAAGCTGCTATATGGAAAGAAAGAATCACCAATCCTTCTGTGCCTGAATCATTAGAGAGCAAGGTCCATCAGAACCAAATGAGTTTTCCAAGCCTGCACAAAGTAGTATATTTATTCACCTCTGACACTTGTACCTGAGAACAATCATATATTCTACGCCTAGTTGACTCCATTTTAAAACTCTGTAAACTAGGAGGAATACAAACAACATTTCTACAGTCATACGGAGAGTTCAGATCTTAAGAGTCTTTGTTTTTCTAAGCTTAAAGCAAAAGACATTTTTTTCCTTATTGCTTGTAAGGAATACAGGGAATACATTTCTTCCCTTCTTGAAATATCAGCACTCCATTGCTCTAAGGAGCATCTCTTCCCAGTTCCTGTTCCTTGGTCATATATATCATATAAATATTACTTTCTTTCCAGACTGTCTCTTGGAGTCACCAGATGAACTTCTTCTAAAACAAACTCCAGGTATGTCTCTGGCTTCATACATATACTGCATATACTTCAGTACATATACTTCAGTATACTTCACAGTTCACAGAATGCTCTCAAGAAACACGGTCAATGAGATTCAACCACCCTTTTTCCTATCTTACCTATGTCAGACTCCACTAACACAGAAAGATGTCTGTGCTTGGACACACATGTACCAGTTCTTGTTACGACTTCACGTTTTAAAAATTTCACTCTTAGGCTGCAGCACAGCCTCTACATATATTTTTAAAACATTTTGAGCTACAAAAATTCTAACAAGTTTTGGGCCACAGAGATAACAATGTGAAGCTCAGGACCACATGCTGTGTGATGTAAAAGAGCCCAGAGCAATGTGCTCCAGAGATCGGACCTAAGGAAGTTACCCCCAAGATATATTTATACAAAGATATGGCATATATTTGACGTATCAAGTATCTCAAATATTTAATAATGTGTTCAACAGGATCCATGTAATCTCTGTTATCCTTTGGAAATTCTGGCAAATGTGGTTGGACCTTGTTAAGACAGCTTAATTTCCAAATTTGACATTGCTGTGCTGAAGGACACTTCAGTGTGTAGTAGTCTTGAAATCACTCATTAATTAAAGACAACATGAGGTAAAGTGCAAATAATGGTATTATCCACAACTGATGATACACTTGTGAAAGCTAAAGTGAAGAAATAGAGGAATTCTATTTAATCAGTTCACAACTAGATTAAATCAAGAGAGTTTTCTGCCCCAACCTGCTACTGTAGGTGATAAGAGAAGAAAGTCAGACACATGAACACACATACACACACACTATGTAAGCTGTCTGATCCCTTTATTATATCAGATGAGTTTCCCAATAATCAGAGAATCAAAGAATTGTAAGGGTTGGAAAGGACTTCTGGAGATCATCCAGTCCAAACTTGAAATCTAAGCTAACAGTGAGAGCATTTAGGAACACAGAAGTCTCACCATATAACTTGACCTTTACACAAGAGGAGGCCAAGATTAGGACTGAGCGTTGCCTCTACCCTCTAAGAATTGTGTTCCTGAATCCCCCAGGAAGTTCCTTGTTTGCAGGAAGAAGATTTGAAGGCCTTTTGCACAATTTTTTTCCACTCCAGGACAGAGAGAGCACATAATGAATCGGAGCTCTCCTCCTCATGCCTAGTGAGACAACCAAGTGAGATCCTGCTGCTCTTAAGGATTGCAATTCACTATCACAGTCTAACACTTACATGATAGATAAAACAGTCCAACTTCTTTTGAATTTTCAAGGCAGTTCCTGCACACTTAGGAAATGATTATAGAACTATGAGACAGGAAGCATGAGTTATAACCTGTTGTTTTGAATATATTTATATTTATCTTAGGACATATCACACAAAGTAGTTATACCAATAATGCTTGGGAGCAAAGTGAGTTGAAATATTGTACAGTTCCGAAGTATAACCATTCCAAAAAGAGATAAACTATGTCTCATTAACAGCCTCACGGATCTCCTTCAAATGAAAAACCCAAAATCAGATGCCACTGCCCACTTACTAAAGTCTAAAATTCAAACCTCATTGTCACCATCTGGCAAAGCCAAAATTATGTTGCCTTTCAATTGGTGTCTGCTGTCAGAAGGAGCTATTTTTCCAGTAGAACCAGGACACATTCCTGGACCACACAGTAAGTGATTCATCAGGATGAGGAACTAAATGTTTCATTTGTTGATGACCTTGTCACCAACATTTTGGCAATCCAAGGAGCAACAGGAAATTTAAAACAAGTGCCTGTTTGATTCACTTTTTGTCACACAGTGGTAGGAATAGAGACTTTCTTTAGGAAAACTGTTATTTAAAGACTGATGGTACCTTCTGGTCCAAAATCTGTACTTAGTTTTTTACCACAGTCTGACTGCTCGCATTAGATACAAGTGATTTTTGTATGCAGAATAGCAGGCTAAGTACAACTCCTACTGTGAAAGAAAAATGCAATAAGTAAAGGGAATCCCATGTAGTTGCATTCCGTGGTTCCCTCAATTGACAATTTTTTTTTCCTTTATGATTAAGAAATTTTGAATAAGTAACAATTTATGCTCTCAAGAAGTATCAAAAGTTAGTTCATGATAGGTGGAAAGAAAATTGAGCTTTTCATTTTCAATTATTTGCCCATTAAAAAAGCAGAACATATTTCTACCAAATGACAACTTCAGTTTTAGATTGGTAAACCTGTTTCCCCCCCCTCACAGATAGTTGTTATAAAATATGTTGTTATGAAATAAAATGACTTCTGCCTAGTCTAATAGCACTGTTAAAAAATAAAAAATAAAAATCCTTTACTCTTGTCAGTATCCTGTGTACAAACAAGTCAGATGCTATCAGCAGCTCTGACAAACACCTTCCATCTAGGTTCTAGCCTCTTTTTCAATGATACTAAAAAGATTTTTTTAAAAGCACAACATCAAAGACCCAAAGCTATTGGAAGTGCATTTCTTCCATAGAAGAAACATTAGAAACATTCATACATGGACCATGAAATGGTTGGAAAGGAGTATAACTCCTTTGGAATTTTCAGATGGAAAAAAAAAAAAAAAAAAAGATAAATCAAGCTCAGGACTTGTATTAAAAAACAAACAAACAAACAAAAAAAACAACGAAGCTGCAAAACGTGTGTGTGACAAGAAACACTTAACAGTGACAAGACTGTATTTGTCAAGAATAGCGGTAAAACATCTTCATTTGACATAATTTGAATACAAAGTGATAGATTTAACTGACTTGTAGCCCCTTGGTCTTCATGGTTCTGTAACATCCCATCTAAAATCAGACCAACTCCTGCAGAGGAGTAATACTAAGCAGAAATCACCATGCTCATTATTGGCACCAAAGCCTAGAGACCAAGTTCACTCTAAAGAATTCATTTTGAATCCTTTATTGAATACTGAGTTATCTGAATTCTTTATTTATAATGAATTCATTATTCATAATATACCGCTTTGCAAAAAACTTTGCAAAAACAAGCATGAGATGACAAAATGAAAGTGAAGAAATATACAAGTAACTAATATTAGTGAAACACTGCAAATTTCAATTTTACCTATAGCATCATAGCTACCTCAGCAACATTTTAGCTAAGAGAACAGTTGTGCTAAGTATGCACCACAAATTGAAAAGGTACTTCAACAGCTCCATCTATTCTTTCAAAATTATTTTCCCCATCCAGCTTTGTATTACCACCATAAAACGATATTTTTGCAACGGAGGGATGAAATAGAATGCAAGCAGAAGTGTAACAATTTCAAGATTAGCGAATTTCCATCAATCCTGAAGATTTTTTTTATCCAGTTCAAGCTTACACATGGTCGAGGCTTCACAAATTTTATGGGCCATCTGCAGGCCTAAGCCAATTTATGTCTTCAGTATTATATTAGATCTTTAAGCCCTATTTTCACAAAAATAAAAAATGCATGACGTTTCTGCTTAGCATAACTTTTCTTCTTATATCACATTCCATCAATGTGCAAAAACAGCTTTTGCTGTTGTCTTTTCACACTTCCTAGTATGTAGTGTTCTTTCATAGTTCTGCAATACATTTAGGCATTTTTAATGTTTTCTCTTCTGCCTTTTCCTGATCTCCTTTCAATCTCAGCAGAGAAGCTGTGAATAAAGTCCTTTCAGGGTACAGTGAGAAGTGACCTCAACCTTTGTCCAAACCACAAGCCAAAATGCTTGTGGTTTGACAAAGTTTGGTTAACATTTTTTTCCAGGTTTTGGCTTGTATTGGAACTAAAAGTGACAAAAACTCTACTGAGAGAAGTCCCTTATTGTTAGATTTCCTTTTTGATTTTGCACAGGTGTGAGTTTCAGATAGTCTGGCTATCCAGTGCGCTCCAGTGTTTAGGTAAAAGGGAAAATGTAACAGGACATCTTGTTTTTCTTGCATTTTTAAGGAGTCCCAAAGGGGTAAAAAAATCATCAATTATAAAGCATACACTTTTTCACTTTATATGCACTACTCAGTACATGCTCATACTCAAATCTTGAATTCCTCCTCAACAGAGCAGCAGTGATAACTGTCATTACTAAACTCCAGTCAGAATGGAGTCTTTGTTTTCATTTTCTAGGCATATCAGCTATTTTCCTACTAAATACTCTGCTTTGATGTCTTGCTTTTGCTTTTAAGCTCAATAATTTTGATTAAAGGAACTGTACTAGGAAAGTCCAAGGAAGCACAGATAGGCTAAACAAGTTGATATTTATTGGCATAAGGGTGCCACCTATTGTCATGACAATTGATGTGAGAAAATCTTCACAGATTTCTTCAGAAAAGATAGCCCTATTCTTTTTTTTTTTTTTTAAGATCATTTTGACAAGATAATGGTTTTGTGTAATATACACAGAACACACACATAAAAATTACTTCTTCCACTATGTCTCAATGCTGCAGAGCATGATGATAATAGCCCCTGTCAGAGCCCCTTACAGATATCTTTTCATACATGGCTCTCAGAAGTTGGCCTGCAATTCTTATTACTAGGACAACAGGTAAGTCCCAATATGTATCAGTATAAATCCAAACACATTATCTGTATTTGTCTAATCAAATAAATATAGAATTAGCCATTTTTTATGAGTATAAACTCACATGTTCGATCAAAATATATCTAACACTACCCAGTTTTATGATTACTGAAATTTTAAAATCTATAAACTAGTCGAGTAACTTCCGCTAGATACCTAACTTGCTAGACTGAAAGCAGAGAGGGAATAGCAAGAGAGAATACCAAGATTAAATTAAATTTTTGCAAAAAACAAAACCAAAAACAAAACCACACCACAACTTCACTACTGTATTTAAAGTACTTCCCAATATTATTGTCCTGCTTCTCTGATTGACTACCTGGGCAAACTTTGTAGCCATACAAAGCACAGTTTTCAGCTAGAGAAGTACTGACCGTCATCCTTTAGTGCTGACCTAATAACAACAATATACCAGCTCTTTTTTTGCTCTTTGCTTCGAACTTGAAGACAAGGTTTCAGTGACATTCCAGCATCTCAAAATATTGAATTCTTAACAACTTTCTATTTTCACGGTGTATAGAATTGGGCAGATTTGCTTGAAACTACCTCCTAGGATATAGAATGAAGTATGTTATTTCTACTCTTGAAAAAACCATGGCTAACCATTAAGGCAGTAGCTTCCATGATACAAGAAGTACAAAACTGGAAAATGGAACATACAGACGTGTTCTTGAAGGAATTAGGAATACAAAACTAATTAAGTGGGAGAAAAGATGTCTATAAATAAATTGTAGCTCATTATATATGGAAACTACTAATAAACTATGCAGAAAGGATATATAAAATATATAAAAATATACAAATGAGTACATTTTAATTTAAGGAAGTGCAACTTTCAATATTCCACTTCTGCGGACACTCACCTTTATACAGTAGTCTTCAATAATGGATAACAAATGTTGAGCAGTCAGACCACCCTGCTGCTGCTAAACCCAGAGAAACATCTATTTCCAGGCCTACTGTTTTGGGAGACTTCTATGTTGACAAAACACTGACAGAATAAACACACTGTGCTGTGACAGATTAGTATCTGTGGTATTTTTAAAACATCAGCCTTAACTTTAAGCAAATCTATGGGAAGTGAACAGGCATGAAGACACCATGAAGCTGGCCAATCTTATTAAAACCTAGCTAGGTACAACAGACTCGCTGGCTTACTGTATGTACCACTTTTCAGAGATATCAGGATACATACAAATACCTCCCTCAGAGCTGGTTTGGTACTGACTTACGCTAGGCTTGAACTTTCAACTTTTAAGTTGGTTTTGTTTTTTGCCATCTGAAAGAAAACTCACCAAATCCACTGTGATGCAGGGCTCTCTTTTCCTGAGCATATGGATACAGATAAATAAAAATACAATCTACTTGGAAGATAAAAGTGGCATCACTGTTAACCCTCTTGTTGAAGATCATTTGAGCAAACATAACCCTCAAAGCACACGGCTGTGAGCCTGAAAAGCTGAAGCTGTTCCACGGTTATCGTGTTTACCCCCAAACCTGAATCCCAAACACCAGTATGAATTTGGCTCTTGCCTTCCAGCCACTCTAAATTTAATATGGTTGTTTCAGCTTTACACTCAGTGCTCGAAGAAAAATTGTCTTATTCCTCATGGATACGGGTAGTAAGAGAAAGAGGAAAATGCTAAAATACTATTATAATTTGGCCACTATTTGTAAAAATGCTTTTTTTTTTTTTCCTTTTCTTTTTTTTTTTTTTTCTTTTTTCTTTTTAATTTTACTTTTCTTTACATTTAAAATTTGGGGGGAAAAAAAGGAAAGAGAAAAGCAAGATCCCAGAAATCCTAGTTCTACTTTCTTAGTATCTACAGTTAGGGACAGAGAAGCGTAAGTTTGGAGCATCTATACCACCAGTCAAGTGGGAGACAGACATCTATAGTCTGAGATATTCTCAGAAGATGCTGGTCTCTGTAGTCTTGGACTACAGGGATCATGGTTCAGCTGGTTTAGTTAGCCTTATAACCGTAAGTGGCAACTCACTCTCAGCAGATCCTCATCTACATATACAGCTAGAACAGAATCTCAGTTAGTTCTGCAGTATTACTACTATTTGCCAGCAGGCTGCTTCAGCGGGAGGTTCTCTGATTTGCTCTACAGTTTCTATGGTTCCAGAGCATGCAAGAATTACATGGCAAATCCAGAGAAGGACTGAAAAAAAAAAATCCACCTTGCATCAGCACTATTGACACACAGAGTACTGTGTTCCCTGCATGCCATGGACACTCTCCTGGATTGACATGCCTAAACCCTGTTCCCCAAAATCTGTTTGAAACTGGTACAGGTTATTGATTAAGAATAACAATGGCTACCTGTAAGATTTCCTTCAAATATATGCCACAGGAGTCTTGAAGGGAATCTGGGACAGAATCTGTTTCAGAGTTAGTAAAATATTTCAAAGGCGATAAAGAAAAAAACTCTATTTTTACTCCATAAGTAAAATACACATTTCACCCAGGCTGGTAACACCTTCAGTGAGCTTGCTGATGTCTCATTCATCAATAGATAAGATGAAATCATAGAACAGTTTGAATAGGAAGGGACCTTTAAGACCACCTTGTTCCAACCCCCCTCCTGCTATAGGCAGGGACACCTCCCTCTAGACCAGGCTGCTCAAAGCCCCATCCAGCCTGGCCTTGAATGCCAGCAGGCAGGGGGCATGCACAGCCTTTGGCCAACCTGTGCCGGTGTCTCACCACCCTCACAGTAAATAATTTCTTCCTGATATCTAGTATAAGTCTATAAGTCTACCCTCTTCCATTTTAAGGTCATTTCCACTCATCCTGTTGCTATAAGCACTTATAAAAAGTCTCTCCCCAGCTTTCCAATAGGACCCCTTCAGGTATGGAAGGCCACTATAAGGTTTCCTCAGAGCCTTCTCTTCTCCAGACTGAAGAGCCTTAACTCTCTCAGCCTGTCCTCATAGAGGAGGTGCTCCAGACTTCTGTTTATTTTTATGACTGTCCTCTGGACCTGCTCCAATGACTCCATGTCTTAGTGTTGGAGGCTCCAGAACAGAACACAGTACTCGGGGTCTCGGAGAGCTGAGTTGAGGGGCAGAATCACCTCCCTCAATCTCCTGGTCACAAGGTTTGTATGTATCTTGAACAGATGGATTTTACCAACTAATGGGACCCCGAACATAATGTCAAAGCACACTCTTCAGTGGTGAGGCTATACAACTTCTTTGCAGCCACCTTCCCACAAATAAAAAGGGAATTAAAATAACTAGTCTGAGAATTTTCTGACATGGTTCCTGCCAACAGATTAATTCTATGCATTCTCTAAGGAGTCATAAATAGATTTTTCCAAACTTTGAATAGAACAAGAGTTTGCCTCGGAAGTTAAGTCTTTAGAGGGGTTTCTAGGTAAAAAAAGAAAGGCTATAAAATTCTGGGCCTTGTCTCGCTGCACTTTACAAGAAGTCTGTACCCACATAACTAGTTTCAAGCCATCCTTTCACAATCCTTTTCACACACCTTTCCTGTAGCCCTCCATTAGATTCTGAAAGGCTGCTATCAGGCCTCCCTGGAACCTTCTCTTCTCCAGCCTGAATAGCCCCAGCTGTCTCAGCCAGTCCTCACAGTGAAGGTGATCCAAGGCCACCCTCTGAATGCACTGTGATGTCTCCATGTCCACGCCTCTTCTGAACTGAGGAATCCACATCTGGAGGCATTGCTCCAGGTATTTCTAACAGATATTCACACTGATCCTGCCTCTATGGCTTTTGTGCAAAGGTCAGTAGTTGTATACTAGCATTACATATTTTTATAATCAGTAAAGGTATATCAGCACAATAAGTAAAATCAGTGTAAATACATTTAATGAGGTGAAATTGAACCCTCCGTGCTGAAGTAGGAGTTATATTACTGAAACTAGAAGGGTATATGCAGAAAACACCCTAAAGTTGGCTTCAGTGGTAAAGCTATAGATACTGTCCCATCGACATTAGGCACTTGCTCAGGTAGACCAGGAATGCTTTAAAATCTTTGCTTTAGGACACTTCACCTCTGTAGAATGCCAGTTACTTTATACCCACCACGTAGAAAACCACGCATCTTTTCAACAAATCAAATATTCCTGATGTCACAGCTTATAATTAACAAAAACACTGAGGAAAGAAGGAAAAAAAAACACACAAAAATAAATAAATCTAACCAGTGGTGCTTGGTTAGACCTTAATATTTATTTAGCATTCCCTTTGTTGGCAGTTAAATGCATGTTTAGTAAGAAGTGTCAACGTGTTTTCCTTTATCAATTCAGCCAGCTTTTTCTTTCCCCATTTTTCCCCACTCCAAATTCAATTTTCCTCTTGGAGATAGGAAAAAAAAAACACAACTACTACACGTCAAGAAAGCGAACTTGGACTCTGACGCTCATATGACTTTTCCATTCATTGAAATTCACTGTGGATCTGTATATGATTGGGTTTCCTTTTGCACTTCTTGGCAAAAGAAAGTTTGGAGCTGGCTAGTGAAAAATCCACCCTTTGCTGTATTTTGCCCACAACACTGCCTTCAAAAGCCAAAAATCACAATCTGATATACAAAGGGAACACTCAGTGGCTTAGAAGCTTGCCTCCTCCACTTACTTACGCAGTATATATTCCCTTGAGTCTAAGCATGCACATGAATTCCCCTCCTTGTCTAGTCTTTCTGCTCTACTGACACTGCAGCATGATTGACACTGTCCATTGTCCATATCAGAATGAACAGAAATGAAACAACACCAGAAAGATGCCTGTGTCCAATATTTCTAACTAGAGAGAAGAGAAGAATGGTCTCATTCTTGCCCTAATTCCTGACAGAAAATATGACCACAACAAGTCTGAAAATACACCACAGCTTGTCTCTAATATCAGAATCACTTGAGAGCTGAAAGCCACCTGGCAAAGACCTTTTACGACGAAACTGGAAATTGATGTAAAAACTAAAGACTGTGATAATAATCAATGGAACTGTTTGGTGTATAAGTGAGTAAAAACTTTAATTAAAAGGAAACAAAGCATATATAGCTAGCTTCTCCATTTTTGTATCCAATAGCCACGTTCTGCGCTCCTTCCATGTTTGTAGTCAGAAATCTGAGGCAACAAAAATTGGGCACAGTTTCTTTTGTTGGACTTGCTCCATGTCTTGTGAATGAGAACATGGCCTATATGTCATGTTCTTAGAGCAGGGACAAGGGAGCATGAGTAGGTAAGGATCCAGTGGATGCCTCGATATAGATGACCATAGGACAAAACATACATGTCTGATGAGACTTATGACATAAGTTGATCCTCCAACTGACTGCCACCACAAAGCATCTGTATACTATCATAAAACTGTTCAATCTTACAGGGCAAGTTGTGCCTTTCACAGACTGACACTAGGTTCTACAAGAAAGGATTGGAAGAAGAACAGTGTGACAGCATCTACCGTAATTTCAGTAAAGTCTTTGTTGATACTCCACAATGAATTTAGAGATATCCTTCAAAGCTACTGGAGACAATAGCAGCCTTTCTTTTGACCAGGTATTCACTTGGGCTCTAACTTCACATAATATCAAATAAAAATACACACACTTGATGTGATTTCTGCTGATTCTAAAGTCAGTCATTAAAATGGATAAAACTGGAGGTACAGGAATCCCACTTGGCAAAATCCCCTTTGTCCCTCATCATGTATATTGTAAGCTTACAAGATATTGTAAATTTGCTTCACATAAACAGTGAATAATCTGCTTAGCAGTAGTGGCAGAAATGCAAATACTTCTTTAGCCAAGGGCAGACTATTACTACACTGGCAAACTCACACTCCCCACCTTAGTTTGGGAACAGTTAAAACAGAATAAAAGTGTAACACCAGTGGATAAAGCCTGTAGCATGCTGTACAGCCAAAAAGCAATATTTGAATTCATGTGGGGAAACATTTTGTGTGCTGCAGAAACCAAAACTCAGCTTTGAAGCCCCATGGGAGAGCTGATCTGGAAATGCTGTATAATTCTGTCTTAGTTGCCTCATGGAGCTGGAGTACAAACAGGTGACGTATTGTGTATTCTGGACTTCTCCTTGGAAAACTGGGCTCTAAACCACAAATATTTGTACACAGTCTCACCCTCTCACCAGGGCCATCATCTGTTTTAAAAAAAAAAAAAGTACAGGAAATTCAGTACAACAAGAGGACTGTCGGTCACAATTTTGCTTCTTATTCTGATACTGACTGGGCTTTTTCTGAGAAGACAAAACAATAAAATTAAAAAGAATAGAAAGCTCCATCTCCTGGAATCTTGAGAATTTCAGTGTTCTTTCCTATTTGGTATTACTCCACTGAAAGAGAAAAAACATGAAAACAAGAGCCCCAAAATATTTTTAAGGAAGAATAAGTTATTTTGAAACTGTTCTTACTTGTAAGCCTTGGTCATAATATTGCAATTATCGCCTTGTGATTTAAGGACCCTTAGAAATAACAAGATGGTAGATCAGCTCTCCTGCATATTCCATAGGTCACAATCCAAACCACTAGAATTATCTAATTCATGTGTTATTTATTATGCAATATTTTTCCTGCCTAGAAAGAGCTTCCACTCCTTTATCTGTGAAACTTTCTGTTTTAAATAAGACAATGAACTGCTTTTAAAGACAAACTTAATTCTCTTGGAGAATTCCCTGTTTGCTATTGTACTTCATACCCACATACCAGCCAATTCAAACTGGCTTACATATACAAAGCTGCAGTAGCAAGTACCGTGGATATGATAATAATAATAATAATAATAATAATAATAATAATAATAATAATAATAATAATAATAATAATAATAA
>JAPSGF010000007.1:15266118-15300219 GCA_035772895.1 Perdix hodgsoniae
AATAATAATAATAATAATAATAATAATAATAATAATAATAATAATAAGTTAAAAGAGCACTTTCAGTGCTGATGGACAGATAGCCCTGCTTTCACCTAGTTTTGTTTTTTTCACGACTATCTGCCCTATGTGAATTGCAATCCATACAAGTAAGAAGAGTAGTTTAAAGTAGAAAAATTATCCAGATTTTTAAGACCCCTTGTGGCTCAGCAAACAAAATAAGTCTGTGCTGATATTCTGGTATCCTCTTGTATTTTGCAGCTTGTATGAAGCATGTTGCGTCGTTCTCCAGAAATCACCAAACTAATGACCTTCTCTGTTCATTCCTGCCAAGTAGCAGTTGGTAACTGTGGAACACACTTCAGAGAGCAATGCCTTTTACTGATGACATCTTTAGCGTTCAGCTACATTCTTGTTAATTTAATTGACCAAAACAAATTGATACTGGAACAAGAACATCACCTTGCAGGTTTCAGCATATTGTCATAGTAAATGGGAATCTGTACATACAGATCCAAGCAATATTAGACATGAAAGCTGGATCTGGAGAATCTCACCTCATCTGCAAATTTTGTAAGCAGCTAACAGCACTTAGAAAACAGTTAGCAAATTTTTTCCCTTTAAAGGAATTTTTGTGTGTGTGTGTCCTAATACAACTTTTTTTAAACTACAGAAACAGCATCACAGTGTGCAGCAGTAGATGATGTGAGACACAGTCTAGATGAGCCAATCACCTGCAGCATTTTTTGCAGTGCAGGTGAGCTAGTTCACTTAGCTTTAACCTTGCAGTGCAATGTACCAACAGAGTACAAATTTGAAATATCAAGAACCGTAAGAGTTTATCCAGGTTATGAGGCACTGCTAAAGCTTCACTGAGCAAACAGCTTCACATGCAGTGAGATTTCACTGTTCTATCAGTGTTCTTTCATCTCTCTTCACTAGGGATTACTGACTTCTCCAAGAGCTGTGAGCAAGAATATTTTCTTATATCTTTGGCTTCTTTCTCAGGTAAATGGTGTGAGCTACAGGGGATCTAGCCAGGTTTCACTGCTATTTATCTCCTTCAGATTGTCAGAGTTAAATACAACCTTGTGGGTAGGTCAGAGTCTCATTAAAACTTAGTCACAATATCTTTAACAAACTCTATCACTTACTGACAGTCTCATGGCAATTTACTTACTTTTTTCTCTACAAATCCCCTAGCAAATGAAAAAAATGAGTATCTGAGCACTCTATTTCATTTTTAATCTCCACCTTGAAATTCATAGGATGAGGGAAAAATCTCATGCTAATTTGAAACTGACCTGTTTCCTCTACGTGTTTGTCTTCAATACTGTACCACTGCCTGGAATGAGAGAATTGCCCGGAATGAGCAGGCTAGGGTCAACGGCAGCAAGTTGAAGCCTGCTTCAAACTGTTTGCAGGATCAGGGATTTCTATGCCTGGAATGCATCACTGTAGTGGAGCACAGTTTTCAAACATGGCATCTGTACTGAAACACTGAAACACATTGGAAGCTCTTAAACACTCCTTTTAGGTAAATAAAGGTCAAAGGGAAACTCCAAATGTAAAATTTCTGACATCCAATTGAGTAGCCCACGTTAAAAATCAGGGCAGTATTTAATTATGTCTGGAGAATACATGAGTTCAGCTGAGACAATTCACACTCACCTAGTGTGTTTTTCAGTTTTTTTGATGGTGAAACCAAATAAATATTCTTTTGCTCCACAGATGCAGTGGATCAAGGTTTAGCTTGTTACACACAAAAAATAAATCAGTTTATATTTCCTTGACTTCATTTTTCCAGCTTTGTCATTCTGTCTAAAAGCATAGAGCACGGTCAAGCCAGGCATGGCTATGCATGTTAATAACCTTTGGAAAACTCTAGATAATTCCGTGCAAAATCCTTTTTATTTTTTCCAAAAAATTGTCAAAGCACACCTGGTGAAATATATTTTTCTCTCTCTCTCTCTCTTTTTTTTTTTAATTAAAGACTATGTTTCAAAAAGCAGTTGAAATTGAAAGAAGAAAAAACACGACCTTAAGTGGAACCACAACTGTGGTGCTGGTTTTCAAATCAAAAAGACAGTACAGTCTTCACAGGATATGGCTTCCAGCCAGTTGTTTAATGCTTGTAGGTCAATATACAACCAACCCAGCTTCTGCTGCCTAATTGACAAACCACATATCGGACACAGGAAGGGTAACAACTGTTCTTTCTTTCACCTAAAGTCTGTGTTGAGTCCTTGGGCCCTCAGCCCCTTTTTATTTTATCATTCACAAATATCTACTGTGAGCTCCCTCCAGGCACAACAGACTAACTGCATGCCTGAAAGAAATGAGACCCCTGGTAAGCATTGGGTGTCTGGTCAGTCAGGAGCCAAGCTAGCTGTTCATCATGCTCCTTGATTTCAGTCTGCCAAAGAGGTTTAGACCCACTGCTCCAAGCGTAAATTATTTGTGGATGAATGAACCACGAAGAATTTCCTCCAAAAATATTTTTGATTAATGGAGTCGTGACACCAAAAGTCAATGCATCACCAAGCAGATAAATATCTCTTCAAAAATGAATGTCAAATACACAGAACAGTTCCACAAAACACCAACAAGGAAGCAGCCTTTCTTTTATTATGTTTCTTGTTTGTTTGCTTTTTATTTATCTTCAGTTTTGTTTTTCTGGTATTCCTGACTGTTTAAAGGCAGAAAGCTCACATGCATAAGTAGATTCCTGGAGGAGAGCACATGAGCAAAGACTGAGCAGGGAAAACAAATATTTACAAGACCTAGATATATCTATTTTAAGTTATTATAAAATCACTTTCCATGTGTAGTAAATGCATTTCCCCTCTTCTATCCTCTCTACAGCACAGCAGTAAAGTACAAAGGAAAGATACGGACAATAACAGACATCCATCCCATGCTGAATTAGTATTAATGGGGTATGATTCACGCTAGATATTCCAGTACATTAAGGGACAAGAGAAGCCATTAATATTATTCCATACAATATAATCATACACACTCCTGGAGATACTGCCCCTTCTGTACCATACTAGTAATGCCTTGTACTTCACCCTGATGAAGTAGCAACAAACTCCAGCAATGCAAGCATGGAGGTTTCAACTCTGTGGCCATAAGACACTGTACAGTGGCAAAAAACATGCATGTGTGTTTCTTCCATTAATACTGGATGGGCAGATTTCATCTGGAAGAGAAATAACCTGAACTCCTACATTTATCAAGTATTATATTTGAAGGAGACAATGAGTAGGTTCCATTAGCACAGATGAGTGAAAAGAAACAGGATGTTGTTCTGCCAGCTTCTGCTGACAGCGTGTTCAGGATTTGCTGACCTTTGCTGTTTGAAGGTTCAGAACTTGAAGTGTGAGGACTGTGAGCGTACAACAGCCTCAAACTGACAGAACTACCTTTCCAATCTAGCTCCAAGAGAGGATAGGGATAGCTTGGTAAAAATGCTCTGTTTGGGTTTGGAATTTATTTATCCTTACTGAAATAACCTAACGCATATTGACTATGGACAGCAGATCCCTCTTAGGCCCCCTTTCTTGCTCCTCCTAGTGTTTGTACTACTGGAAGAAGAGATCAGAATAGCTCTGTATCATCCTTCTAGCCACCTGTTTCAGGCATCAATTTCATATCTTCAAAGTTTTTTGAACCACATTTTGAAGATATTGCCGTTCAGCAAGGACTTCCTCACATATATAGCAATAATAAATATGAGTAAACTTTTTGCATTAGCTAGCCGCTTTCAGAAGACAAAAAGCAACAGAAGCCAGGTTTTGTGTCTAAGCTGCTCATTTACCCTTGACAAATCCTATCCTGCTTGATAACCTCTCTCCTTTCCCCTCCAGTTCTCCTACACACATAGAAAGGTATCGTTAAGAAGGTCGGCACTGTACAAGGGGCACAAATACAGATGGTTCTAACTTAAATTTGCATTGATTTCTGGCAGGAAAATTGCTTCGGCTTAAGCTTATATCTTCAAAGTTTTGAGGGACAGTTACTGTCTCTGCATGTTTGTTTCTTTTCCTTACATGACACTGAGAAATGCAATTCCTCCTGTAAAGGAGGGAAAATTCCAGTATTCATCATATTGAAGGATTACAGTCATTGCCATTAGCCTGCAAATACAGCTCAAGTCTGAATTACATTTTCTCTTAGGGTATTCTGAAAGTGAAACTGAGCATAAGACTTGAAATTAAACCAGATAGGGAACAAAAAGCCTGGGAATATCTTCCCTTTCCATAACGTAGCTGAAGTCATTGTACCTTGTATACAGCACTGAATAATACATTTTCGTTGGCTTGGAAGATAAAGCTCAATTTGTCTAAGTAACTTTGAGAAATGCCGTTTTTATGATACAAAATGTTAAATAACAAATTCATTTTACTTTATTGCTCAAACACCAGTCTTCACTTCCACTAATTTAATTTTTCAGGCTTTCTGATCAGTTTAATTTACATAAATCTAAGTCTGTTTGATTTGGAATTAAGTAGAATATGAATGGCCGACTGTTTTTCCAGTCTTTCACATTTTTCACATAACTGAGATTAAAAATCCAAAGTTTGATTTATAAAATAAAATGCAAATCCAGTTTCAAAAGTGCCTTTGCATTTCTGCTCCCACTGAAATCAACACTAAGAAATTCAATCTTCCTTTCTTGTGATTATAAGAAAAAAAAACCCACAAAAGTATAGGCTGCTGTATTGTTATCTTCTCTTCTGGAAGAAGAGATCAGATCTTCTTCTTATCTTCTTATCTTTGATTGCTTCAAATAATGTCTGAGGGATGTGAATTCCCGTCATTTCATTCTAATAGAGAATACCTAAATCCAAAAGATGACTGTCTCTGTGAATGTTACTTGCTCTTCCACTGCTAAAGATGACAGCAGAAATGCTCACCTGAACTTCTGCAGTCTATCACTTTTTTCACCGCCATAAGAAAAATCTGAACCTCTGCCATGAGTCCAGCATTTGCCTGTACAACTTGTCTGAATCAGTACAGCAGTTCAAATAACTATTAGCACAGTTAGAACCAACACCATGAAGGGCAGATAGCAACAGACCTCTCCTCATCTCCTGAACACCTCCACAACAGCATCTCCTTCCAGCTTCTATGTCCAAACTGAAGTTCTCCTTGCTGAGACTGTAACCCAACGTGATGCGTGGGCAATGCAAAACTCACTTTCTCCTATGGGAGAATGAGTGCTCTGTGAGACCACAGAAAATTAATTCCCTACCAAAATCAAAGTCTCTATCCAGAAAGCAAGTAAAAATAACTGAACAATCACTTATTTGAAGCTCTTTCATTTTGAACAGTTATTTAGCAGCTGAGCAAGATTTCTCAGGCTTCTGGATCTACTTCTTCAAAAACAACGCAGCTGCCTGAGGGACTACGTAAGGTAATGGCACTATCCTCATATGTACTCTCCCTTGGATTTCAGAAGTTCACAGGCTATAAGTATACTTACATCAGTGTACTTCTTCCTCTATTCAGAAATGAAATTTTGTATTGCTAAACAGCCTTGTTCTCAGGTTTCTCAGTTGACTCTTATGCCACTCTCACTGCCCTCTTACTCAGCTGACATGGTGCCACACTGGTAGCATTAGAAATATTTCTGCTGTCTTTCTAAAAATAATTTCTCAACTCCTGTCTAGGCAGATTTACGAGCAGTTAACAGTCTGATAATTTCAGAGGATCACATATTCAGTAGGATCCTGGAAATAATTTGTTTTCATTTTCATTTTTTCCTCATTTGTTTCTCATTTTCTTCTATCACTTAATCTCATCAAAAAGTCTGCTGAAACGTAAAGCAAATCTGTTTTATGTAATGTTATAGCTTTTTCAAACCAGAGCAAATATTTGCAGATATTCTGTGTTTTATTTAACTGGCTATGGTCTCCTCAAAGTGTGTACATAGCATTGGTCTATTTGCAGAAGAACTCCACTAAGGAATGTGTCTGTTTGTTTTTTCCTCTTTTGTGTATGTAATATTTGCCATTACCTGGTATATCAGATTAGGAGTGTTATATGAATACACTGATTCTGGCAATGAAGTTTGGAAGTAACTGTGTAGATTCTGTTCGTCATGTTTCTATGGTTATTCATAAATATTATGGCCAACCTCAGTCAATATATGTCATTTGCAAATGAAATATGTGTATTATTTTTTTCAAATTACTAAAAGCTGTTTTCTTTCAAAACTCATTTCAAAGTACTCAGAAAACTCCAGTCAACTTTTTAGTAATATAATTTAAAGGATGCCCAATGCAAACACAGTTACCCAGTGCCAATGCCTTCATGTTTGGACCAGTACGCTGCTTTTATGCATTGTTTACCTCTGTGCTTGATTTGGTGGGAAGGAGAAGCGGGATAAGGGGGAAAGCTACACAAACTTAAAAAAAAGAAAAAAAGTCCTCAGGCAATTTCCTTATTCTCTGACAAACTAGTGCACTGCCTGGAAAATTAAAAGAAATCTGATCTTTAGCTCCAGTGGAAACCACTTGTCATCTATTGTCCAGATATAAGAAATGTTATTTTTCTTCTTCCATACACCCTGAAAAAAGAAATACAGCTGAATGCTTTGCAGGGCTCTGGAGACCAAATGTAATCGTCCACTGGCTTTCTGGATGACACAAGCCATGGAATTTCACCCAGTTATTCCTGCATCAAGCCTATAACTCCTGCTACAGCAACAAGCGCGGTCATCAGAAAGACATCCATTCTTGATTTAAAGACTTTCAGTCCATGTTCCTGGACAAATTTTTCCAAAGTTGTTAAATGCCTTCATTGTTACAAATGCAGCCTTATCCCTGTTCTCATTGGATCCTCCTTTTTCTAGTGGTTGGCTCTTGTTACACCTTCATCTGTCAAGTAGATAAAACTCCACAGTGCACTCTTTTGACAGCACAGAAAACCGTATGCCATGAGCAAGCCACTTCTCAATAAAGTGAAGAGCCTGAATTGCTTGCCTTTTGATGTAAATAAAAGAGTACTATTTACTTACTCTATCTTGCCTTTCAAATAATCAGTAAATGGAAATAGTCTGCATATAAAGAATATGTCATGACATACTGCAAAAATAGCTGATACCTGGTTTAATCTCTCCAGTATTTAATATATATCATTTACGGTTAATATTATTTTAAGAGTTATGAATCTCTCCATATACTTTCACCTCCATCCCTCACACTTGCCAGTGTAACTGGAGCAGATAAAATACCAGTATAAGCAGTCAACATCTAGGTCTCATTGTTATCAAAAGACTTCCATAGACTTGCAAACATTTGATCCTACCTCACAGAGACATTGCTCTGAGCCAGAGTATCCACAAGCAACGCATTAGTCTGTGTACTTCCCTGTTTATAAATTAAAATTGGAAAAGCAAGAAGTGATTGTTCACTTTTCCAACCTTTTGGATAGGAATAAAGCTGAACAATAAAATAATTTTCTCTTAAAAATCTCAATTTCTCTTCTTTTGTTTGCGAGTAGCTTGAGATATTCTCAGATTCTTTTGAAAGGACTTGTGAACTTCTTTGACATCGTCCTCACAGAACAATTTACGAGAAGTTTTTGTTATAATTTTACTATTTAACTCAGTACACTATATTGTGCATGTTGTCAACAAAAAACAGTCACTATTTCTATCCAATGATTACAATACATAGACCAAATCTACAAAGGTTGAATTAAGAACATTACACAGAAACAGTAAGCGTTTCCACCTGTGCTTGAGCATTCACACATAGAATTATCTTCATATAAATGTTATAGGAAAGTAGTACTAAAAAGAAGAGACCAGAATGCAGGAGGCAAGTTTTGATGTGAGACTTAGCTCAGGATGAGAAGAGACATGCAATAGGGATGCATATGTGGCTGATACACATACAAAATCCTGTCTCTACCAGCACTTCTTGGTTGCTGCATGGTACATCACTAATTGCACTATAATTATTCACGCTGCTTCATGCACATTCAAAAAATATGGCTACATAGGTATTATGAACAGGTCTGAATTGAAAGCCATCTTTATACCACCTGCTTAGGAGTAGAGAATAGGGTCAGGATGCGGACAGCTAGCTGGCTCATACTAGAGTAGCATTTAGACTGACTTTAGATTTATTTGGAAACACTCTGATAACTGGCATCTCTATAACCACAGGAGCAGAGCCATGAATTACAGACACATGCTTCTCATTCTGATGAATTTGTAAATGGAGGATATCACTCCATATTTCCTATATAAAAGTACCCTTTTCAAAAGTAGCCTTCTTTCTACATTTAGAGCTTATTCTGGAACTCTCTTAGCTAGTGTCTGAATACAGTTCAAATACAGTCCCATTGCTGACATTTGCGCATCCTTCTCTTCAGTGTTTTCTCAGGCAAAATTCCATTGGCTTTGAGAAAGATTTTGCTTGAGCAAGAACATCAGATTTGACCTTTCAATTGCACAGTGACAACTAATAACAGTTCAAAACATTTCTCTTTTTTTTTTTTTTTGACACAATTCAAAAAATCTCCACCTATTACAGTATGTTTGCTGCCACTGAAGCTCTCTTCTCCCAAAAATAACAGAAATAAGCTGTTTTTTCCAAAGCTACTTTAACATCCCTTGAAGAACCTCAACACAGTTCAAAAGTTATTAAACCAGCAACTTTGAGAGCCCATGCTTGCATCAAATCCAGCAGCACAGTCAGAAGTATCTTTTTGCTGTACAAGTAAAGGCAAATAGCTACACATGCAATTATTTCTGTGTAAGAGGAAGGTTGTCAACTCAGCTCCTGTCCAGTCCTGTGTCTGTTAGTAAATGGTTTTTTTTTCTCCTTCCAACCTCAAGACAAATAAGGGAGATCATGTGGTTCAGTGTCCAATCTAATCTCTTTCCTTTGTGAATCTTGTGAATTGCTGTCTAAACAACTGTTCTATAGAGCAAAATCTTTGACTGACTGGCTGCACATGTCATAGGGCCAGGTCAGATAGGTATCTCTTCACTTATCCCATGAATGTGAGAGGGAGGCCAGTAAAATTTTCATGTTAAATTTATGCTTCCTTAATTAAACTATTAACTACATGTAACAACAAAACCTGCCAGTGAAAGGGGAAAGGTGACATTACACTAAAGGAGACCATATGAAGTTTACGCAAGTTTATGAACTAGTCCATTATTTCATTCATCCATTCACACTTTATTTTAGGACATTTAAGTCATAATTCCACTCTCCAAACCAGTCTGAAGCTCTTTCACCTTTCCAGTGGCTGAAGAAAAAATACTAAAGTATGCCCAGCTTACCATGCCCTCAGAGCTGAACAGGAGGTACTCTACTTTCCCTTTCAGACTTACCTGCTGTTGAAGCCTGAGTAAAATCTTGGCCTTTTGCAAGACAATAGCAACATTCCCACTCATTTCATCAGAACCAACGTTTCCCTTCTCATATGTCCTATTTAAGAGTAGGTAGCTTAGAAAAGCTGTAATTCTGGGTTGTTTTTTTCCTTTCTAAGGTCCAGTAAGACAGTGTAACTATCATCACATAGAGGAATTATAAGTCATAATTTTGGAGCCTGCTCTTTTACCAAAAATACTGCCTGGAAGGCTGGAAGCTGTATCCTAACAAGGAACAGTAAGTCATGAATTTAAATCAACTACACCAGTCACCACTTGTGGCTTAGGGAGAAAAGAGTTGTCCAAATACTACTTAAGTCAGTGCTAGAGTTGTGTTGCATTGTGAGTTAATAATGGAGAACAATACTGCATGGAAGGGCATATCTTTTCCAATTTTCCTGTCTTTTCAGTTTGTATTTCATCAGAAATTCTCATGTTTTAACATTTATATTAGCACTAGTACAGAGATTGCACTAGTGTGACATATCTGTCCTGGTTTGCTTTGCGCATTCTCTTTCTGTCTTGTTAGTATTTTCTTTCAAGTATAAGGAACTCTAACCATGTTTCTATCTGTGTCTTTGAGATTCTTATTATGTTACTCAGGAAAGAAAGCTGGACCTGTAGACAATGTGCTGCCCCCACACCTCAAGAACTGCTGATGAAAACTAATTCTTCTGTACTTTATATTATTTACTTGATCTTTCTACTTTATGGTGCCACATTTCAGTAGCACATGAGGACACTGATGCATGAAAATCACAGAAAACTGAGAACACTCCCATTGCCCATAGAAAATTGTCTGTGTCTATCTGCCTTGTCTTTGGAATTAAGAATTCTGCTTTGACATTGTTTCTTATTGAGTGCACTGATCCATGATTTTCAGGTCAACTTATTTCACAGCTTTTTATTTGGTATGATGCAAGCTGGGTTTCACAGGGTTGGAGAGTCTTGAGATAGAAGGACATTGTCAATACTGAAAAGATCAATGAAGACGAAGATTTTATAGTATTTCCAAGTGATGGTCAGACTCTTTGTTGTCTCTGGAAGACCTTATATTGTCAAATCCTTTCCACAGAATGACAGAATTGTAGGCATTGATAGCAACCTCTGGGGTTCACCAAGTCCAACTCCCCCGTCAAAGAAGGTTCCCTGAAGCAGTTTGCAGAGGAAAGCATACAGGTGAGTCTTGAATATCCTCAGAGAAGGAGACTCCACAACCTCTCTGTGCAGCACACTGCAGAGCTCTGTCAACCTCACCGTAAATAAGTTCTTCCTCATATTTGTATGGAACTTCCTGTGCTGCAATTTTTTGCCTGCTACTCATTTTTGAAAATAATAGCTTATTCTCAAGTCTCTCCCTCCTCAGGAACACAGCTGTAATTTTCCTTGCTATCTTCAAACTGATCTCTAGGGGCTCATGACTAAAACCAGAGATAGTTTTTTCCTTTTCTGACTGGTGTTACTTACAGTAGCTATCCAAAAAACAGACCACCTCTTTGTGCTATGTAAGTCTGTACAACACCTAGTACAGAGGAGCTTGATACATCATATATTTTAGTTACTTTTGTAAGAATTACTTCTGTGAGATTTTTCAAATCTGACAAATTTAATTTGACAATTTCTCTCTTCTCCAGTAATTGTTTTAAATCATGCTGCATTACAGCAGCTAGCTGACAGAAGGAAAAGGCATTTTAAGTGCTAACTAGGGAGAATAGGCTGACTAGAAGGACAGCTCTAGAAAACACAGAGTACCTAAAATACTGCCAAATCAACAACCAGTTGGAAATTAACTTCTGTAGCCTTCTAATTCCCTGTCTAGATTACATTCATCTTCATATTTGCAGTTCTACTATCTTTTAATCTTTTAGCTGTTCACTGTAAATCTTGAAATCATTATAACAATGGAATTGAACCATACTAAGGCATACATTTGACAGGACTGAAAGCTGTAAAACAGGAAATCTTTAAGGTAAGTCGAAAGCTCAGAAAGCACCACACAGAGGCCCTAATAACTACTGAGCTGTAGAGTTACCAAGTTTGCCAAAAGCAACTGATTTCTTTCTGATCTCAGTGCAACTGCTTCCACACAAATCACATACAGCGACAAGTCATAGGGATTATGTTATCTATACCTCCTCTGTTTTCTCCTTGTGTAGGTTCTTGTATTTTGACACTAATTCTCCTCCCCTATAAATGACCTTGTATATTAAATTTATAGCTTTACAGCTAGGGTTAGATAAGTACTATTTGTTCTAGTTTGGAATATGAAATAAGAAGGAGCGTTCTTTAATGGTTTAGGACAGACATTACTGTTTAGGAATAGAAACAGCCTCCACCAATCACTAGAACAACAAATTGGGAATTGGGAATCCCTTATTTCGTCTTGGCTGTCTGAGTGAACAAATCAAGAAATCCTTCAGTGGCTCCAGTTCAACCATCAATAAAGAGGAAATCTGAGCATTCCTGTTGCTTCAGAGGAAACCATTCTGCATTAAGCA
The DNA here is from genome assembly GCA_035772895.1 of Perdix hodgsoniae. Taxonomy (NCBI): domain Eukaryota; kingdom Metazoa; phylum Chordata; class Aves; order Galliformes; family Phasianidae; genus Perdix; species Perdix hodgsoniae. The sequence continues at coordinate 15,278,017 of JAPSGF010000007.1, forward strand.
CTTACATATTAACATACAAATTACTATAATGCATAAATCTATATCTCAGTAGTAACTTGTAAAAGTTAAATAAGCTCACTGTTCAGGAGAATGGCTCAGAGTCCAACACTCCCATCATACTCTAAACATGTTAATTGTTACCCATGCAGCAGTTGCCAAAAGTATCTTTGGAAGTGGCGGGCACTTAGCTTGATTGCCATAGGCATAGTATGCTTTACCCACTTCCTAATGTGAACACAAAGAATACTGAAGATGCCATAGCACTGTTCACTGTCAGAAATGGAAAAAGAGTTCTAATAAAAGGTTATTGCAACCACTGTGTATGTATCAGTGTGTAAAGGCTTCAGGAGAATGGATAGAACATTTCTGCAACCTCTCCTGAAAAGTCAATTTGCCTCACTTTAATTTTCCATCACTTTACCACTTAATGATGCATAAGATGCTGAATTTGCCTAGTTTCATGGATTGTTACTGGGCATATATACTGTTCATCACTGGAAAGTTATAAAACAAAAGTATTATGATTATGCAGAGAGAAATGATGAAATAGAGGGAGAATTCACAGTCCAGACTCACTAACAAATTTGGGTGAAGAGTAAAATTCAATAAACACTGCACAGGCCATTTTATTCCTTCTAGAGACAAATTATGATTATGGCAGATATGTAAGAAGAGTAACGTGTTTTTTTTCTGCTTCTTTACCATCCATTCCCCACTGAATGATTGCAGCATTTGAGCTTCTATTTTCTTGCTAAAGAAGGCAAAGTTAAGTAAGCAGGACACAACACTAAGAGTCAACACACCTGGGCTTTTCTCTTGGCTATATTACTGACCTACTGCTTAACCTTTTCCAACACTCTGTGGAAACAAATAACAACTTTATGTGTCTTTATTTCTGTTCCTACACTTCACGTATTGTATGAGCAGAACTGTCCCTACATATGCAGATTGTAATGCATAACAAATCCCCCGTCTTGGTCAGGGTCTTGATATACTCAAATACTAAAATAAAACAAATAATGATTACAAAATGTCCAAACAGTGCTCAGAGAGGAAAATTTGTTGGCAGAGAAACCTGTAAAGAAGTGTCATTCTTTCCATTTTCACTTCCTCTTGCTAGTTCAACATTCAACTTTATATATTAATCCCACGATTATTCATAAAAAACTAAGAGCCATTTAGTGGTCATTTTTCAGACCTAATACTGGAACAGTCCTCATCCAGGCAGCGTACCCACTTCTTACATTAAAAGTTGATTTTCTGAAGGCTCAGTCATGGTCAATGATAATGAAGCTAATAGATCACACAGTTTGAACTGGTAAAGGACAAAAAGCAAACAGAAAACAGCCTGTTACCTTAGAGTCGTTTACTTAATCTTCTCCTACATTTCTCTGTTAGGCTTCTTTGAATGTTGCCTTCAATTTCTGGAAACTAAAAACAAAACAAACAAAACAAAACAAAATTAAAACTTGATATCACGTGATTCACTGGAAAAGTAAGTAATAATGAGGGTTATACTGTAAAGCTAAAATCTCTCCCTAGTACATACTCTGCAATATGATGGGACTTCCAGACTGTCTCCACAGCATAAAGGTGCCCATCCTGCCCTGCAAGCCAATGTCAGTTTGGTGAAAAACCAGGATGGATGAATGAAATCTTTGTTGTCTGTATGATTTTTTTCATTAAATTAAGTAGAGATCAAGACATCTTACAAATAACCAGGAGAAAATAGCAAAATGTACCTAAAACAGTCAAAGCCTGTACAAGATGCTGATTATCCATACCTCTCTGCAGCTTCCTCATAGTCAGTGTAAATCATACAGTTGTGAATGCTTATGTTTTTAAAAGAGGAAGATATTTTCTACAATAAAGTATCATGTACATAGGAAAAGTATTTGTATACACACACACACACACATCGATGTAGGCTTCTCCAAAACTGTCTTCTATTTATTTCTGCAGAAACTACAGCACATACAAAAAGCACAGTAGCACAGTTTGATTGAGTAAACACTCAGCTACAAAACACTATTTTTCCACATAGCCACCACCATTAAGCCATGCATTTTCACAGCAATGAACAAGAGTCTGCATATCAGCACTCATAAAAATCTGCAGTAATAGAAATGAACCACCGTCACTGTTGCCACTACTAAAATGCACCACCCACCAACTCACTGTGCTCACATCCACTGTTTGGTCTCTATAAATGTTCAACAAGTGTCAGTAAATGTCAGTGAGTGTGATATTTTTTACGTGGAGGAATCCAGTTATACAACTCCATGTCAGACACCATTTTGTCAGACTGCCCTGCTGCTGCCACCTATTGCACAGCAGCAATATGTGACAGAATACTGGATACCTGTGTGAAGATTCACCCTCGAATGCCATGTCACCAACATCCACCTCTGATGTGGCCCAACATAATAAAATAAGAGGCATTACTTTTGGAGTATCTTCTGTGTATACACATAGTATCATACATATATATGTATATATATATATATATATATGCATGCATAATCTTATGTGAAAATGTCAAATAAAAATAGCATTTTTCCCAAAATTACCATTTAAAAAGAAGCTCTTTTTTCCTTCAATATATAACAATGATGCAACCCAAACTTTAACTCCAAATGTTAGCAGATGTCTAGCATAAAGTATGGTGTAGCACACTGAACTCCTGATTCTCAGACTATGCTTTAGAGTTCACTCTTGTTTAAAGTCTCATCAGAAACAAAAAGGGCTGAATGAATCTGAAAACACACTGTTCTTATGCAGCAAGGTAATATCTTAAATTCAGTCATCTAGCCAGTAAATTGTATAACAGGAAAATCCAAGTTGAAATATTCAGTCTGCCAAAGATTATAAATTCTTTGTTTTGCTTTGGAAACAAATGCACAGCTGAGACCAGAGTCATAGAGCTAGAAAAACATAACAAAGGCTTTGTTTGTAAGGGGATGGAACCACTGCTCTCTGGTCAGAGATGAGATTGGCTGATGTGTTTTCCACAATAGTCAATCAAACAATTTCAGCACTCAATCCTGGCCAAATACTAATCTACTGGATTTAATACATTTGGTTTTCTAAATTAAAATTACTGTCTGTAATGTATGTGTGATAAACAGCACTGAACACGTGACAAGAAAAGTAGCTTGTGAAAAGCTGGGCAAATTACACTGTTTGAGGAGTCCAGAGAACTGCAAAACTGCATGGTGAATATTTTCTTCCTGAGAAAAAAAGCATAACAGCCTAATGAGGTTATTTGTTAAAAACCCCTCTGTTCACCTCAGTAATGGTCTGTGCAGCCCAGGTCTGGAAATGTCGTTGATTTGACCAAAGCAATACTAATATCTAACAAAGCCAAATTTAATAGGAAAAATTCCACGGTAGCCAGAAATAATACACATACACGCATACAAAAGAATATCCCAGCTTAGAATTTCTGCTGATTTGTTTGTTTGTTTTTAAGATTTCCACTCTCACAATCATAAATATTCTCAAAACAAAAGCTGATACAACTATATAGCTGCATGGGCTGAGACGGGTGAAATCCCATACCACTGAACACAAGGCATTTGCAATTCTGCAGCCCCACCGCATCCTTCAGCAACTTTGGTCAATAAAGTTTCTGGTAGTCACTGTATGACCTAATTCCTACTTTTTCACAGAAACGTTTTTCTCTTTCACCACCATGTGCTCTCTTCAGAAAAGCAGTCCTGAAAACAGCAAGTCTATTCATGCCTACTTGAATAAAAGTGAATGCCAATTGGTTGCCCATTTCATGCTTTCACTTTGATTTGTGCTGAACTATTTTTTGACGTGATTTCTACACAGAAAGGGAAACAGGTATGGGCTTAGTTGAAACATGTCACACTGTACATATAGGCTAAAAGAGTTGCAAATTACCCATTTCCAGTGTTGGGCTGGTTTTGTTGCTCTTTTGTTTGTTTGTTTTTCCAGTTTGTTTTTATTTTTTTATTATCATGGAATGGCTCGGGTTGAAAGGAACCTCAAAGACGATCTAGCTCCAACTCCCTCCTTCCAAACCGTCTAGTTCCAAATTTGGTGACTGGATAGCCAATCACTAAATCAGGCACTAGAATAGGTTGCCCAGGGCCCCATCCAACCTACCTTAGTCATTTTTTTCCCAAGTTTCTGTAAATGCTATGAGTGAACATTCAAAATAAACTTTTAATGAGGGATTCATATAAAAACTGATCCTCTACTACTGATTCCAGGAAGCTTTAGGAGTTTTAAGAGCCAGCCAGCCAGGGTCTTCTTACCTGCCCATGATATCATTGCTTCCAGGTAATATCCCACAGTAGAAATAAAAACAAGCAAAGTAGGACCTCAGATATGCTAGGTGTTGTACAGAGTTAGTCCATGCCTAGAAACTGCCGTGTGAAAACCAGGCACTGACTAAGACCTGGTCATAAAGACTACCTGAAATCTCAGTGGTGACAGGTTGCATTTCAAATGGCAACTCATTCTGTTCATGAGATGGGATAGGATGTCTCTGTAGATATCCATCTATCTTTGCTCTCTGGAAAGTAACTTAGAAAAAGTAGTTCACTGTTTTACTGGTGACTAGTACTAAATAAGAAAAAAAATAAGTCTAACGCTAATAACAAAAACAAACAAACAAAAAGACTTCCTATCCTCTTCTCACCAATAAAGACAAATGAGGTTAAAATGGTTCAAATCACCTGCTCAAGGTCACCTAAAAGGTTTATCAGAAAGCTAGGAGTTAAAACTCAGGGGTCTTTTGGGTCAGCCCTTTCTTACTCATGGTGAAATAGTGAAAAAGTTCTCACTGCTTTCCAACAAAGAGAAATAGAGAAGAAATACATAATAGATTTCACACTTTGTGCTTCCTATCCACTTCTCTGTGAAAAGAACAGTATCCCTGTTGCTTTCTTTCTTCCTGACCTAAGTCAAAGTCAGAAATGTAGTCCACATTTTCTGTTTCCTTGGCATTTATTCTTAGAGACGTTGTTTATGTTGTTAATCTCACTAGGGCCTGAACTTTCAACTGAGATCAGTGCAAGACTTGCAACCAACTTAATGAATTCTGTGTAAGGTCTTAGAGCTATTTTAATGCAAAAAACAGAAACCAGATCTGAATTTTCAAGGAGCAGGTTGCTAACGTTCTTATTCAAGCACAATGTGAACATCATCTTTCACATGACTTTTGTTCCAGTGAAACCAGCTTCACAAATCTCTCATCTGATAGATCTTTGCTCTTTCCAGATCTTGGATAAACAGAATTAGGAATCTGCCTGTATTTTCTTCTATTTGACTTTTATCATTCTATCTGTTTGGCTGAGAAATCAGCATAGAGAAAGCAGGAGTAGAAGCGCCTGTGCAGAAAATTCTCTGAGTAAGCATTTGGCTCACTAACTCCAGAAAAGTTATTTAATGCTGAATTATTAGAAATAAAATGGTAGAAAAACAAACAGTGAAAATCAATTCTTCAAAGATTTAAAATGATATGTAAAGCAAGACTGAAACTCATTCTCCAGGAGCTTGTTTGTATCAGGACATCGTTACTGATGACATTTAGAAACAGAAAGTTCTTCTCAGTTCCCCAGAGGAGAAGACTCAAATACAGGTTCCTCAGAAAGGACCATCTGGACAAAATGCAGTTTGATCCTGGTCTACACCTGTCTTTTTCTCACTCAACCCCTGGGGCTGTTTGACCACCTGTACTTCAGCCATCTCTTTCAACTCCGATGACCTATTCTCCCTTGGTTATCACATTGTTTCTAATATCGCCCTTAAAACAATCACTCCCAGTCTCAAGAAACTCTCAGTGGAAGTCAGAGAAATTATTTTCATTGCCTCCACCAATATTTCATTTTGAAGATGAGTGCTGCACGGAGTTCAGGGAGGGGGAACACGGCAGCTATGCTATTATTTGGATTTAGCTGCTAGAAGGTTATGTGGAGCAGAGATAGTTAAAAAACAATTGACATTTGTGTTTTTAAGTTGACATTAACATAATGGAAACAGTGTGCAACTCCCATCTCCCCAGCCATCAAGGGTCTGTCAGCCTTAGTCAGTGTCCCAACGCCCTCTCACTCATCCTCCTTAAAGTAAATGAGTCGTTATGAGCCTGACATTTCTTCCAGAGGCAAGCTCAGCAGGGTCCTCCTTCCCTCTAACTTGTCATCATCCAGAGTTTTATGTTTTAGTAACTTGAAACATCCTGTAAAATCTATCAGGATTAGTTTCCAGTATAGAAGCACTTGTACTTGATCCAAGCTAATCAAATGTTCTTTAGATACTAAGCCCCAGGGTTTAAACGAGCACACCCAACCTATTAAGCAAAAATGACCTTCTTAGTGTGGCTACTATATCCTCCTTTTTGACCTCTTTTGACACAAATTTGGCTGAGATAAGACAGTTAAAGCCATTATGAATAGGCCAAGAATAATACAGTAAGCGTGTCCCTGATCTCACTAGAATGTTATAAGATGAAAAAAAGCTGTTTGGGTTTTTTTTCAGATGAAACTAGGCATTTTTTAAATACTAGTCAAATGAGCTTTTTAATTAATTAACATTTTGTTTTTAAACTTTTATTTCAGCCTTTCCCAAGGGAATTAGTATTTAAATTAAGGATTTTAGAAGCTCATCTTATAATCAAACGCAGGTCTGAACTTACAAGTCACACGTGACCTGGCAGTCAAGAGGTTATGGTGAGTAAGAAGGTAGACCACAGAAAACCAAAGAACAGGAAACTTCTGGTCTAGTGTTGATGGAAAAGTTTTGGATTAGATGGATGCAGTACTGAATAACTTATTTCAAGCAAACAGCTCTCACAGAACTTTCTGACCCTTTTATAGAGGAAACACTTGAAGATGTATGATGTAAGATTTCAGAGGTGCACACATTAAGCAGCAAAGTCTTCTTTTGAGTTATATGCAGTGGGATCTGTGTTTACACAGCTATACGGAGCAAATTCCCCTTCTTCCATTCACAGACTCCATTGACTGACTGACTTCCTTGATTTCAAAAAACAATATTTATTATTCCATGGATGTTGCTATAATACTGAGCATGTCTAAATGCCTAGACAATTTTACAGAATTTCTGGAAGGCCCTGAATGTACTACATTAGACAGTCCCACTCGGTGCTCTATTAAAATCACTCTGCACAGCCACAGAAACAGCCTTTTTCCACTACTGACAATTCTAGAGACATCCAGGAGCTGGCAACCTAAAAAAGGCAAAGCATTTCAGTCACATTAAAATTAATCCAACCCAATCCAGCACTTTCCATATTCTTGATGGGGAAAGACATGTTAAAATCAGAACTTCATGTTTGAAAGCAAGCTTCTATCACTGATAGATACTAAGAGGCAGCAAATCAAATAGCTTAGAAACGTGCTCTCCTAAAGCCAGTTCTAAGACTGTATGAGGTTGTGCTGCCTTAACTCAGTATAAACCTGGATTCTGATGAACAGGAGGTTTATTTTAATTCTCCCAACTAAAAAGAGACACAATTTGTCAATGAAGAACATAGAGAAGGAAGCTGCTAGGCTATTAAGAGGAACTGAATTCCTTGAGTGAACTTAGGCTTGATTAAATTTCTGAAAATGTAACGTAACATTAATAGCAAATTTAAACTTTGACCAAGTTTAGCTCTTTCGTTTCCACTGGAATAAAAGCAGATATGTCTCCAGAGTAAAATGAACAAAATAAAAAGTATTTTTAAATTGGTCAAACAGTCCAATTCTCACTAGGGAGGTTGTACATACAGTTCCATTCACATTAATTGTAGGCATCAGTCTAAGAAAACATGTGTGATCGGTTGCTACAACTCAGCCGATGACTGGTAACTTGATGATGTGCTTGGGGCCAAAATCTAAGGGCAGGCTCCTGTGCTGGCTCAGAGTTGACTGATGTTTAAAAGGACATTAATTTAAGTTAAGACCGAGGGTGTTTGGATTAAAGAAAAACAATGAAAAACATAAGCTGATAAACTCAAAATATATAAATTCCAGGGAGGAGTGTCCTCTTCATCCTTTCTATTTTGGGTAAATCTACCCTCTTTGGTACATTTTCTTACTGTGACAACAGTGCAAACATTCCAGATATTAACAAATCTGGAGACATGGGAAAAAGGAAAATGCTTATACAATGGTTTGACCTTATCAATACTATTATTTAACTTTCACACTCATAACAAAACTCATCCAAAAAGACCAAACCGTCACTAAATGGACAGATTTTCTCCTGTTGTTAATCAGTATAGCTTGCACATACGTATCAGCAGTACACTTGCTAAAATAACAATAATTCTGGAACAAAGCATTTAGAACCAATTCCTTTTTTTTTTTTTTTTTTTCTCCATAGAATAAAGGAGGAAACTATTTTCCAGGCAAGTATTAGATCTGTATTGTTAATACTTACAATAATATTTTGTAATAAAAAAATTATCAAAAGACTTTGGTGAGGAAAAGAAAGAAAAAAAGGGAAAATAACTTTTTGTAGAACTTCCATGCTATTTTTCTCATCATAACTTTGTGGTTTTATGACATGAGATTTATTCCTAGAAGTCAGATGTTAAGAAATACCAGATCACATTAAGAAGCAAATTATCCTTATATTCCTTGCAGATCTAGATCACCAGATCTTGGCCACAATTACTCACGCTAATATAGTTTTCGATCATAAAAGTCAGCGTTTGCTGATTCTGTTAAGTTTTGCCACATTCAGACTACATTACTTGCCTTAAAATTCCAAGAAAGCACATGCTTTGTTTGGAAACATACAGAAATAACATGCTTGGGTGTAATTTATCTGAATCTAATTTAGAGATTAATTTTGATACTGTGGCAACAGTGTAGGTAGGCGTGGGATGGGAGAGACTGTAGGATCAACACCATGGACCATTCATTACACTGCTATGGAGCCACAGGGAGAAACACAGGGTTGCTGTTTGGAGGAGGGAGAGTTTAGTGCTGGTAAAGGACTGAAGGGTGTCTTGGAACAGAGATCAGTGTCAAAGGGGAATCCTGCTGTGAGGGATTTACTGGTCCCAGAAACTGCCTCTGTTTTTATTACTTTTTATAATTATAAATAAATGAGAGTAATTTTTAAATCTTTCCTTTCATAGCAAAATCCACAGCAAAAAGGTCATGGAAATTATCACCACCACAAACACATGATGAAGAGGAAGATCCAGAAATCTGCAACCACACAAGGTCTGTCAGCTCTGGCTGCCTCCCATTCCTTCTCCCCCTCTCCTCGACATACAAAACTGATGCAGTACTGGCAGAGAAACCAGCATATCAGAACACAAGTCTTGTGCTTCCCTGTGAGATCCTTTCGGGTTACTCCAAGCATTCATTTGACCTCTGCTTGCTCCATTGATGCTAACATAGCTGTGATTGCCGTGGGGCCCCTTGTCATCATCAGCAGCCGGGCTTAGAGCCCAGTTCAGACAGTGCATTGTGAGTAACAGCTGTGCTCGAAAGAGCACTTTCAAGGTGACCCTAGTTTTCAAGAGAAAAGCCCCTCAATTTCTAGAGAAGAAACAGTACACTGGGAGACAAAGCCTCTCTACTTCGAGAGACAGCAAGAAAAGAGTCCAAGGAGTCAGATAGGCATGATTATGGCAGCCTGGGTTCCATGACACGCTGGCTTTTCCTTGCCTCTCACCTATCAGCTTTTTTTTTCCAGCAGAACTCAATCTTCACATCTTTCAGCACTTGTACTCCAACACTTCCCAGGATAGCCAGATCAACCTGTGAGAATTTTTTCCTGACACATACTGCATACCAGTATCTTATATTCCTTTCACATCCACTGGAGCTCATCTTACTCTTTCTACATTGAAAGGAGATTCAACTGCTGCTCAAACTACCCACATCCTGTAAAGTTTGAAGAGCTCTGTCCTTATCAGTACTTCAATGTAAAGAAATGATTCTGCTGGAAATTTGGGAATCATTTGAGAGAGAGTGAAAGCCTACAAGCTACCTTCAAAACATGACAAGTAGAGAATGCAGGTCATCATAACTCTAGTCACTCCCTGGGTGTCTCACTGCAGTACTAATCCCCAGCTGGGATAACATGCCACTCGCCATGAGTAAGCACTAAAACTCAGTGAAAAGCTTCCTTACCACTCGTTCCTTTGTCAATGACTAATCAGGATGTAAGTCCAAGTACTTTTCCTACCTTTCTGAAATGCAGGCAGTACACATGATTACATCATAGTGGAAACATTACTCCAGCAACTACCGTTACCAGTAACTGCGTGCATTGCTCCTTCTTCCTCTCTTTTCTGAGTAACTGTGTACTAGCAGGTGCCATGGATCACCTACTACTTACAGCTGAGTTGAATCTACCCCTGAACCAATGACAAAATTATCTTCACAACCATTGTTCCCTACTTTATATTAGGAAAAATGGTTATTTTTACTGGTCTGTCTTTTAAATGTTTCTGGGTATGCCATGAATCAGAACACTGGCTTGTCCCAATAAAAGCATCACCTTTTAATTCCCACCATCCTGGATAACAAAGAAACAAACAAACAAACAACAACAAAACAGCAAAAACAACAACAAAGTAGTAATTTTCCTCTTCTCGTTCCTAAAAGTGAACCACATGATACTCATCTTCAGTGTGTTCCTAGACTATTGCTTCTAATCTGGCAGATATATATATATATTTTTTTAAAGTAGCAAAAAGATTTTCCTTGAATGTATAGATACTTTCATGCTTCACAATTGCTGCATTTTATTTTGCTTAGAAAACACAGAGGAGAAAGTACAAAGTTTATTTCCAGTAAGCAGCAAATACACTGTGAGGAATATGACAGAAGTCGAGAAGATGGCTAAGTCTATAAAAAAGAGCAGAACAGTATTATCCCAGATATTTCTTTTTGTTATCACTGAATAACACAAATGATGCAGTGAGAGACTGCGGGTCTGCTTTTCCGAACAGTTTAAGCAGATTGCTGCTAAACAGGGTTCTCAAAGGTCTCCATGAAAGGTTAAGCACCTAACTGCCATCGACTGTAAGGCAGACATTTAGCAGCAGTAAGGCTATGAAACATTTGGAAATACATACACCTTTTTCTGAAATTGTTCAATTTATTACTTCATAATCTCATATCATAACTTGATAACTTGAAGCCTTTCAAACACGAGAGCCTAAACTGCAACTCAGGAAATGCAAAAGGTGCTACTTGTTCCTTAGTTGTAATGAGGAATCTGAGTTTTTGCTCACAGAAACAAGGATTTTTTGTTCCTCTGGTTACAATAAGGTATTTTAAACGTGAACTGAGCTCAGAAAAGGTTTTCATTTTGTCAGGACTCCAAATTTTGCTGTTTCATTTCATGTTCTAGGTCCAGATGTAGCTAAAGAGAAAGAATAGTGCATTTTACTATCTGTGGGAATATGAGGCACAGTGGGATCCTGGTTTCATCTGGGATTTCTACTGCAGTACAACCCTTTACAGTTTTCTTTTGTAAAAGGAATTGGTTTTTCAGTTTAAGTGATCTTGAGGCTAATTCCCTTTCACTACGAGAACAGAAGACCTTCCTGTCCAGTTCCCAAAATCTTAGTGGTGACCTTGTTTTTTTTTCATGTCAGCCAAGAAGCAACCCATCCCTGTTACCACACAAGGGCACTTGTTTAATGTTGACGGAGAAGGAAATGTACCACCTACTGAGTCACCAATGCCACATCCTAAACACCTGGCTTTTGCCTTGCTGGGCTTCCATTTAAGTACAAATCTAGAACGAGCAGAGCTGTAGAAAATGTCTATAATAAAACCTCAAACCACACAACACCTTCCTGGATGGGAGGTATATTGTGATCTAAGTTTGTGGATTTCCAGAAGAAAACTGAAATCCCTTCCAAAGCAGACCTCCAGACGCGAGTTATCCTTTCTGGTTTTGTCCAGTTTCAGGGATAACGACTGCAAGTCACAGCCCAGCACAAAAAATTAAATTAGTTTCCTTGAAGTCAAAAATAAAATCAGAGCTAAAAAACATGTTTACAGCAACTGCACAAAATTATGGCCAAGTCTACCACGGCTTTAGATGCCTCCCTCTTGGCCTAACTACCTTTGTAAGCATTGGCCTAACTTTCTTCTATTCTCAAAAGAGTTCTGAAAAATAAAAACAAATGACAACAACAAACATTTCTTAAAGCCAAATTAAAAACATTTTTTACACGTGAAATTTCTGTCTGTTAAACAACAAATAATTTGCTGTTCAGAAAACGTCCCACGGTTGATAAACAAAGCAGTATTTTACCACTCTATTGCAAAACACAGTACAACATGTTTTGGGAAATAATAATTCATTGAAAAAACATCATCTAGAGCAATACAATGCAGCAGGAATCTCATGAACGTGCTACATCCTGTGACTGGCTCTGAAGGATACAGTCACAAAACACTGTGGGGCAGGAGGAAGCTCAACTTTTCTGATGGACACCAGCTCACAGACAGGCCTGCTCACCTCTAGCTTGCCCTGACTCACCCACCACTCCCTTAATCCCCCACAGTGAGAAGCTCAGCCTGTTAGCAGCCCTCCCATAGGCAGGAGTGCCTAACCAACACTTTGAAGACACTTTCTGCAGTGTGCTACCACAAGGCAGCCCATGGTTTCCACTAAAAAACAAACGTTTATCTACCTATAAAGCTTCCTTCCAGATGTGCTACCTTAAGATAGCTCTATGCTCAAGCTCAGAGTCCAAAAACATGAACATGTGATTCGAAGAATGAAAGAGGAAAGGGTAGGGAAGAGTTTAATGACACAGAGTGACAGTTCCGCAACTCACATTCTCAATACATACAAATTTCCTTGCCTCTTTTAAACTAATGCTTGCATCCTATAATTTTCCAAAACCATATATGTTGCAGAAGGTGTTTGCTACAGCTGCTCTGTTTATATATATATATATATATATACATACGACACCACAATCCATCATTCCAGACGAACATGTCATTGCCTCCAACAGACAGAAACCAAGTCCACATAGACTGTCCCAGGACCAAGATCACCTCAGTACACACCAACAATAAAGCTGCTAATAATGCTTTAGGGAGACTTCCCAGTAAAGGCTGGAACAGCAAATCTACTTTTAAACAAGAATACAGACTGGAGACGTTGATGATAGCAGTAGTGAGTTTTCTCAGTGCACATCCTCTTACCAAGAACTACTGACAGCGCTGCATTCATGCTCTAACAGGCTCCTGCTTAGAGGGCAGTGGGACTGGAGCACTGTTATCAGCAAGAAATACTCAGCAAACAACACTGGGCAAAACTGCCCTCCAAGCAGAAACACTGACAGTAGAATATCCCGATGAAACTTGATTAAGTCAACTTAATTGATATTTTCTGTTTTATAGAACAGAAGGATAAGACTCCCCTGTAACAAAACAATTCTCTGTATCAGAAAATACAGAGAAACAGAAATACGTTTTTTTTTAAAGTTATACAAAAATTTTTAAAATTTCAACAGGAAGACAAACAGTCCAACTCCTTTTTTTTTTTTTTTCCCCTCACATTTTCTCAAAAGTCTTCAGTTTTCTGGGAGGCTTACAGAATTTCTCATAACTATCCACTTTTTATGGAATAATTATTTTGATTGTCCCTCATCAGCAGCCTAAAGTCATGTTGTGAATTCTGGAAGCAACAGCTGAAATAAATTATTTGTTCTCTGCTCAGAGCTCATCTCTCCACCCCGTACAAGCAGAGCCCCTGCGATCCATCCCTTCCCTGGCCGAGTCAAAGACTCTCAAGCTCCTTAGAGAAGGGGCACGGACAGGCATGACAGAAAAGAGCAGTTCACAATCCTTACCATGCAAAAGGAGTGTCAGCACCCACTTCCCACACCAAGATACAACCCAAAACTGCAGTATAAACAAATACAAGAGTAACAGAGGAAAGCTTGGCAAGGAGAAAAGATGAAGATACTTCACAGATTTTTCCTGAGCCATAGGAGCCTTCAGGACAGCTGCAAGTCCTGACACAAGGCTGCTTCACCTCTACAGCATTCCTGCAGGAAACATGCTTTCTACCAGCTAAATGAAAGCACAAAGACTACAACAAAGACTTCTAGATCATATTTCTAATTGGTTCCATCTTATCTGAGTTACAGATTAACTTCAAACTCCAGCTTCTCCAGATGCAAAGTCAAATGAACCTGGCTTCAGAAGCATTACTTCACATCTCAACCTGACACTTCACACTTAATTGAAGATGCAGGGAAGAGCCAATCTTGTCTGTGTTCCTGCTTTATGCTTTGAGTCACATGTTGCATTAGCCAGAACACAAAGTAATTGCCTTTCAACCACTTTTTCCTCATTAAAAGGAACAAATTATCTGAGGGGGCAGGGTCTTTTTTTATCTTATTTTATATTTTATTGAGAAAAATAACAACCTCTAGGGGCCTTCTCACGTGCAACCTCCATACTGAAATAAGTCAAGTCATGGAGCGGCCTGGCTTCGCCTCTGTCCTCAGCTCACTCTGGTGCAGTTCTGTGCCAAAGGGATCGGTGAAGAGGCTCTGCTCTCCAGAAGCGCGGATGCTCTTCCCTTCCACCACTGTGATATTAAGCCATCCAAAAAAAAAGCGGAGAAAAAGAAAATAAATAAATAAATTTCAATTCACACAGAATGCCCCAAGCGCCTATAAGCGGGGCACGCCAGTACTCCCAGCACATCCCTTGCTTTTCAAATCATTTTTCAGCTTCACAGCCCGCCTGCCTGCAGCTCCTCGGCGGTACGGCCAGCCTGAGAGATGCCAGGCCCTGGGTTGGCAGGCAGGGACAGCCACACACACACACACAAAAAGCAAACATTTTGAGGATTTTCCACTGGGGAGGAAAAACAGCACATCGGATCTACACTGCTACCAGCTGACGTCGCCGTGTTTTACAGAGTTCCCCCCACGCCCCACTCACAGCGTGTGAGGGTGTTTCTGCAGTTCACTCGGGGCTTTTCTTCCTCAGCTGCTCCTGTTTTTGGGGTTTCCTACAGCTTTTGGTATAGGCAAGAGGTGGAAGGAGGCTGCCAGGGAGAGCAGAATTCCACACAGCACCAGAAAGTTCCAGAGGGGCAACGCTGGGCACCAAACCATCACCTGTTGCGTAGTTTTCAATTACACTTACAAGGAAGAACTGCCCTCGCTCAGTACCCTCAACGCTGCAGTCAGGGCTCACCTCCGCTCGGAACCGCGGGCACAGACCCGCCAGGAACACACCTCCACCGGGATGGAGGTGAGCTGGGGCTGGGGCTGCCCTCTCTAAAGGGCGCGCTCAAATGGAAACCCGTGCTGCCGGCCGAACCCCTCGGCACGGTGAGGAGCTGCGAGCCCCGGGGAGCCCCCTCGCGCAAGAGGCGCGCACCTTCCCGCCAAACGCCCTCAGAGCCCGCGATCCGCTCCGCCTCGTGGTGCCACTGCTGCGCCCCAGGGAGCGCGGGCAGCGCCGGGCGCCTCCGGGCCGCGCCGCGATACTCGGTGTCCTGCAGCGCCACCTGCCGGTGCCTCTCCGTGGGACGCGGGAGCATCTCCCCGCGGGGCAGGAGCTGGGTTAAACTTCAAAAAGCACCTGGGGACTCCGAAGAGACCGGTCCATTCTGGGCACTCCTGGGTTTCTGTAGAGCCAAGGGGAGCAGCTTTAAATGCACTTGCACGTCACAGAAAGCTGCTGCTTTCCGACCCTGTGCTCGGAAGGAGGATCGGACGAGCACCACCTGCCTGGTTAGCAAACCCAGCCTGACTTCCAGCAGTTACTTCCTTCATCTGGTTTCCTTCTTAGGCTCGATTCGCCACAGCAGTGAAATCACGTTCACTAGCTTTAGTGAAAGTTGCTCCTTGCTCTTAATTTACATCTGGTGAAGGCAGAGAGATTTGGATTTTTTCTACCTCAGTGGCTGGGCAGAGATAACCTTAATACAAACATGAAGGAATACATTACTTTCCAATTACATTTTATCTGACGTGGGAAGGGCATCAACGTTCTTTTCTTCCTCAAAATTCAGGTGCAATACTTACTAAGCCATTAATACTGAAGACTGCCAGTACACGCAGCAATTATTGTGGAACTGCTACACTGAGAAAAGCAGTACGACTTTCATTTTAACCCAACATTTATTGCCTGCAGCAATAAATGCCTACAACAACACAGTATATGTGCTGTTTCTAAGTTTAGCACAGTACAGAGAAACGCAGAAGTGTTTTTTGGTATCTCCCAGCTCTGCACTCAGGTCATTTGCTTTTTATTTCTTCTTTTCAATAGCAGTGCAGCAACTTGCAGGACAGAGACCCTGCTTCATACAGATCCCTAGTGAGGGAGATGAGCCTGCAGCTGAAGACGGTCAAACACTACAGGTCCGTTCAATGACATCTCTACATTAATTTTTTATTGTATCTATTGTCTTAGCTGGGTTTGGAGCAGCACCTCCTCAATACCCGTATCACCCTGCATTACTTCGTATTCTGTCTGCTTACACTTAGTCCCACCACCAATGTAGGAATGACTAAACAAAGGAAATCTCTCTAGCTCTATAGTGTGCTTGATTTGTGGAAGAAAAGTTTCCATTTATAGGGCCCAACAAACCTCTAAGGTTCAAGCAAAGTACAAGGTGCTAACGAACAGAGCCTTGACAAACATTGTTTTCCTGTGCAGGGGCTCAGTACATAATGATTTCATTCAGCATCTACTGTTCAAGCATGGAAAGTGTTGGTAAAGAAATCCCACAGAGTTCAGATGACCATTTTCCTAACTTAAGCTTCTCTCTCTGCTCCTCCCCCCATTTCACTTCAGGGCCTCTGCCAGGCATAACATAAATATTCATCAGCTGATATTTGCAGTAGCTGCGAAGTTATGAATGAGGCCAAACGCCTTTCCCTCCTGCCCCATCTGCAAAATGGCAGCTTCTGGTCTTAGCTCATGGCCAAACAACACTTTCCAAAATCCCCAAAGTGCACTAGCAGGCTTTTCAAATTCAGTCGGGTTTTTAATGCACAAAGCAGAAATACTGTCTACCTAATATTTACCCTGGGATTACAGACAAATATATATATATTACTTCACTATACTTTTAACTTTGTGATGCCTTGACGTAATAGACAGAAGTGTTGGCAGCTCAAAATGTTGGTTGGTTTATTTCAGGGGACATGACTGCTGCAGGTTTCCTTTCTGAATCAAATACCAGACATTTGAACCATTTGTTGTGCAGAAAAGAGAAACAGCTTTAATTCTTAATGCTGGTTTCTGAACCACCTGGGTGCTGTCAGAAGGAGCCACATGCGC
Source organism: Perdix hodgsoniae (assembly GCA_035772895.1). Classification (NCBI taxonomy): domain Eukaryota; kingdom Metazoa; phylum Chordata; class Aves; order Galliformes; family Phasianidae; genus Perdix; species Perdix hodgsoniae. The sequence goes on from JAPSGF010000007.1 coordinate 15,295,305, forward strand.
TGGAAAACACTTTTAATAAGACTCCTATAAGCCTGTCTTGAACTCTCGATCCTGAAAAATGGAATCCCCACTGCCTGTCACGTGCTTTCCCTTTGCAGATTAGGAAGGGCTGCTGCTTTACAAATGTTCCCTTGTCACAAAGCCTGGAATTATGCTCTCAGACCTATTGTAGGTCAGTAAGACAGTGGGTATCTGACATGCTCGCACTAGCAAAGTCAAAAGTAGAAATGTCAGAGAAGCAAGAAAGTAGTGCAGATACTTTCTGAATCTAATTGAGCAAGGTACAAATTCAGCCAAAATTAGTTGTACCAGTAGACCCAGAAGAGAATCTTACGCAAAACAGCACTAGATCTTAGAGCTTACATCTTTAAAATCCTAAATCACTACTGTAATAGCATAATTCTGATAATGAGGCATTGTAGCTTAGGTCAAACAATGATGAAAAATTATATATCTTGCCTATTACATACTGATTTTGTCATAAATAAGACACACACAAACACACAAAAATAAATAAAATAAAATAAGAAGAAAAGTGATAGTCTTGGAAGGTTTTAGAGGTTTGTGATCACTTAATTTGATTTCTACCATGAAAAACCCAGAACATTTCATCCAACAAGTCTCCAACAGTTTGTGGCCAAACCAGAGCGTATCTTCTAGAAACACATTTATTTATTTTTCATTTAAATACTACAAGGGATGGACAATTTACCACAGCCCTTGGGAACATTCCAACACTAATAGCCCTTGCTGCTAAAAAAAAATATCCCATACATTGTTTTTAATACTTCCAGCTTCAAGTCTGTATGTCTTTACTTTGAGATGAAACAACCTCAACATTATCTCTTTGCTACCTCCTAAACAGTATCCAGTCCTCTCTCAATCTCCTTAATAATCAGCCACATACACATCTATTTGCACACAAACAGAAATTTTTACTTTTGACATTCGATGCTCCACTAAAACTACATGCTGTTTTCTTGCAGCAAATTACTGTATTTGAAAATCCAGAGTCCGTACTAGGTTGATGACTTCGTTGCTATCAGCTACTGCTATAGTAGCTATTGCTACCATGCTGCTTAGGAGCATTTTGCTGGGACAACTCAAGTGTCTGTGATTGCATAGTTGAACAGTAATTAACTGATAACATATCAAAATAGAGATGAGCTGTTTCTGGCATTTACTATGATGCTGCACCAGAAGACAGCCTGCCTATTGCCAGCACTGGAAACAAAAACTAAGAAAATAATAATAATTAAAAAATTAATCACATATCCACGCCTCATTTGGAAATGTATGCAAGTGGCAAAGACTCTACCCAAAGGTCCTAAGCATCTCTTTTATTACTTCTTTCTTGCAAGATCAAAACCAAGGACTCTGCAGCAAAGGCTGATGCAGACATGGCAGCACTAGGCAGGACAAAAGACATAAAGTCACAGTGCGGAGCTGAAACCCTCTGAACTTGCAACCATTGAAAAAGCTGTCATCATCAGGGAAGAAGAAAAAGAGGTAAGTTACTGACATTCTTTATTTGCAAATGTCTTTACTACCAGATAATATTTGTGTCATTTTATGACTGTAACCAAGTTCTCTTTTCACAGTATAAACTTCTTTGTTTGTAACTCTTTCTACAGAGTGGAGTTTCTTGTATGAAGGGCATGTAAAAAAAAATTTTTTTTTTCAGGTTTCTGGGCCAAAATCTATGTTTGTCAAAAGGTTTTGACTATACCAAATTCAATATTTTTTTACTCTTAATCATCTGATGGCTGTAGATGTATAGCTCTAGAGTCAGCAATAACTTGGACTCTACTTACACTATGGACTCTGAGGAGAGCTTGGGTATGTGAGATGACGCTGCTGGTCACATTCCCATTTATAGACATCATTCACATCTTACCCGTGATGAAAATTATCTCATATCCATGGCAGAATTCTGGGTCCATTAAAAATACATGCTGAATTAATTTGCTAGCCTCACCAAATAGAAAAGTACACATATCCTAAATTTGTGCAAAAGTTAACTTTCTACCACATTGGCTTACTGTAGGATTCTTGTATCTCTCTTTGTAGTCTTAATGGCCAATCTTGAAAACTGGACAAATCTCGTGTAAAATTAGCTTAACCATAAATATCTAGTCTGTAGAACTCTTGTAATGAGCAAAACGTGTTTTCTATCCATTATGATTCTTCCTAACAGGAAACTTCAAGGTAAGTACACAGAACTAAAAGTGTTAGCATACTGAAGTGCCTGGGGAGAATCCAAGAAAATCGCAGTGTTCGATTGATTTTTAGATAACAAGGAAGAAATATTAAGTCTACTGCAAAGCCACCACAGCCAGAGTTTGTCTGGCTAACTGGCAGAGTATTAGATATGGCCCCAGGTGCAACAGGAGTCCTCCTCTCACAAAGAAAATACAGTGGATAAGAGCTCTTCTGTGACCCATGTCTATTCACTGTTCCAGAGTACATCTTTGGACCTTTGCCAAAGATGCTGGGTATTTGCAATATGTTATGTTCACCCCAGAGTCATCTGCCTTAGGGAGAAAAGCAAGGTTTATAATTAAGGTGGTGAAAATGACATTAAAGGAACTTGGTTCTATCCTGTGACTGAGTGCTGGTGAAACTGGTTAGTCTCTTTATAAAATAGAAATAAAAACATTCTTTTCCTGTGTCCGTTAATTCACACTTCAGATTCTGTTGTACAGTGTCTGCTGATGGCATAGAAGCATCTTTGCATTGCACAGTGAGATCTTGACTTTGACTAGAACTTACAGCTGCTGTTGTAATGAAATAATAACAAATATTAATCATTGTCAAGATTATTTATTTTCTTCTTTCCTGAACAAACCATCTGTATGTATCTACCAGCCTTACATACCATAAAGGTGCAAGTACAATGGATTACTTAATAAAGTTAACCCTGTGAACACCCAACAGAAATATTACAGAGGTGTATCGATGGTCTCAGGGTCATTCCTTTGTGGGTGCTCCTAGGCACAATTCACACTGCTCATCTGCAATAATGACTTCGGAGCTGAAAACCACTACGAGGAAATAAGATCTTTGAGCTTTGGCTGGGACGGCCTCTTGGTTCCCCTTTAGGAACTCCAGGGCCTTGGAGAAGCATGAGGCTGACTCTCCAGGGCAGTATTATTGACATATAAACAACATACCTATCCAAGGGAAGAAGCTGAATGACAACAAAAAAGCATTTTGCATCTTGAGGACATGTTCTCAAAGCAGCAAAACATCTTTCTTACGAATGTAACATATGTGGTACTCTCCCTCTGTTTGGCAAGAGATAAGAAAAACAGAAGCAAGGCAAAATTAAAACAAAATGGAGAATATAGGCATCATGAAACAATTATAGTACTGTGTCTCATTAGTATCCAAATTTGGGATTGGCAGCCTTGTTTTAAAAACAGGTTTCTTCAACACTCAGTGATAGAATTTAAAAGCTGACATATCTTCCTATATTGTGAGGCCACAGTCACAGCTGGTGTAAATCAGTGTGAGCTAATGAAGTCAATAGAGCTTCTCTGATTTACACTAGCTGAGGTTATGGCTCAATAACATTAGACTTGCTTTCTAGGAGTGTTCAAGGAAGCCAACTTCTGTGTGTCCTGTGATGAAGTGGTTATTTATAATGGTCTTCAGTGTGGTTTGGAGCCAAATTTCCACATCAAAAGTAGCTTTATAAGAGATATCCTTACAGTGAGGTTCAGTGCAAAATCATGAGTTAAGAAGCCAGCTTTCCTCGTGCTCTCAGTATTTGATTTCAGCCTGAAAACCATTGGAGAAGCCAAGAAAAGCAGAGCCATTCCTGCCTACTTCCCCAGTTCTGCTTCATCTTTGTGTCGCCTGCATATCCAACAGGCCCTGACCTACACTACCCGTTTATCAAACCAAGTTACTTTAAGTATCTGTTTATTTATGTTCAGAAATTCTCAGTAAGACAGACAAGTTTCATCCTTCACCTGAAAAATCGGGGATGGAGGTGGAGTTCTTACCAGTCCCAGAGCTATTTGTTTGACTTGGCCATGGGTAAAAAGTAAAATACAATAATGTGTCCCAGAGTTACAGCAAGAGGCGGAGGTCACAAGAAAACAGATCATGTCTTTCACAGCTCTTCAGCTGAAAAGAACAGAATTATGACTCCTATTATTTACTTAGTGGATTCCCCACCCTATGCGCAGGCTCCGAATGTTCAAAAAGCAGCAGGTCTCTACTTCAAAGAACTGACAGGCTAAGCGAGGTTGTAAGACCTATCCCAAAGCTACACTAATCTCCTTCCCTTTAGATCTGAAAGGTGAGATGGACTCTCAATCCTCAGCTGACTTCTGCCATCTTCTGCCTCAGTCCTGTACTTCTTATGCTTCAGCACTCTCCTCTGCTGTACATAACTGCCCATCTCTCACAGCAAACGTTCCCAATACAGCCAAATCTTTCCTCCAAATACACACTTACCTGTTTGTTGCAACTCAAGATCTTCTGCAGAAGCATGTTGGATTTCTTTTCTCCTCTTAGGAAGGCCCTGCTCCTTGCATGTCTGGCTTTGGTACGCTTTAGTAGATGTTCAGACAGTGTCATAGGCTCTTTCACTGACCCTGCCATTTTGACACAGACTGTCTTTGATAATGCATGTTGCTAGGAATGGGTCTCCAGCATCCACACCAGAGCTGAAGCCTCTTCGCTTCACACTTGTATCTACATAGCCTTGCTAGAGTGCTGTGCTCTTCTGTACTCTCTTTAGTGGGATTAATCCTCTACGGGCTTACAGAGGCCAAGAAGATAACTTTACGGTGAAATTTTCATAAGATCATTCAAACTGACAGCAGCAGAGAAATCCAGACAGGCTGAATACGAAAAATAATAATAATAATAATAATAATAATAATAATAATAATAATAATAA